>CANTUZ010000003.1:108635203-109835203 GCA_947846985.1 Fratercula arctica
ACGTTTTGCCCTGGTCCTTGGGAGGGAGGACTTCACCCCATAAGAGTCCCTCGGAACAGCGGTGACCATCCTCTTGTCACTGAGCGGTGACATAGCACCAGCTCTGCTAAAAATGTTGTTTGCAGCAGCATGGGCAGATCCGTGGTGGGGACAAATGGCCAGAGCAGCATTTTCTGCCAGGGTGGTGCCTCTTCACCTGTAACTAAGAAGCTCCTGAACTCACTTGGTCACCAACCCTTCCTCATCAACAGCATCACTCGAGCTGTATTGAACAACCAACACCTCCCTGGAGCACCACTGCACCCCACCGCCCTTGCCCACAGGCAAGGGTGTCCCCACGCTCGGTGACCTGACAACACCAAGCAAAGAAGTTACACCCAGTGCTGGAAGAGCAGCTTTTGGGGTCTCCTCCTGCCCTGGCCCTTTGCACCAGTACAATCACTTCACGGGGAAAAGACCAAGCAGGTGAAAGACCTTCTCTTGTCTTTTTCTTTCTTTTGGCCAGGGAAGGAGGGGAGAGCCCAAGGGCTCCTGCTCCTACCCCAAAAACAACTTGAAGAAGCTGCAGCTTGAGAGGAGAGGAAGGAAGGAGACCCGCAGAAACAGTCCAGTGCAGAATTTATGAATGAAGAAATCTGTGGCTGTTAATAAGATGTTCTCATGTAAATATATATTAACAGGTACCTAATACCTGTAAATATACCAGCTAATAACACTCATCATTCTTCGCATTTATAAATGGATGTAGCTTACAGCTCTGAGAAATGAAGAGGCTCTGGGCCTCTGTAGTGGTCACGCAGCTGAAGTTTCTTCAAGGGATCATGGTGCAGGAAAGGTGGTCGTACACCTTGGTCACAGTGGTAGTGACCAAGAAAAGCAGCTCTCTCCTAGACAGACACCCCAGTCCTGCATAAGCACCGCTATTTGACACAAGCAGCATTATCAGATGCATTCATCGAACGTCTTTGCTGCATTTCCCAGTCTCCCAGGGAGTTTGGCATTGGAGAAAAGCAAACCTGACCGCTTTTTCTTGTTTGTGGCTCAACTCAGGTTCTCCCTTGGCTTTCCCTTCCTTGTCTTGCTCAATTAAACAGCAAAAAGAAACTGTGAACATTCAGGACTCCATCACTAAATCTCAGTCACCGAAAATTTAACTGCTAATTTCATCCCAGCTACAGGAAAGGCTCCTTTTCTCATCGGTATCTGCATGAGTCCCCCAGGTGCCAGTACCGAGTCAGGGTACTGGGTGGCAGAATCTGGCCCTTGGATTTTGTGTTATTGGTGATGATGCATTTGGCAGTGAGAACCCAGTTGAGTCTTGGGAAGCTAAGCCAAGTGTGCTGGAAAGGTGTTAGCAGATGACACCACTTGTAAATGTAAACCTAAGAAAACAGACCAGTGAAGTCACCAAGACCTCTTCAGAATGAACGCTCCCGAAACCCTACAGCGCTATTTTTAGAGCTGTATCCTGGATAAGAGCTCCGTGTGTTTGACTGGTTCCTGTTATAGACATGTATTTACCCTTCCCTAAGACAATTCTATTTCACCTTTTTTTCCTGACAGTCTTCAGGCAAGTAGGCAAAAGATCAAAAAGGCTGCGCCTTGCAAAATAAAATAAATTTGACTCTTTTTTCCTTTTGATCTTAAAAGATGTCTATGATGGGTTCTAGGTGCCCTGGAAAATATTAAAAACTCCGGGTGGGATTTTCAGAAGTGCTCTGTGTTGCCTGTCAAGTTGCAAACAATGACATCTGCTTGTGTCTTGTTGCTTTCTGCTTGTGAATCCTTATGTCTCTCCTCTGATTTCAGAGGCAGACAGTGACCCAGCTCCTTCTTAACGTCAGTCCCGTATGTCTTTCCTTTCTGCATCATTTCTGCTGGAGGAACTCAGTGCCTTTCGGTGGACACTGGTGAAACGAGCCCATGTCTGGGCTATCCTGTGTTGCTCTTGAGAGGCTGGTGATTTCCCACGGCCATCTGATAAAATCACCTACCAAGAAGGAGGCCCTTACCAATGGGCTTGGCACGCTCGCCGGGGATCTGGGAGTCATCGCCAGCCCTCTGCCCACACGCTGCTGGCAGCACCATGCTGTGCTCCAGTCTGGGCCTGCTCGGCTGACGCTCATCTGGTCAACACACAGCTCCCAGCAAACAAACCCCTGCCCCTGCCCACCTCATGTCCAGCGCTCTGGGCAAGACGGCAGCCAGGGGCAGAGGCTCCTCTGGCTTCCCTCGTCCAGCAGTCTCTGATCATTCCCACCCCATCATCTCCTGGCTTCTCAGCAATAACCCATGGGCAACACAAATGGGCTCACAGAAGGACTTTTCAGGATGGTCCCAATGGGGAAGGTAGGATGTTCCTGGCAGAGGGAAGTACTTTGAACAGACTGGATGGGGGTGCCAGGGTGGCCAGATCTGGCTGTGAGGGCAACAACAGCAGCTTCAGTGACAACTGTTAGACCCCAAACAAACTACTCAAAAAATTTCCAGACCTCAAAAGAGTGGTGAAGATAGGGAACACGGTAATCTCACTTGATAAAGAGCAGGCATTCAGCAAGGAATCATCATGCCTTCCTCCATCCCTCTGTTTTCATGGCGTCCTATGTGCTGGCTCTACACCACCTCCTTTCCCCCAAATTATGGGCTCTATAGAAGGCTAAAGGGCAGAAAAAAAGGGCTTATCAAGTGTGGATGCAGAAAGGGATGGGTGCTCCTGCACACCACCCCCGTGTTTTGAGTGGAAATTTTAATTGATGGACCCTTATTTGATTGATTGCCTTGACAGGGCGGGGGGGAGAAGCAAGGCAGAATGCAAGTTATGAATCAGCTGGCAGGTCTGTGAATGCAGAAAGGGTGGGATATGGTGAGTCACCATCACAACTTATTTCTCAGCTCTTCCGTAATCAATCTTTTTGTCTCTTGCAGGCTTGACAATGACTCATTCTTTTACATGCCTTTATAGAGCTGCTTTGTGTGTTGTTTGCCAGCCTCCCTGGTGCTGCTCAGTTTATCTGCTGCACAGTGCCAGCAGAGGTTAAGAAATGCTACACCTGATTGCCGCAGGATGACTTCAAGAAACAGAAAAAAAATCACTCTGGTGATAATGTAGGTAGGGAGCACAGCGGCTCCAAGGCACAAGGGCTGTGGACTTGAAAAGTGCTTGGTGTAACTGTAATGAGTTTCTAAAAATATTCATTAAGCATCCTCTCCTTGAGCACAAGCAGAGAGGAAGACAAAGAGTGCTGCACCCCCAAGCCCTGTGGCCCAAGAGGCTCTGCCTCCCTCTCTGTCTACCCTTGCTGTCCACCTCTGGCCTTTGGGTATCCTGCAGCACCTGCAGATGGTGGCTCCTACCAGCTGTGGGTCTTGGCATCCTCCCCAGTTTCTGGCTGGGCTCTGCCCAGGCGCTGCCACACAGGCTGGTGCTTCGGGCAGTGCCTGGTCTGGTCCGCTCTGTGCTGTCACTGGCTCCTTTGACAGCATTGGCAGTGCTGCTAAGTAGGTCTGAGACTGAAAATGGCCCTTGTTGTAACATTAATGGGCATAACAGCACATTCAGTAGAGATTTCTCCGGACTGGGGCTAATCTGAGGTTTTTCATCAGTCAAGGCAAAACTGAACTCTGCATGCCAGCAGATCCAGAGAGGTGATTCTGTCCCTCTACTCTGCTCTGGTGAGATCCCACCTGGAGTACTGGGTCCAGCTCTGGAGCCCTCAGCACAAGAAGGACCATGGACCTGTTGGAGCACGTCCAGATGAGGGCCACGAAGATGATCAAAAGGCTGGAGCACCTCTGCTATGAGGACAGGCTGAGAGAGTTGGGGTTGTTCAGCCTGGAGAAGAGAAGGCTCCGGGGAGACCTTATAGCGGCCTCCCAGTACCTGAAGGGGGCCTATAAGAAAGCTGGGGAGGGGCTGTTTGCAAGGGCATGTAGCGATAGGACGAGGGGCAATGGTTTTAAACTAGAGCAGGGTAGGTTTAGATTAGACATTAGGAAGAAGTTCTTTACAATGAGGGTGGTGAGACACTGGCACAGGTTGCCCAGAGAGGTGGTGGAGGCCTCATCCCTGGAGACATTCAAGGTCAGGCTTGATGAGGCTCTGAGCAACCTGATCTAGTTGAAAGATGTCCCTGCTTACTGCAGGGGGCTTGGACTAGATGACCTTTAAAGGTCCCTTCCAACCCAACACATTCTGTGATTCTGTGATCCCCATGGATGAAGTCTCATGGTTCAGCTGCTCTGGCCAAGGAATGGGAAGGCACAGTGATGGTCCAGGCCAAGGAGAGCCACGGGGCTCACATATCCCTGCCCGCTGGCTCAGTTTCCAAGGACTTTGATACAAGGCAAGGAGGACCACAGCTGTTTGTATGCAACTTCTCTGAAGTCTACTGCCCCGCATGCCACTCCCTGGGGCAGCCTGGTCTTAAATTCCACTTCCATCCACCCCACAGTGACCATTTCCATGGTTGAGCAAATATCTCTGGTTTTCAGACTGCAATCTGCTTCTCCATTTCTTCCTACTTTCTTTTGTTTTCATCATCTCACTGCAGAGAGTGACAGACCTGCCCAAGAGCTGTTTATCTAACTCTTACCTTTACACCCAGGCTGAGATCAGAAAATGAAAAGTGACATCATCCTGTTCATCAGATCTTCTCTATGAGTGCCACACAGGCCAAAATAAATGTTTACTTTGCTTTTCCTCTGGGTAATGTGGCAAAGCCAACGTAGCAAAGCCAGAGTAAGATGAATTACCTTGTGATATATATACCTCCTGCAGAATCACTTAGTTATTTGTCACTGGAGACAGAAGGACACCCTTTAGAAATGGGAGGGTGCTCTAACTAGTTTGCAGAAATGGCTAGAGGGGGAAATGCTTTTTTATAGTACTTGCAAATTTGCAAAATTAACTTGGTATAAGGAGTGTCCTTGTCTGCACTGATGATGGCCATCATCATATTTCACTAATGCACTCTGGATTTTTGCCATTCCTGCTGCAGTTATTCGTAAGGATATTAAGTATTTCCCATCTGAATTCTCATCCATCATGGAGGGACTTCTCCCTCCAGGCCACCAGCTCCCCATTTGACATATCTGGCTGCCATCCTCTTTTTAACCGGTTCTTTTTCACCCTATTATAGTTAATGTTATCCCATTTGGTACAATAGCAAAGACCTTACTGAAGTCCGAGTAGACTAGATTTGTTGAAGTTCCCTAAGGTATCATTTGTCTAGAAAGACAACATGTTATTTCTACACTCTTCATCTTTAGATAAATCTCTATAGCATTTTTTTCATTTCCATTTACCCACATGACTTTAATTAGTTTTTCAGTCACACTTTTTTCAAAAGCCTATTTACTTCTGTGGTCAGACTAATGACTCAAGTTTCCCAGATGGCTTTTTGTCCACCCTTCAAAATAAGCATTATGATTGCAACTCTCCAGCCAGAACGTACCAAGCTGGATTCGGTAGCCCGACTCCTCACTGTAACTGCAATTTCACCTATCAGTTCTTTAATATTGCCAGAAAAATACTATCAGCTCCCTTTGGTTTTTGCTTCCAAATCCAAAGCAAACCCTTTGGATTTTACTTCCACCACAACTGTTGTAATTTCCATTTACATAGAGACTCTCCCGTTAGAAAAGTTGTCTTTGCCCACAGGTTTTATGCTGGTGTCCTAATGAGAAACTCAAGCAAGGTACTCATTCAGTTTCGGAGCCAAACCTATATTATCTTTCATCTCTACTGCTTCTCACTGCAAAGCAGAACCACTTCCTCTTCCTTGTTCTCTTTTTATTTATAGACCGAAGAAGTCTGACATTTGTTTCAATCAATTTTACAAGGCTGAAATCAGTTGGATTTTGGCAGTTGTCCAGACATCATTTTCCTTGCTGATCCATGCTTTCTTCCATGCTTTGTAGGCTTACTGTTAACTGCTAACACCATGTATCTCATCTAGTCTGGCATTATGCTTGACAGGTCTGTGATTTACTCTGGCCGCCTGCTAAAACTGGCTGTCAAAAATGAGTCCCAGAACAATTTATGTGGCAAGCCAGCATGCTTTGCTGTTCTCTGAAAACAGGAGGACAAACAGAATAGCAATTCTGCTTGGTTAGCGGTGCCCACTTGTATAGACCTTCCTTTTGCCTGTGCACATACATCCTAGGTTTTTGATGTCTTCTTGTTTTTCCTTCTGTCTGCAGGTCACTCCCTGTCTCCACCATTTCTTTGTCTCTGTTTTGCTGGTGTTAGCTACTTTTCTTCAACTCTTCCTCTTTTACTGCTTGGTGTCTTTCTCTTCCTTCCCTTTACTATTCACAGGTACATGCCAAACAGACGGACCTGAACAAGAAGAGTAGATGCAACACCAAGACATGGAGAAGTCTATCTTGTGTGGAAGATCTGGTTAGAATGAATGACAACTATTGACGTAGATTTAGAAATGGACTAAGGAAGCAAGATAATGAAGATGAAAATCACATCTTCAGATTCTTGTCCCAGTTCTGTCCTTGTTTCCAGGTCTCCATGGATCCAAAAGATTCTTGGGTCTTCTCTTCCACTGACTTTATCAAGCAGCATTAGCATTTAAATAGTTTTTGCCTTTTTAAGCATAATATGCAGACTGCAGGTTCTGTATCTAGCCAGCTTCCTTGTTTTCTGTCTTTCTAGGGTCAATTCTAAGACTGCCTCAGTAGTTGCCATCAATTTTTCCCAAATGAGATTTTTTGTGATTACTTATACTAATGGTTATGAAGTTGACAAAATCAATACAAGAAAAGTGTATTAAAGCTCCATTGTACTATACAAAAAGCATTTTCATGTCTTCTGTGTAATGATGGAAACATTCTGGTGTAGAGTGATTCCGAGCAGGAAAGAACCAGAATTCAGCAGTTGTTCTTGTCCAACAGCAATAACAGAGCAAAGACATGAATGGGAAACCCAGAACATTATGGCAAATAGTTGTGTTTAATTGCAGAGTGTCGACACCAGTGCAAGACTATTACGGATCCACTTATGACAAAAGTTAGTAAGCATCAGTCCTGCTGACCTCCTACTGACTTCAATGCGCAGACGATACATCAGTTTATTGAGACAGATACTATCTCATTAAGGCAACGATCACACCTCAAGACATTGAGGGAAGATTGCAAAGAAGGAGCTTCATTTGGGATAAAGGTATTTTTGATGGGGGATGGTGGGCACCCGACAGGCACGACTGGGAGGCTGTTCTAGGAAAAAAGGTGAGTGTGAATGACGGTGCCAAGTCAGCAGTGAGACACAAAGCCAAGGGAGTGGTTAAAGGAAACACGGGCAACAGGTGAGTGTGAGGAAACAGGATCAGGCGAGATCGTGTGCCAGTGCTGATCCCATTGACAAGGATTGACAGTTGCCTCAGAATGTGGTATTTGAGTGACAGCTTGAATTCAGCCTTGAAAAGAAACAGAACAAAAAATCAGTTCTGGAACATGTGGTTTCATATTTTTCAAAACAGAACCTGGTTATGTTGATGAAATGAAGAGCGCGCAGCACCAAGGGTGCACAAAGAGATGTACAAAAGCTGCAGGTGGTCTGTCCACTTTCACTTATATCTTGCCCTTGGGAATTGTGGGATAGCTTTGCACAGATACTTTAGTGCCAAAAGGTGGAAGCGGACAATTAATGAGAGTTTCAAAAGCAGCAACCTATCTTCTGTAGGCTGTTAGAAAGGGATGGTATTCAGCAATCTATTTCTTTATCTCCCTAAATAACTAGGAAACGGCTTCAGGACTTCATTTTAGACACTCACAATTGGGAAAAAAAATTGACAAGAATCTTTAAAATTTATTTCATTGACAAATGAGGAGTTTGAGGGCTTTTAAATAACATACCAACAGTATCTGCTAAGAAGCTTCTGCGAGGTCCTACTCCCAAACAGTAAAACTAAATGAAATATTCTTTCCCAGCTGCCCCTCAATAAAAGTACTCAGAGTACTTTTCTTCTGGAAAGAGGCTATTTTGCTTTGAAAGGCCAGGGAGCACTGAGTAATTAGTGCAAACTTTGACCGGTGAGCTCTTTGGGGTGAGTTCAGGAGGGCACGTGGGTTGGTATACTGCAAGACAACATCCCATCACTTTCTGCAAATTTAATGATAGACATCAGGTCAATGATGCTTCTTAGTCAATAATGAATAATTTAGTTAAGTGGCCTTGGCATTACCTCTGCACTCAGTGACTAAATGGCAAAGGTGAGCTCCCTGTTGGACGTCGCGGTCAAGGAACAGAAGTCAGCAGTTCTGTATTGCCTAAATGACATGGGTAAACTCTAGTTACCTGGTCTTACCTTAACAGCTGTAGCAGATGGATGATGTCTGAGCTTTTCTAAAGTGTGTCTATGAGGATTTCCCCAGTTGACCTGCAAAAGACTTACGGGAAATCTGCAGTAGAGCAGAAGCTAAACCAAACACCCTCTCCACTCTACCTGTCTGCCCCACGGACCCATCTCTTCATGTGGATGTGTGAACCTACTGCTGTGATTCCCAGAGAGGCTAAATGGCATAGCCTGTGGAGATGCTGTGCATCTAAAAGCAGGTCTAATCTATGCATCTTTCTTCTGTAATCACAAGGCCTGAAGCAACACAATGCCCACAAAAAGTGCTTTATTTGCATCGCTATATGAATACAACCTATGGCAGATATTCAATTCCTGTAATCTGCCAGAAACATCAACACCTTGAAGGCAAGCTCAGATAGGAAATGGGTCATTGACTCACCTTTCTGGCTTGATAATAATAATACTTAGCACTTATTTAATTCTTTACACACATTAAACAATAAATCAGTCCTCACTACCTGACTGTAAAACAGACAGACATCCCAGTTCTACAGATGGAGAAACTCAAGAAGAGGAGTTCAGTGCTTTGCCCAGTGAAGCTGCTGATGGTTCTGCAATTAGCATCCCTTTTCCCTGGTCCCATGTGAATTTTGCGGGTTAGAGAAGTCTCAAAAACATTAGTTACTTAGAGCTAGCTGGTGCTCACACTGCGAAAAAGGCAATTACACAGTCATGGCTAGCCCTGACATTGCATTTATGGTCAGTATAAATAATCTGCACTCTAAATAAAGTCACCTGGCCTTGAGAAGTCACTGTCTATTTTCCACAGTGGGGAAGCAGGGGCAGAATGGTTAAATGAATTATGCCATATCCTAGAGAAACTCAATATCTAAACCAGAAGAGCTCAGAGCCTCTTCCTTTCTTCTGGCGACCGAATTCTGAAAGAAACCCCCACCCACTCCAGGCTCTTCTTTGAAAAATATGATCTTTTGAAGCATTTTGCTTGAGCTTGTTTCACAGCAGCTTATATAAGGGGTGACCTCTGTTAGAAGCTGATTGATGAACCACACTCGAGTCTCCTCCAGACGGGAGAGAGCAGAGAGTGTGTGCATGGGTAGTTTGTGCGTATATCGAGCTCTTATGTAGGGTGTCTCCAGCCAGACATCAGCACCACTGTTACAAAGCACCAGAAGGCCCCTCGTTCTGGCTGTGCCATGCCCCGGGGCTCAGCTGTCTCAGCCCAGCTGTGGTTGGTGCTCCTCTGAGGCTTTCTTGGGCAAAGCAGCCAGCTCAGGGCTCTCTGTTCTGGCTTTGGAGGAGATGCTGCCTATTTCCCATGTGTCCTCTGGGCTAACCTCACCCAACCAAGGACCCCCACGGCTGCTTGTGGCAATTGTTTTGTACCACCCGAAAAGGCAGCATCTTCCCCACAGAGAAGTGGCAGTCCCACGGACCCCAGCTCTCCTGGAGCTTCTTTTGTTTTGACTCTCTGCACAGTGACCCTGCTCTTGGGTTCTGGCAAGCCAGGCACCGTTATTCCCGGTTTTAGTTGAGCAAAACATCAGTAGACAACAACTTAAAGAAGGTCCTTCGCTGGGATAAGCATTTTATTATTTTTATTTTGCCATGAAGATAAAAATGCTCACAAGTGAGAAATAAATGTGCAGAGAGCAGCTTCCTACACTTAACCCTCTGAGATGAAGCTGTCCCTGACTTGAATTCACAGGTCTACATTGGTCTCCTCAATAGAACATGTCTCTAAAATATATCCCCTGTTTACACACATGGATTTCTATAATCCCATTAGTTCTCCAGCCCTTTCACCATGTGATTAAGTCTGTTTCAGACAGAGTTTATCTAATGTATGGCATAC
This sequence comes from Fratercula arctica, assembly GCA_947846985.1. Classification (NCBI taxonomy): domain Eukaryota; kingdom Metazoa; phylum Chordata; class Aves; order Charadriiformes; family Alcidae; genus Fratercula; species Fratercula arctica. The sequence continues at coordinate 108,645,386 of CANTUZ010000003.1, forward strand.
TTTTATTTACTTCCAAAATGACAACTTCCATTTCCTAATTCTTGAGCATTCGCACATTTATTCTCCATTTGTCTGCCTTCTGATCACTCCTCCTTGTCTTGCTACAGCTGTTTCCTGTGAGTTTCATGGGTTTTCCACCAGCCTGTTGGACTGGGGATAATTGTGCTGTGTGGTTTCATGTCAAAGCCTGTATTTCACAGCAACGTGCTTAAACAGCAGATACCACTTAGCAAAAATAGATTTGACACGCAGGATCGCCTGATTAAATGCATAACTTCTTTAATCAAAGGACAGAAGTTTCTAGCAGTACCTTGTTTCAGGGACTCCATCTTCTTGCATGTCTAACATGGACCCTCTCATTCAACTGGTCTGTGGTTTTGAGAATGGGACCTTTCCTCAGCACTTCCATTTGGTGTTCTTTTAGGGTTAGGATAAAATATCTGAGGCCTTTCCTGTCCTCACATGACTTTCATGCATGTCTTTTATAAGTCTTTTGCAATGACTTAAGAAATCTCCATCTTAGTTCCTTTCAATAAAATGTCACCTAGTCTTGGGGACCTCTCCTCAAATTCATAATAGAGCTGCAGACTTACCAGCGTGAATTGTATTTCCTTGTAGCACTTAGGGTCCCATGTGTCAGAAGACTGTCTATGCTGTCATCTGGATGTGGTGGTGTCCTTTGCTTGGCAAAATCCAGTTGCTTCATTAGAGATTAATGTGTGGAGTCCCAGAAAGAGACTTTGTCCATCCCATTCCTGTCTCATTAGTTTTAGGGAGATTCAGTTCTTCTGCCCCAATCCAGCGTGGGCTGGTGGCTCCCTGGGGCTGGGACCATTGGGACTCCCCCTGGGGGTCTGTCAGGGCAGGAACTGGCAGCCAGGACCCATCCCACCCCCAGCCAGGAGCAAAGCACTGGGGCAGCCCCAGGCCCAGGCATTGGGCACCTCCCTGGGTACAAGGACAGTGTGGTGGTGGCTCTGGCATGACCAGATAAGAAGCCATGACCTCAGGTCAACCACAAGTTCTCAGATGTCCTCTTGCACTGCTTAACACCCTATTGCTCATGAGCTCTATTTTCATGTGGCATTTCTCACATTAGTCCTCTGTCAGATGAGAATCACTGATAACGTCCTCCACCTGATATGATGAAAACCACAATGCAGTGCTGCAGAAGCAGCTACTGACAGAAATGTGATTGGGTTTTGCCTGCTTTCCCTCTGGCACCCACTGCTTGACTATATGCAAACAAGTATGGGTTAAATTTTCTCTGCTTCTAGAGATGTGCTTTAGATTTCCTATTTTTCCATGTGGTTTCCTTCCTTACCTAAATAACTCAGAGCCAAGGAGTGTGTAGAATTTATAACGTTTGGGGCCAAATTCAGGCTAAGCAGCAGAGCAGAACCTGCTGATGGGTTGCACTGGGCTCTCCTCACAATCTTTAACTTTGCCTTGTCTTAATTTTTTTCCGTGGTTATACTGGAATGGTTATCATCCAGCCTTTGTACCATGGCTGGTTTCTTCACAGACCTAATCTATGCTGGGTCCATCCCTTTTTATCAAGAACATGGTCCAAGAGTGCTCTGACTATGTATCCACAGCACATGCTGGTCAACTGCAGGAAGGAACTCCATTTTCTTCCAGCCTGACATTCACTGTTTCATTTGTAGATGAAATAGGTGCAGCCTAGGAAGGTTTTTGCCTTCCCCCAGACCACAGGCAGTCCTATCACACCCCAGACTGAAGAGCTGCCTGCCACCTTGAGAGCTCAAGAGGAAGAAATGACCAAATTATGGCTTTAGTCTCCTGGAGAAACTCATAGAGAACCATGGGAGGGGTGGGGGGACACCCTCAGAGCAGCCTCACAGCTCTTTCAGAGAGCTCAGCATGGACCCTTATCTGCACACAGCCAGGACAGCATCCCACCCCATGGTATCGCCATGATAGCGCTCTCCCAACAGAAACGCAGTGCTCCTGCCCAAGGTTGCAGAGAAGGCTTGGTGCAGCTATTCAGTCTTCTACTTTCAGCAGAAGACTGCCCGAGATAACCACAATCTCTCCTTGTCCAAGGCTGCCAAACTGGTAACGAGCAAGTCCTGCATGTGAGGTAGCAAAAGGGAGGTGAGAGAGGGATGGACAGATATCACAACACAAGTGACGCATGGATTCATCATGTTGTATCACACAAGTTTAGAATAAGGTTCTTTCTTCTACCTGTTCTACTATGAGCCATAAAACTCCTTTGTTTTGTTGAGGAGGGAATCTCCATTGCTGTTTCAATATGCTGCAGTGAACTATATTAATGTGCAATTAATTATAGAGATTAATCATCAGGCAGTGTTATCAGATGAACACCATGACATACACGAGCATATGCTAACCCCTGGTTCATGCTTTGGCAGGCTGAGGAAATGACTCTTGCGTGGCTGAGCCAAGCTCTCAGGCTGGGTGGCCTACATCTCCGGGTGACCTTGATTTTTGCGCATGTTGCACCCACTTGGTTTCAAGCACATGAAGTATCTCAACAGTCCTAAAAACTATGTCATCTCGTACAGCGTTTCTTTCCGAACAAAACCCCATTATGCAAAAAGTGCTGTTACGCCCAGCATCCCTGAGTGCCCAGCTCTGTTGCTGCACCTCTCATACACACATATTTGGAAACAGATTTTGGACTATAAGGCTATGATTTGACTACTGACACAACACGACACACCGTGATTTGCTGAGTTGAATGATCTCATACAGCTAGGTCAGCGTGAACACGGGACACTAACATCCAGGACCATCCAACATGTCTTAGACAAACTCTACTAGTTTTTCTAGCTGCACCGCCTTTCCTTCAGTCAGAAATGTTACTCCTTTTTGCTGGATCTGAGTTATACGTGGGCAAGTCAGCAGCCATTTTGGGCCAAGATCAGCAAACGGGACATGCCATTTGTGCACTGGTGTCCTAAGGAGTTGTCTTAACCATAACCTTGTTTCACTGAGTTTGTAAGATTAGCTGGATCAAATTGTCCCAAATGCTGAAAGAGACTTCTTTTGCCTTGACATGGAGAACACACCTGCATTCCCAAGAATGTCCATGTGTGCCAGATCAAGGATCCATCTATCTCAGGATCTTTTCCCTTCCTGGCAAAAAAGAGATGCCAGGGAAGAGTATAAAAGGACAGGCGTATAATACTGCTGCTCCAGGATGTTCTTCCAGCCTTCATGGATATCCTGGAGCAGAGCTTGCGGTTTTGTATTTAATAACTATCAATGGATATTTCTCCCATGAATTTGAGCTCATGTAAACATTGAGCACCTACCACCCCTGGCGGCATTGGGTCCCACACACCACCTCCTCCCTGGGAGCACAACCGCCTCTTTTCCTTTGCACTGACCTTGCCACCTGGGAGTTTCATTTGGCATCCCCCAGTTCTATTACTGGAAGACACAGTGATCCCCTAAGTGCTTTCTTCCTGCTACTCATGATTTTGTGGGCTTTTACAGTATCCTCTTTCACTCACCTCTCTTCCCAGTCTATTCCACTGCCTGGACTGCAGCCATTCCTTACCTTTGATCAGCCGTGTGGTCCTTTCTGTACTTTTCCAGTACCGCTATCCACACAGAAACATTAGAAAAACCTTACAGATGAAAAAGCAAGTCCAGCTATGGAGAACTGCCGAGAGCAAGAGGAGCAAACAGACTGGTCACGCTCCTCACACTGAGGGGCAATCACATGCTTGGCTCCTGACCCTCTCCCCTGCTCATCCAGGCTCATATTTCACTCTTCAGCAGATCATTGCCGTGGCCTCTTTCGCCCTGTGTCCTCACCCATGAGATGCATATCATCAGCTTGGTCCATGTCCTTGCCAGGCAGCACGTCAGGCGTGCTGTCACTGCGGAGGCTGTACTGTCACACAGAGGCTGAGTCTCAGTGCCACAGGTGCAGGAGGGTGCCCAACCTCATTCTCCAAATAGCTACAGAAGGAGAAGCACCTCCATGCTGTGGGACTCACTCTGTCGGGACCGGCACCAACAAGGAAAACTTCCCTGGGGCAGCTGCTGCAGCTCCAGCTTTTGAACAGGCTCCCACCAGCACCAGGGACCTTGGTGCTCCCACTTGCCCCAGCCCTGGACCAACCCCAGGAGGTCCCAGGCAGTTTCTCCTCAGGTGCTGGCCTGAGATTTAGTGAAAAATCATCAAACCCAAGATAATTTGAATGAGGCGTTTTGGACAGTGCAATGATAAAAGTTTTCAGAGGGAAGAACCGAGGCTGGTCAATCTAAAGCTGCTGCTGAAGAAAAGCCAAAGAACCCCATGGTGTTGAGTCTGGACAATAGCTTGGCCACCAAAATTCAGTGCCAACTGATGGAAAGTGGCACACATAGAAATGTCAGCTCTAACTATACACATGCAGCAAGAGACTCTGCATTACTGCAAAGAAAATGTAACTTGGAGTCATTGCTGATAGCTCTCTGAAAACTTTAACTCAGTGTTTGATACGCATGCAGCCACCTGTGGTGAAAAGATTGTGTAAGACCAGGAAGCTTTCCCAGGAAGATGACAAGCATGAACACAGGCTTGGAACAGCTTCCCCATAAGGAAAGGTTTAAATGGTACTGGAAAACAGAGCGAGATTTCTAAAAGGATGATCCTGCAGAGGAGATGGATTGAGAGCAAGTATTGAGCAAGTATTGTCATAAGGTGAGAACTAAGGGCCACCTGGAGAAATCATGGTGCAGCAGGTTCAGGTCAAACAAAAGCATGTTATTGCCCATTGACTAATTGCGTGGTGGAATTCATTACCACAGGCTTCTGCAGAGCCCAAAGTGGGGTTCAGTTCAGGGATTTAAAATTTGCTTTTCCTAAGTGGCTGAAGGACATATTAATGGGAGACAGGTCCACCCATCCTACTGGATCTCAAGCTCCAGAATAGAGAGTCCCTAAAGCATTGGCTGCTTGTACCTGAGATGTCCAGTATACGTGCACTGGACCATAAACTCTTCACCTGAGCATTGACTTGTGGCAAGGCGGCTCTCAGTTCCAACAGCCAAAGGCAGGTCTTAAGCTCCTATAGGGTACTTTGCTCTCAACGAAGTAGCATTTTAACAAATGCTTTACTAGCCCTAGTAAAAAGTACTGCAAAGAAAATTTCCTCTAGAGCATTGCTCCTTCTTGCTCAGGAATAGCATGGCCAGCAGGAGCAGGGAAGTGATCGTGCCTCTGTACTCGGCACCGGGGAGGCCTCACCTCGAGTCCTGTGTTTAGTTCTGGGCCCCTCTGTACAAGAGGGACATTGAAGTGCTGGAGCGTGTCCAGAGGAGAGCTACCAAGCTGGTGAGGGGTCTGGAGACCAAGCCATATGAGGAGAGGCTGAGGGAACTGGGCATGTTTAGTTTGGAGAAGAGGAGGCTGAGGGGAGACCTCATTGGCGTCTACCACTGCCTGAAAGGAGGCTGTAGAGAGGTGGGTGTTGGCCTCTTCTCCCAGGTGAATAATGACAGGACCAGAGGAAATGGTCTGAAGTTGTGGCAGGGGAGGTTTAGATTAGATATTAGGAAGAATTACTTTACTGAAAGAGTGGTCAGGCACTGGAACAGCCTGCCCAGGGAGGTGGTTGAGTCACCGCCCCTAGAGGTATTTAAGAAACGTCTAGATTTGGCACTTCAGGGCATGCTCTAGTGACAGTGATTGTAGGGGTTTTTTTTGTGTGTGTGTATGGTTGGACTCGATGATCTCAAAGGTCCTTTCCAACCATGAAGATTCTATGATTCTATGATTGTCTTGCACCAGGGATCTTCAGGCAAACGGCTCCATACTCAGCTCAAGCCTCACCGGTTTATGCATATGCATCATGCAACCTTGTTCCATAATGAAAAACACAAACAAATAAACACACGCAGCTTTTCTCTAAAGCCAGAAGGAGCCATGTGTGCCAGTACTGGTTGCTGTGTTGCCTTTCCATGCACACACACAAACAGATGAATGATGATTGCATGTACACAGACACGGTCGTGGCCAGGTAAGCCACGCTCGTAACCAGACAGCCAAGAGGAAGGCAGGGGAAGGTGGAGCAGAAGCCTCCACGCCGCAGGGAGACAGCGGGAGCCTTCAACTCCCGTCTGGAGAACGGCTGGGGGGAGCAGTCACAGAGGTTTTCACACTGTCTCTCTTTTGGAGAATAGAGAAGAGGTGAGTGAGGAGCCACGTGCCAAAACACTGCAACAGTCTGTGTGCTCCCCTGTAACTCCAGCCCTCTGCTGCTGCCCTTCCACACCAGCCTCTCGAGACACCTTCCCATGGCTGTCCCACACCTTCCCTTTGGGAAAGCCACAGCCTGGGAAACTGAGAGTTGACGGGTGGCAGAAAGGAGACGACGAGAGGGTTTAGGCACCTGCAACCTCTACCATTTTTAAGCACTGAGAGAATCCACTGGTGTTCTCCTAGCTGGATGTTGAGTGGATGCGTGGGTTCATCCTGGTTTACAAACCACACAGTCACACCGGGCAATGAGGAAAACGTCATGAATTGCACAGAAGAGAAGCAGTTTTGGTGGTACCTCAAATGAGCATGCTGCAGGCAGAGGGCTTATTTCTTTGTCCTCTGTGTCCATACTCGTAACTAGTCAGAATCATTAACATAATCCCTGGCATGATTTTGACCCAGGCCAGCTAGTGTTTTCCCAAGGGCTACTTGGGAGTTTGCATGGGGGAGGGATCATTACCAACAGGTGGTTAGGATGTGGCCACTGTCGTTTGGAAGATAAGAGAGCTTAGCAGGGAGGCTGCAGTATGGCCATGCCAGCCAGCTCCAGTGGTAGAGGCCAGACCTTGGCCCAAAGAAATTAGTCTTTGAGCAGATCTAGCCCAGGAGCTCCAGCCTCCTTTGGCACTTGAGCTAATTCATCATGCGTCATTCTGTTTTTGCCTGTCATCCATCACGCAAGGGCCAACGCTGCCAGTCACGCCTGTTGAGATGTGTTTGCTTATTGCTGTGCTATACCAACCAATGTGTGTCATGGAAAGCCTTGACCTTCGTTATTTAGCTTTTCTAAATGCTTCATTTACACTCGTGTGCACTGTTTTTTCCTGCTTGATGTTGAAGTTCCTTGTTTCCACATTGAGCCTCTTTGTGCTAAGATTTCCTGCCTTTTTGCTGAGTAGTTTTGACCTTTGGTCAATAAATCAATAATCTTCCCAGAATCACAGCCCCCCCGATTGCCTCTACCTTTTGTTCCAGCAGTTACTTTTCCACAGCACTTCAGCAACAGCTTGCCTGGAATTTCGATGGAATATATAATTACTGCATTGCTCTCAAATTAGATTAACGTGCTTCTGCTCAGTCCCTAACCCAACATTTGACATGGCAGAGCCCGATTTCATTGCAGTCAGCTCATCTCTTTCTACCTGGGACCAGGTAGACAGCGTGGTCCTACGTCCAGCTCCAAGGGTGACGTGCGTTATCAGCTCTTTTTAGACGTCATGTGGGGAGAGCCTGCAGAGCCTTGCAGGAGCGAGCCACCTCCTGGAGGCTGTTTCCTGGGATGGACACTGGCTCCTTCAGTCTTCCCTAGTCTTCTTCAAAAGCTCCTCTACTCCCAGCAGCCCACAAAGCGAGCTGGCAAAAAAGCTTAGGCAGGTTGATGGGCTTCATCATGTTTCATCAGTCCCTCACTGAAACAAATACATTTCCATAGCTCAACCTTTTCTGACCATGCACTCAACACCAAAAACAGATTTCTCAAATGAAAAGGAAAATGTAAAATTACAAACACTTCTCTGGGTGTTTCTTTTCCTCTCCTCCAGAACAACAATTCTTTCTCCCCATACCAAGTCCAAAAGGTTGTGTTTTTTCAGAGCTCACCCATGGTAGCCAAGTAGCAAGTTCTCTTCCTTTAGTAGACTGCTTTCCACTTTGAATTAAAAGGGGAAATAGGCCCTCAGCCAAAGGTTAGATCTAAATTCAGATCTACAGAATGGTGCTGTTTCCATCTTTGTTTGTATTTGGGCCTGTCTGGCTTCCTAGGGTGAAACTCCTCTTCCAGATCTGCACAGCAAATACCAGCTTTGCTATTGTGTACTCTGCTCTCCCTTTGGCAAAAGACTCGCTGGAAATCAGCACATCTAGGGAGATCAGTCCAAACTGCCATGGGAAACTGGCTATTTTTCTTAAATACATGATACAGATCAACCACAGGTTACTGCTTAGATTACTAGTTTGCGGTACTCATGAGATCAGACTAGGTGATCATAAAGGTGCCTTCTGGCTTTCAAATCTATCAGCCTAAATAATGCATTAATGAAGTAACATGGAACAAAGCCACATTTGTTCATGTGTAAGGCATGTTAATGATGTTCCTTTCAAAGATGGGTAGATGGAGCAGTGGATTGATGCACTGAATTTCACCTCTAGGGACTCTGACTTTGGTTACGAGACAAATGAGTTTGATAGCATCAAGTAAATACTCAATGGATATTCGTCTCCATCCCCAAAACCGCCATGCAATTTGGCAGGAGCAGCAGTCTGTGCTCACGAGACGTCTCGAGGTGCTCGGGGCATTGGCAGTCCTCTGGGAGGAAGCATCTGACTGCGCCGTGCCTGGCGTTAGCCAGCGCTCTCACCCTCTCGCTTCCCCAAGCACCAGCAACACACTCCTCCCCAGAACTGCTGCAAAGCAAACACGAAATTCAAGCTGAAAGAAGGGGGGAAAAGATGCTTATTTGGGCTCGCAAAGTGAGCTAATGTGGGAGATTGGCTGAACTACATACTGTATCGGCTTTGATGCATTATTAGAATTGTGAAAACTTTCAGGGTTTCAAGGAAAAGATTTTTTCCAGGCGCAAGATCAAAGCAAAAGCTAAATTATATTGGGTTACAGAGCAGGGGACTTGCAAATGGCTGATCTTGACTGTTTATGTATCTAGAAATGTTGTGATAGGAGCAGCCCTTTTTTACAAGGCCCAGTAACAACAGCGTAAATCAAGCATTAACCAGAAGTAGACAGCAAATTGTCTATTTTTTAAAGAGACTTCTGCTGGAGCTGGTTTGTAGGGAAGGAAAAAAGGAGCTCTGTTTTTAATAGCATAAAAGTAGTTGTCCAGGAGGCACCACTGTATCTTTGTCCCAAAGAATAACAATGCTAGATATAAAACAACAGCCCTGAAACAGCTGATAAAACTACATACAGAGATGTTTTGACACAGAGCTGTTAGGACACAGCTCAGAGAGAATCCTCTCCCTTGTTTGATACGTTTTTAGTCTCCTTGCATAAAGTGTTCATCCTAAAAAAAGAGAGAGACCTACTAGTCTGTGCAAAATAAGAGGCGTGGAAAATTTGCCTGCAAAGTGTGTCCCTGTTAGATGGGACATTTCATTTCAGCAGTCTCATAGAATCACCTAGGTTGGAAGGAACATTTCAGATCATCTAGTCCAAGCATCAACCTAACACTGGCAAAAACCATCACTAAACCATATCTCTAAGCCCTATGTCTACCCGTCTTTTAAATACCTCCAGGGATGATGCCTCAACCACTTCCCTGGGCAGCCTGTTCCAATGGTTAATAACCCCTTCAGTGTAAACATTTTCCTAATATCCAGTCTAAACCGCCCCTGGCACAACTGGAGGCTGTTTCCTCTTGTCCTATCGCTTGTTACTTGTGAGAAGAGACTGACCCCCACCTCGCTACAACCTTCTTTCAGGTAGTTGTAGAGAGCGATAAGATCTACTCTCAGCCTCCTTTTCTCCAGACTAAACAACCCCAGCTCCCTCAGATGCTCCTCATAAGACTTGTTCTCCAGACCCCTCACCAGCTTCGTTGCCCTTCTCTGGACCTGTTCCAGCACCTCAATGTCTTTTTTATGGTGAGGGGCCCAAAACTGGACACAGCACTCGAGGTGGGGCCTCACCAGGGCCAAGTACAGGGGGACAAGGATCACTTTCTTGGAAACAGAAATGATGACTGTGGCAGTCTGAATTTGATCATGAACGCAGCAGCGTTCACAGCGACAGGACAGTGGGAGCACAGAGTGGGAGACTAGACATACAGGGACAGCTAACTTCACCCTTCTAAAAATCATACATTCAATTTAAATAGCTGTATGCATTCCCTCTACAGGTAAGGCAGAGAGGCAAACACCTCCAGAGAGTAAGTCACCCCGTCCTAAGACAGGTGCTTAAGGCAGGGGCTGAACTGCCCAGCAAAGGTGCCTTGTTTTCCTCCTCTGGCTCTTGAAGCCAAGAAAACTCGTGGAGCCAAGACGCCTAATTGCCAGGTGGGTAAGAGGGAGTGGGAAGCATCACCCCCACAGCTAACTTACCTAATCATCATGACTCCTGTTATGTTTCCAGACGGGAGGAACAGCCAAATACTTTCAGTCTTGGATATGTTTATATGAAGGAACACAACAAGAAAGAACAAAAGTAAGGTCTCCCTCCGGGACACGGACACAGTTTGTCTCTCTTCTGGAAGGCTTTCAGTGAAGAGAGTGAAATGGCTGCTTCCCCACGTTCAGGACTGCCTTGGTTTTTCCCATAAGGCTAAAACATGGCATGTCCACCTTGCCCATGGATGGTACTACTATCTGAATGACACTGTTCAGGCCCATTTATAAAGCCAAGAAAAAGAAACCTGAAGATCTGTTTCCTCCACTAATTGCAGACTACCATAATTTTGGGCCAAATTCAATTGCTACCACAGACAAGAGAATCCAAAAGTAGCACAGACTGTCCTCTTAACCCATTAAGGAAGCACAGGCTGTTCTGAGAGTGACTTTTTCAATGTCAAACTTTAAGATCAAAACCATGGTTGAGGAGTATATATTTAAAAATAAAAGTCTCCTTAGTTCCAACATCTCTATAAAAAGATGGTGCAATTTGCACCCCTCCACATATAGTCAAACTGCTGGGATTTGAGTAGCAAACATATCAGGCCTGGCCATGGCCCTATAATTTGTAACTGTGGTGCAAGCGATACCCAACCATCAAAAATCAATACTCTGTAGCTGCCAGGGTCATTATGGCTTACTGACTGTATGCAACCACTGAGCCCAATAGTCAGACCTTTATTCCTCCAAAATGCTCCATTATATTGAACTTCCCAGCTCTACTATGGAGATCCATTCTCCTTGGGAAGGAAGTTGCACCCTGCTGAATGGGGTGCTGGACTCCACCTAACAGAAAGGCCACCAGCAGAGCTTGCACCTATCAACGAGCATCCCTTTACCGTGAGCACAGGAGGACACTTATAAGCATGTTTTGGCAAATGAAAGGCTGGATTCAGTTTATTCACAATGGGATGGTGTTTACTTGTTTCTTGACTGAAGTTTTGACGTGCAAGTCAAGGAAGACCAGAACATTTCAGAAATCCAGTTTCCACTGCAAGAATGGCGTCATGAAAATATTTCTTTATATGTTTATATGAATATACATATATATATATGTATACATACATACATATGAATATACATATGCACACATATTTGGCTAGAATGAGATTTATTCATAAGATGTGAGATGCCAAAAAGAACGTACCTCCATGTCTGTAGATACATATGTATGTACAAATATGCTTATCTGTATAAATAGAGAGAGAATAAAAGACGGAAAATAACATAAGAAAAATCAAGAAAGAGGCAAAGCAAAGAACAGTAAGAGACAGGCAAGAAAGCCATGGAATAACTGAAGTTGTAAATATGATTTACATCGCACATCCCTTGTGGCCAGGATGCTCCTTCCATCGGAGGAGGGTGCGGTGCTCAACACTACAGGGCCCTGATTCAGATTTAGATCTGTGAGGTGTTACAGCAACGCCCAAGTGCGGTCACTGAGAACAGGTACTTGACTGCGCTCTCTTGCACAGCCCTAGATCTCAAACAACTTTGTGGAAGCCAGTGGAGTTACTCCAGAATTGTACCTGTGCGAGCAGAGATAAAATCTTCTGTGCAATGTATGAGGATTTATGTAATCCAAGAAAAGGATTTGGTCAAAGGAAGCAGAGCAGAAACAAAGAAGGAACGTGAGCACTCTGCTTCACACTCTTTGAAGTGTGTGTCTTTTACAAGGGAGTAACCTAACCCACATTTATTCCAGTGTTTTTCTTCCACAATTTACTCCAGAGATTTTCTTTAAACAATAAATAGGAAATACTCTCACATACAGCTGTGCAGGATATCTAGTTTACAAGCCTTTTTTCCAGGGTGGGAGTTTGTCCGTTAAGCATCACAGTCATGGAAAAGAAAACACTGAACGTAGTGCAGGAAGCAACAGTGCTGGATTTCTCATTTAGCATCCATTCAATACCAAAGTTAATTGGAGGAGATATCCCTAGGTGACTACCTGCATGAAAAATAGATGAGTTCCACCTACATCCATCCAGGGAAAGCACCATCAGCCTCCCTGCAGTGGTCCCCTTAACTGTTGTAAGAAGCTATTCAAGATAATGCAGACCACCTGAAGTTGCTTTGCAGCAGCACTTAATCTTGGAGACCATCCACTAGGAATGTACCTGATAATTTGGAAGTTCCTAAGATGATGCTCATAAAGGTCCTGTTCTGTAGAGATGCAGAAAAGGTTGGATGTGGGCTCAGCTTTAGGCACTAGAAGCCCCTAAAACTTTTAACAGATCTGGTTTGGCAGGTGTGCTCAAGGGAAGCATTAACGAGCATTAAAATCAGTCCAGACCTGTTTTACCCATTTCTGGATAGCCACCCTGTGGCTAGAGCAGACCCCCAGTGAGTGTGAGACCTGGTTTCCAGTAACACCAGCCTCTGTGGGTATGAGCTCTCTTGCATGTGGAGGAGACCGTCCCGGCCACCAGGCTATGCCATGGTCCCTGGTGTTTGGAGGGCAGGACAGAGGTGAAATATATATACATAGATATTTCTACATTAAAGCTGGGCCACATGCAGCCTGGACTGCAAGTCTCATAAGGTCAGAAGATAAACAAGTGAGAAGCAGCCTCATCATCGGAGGACTGAGCTAGAAGTACTTCACCATGAGGGTGGTGAGGCACTGGAACAGGTTGTCCAGGGAGGTGGTGGAAGCCCCATCCCTGGAAGTGTTCAAGGCCAGGCTGGACGGGGCTCTGAGCAACCTGATCTAGTGGGAGGTGTCCCTGCCCATGGCAGAGGGGTTGGAACTAGATGATCTTTAAGGTCCCTTCCAACCCTAACAATTCTATGATTTTATGATACCCAAAGACTGATGACACTGACTTGGAAACACATTTGATAGAAAGCTGGATCTGTTTCTGAGCTGTGCCTTGCTGGTCTCTATGCAGGCTTGCGGGACAGAGGTGAGTCTGAGCCAGCTGGGTGCCTCCCTCTTGTCTGGCAGCAGCATAGCCCTGCATTTCAGGTGCCAGCATGGGCTTTATATAAGGAAGATTTTTAAAGTGCTCTGAAAAGCAAGGAGGTGAAAATGGGATGGTAGGTCTCTGGGTTTGTTCCCTCAGTGACTCAGATCAGATATGCCCTGCTTGCAGAGGAACATGAGGTTCTCCACCCACCTTCATCTGGGAGCCAGGTTGGTTGTTTTATACTCTGGTCATTAATTCTGCCTGATTTTGCCCAGGGAAAACAGACAGCCATTTATCAAAGAATTATTCTGATGATGCAGTAAAGAACTAAAATAAAGCTTTCTACCTATTAGAGCAGGGGCAATCCTCCATGGTGAGCGTTAACAAGAAGTGAGTAAGTGTACACTTATATGGTACAGCGATCAGCAGACAGCACTCTGAGCATATACAGGATCTGATGGAAAAAAAGGTTATTTTCCTCAGCCACGTTCACAGGCACACTAGAATTATACAGTCGTTTCAGAAAATCTTCTTCAAATTAAGCCGTGGGTTTTCTCCTCTGAGAGGTCTTTGTCTCCTTGCAGTGTTTCAAGCTTTGCACGTGCCTGTGTCCCCGTGCACAAGGCGGGGGAGGGCTGAGTCCAGATCCAACATCCCGAGCCCGGGAATTTGGGTAGGAGGCGAAGGGGCTCCATTTGAGCCACGGCACTCATAGCCAGCCATCCTCTTTTTGCGGCGTTCCTGAGCACGTTCACATTAACGTTATTAGCTGCTCTTGTTTGGCCGGAGCATCTTGGATGTATCCTGTTAAATTCAGGTGGATCGTTCATTAAACTGCCTGTGGTGGTTTGTGCACCCAAATGTCCCACACTTTCACTTGCAGGAGGTGACCAACGCTACACAGCTGGTGTTACACCACGCCTTCTCCTCTTCCTCCTCCTCCTCGACACTGCCGAGCACCACCACAATGCCACTGTCCCAGTGACAGGGTCAGTACAAGTCCCCGTTGGCCAGGTCTGAGCCTGGTTTCACTCAGGGTCAGTACAAGTCCCTGTTGGCTGGGTCTGAGGCTGGCTTTGCTCCGTGACTACAGGAGCTAAACCGGGCAAGAAGAAAATTCTGGCAGGCGGTCCTGGCAAGCACCATGGCCTTATTTATTATTTCATGCGTTCTCTTTCTTCTGCTCATGCAGTCAGTTCAGATCACATTTTGTCTTGCAGAGATAAATTAGAGCCCGCAATGGGCTTCAGACCAACGTTGATGGAAGCTGCTTAAACAGAGCATGAATTTGCCCCTCTACCTTTGCTCTGATTTAAGGAAACATGCGTGCCCAGATTATTTCACCTGAGGTAGCCAAGCATTAATTAATTACATAAAAGCATTTGTGAACCTGTTAAAACTATCTATTAGATGAGCAGCGCTGCTATCTCCACCATCGCTCTAAACGTTTTAATTAATTTGGGGAATTTACCCATGCACGTTGTCTGCCAAATTCAACAAAACTTGCTTTATAAACTAATAATAGCATTTGCTTTCACTGTGAAGGAGTTATGCAAGCTCTGTATGTGCTTGCAAGTGGAGAGGGTGCTTGGCCTCTGCCCAGAGCCAAGTGCCGCTCGGTGATTTACCAACAAACCAACCTTCTCATCAATATTAGCTTCATATTAATGTCAGTAGAGGTGCAGGCACTCAGCACCATGCACGTAAATGTGTGTTCAGCATCTGACAGGACCAAGCCCACCAAAAACAGTCTTTTTTTTTTTTTTTTTTTTTTTTTGCAACATCCCCAGAAAAATAGCAATTTGTTTTCTCAAAACAATGCAGAGCTGTCAGCGAGGTCTTGGTGATTTGTGCTATCCCCTTTGCTGCAGATTTCACACCGCCTTTAGATAACATAATTGTAACAGCACGTCAGGGCTCAGCTGCTGGAAATTAATGGCTGGTGCATGATTTTAAAAGGAAAAATGACTGCGCTTTTTGGCAGAATTTGAGAAGATAACTCATTAATCAAGTAGCCTGGAAAGCAAAATAAAATTCTAATCCCCTTCAGTGGATTAGCCACACAGGGCGAGAAGGAAGGCCTGCGCAGATGTGAGGGAACTTCACCGAACAGAGAAATATCAGCTCAGACCACATCCCAAGGAAAGCCTGATCCTCTACTGCTCTGACAGCATTTTCCTCTGCGGACACGGGAGAAAAAAAAAAGCCTTCTTAGCACTCGAGCCAGATGACATGAAAGCACTTGCCATGGAAATTCCCCGTGCACCAGCACAGCTGCCCGTGCCCCACAGTCCTTGTGCCTGGATGGGAGGACAGGGAGATGTCCCGGAGCACCCCAGAGGTCCTCTCCCCCAGCACCTGCAGCTGGATGACGCCAGGGATGGTGCCGCCAAGCCCCGTCCCAGCGTGCCCCGGCCACCGCAGCACCTCCGTGTCTCGCAGCCTCCAATGCGTCTGTCCTCACCCCACCTCTGCGGGGCATTGCCTCATCTCACAACACTGAGGGTAAGGCATTTTCAGGAGCGTTCAGACGTCTAGATAGGCATCTGGCCCCAGATCTTCAAAGGTGCCGAGGCAGTGCCGCACTGCAGCCGGAGTTTAACCGACTGCAGCCGTGGCTTACGCGCCCCTGCGCTTGGGGTTTTCTCCAGTTTAACTACATCACTCCAAATCCACCTAGATAAACTGATACAACTTTTCTTGTATAGACAAGACCTTAATCTCTCCGTTTAATCTCTTCTTGCTATTGTTCCTCCTGGCCCCAGCCCCTCGGCAGCCCAGAGCACAAATCTCAGCGAGGTGCACATCTTCCTCGGAATGAGCAGAGAGCTACCCCACAAATTCATTTCCACTTGTGGCTGGCGTTGGAGTTGCGCTCCAACTCCCTGAGGCAATATTAGTTTCGACGTTTCCAGCCCGTAAGACTCAAATTTAACATTCAAAATGCGTCTCCTTAATTTATCTTCTTCCCTTGATACGATCTTCCCCCCGTGCTTCTTGGTGATTTCTTTGTCATGACAACCACGGTGGTTTTGACAAAGATCCCCCTTCTCCAGCAGCAGCAGGCATGATGGGATTCGGCACCCCACATCACACCACTGCTCTGTCAGATTGCATCTCCTGCCTTTGACAGGCCCTGCAACCACATTTTTAGGGAAATGTGGGGAATCCCATCCTATCACCGGGGCTGTTACAGAGTCACTGACACCGCACCGCCGGCCCAGCAGGGCACATTTGATGCTGAGGACATCTGTGTGGTTTCCACCCGGATCTGCTGCACTGGACAACTCTGTACTTCACGGCAATCCCACCACAACTGCTTGTGCACATGATATTGTGCTGTGCCAAGCAAGGACTGTGTTAGTCTCCCCTTTCTGCTTACAGCTGCTTGCCCCAGACAGGTCCTCACTGTCCCCTGCAAGCCGGGGAGCTCCCACTCCAACCCAGCCTTCACCTGGTACTTCTGCAGCTCCTCGCAGAGCTATCACCCCTCCAAATAAAACACGGTACAGGGAAATGTGAAGAGAAAAAAACCCGCAAGAAGCAGGAGTCTTGAAGCAGTGTTTTGGGAGCACTGATCTTCTGGTGTCATCTGCCTGATTAGGGGATGTTGCTCCTGCAAGGAGAAGATGGTACTTCGTTGCCCTGGCTCAAGGTCCTGTGTTCCCAAGCCTGTTGACTGGTCACGTTTGCTTGAACAGATGACTCTGATTGTATCAAAATGAGGTCAGGGTCCTGTTAGAGGTGTCACTCCAGGTGACCACTTAGCTCTGCACGGCTCTGACCTCAAAACCCGGATAAACCAGAGGAGACAGCAAGTGGGAGTCAGCGTCTGGCTGGGGTCAGAGTCTGTCCCAGTGCGAGGTAGGAATTGTGTTTTATAGAATCTGCTGTCATGGAGGCTCACGACCAGGTCTTCTGGGCCTAGGTTATTACAAAAAAGTAATAATCAGAACCCTAATCTCAAACCTAGCCTGTATTTATGCAAACCCCTTGCTTTCCTAGCCTGTCTCAGTTCCTTCGCAATGTCTCCCAAGGGTATCTTCAACTAAAGGTGCAGCTGATATCCTCTGAGAGACAAGAAGGAAGGATGTTTTCCACTTAAATCAACTTGGAAATTTTCTGCAGGCCAGTCCCCAGATTTCACCAGGCACAATATAAGGCACGAATGTACCTTTTTGCGTTAACAGAGCTGGCTCTTAACATCTCACAGGGGACACGCAGCAGCACTCAGGACTGTGCATATACTGTTCCTCTCTTGCAAAACCTCTGCTGTCCCCAATGCTGAACCATTTGCAGTCACCTAGAAAAGTAAGAACAACACAGAGTGCTCATGCATGCAGTCTGCGGGCACTCGAGTGTGCGCCCGGTCACATCCCCTGCCTCACGCTCTCTCACTGGCAGTAGGTATTTCACTTATCGTTAATGGAACTAGCTCTCCATTCAGGTGAATGTGCGTCTGTGCTTGACATACCGTGTAAGAGGAAAATACCAGAAGGGAAATTTGAGCAGACACATCTGCAGGATGTGCAAATCAGCGCAGAAACGAGGAATTTGGCAAGTCTCTCGGAAATGATGATAGTGATTTTTTTTTAATCTCATGCCTTTTACTCATTGAGCCGGGACACTATTTCCTATTTCAAGACATTTCCACATTGCATATCTGCTGGGAATGTAAACACAATCCAGGATTCAGCTACGGCTTTTTTCAGGAGAGAAACATCTGCTTTCCAGGGTCACCGCCAGCCACAGCCCACGCGGGGAAGCGTTCAGCGGAGGAGTGATGCAGCCTGACACAGGCTGGATGGACCACAGCTCCATGTTGTGTTCATGCTGTGTGAGCAGGGCAGGCAAGCTCTCCCCTCCTTATCTCACTTTCCATTCCATGCAGCTGGGGAATTAGGCTTGGAAAACTCCTC
Organism: Fratercula arctica; assembly: GCA_947846985.1. Classification (NCBI taxonomy): domain Eukaryota; kingdom Metazoa; phylum Chordata; class Aves; order Charadriiformes; family Alcidae; genus Fratercula; species Fratercula arctica. The sequence goes on from CANTUZ010000003.1 coordinate 108,663,583, forward strand.
TGGAAGATCTCTGATGAGTGAGTAGGCACGTTTGGTAGTTTCCTCCTGCTCACAAGGCGCTGCTGTGGCCTAGGTCTGTGTTTGGAAAAGGCTTCCCACCTCCCTGCCAGGAGAAATGCAAGACGTGAGGACAAAGCACAGGAGAGGAGCTCTGCAGGGACCAGAAGGGAGAATTTGGGCAGCAGCAGCTCTGGGAGCAGCAACAGCAAAGCCAGGGCTTGCAAATGGAGAAGGTGGGAGCGCATATCAACAGCATGGAGGGGAAAAATAAATATCATGACCTGCTTGCCACCCAGCGTGCTGGAGAATGTGATGGTTAGTGACTCAATGGACAGGGATATAATTTTTCCATAGGAATTAATGTAACTGAGGGGGGAATTAATGCATGCAGGGGCTTACAAAAAATGCACAGGGACAGTATCTATGGTGTGGAGATGTGGGGACAGGACCATTGAGTGAAGGCTTTTCAGAGGCTGATTTTGGGGAACAGAAAGGTCTCACCTGCTTTTCCCATGAGGTTGACAGCTCAATGTGCAGCCTCTTGAAAAAGAATTCTTCCTACCTCTTCTGAATGAGTACTTTTCCATCCTTGTTGTCGTCTTCCTTGGGTGAATAAATCTCAGTCAAGCCAATGAGGGGCAAGGGATGGGAAAATGAATCAGTGAAGAAGATTAGCAGAGCAGCATGTTAAATGATTGGTGATGAGACTCCAAAACTGCAGGCAGAGAAGGGCCAGGCAGGAGGACTTTGCTGTGCTGCCCAGTCTGCCTTCCCCTCTGTAATGCTTCTGTTTTCCACACAGAAAACCAGGTTTCCCTGAGCCCTCATAGATCTTTCCCAGGGAGCAGAAGTGCCGCTGGAACCACCATCCTGCACTGGTGACTCACTCCAGTGAGTTACTGAAGGAGGGCAGGAAAACCCCTGTGCCCTCACAGAACCGTGATGAAGAGCTATGTGCAGGCTGGCAGGCAAAGGATGTTCCCCACTGCTACCCAGAGCCGCAAAGGCCATTGAGGCCTTCTACACCAAGGAGACCCAAGGGCAGGGGACAACGAGAGATCCTTGCTTTTGATGTTGCCTGCAATTGCTGTACAAGAGGTGCTTTGTACCCAGATCCACAGTTGAAGCCCATATCACACACAGGACAGAGCACAGGCTGTGCAAGGACTTGGTCTTTCTGCTTTGGTTTGCAGCTTTCTCCACTTATCCGATCTCACTGGGTCCCTCCCGCACCCACCCCAATTTGGCATGATGCTATCAAAGCACTTTGCTGTCCTCTTCAAAGCCTGTCTTGCACTTTGAACATATGCCCCCTTCCCTGATATTACACTTCTGCTGCATTTTCTGTTTCTGCAGTCATGTTCTCTCCCAGTGCAAAGCTGTGACAAATTTACACTTCCTGAAGCTTTGGCCCAAAAAATCCAGCCAAAAGAGCTGCTGTATTTGAGAAAAAAATCCAAGATTGCTATTGCATCTGTCCTCCCTCCCCTCTGCCTGGGGGTATATGGGCACCTCATTCGCCTCATTCTGCCCTCTCCAAGGTGGATGCAGAAGGTTACCTCATCTCAGGAGGGTTTAATTTTGGCTCAGTGGCACTGAGCTGGGTTAAAGAAAACATGGAATGCATGAGGACAGGTACTCCTATAGACAAATTCATGATATAAGAAGTTTCTGCCATTTACTATTTTCTAGCAGATGTTACTCTCCCTTGTCATGCTAGCCAAAGCACGTGGACTCTTCAGCTGACAGAGTTTGCAGCCAGGTACATAGAATTTAAACGTGCATCAATCCTTGTTCCAGAAAAAATGGCTCAGGATGGTGACCTCTGGCCAATGGCCAACTGAGGGCAGTAGCTTCTCAAAGTACCCCACAGACTGTGCCTGTCGCTGCCTCAGCCACCATCAAAACTGGGACATGTGATCGCCGCTACAGGACCTTGCCAAAGTGCTCTTAAATGAGCTCTGAAGTTCAAAACTGAATGCAGTGTTTCACACAGAACCCTGATACATCCTGTTAATTACCCACAGAAGAATAAAACTGTGATAATTAGAAGATCAGATAATGGTGCCTGGGAAACACCAGAGCAGCAACAGCAGAAATGTTGGTTAAGTAATGAAATGCATGTGAAGTATCCTTAAATACCTCATTAACAGCTGGGGTGTGATTACCAGCGCCAGCCTCACTGTGCTAACAGCAATAAGACACATGGAGCTCCAAGGTGAAATGGATATTTTCTTACCATTTTTTATATTTTGGAAAACGAGTGAAATGAAATCGTGTGAAAAAAAAATTTCAGTGTGAAAGAGTTTTCCATTTTCAGAATGGTGAAAATCACTGAGCTGCACTCCTTGGTGTTATTTAATTTTCCCCACCCTCCCAAGAGGTGCGAGAAGAGCCCAAAGAGCCTTGAAAACCAGAGCAAGGAAGAGGAGGAGAGGATCTGGCATCACTGCCAGAGAGTTCCTTTAGCCACCACGTGGAAACTACCACAGGAGAGAGATCTCACACTTCGACTTTGCCCTCAGCTCAGCAATCTTCAGGAGGAAATAGCACCAGGGAAATGCATGAAGCGGGAAGGAGTGAATGAAATAAACAGATGGTACAGCGTACCTGCAACAGAGCATCAGGGCAAATCTTCCAACAGAGGCCAGGCGCTGGAGCAGCCTCTTTTTCTTGTATACCATTTGTGGCATCTCGAAGAGGCTCCTTTTTCAGAAATACCTGGCTTCACATCTGCTGGAAAAATGAGCTGAATTTGGGCAATTAAAGAATCCTTTTTGGAAGCTTTGGCTGTCCCACTGTAGGATATTTAAGCAAAGTCTTCCATGTCAAGCGGTCTGGAGTTGGTAAGAGCAATGCTTAGAGTAAGTAATCTGTGGTTAAACCAAAAACAAATAATGAGAACAGCTGCATCATGGGTTTTAAGTCTCCTTAAACCAAACCAAAGGAAAGAAAGGGGCAGGACAGCAACTACTGAAGCAAATGGAGGGGTTGTCCATGTCTGGAAAAGCTACAAAAGAGGGGTTGAGCACAAAAGCCAAAGCCACCCCTGCAGACAGATTGCCATCTCCAGTTTGCCCCAGCTCACAGCATGTGCGGCCTCAGATGGGCGAACTCCTGCTGGGAAGGATTACCTACCCCTGTCTGGTTTTGTTTTGCTGAATACGATACTATTAAAACTTGTCAGTCAGAGGAGGGACTGTGTTTGGGTCATTTTCTGGCTGCTTGGCTGCCCTCTGGCCAGACTTGGCACCATGGCAGTACCAGGTAAGTGTCTTTGGGAAACCCAGCTCAGTTTTTAATCCAAATACTGTATAGACTTCTGAACGGGTTCTAATACCACACAAGCAAACAAGCTCAAGAAACTACAGGGCACAGTTCAGGACAAAATCGTAAGCAACCTATCATTGAAGGAGATGGGCCATGGCAAAGGATTTTCCAGTTGTGTCCACCGCACAAAGTCCCTCAAAGGCAACGCTGTTGTGAATGTGCCTTTGCAGCCCTGCGTACACGACCGTGACTAAGGCCTTTTTATTGCATTGAATCCTACTGTCACTCCCTGGAGAAGCATTTGGTCTTCCTGTCCAAAGCCTCTTATTAAACTACCAAGCACTTTGTAGTTGGGCAAAAGAGCTCATCGTGACTGTTCCTCAAAGCTTGTGAAACCCAGGAAATGCTGAACAGCCTTTCTTCAGCAGCTGTAGATACTGCTTATAGATTAAAATAGGAACATAAACGAAAGAGTCATTTGGGGTTTTTCTTAAATCACTGAAGGCTGTGAAGTTGCCAGACGCTTGCTCCTCTCCGGACATACTTTGATAGCCAACTGGCAGAACATTAGGATTATGGGATAGAGATCAAGATACTTAATCATTAGCATCCTGTGTCTCCAGCCCATGATTCTAAAGGTAACATCAGTCAGTACTTAATTAAAAAGTGATACAATTTCTAACTTGTAAGCCAGTGTTTTGGGTTGGGTAAGATTGCAGAAAGGGTACTTTCCAACTAAAGATTTCTCCTGCTCAGCAGGTTTCTGTCCAGAATATTCTGTCTACTTTACCATTTTTGTGAGAGGCCACTGAACTGAAAACATGCTTTGGACAAAACAGCAGCAGATACGTATCTGAGAGTGGTACCCATAAGTGGGTCTGATGCTGTAAGTTGTGACCTGATGGACTCCCTGTGGTTACCCAGGGCATCTCTTCACGCACAGCTCACGAACTCAGGCTGATTGGATCAAATCGCAGTGCCTTAGCATCCACAGCACTACCAAGGCTGTGTCCCCCATGTCTCCTAAACCAAAGGGGATCTAAAAAATTAAAGCCCCCCCTTCACTTTGGACTGAAACATACCTATGTAGTAGATTAAATGTTTTATTTTCCTGGTGTTGCTACAGAAGAATGGGGGTTGGCAAGTAATTTCAACACGGAAGAACAAAGCAAAAGGATTAGTTCTGCTTTTTGAAAACTGTAGTTCTCAAGCAGCTCGAGGAGAGCTCAGAAGGAGCCACAAGTCCCAGCAGGAGAAGGGCACAATATCGTAGCAGAGAACCAGCCACGTCACTGCAGTCTCTCCCAGAAGAAAGATTTCATGAGTCAGGGGACACTATCCTTAGCTCAGTGAATACCTAAGTGGAAAATGAACATGGAACTACATACAGACAGACATATACATGCGCCCATATATATATATATATATATATATATATATATATATATTAGTCTAACTCTGCATTTTTCATGATAGCTCAGTAAACAGTGGTTGTCTGCCTACAGTCTTTACAACGCCTGTTATGGCTCTTTCACATGTGAAACGTGAAATCCAAAACCAGGGCTGGGGCTGCCTGAGGCAGCCGGGCCCTTTCCTAGGAAGGGGTTGTAGCGAGTAGGAAATCCAGTGTTTAGTTCCAGTGATAAAGCGGGTGAAGAAAAAATAATTTCTTGAATCTTCCTCAGAACAAGGGAAACAGCAGAGAAGAAAGGTCCAGCACAGCGAATCCATACATAAGGGTCCAAAGCCCATCTGCCCAAAAGAGATTCTCCAGGTCCGTATTGTCCAGACCCATATTCCAGAAACACCAGGAGATGAAGTGCTGGCACCCGGTCCCAGGCAGGGGACCTTTGGTAGGTGCCCGTGCTCAGGAGAGAGGCAGTAGCTCAGATGATGGTCTCATGCCCAGCATTTCATTTCGTCTGGCTCAGGACAGCCTCCAGCATGGTCTGCTGGCTTTCTGCATCTCCCTCCAGCAGTATCGACCCCTCGCTATGGACAGTGTGTGGGGCTGGGTACCTGCACCAGGCTGCCTTTGCAAGTCTGTGGCAGCAGAGGAACATGGTCCAGATACCTGCCTGATCCATCCCACCCCTCTTTTGTATTTGCTCCAGTTTTCTGACCCCAGGAGGAAATAATCCAACCAAAAATGCTCAGCAGGAGTATGCTGTGAGCAGCCTACTTCACCTTGGGAAAATGTGCAGAGCCAAGGCAGGCTCTCGGCCACAGCAGTATCAGCCACCGCACCCCAGCTGTGGGAATCACCACGCACAGCACAGACCTGGCACGGGAAGTGATATCTCCTTAAATTGTATCACGCAGAACAAACCAACGTCAGCCCCATCAGCAACACAGGATCAGCTCAGTGGAGTCATTTATCAGGCAAGTTGCCATCAACCCTTTCTTCATTGCTTTGCTTGGTGTCAGGGAACTCCGTTGTTTCCAGATGGATAGGTGATCTCCAGGACACCGCATCCCACCCTCAAGTGATTTGCTTGGCTGTTACCCCAATACCACCCAAACCTAAGGCGTAAATCTTCCTAATTCATTGCATTTCTGACAGGTGCCTGTGGCAATCCCAGCAGTTGTGTAGGACTGGGCTTTGGCATAGTACTGTACTTTAGCACAGACGGTGTTGTCTTCCTCAAATGAAACTTACCTCTTGCTACGTTGGGTAAAACTGAAGTACAGGAAAAGAAACGACACTGTACCTGACCATGCCTTTGTCAGAAGTTGCTGCACTTTTATTTCATAAAACCTAAGGTGACTTCCAAGAAGCTGCCAGATGCTTTTGGTACAACAGATTTTACTGCTGCTACTGAAGCCTGATGCATGCTACTGGGTAACCATACAAGCTGGCACAGAAATGTAAAGCAATAAAAAGCTTAGCAGTCATAAGGCACTAAACAGCGGAAGGAAAATTGACTAATTAAAAGGCTTTTTAAGCTGTCCCGTCAGGGTTGTTTTATTTGAAAGCTGTTTACTGAAAATGAGCATTTCCTCTCTAATTTGTGCTCCTTCATAGGGGATTATCATCTCATTGCCACAGTTTGCATTGCTTGCCTGTGTCTGTGTGATGTGGCAGAGCATGTTTTTCAGGGCTACATCATCTGCACCAAAGAGGCAAGTTGCCAGGCGTAGCGAAGGTGGAAGTTCAAAGTTGGGCTTATTGATAATTTGTGAGTTTAGTGCTGCCTGGAGCCACGACTGTCCTACATCCCCTCTTCTGGGTCACACCAAGGGACTCCACAGCCAAATGGCACCATGTAAAAAACTGCGACTTGCTGAGGAGGGTAAAAGGTCTGTAAATAATGTGGCACAAGAGATAAAAGCTTGCTCTTAGTAGATGTTCCAGCACTTGCCAAAGGGAGCGCTCCCATTCTTCAAAGGTTATTTCATCTGGCGCTTTCAGGAAGGGAATGTATTTCTGGGCTCTCCTGTTATTGGTGCTGCTGACTCGGTTTTACGTCAGGCAACACGTACTTTCATCCAGCCTTTCACACCAGACACGAGTGACTTCTGTTCCTGCTCTGAGCAAGGCCAAAGCAAACCAGGCGCAGCCAGGGCTATGCAGCTGCAGAAAGCTCCAGGACACCGTAACTGCAGTGACTTGGCTTCTAGTTAGGAGCTGGCTTGGCTCGTGGCAGGAGAGCTTCTCCAGATCACGTCAATCTGCAAAAGACTGATATTCCCTTGGACTCAGATCCCCAGAGAGACAAGCTTATGTGCCTACTGGGGGTTTTTCTGATGTGTCAAGCACTTTGGTTTGCGGCTGTTCAGACCTCTGAGGCAGACCAAGTTGTCTCTTTGTGGGTCCCCAAAATCAGAGACCACTTTCTGAAACGCTTGTGAAGGTATATTCCACTGAGTGCTCTTCTGGGACAAGCAGGGACAAGTGCCAGCCTAAGGGCCCTGCAGAAAAAATGCTCAGATATTCTTCCACATACAGAGGGTTCTCCAGTGGTTGTAACCACGACAGTATAGCATACTGCAAGCAAATAATCTTATAAGCAAGACACGCAATTTTGAACTCCAAGTCAAACTCTACCTAGAAGCCAACAAGCATCCACTGTCTGGATGACAGCATTACATAAAAGAAGCCTTTACATACTCTTTTAATTATTTTGCACTTTGGTAGCAATTGAAGACCTCAGTGGAGCTGTGCTCCAGCATGCCAAGCATTATATTAATAAATGTCATGGGCTGGTCCTTACCCCAAAGGACCCAGTGTACACAGACAAGGCATATTCTGAGAAGGAAACAGAGATGCAGAGAGAGATGACACGACTACCCCAAGGCTAAACAGTAGGTGGTTGGTGGGGCAGAGATTTCTCAGCATCACACTGCTCTCGAGCCTCAAGAGTCCTGGCTTTGTGCACCAGCAATTGGCAGTGGTCAACCACAAAGCCCTGCTCAGTACCTGAAAGGCAAAAGTATGCTTTTGCCTCACATTCCAGTACCTTTCTGGGGGAGGTAGGAGGAGTTTTTTTGTTTTTTTCATTAACTCAACTTTTTTTTTGGCTAGGAAGGTTTCTGTAACTGCTTAGAGAAACAAAAAGAGGCAGTTTCCTAGCTCCATCTTCTTCTCAGAGTTGCGTGCACATCTACCACATGGCCAAAACACAGGTGTTCCCCAAGAAGCAACATTTGTGTGCCCACTCCCAGGATGGGACACCAGAACCTCTGTCCTGTGTCTCACTGTGTAAGTACATTCCAGGCACATGACTGGCTGTGTACTGCCCACTAGGCAGAGGCACCTGCATTTTTTTTAGCTTGCCTATGTAAACAGCTTCAAGAACCTGCTGGAAAACAGGTGAGTTGAGACTGGGTGACACAGAGACTGCCTGGCTCGTCCATCGCAGCATGTCCAGAGCTGCCTGTGTGCTGGTAGCACTGAACCAGCCACAGGAGGAACAGGAGGCAGAGGGGAGCAGGGAGCTGCCTCGAGAAGGGCAGCAATGCAGCACCATCCATCCTGCAGTCATTTCAGCTCATTCAATCATCTCGCGGATAGTAATCGATATTTAAGGAAGCCTGTTCTAGAAAAACAGTTGCGGACCAGAGTCCTTTAAGTATTCTTAGTCTGTGGGTCCAGGGTCACGAGGCAGGGCCTCACATTACACTAGGCTCATTGCCAAGGCATCAACAGGGGATTAATTAAGTGTAATTGAAAAGCCCCAGCCCAGCTGTTCGTAGATTTGTATGGCTTATGCCAGGGTTTGGACAGCAAGAATCACCCCTCTGTGTGCAACATCAAATAAGCTGTAAGAGTGTGAGGATATATATATTAGAGCCTCTCCACAGCCCAAACATGCCAAACAGTTATTGGCTTTCTTGTGGATGTAAATAGTAAACCAAATTAATCATTACTCCCTCAGTAGGTGCTAATGATACACGTGGCTTTCTGGCCATGTTCTGGAATAAAAAGGAGCACGTTATTAATTAACTACAATCAATGTATTCATGTGGGACCTGGATGATGCTGTTGCTCATTTTAAATCAATTACAAAATGTGGTTATTGCAGAACTTAGCAAGTCAAATGGGTTTCTGAGGTAATGTAGGGTAATTAAGTGTTCTTGCTCTTGCAAGATTCCTCTGTTCTTGCAATGTTCATATGGACAGCAAACGTGGAATTGCTTACAGGAGGATGTGGATAGAAGTCAGGTCTTTAGCACTCCAGCCGTCAGCCCTCCACCTTAAATAACCCATGAGCCTCATTATACTGGACAGATTTATAGGGGTGAAGATGCCAAAGTAGCTTGTAGAGTACCTAGCTAATACCGGGCATGACATTGGAGAAATGCCTCATGTGGTGCCTGTTTCAGCTTGCAGCAAGGCAGACCCATGGTTTTCCAGGCTGCAGAATGATGGTGATCAATCAGAGGGTGACCTGAGTTTAAAGGAGGCAAGTGTGCAGCTGCATGTGCCAAGGTAACAATCCCAAAGGGGACAAAGGAAATAAATAAAATGAAATAAAGACGGTGCAAATAAATTTTCCTCACATTAGCTACATCACTTTGAACACAGAGCTGATGAATATGATTGCTACTGGATAAGTAACAACAGTTCTTCAGTGTGTTCCTCCAAATCCACTACCAATGCAGGCAGAAGCACAGCAAATAGCACCAGTGACAACTAAGAACGAAAAAATAAAATAAAAAAATAATACAGAGAGATAAAATGACTGCTGTATGAATATAATGTGAATAATGAAAAAAAAAGCATTACAGGTTTAGTCATCATAGATATTTTCAAAGTAGAATGCAACACAACATATAAATCAATACCATACTGAATGCTGGACAGTTGTGGGATAAAATTCCTATTGCCTTGACTCCTGTGAAGGAGCCCACCTAACTCCCACAGACCGCCTGCAGGATGGTGACTGCGACCTCAGGCAGAGTATTTCCTGGGAAAAGCTGGTTTGCTCTACCCTGAATTTTCCATCATATTAAATAGACAGCCCAGGTTCAAAAACTGAGGAAGACCACCTGTCTCTCTTTAACTCAGGGTTTAGGACATCTTCTCATAAAACAAGATATTCCTGGTTCAAATCTTTGTCTCATTCAGCACAAGGCTTCAAACTGAGGGTCTGCCATCACGAAACAAACTCTCAGGTACCGTGGTGTGGGTAAACTGCAGTCGCTCCTATTCACAGGAGCAGGAACCAGAGCCTGAAATTAGTTGTTCAAAGGCTAGAAGATAGTGGGGTATTTTTTCCAGTGGACTTATCATTATTTAAGTTACCTTATAGAAAGCAGAAGATCCAACATGTGGGATTGAGAGTGTTTGCGGTATCTTTCTCCCATCCCTCAAGAGTACGCTACCTCACACCTGGTGGCTGGGGCAATGTCCTCACGTGTGGGAGGTGCAGTTCTAAATTCCCTCAGGCAAAGGAATCAGTCAGGCCCTACGTCTCCCACATCCCAGCCCCAACCTCACAGATCAGCCCCAACATCCCAGCCCCAACATCACAGGTAGCAACCACAGGCTGGGCTGTAATACCTGAGTCTAACCTTGCAAAGATGCTTTAGCTCCTCAAACAAAGAAGTTCTTTGTGGATGTCAAGGCATCAGCTCTTCCTGAAAGGTTAAATAGGGCCTCGACTCCTTCAATTACTTGGCTTGGAGACAATAAGCTTTAGCAGGCTAAGCAAAGCTCTGCATGTGAAAACAACTGAACTGACATGTGTTTAGTATGTTGCTGGCTTCTCCTCCCAGAAGCTTTGATCAATGTTCAGAGAGCAGGTATGCTCTCTGCATGCCCAGAACTAGGATGCCGGTGGCAGTTCCAAGAAGACACCCAGGCAAAAAAACCTCCTGATCGGACAAAAAGGGAGGTCTGAGATGCAAATAACAAATACCACACGAATCCTCCCATCTGCTGATCTAAAGAACTCTGCTGATGGTTCCTCATTGAGTTTTGCAGCCACCATGGGAGTGAAGTATTTTCTCCATTTTCAGTGCCAAGAGACTGAAGCTTAGAGAAATTTGGCGAAAGCCACAGAGCAAACGAGCCATGCCAGAAAAGAGCTCCAAGCTTTCAGCTCCTATTCATGTTTCAGCTCCTTTGGTCTTGATACCTCTTGGTGCACCAAGAACAGGGGCTCCAGTGAAGTTACTTGTAAATATGACCAGAGACCACATCGGTCCAGTCCTGCCTGTCTAATCAAGTCCATCTACTGTGTCCCTTGAGAGCACTGGAATGACAGGGTGGCCTCTGGGGTGCATAAAACCCTAAGAGATGTCTCCCTGGGTATTAAATGACCGCTCTTATTTCAGATAATGCCTTTGTATTACAACGATATCTTTAGGATTTAGAAAAACTGGAGTGCAGACATTGGACACAGAGTGACATACAGAGGGGCCAATAACAGCAGCAAATAAAGTGGACCAAGACCCATTCTCTGATCCTGAGGTCAATGGGAACCAGATCACATCTGTCCAGATTAGATTCCTGCAGTGGGGTGGCCACATTGGAACCACTAAGTGAAACTAGGTCCAAGCTGATCCCCAAGACATGGGCTGGACATTGCCTGAGGGTCCAAGCTGATTCAGGTCCAAACCATGCCAGGCACAGCAGCAGCAGCTCATCAGGACTCTGCAGACACAAGAGCTGCAGCAGCAAACCGCCTGCATCTTTGGAGAGGGAGCCCAGTCCAGCTCCGAGTGCACACACAGACTTTTAGGGTTATCTCTGCCAGCAAAAGGCATTTTTATTTCCAAGGGCACAACAGCACCTTTATCGTGGTTTAACCCCAGCTGGCAAGCAGAACCACACAGCCATTCACTCACTCCCCGTGCTTCCCCAGTAGGGCAGGGAGAAGAGGGAGAAAAAAGAGAGAAAAACCCTCATGAGTTGAAATAAAGACAGTTTAACAGAACAGTAATGGAAGAGAAAATAATAATAATAATGGGAAAAGAATATACAAAATAAGTGCTGCAATACAATCACTCACCAACCGATGATCGATTGCCCAGCCCGTCCCGAGCAGCGATCATGGATTCCTGCCCCTTGGCCAACCCCCACATACTGAGCACGACGTCTGTGGTATGGAATATTCCTTTGGCCAGCTTGCCCTGTCTGTGCTCCCTCTCAGCTTCTATGGGAAGCTGAAAAAGTCCTTGACTTAATATAAGCATTACTTAGCAACAACTAAAACGATAGGTGTTATCAATGTTATTCTCAATACTAAATCCAAAACGCAGCAGCTACTATGAAGAAAATTAACTCTATCCCAGCTGAAACCAGGACAACCTTCTTGCTCACAGCACCTACCTCTGTGATCTACCAGCAGGAGGGAGCCTCTACAGCAGGACTCCCCAAGCTGCTGTTGCCAAAATCAGACAGATTATTTTAATGTACCAGTGCTGACTGTTCAAACCCATGCTGTTGACTGAAGGTGATCAGTGGTTGGTTGTATGGTCTTGTCCAGCGTCAGAGCTTTGGGAATGGTCACCTCCAGCAAAGGGACAGCCACTTGTACCCTGAAGAGGCAATAACGTCTTCAAATGGCATAGCTGGCAGCAAAGGGAGGGTCTGCTTGTGCCCTTACTGCTGGGACACTGACTTGTCTTTTCCAGTTGGTGAAAAGCACTGGGTCAGTTTTTCTATAAAAAGAACTGTCGCAGCTACAACATGGGCAACAACATGAGGAGAAAATCCAGACAGGACAGATGCCTCCAAAGGCTCACACCACCTTGTCAGGGGTTAAGTTGAGAGCAGGTTAAGCTCAATTGTGGTGGTGATTTGTGACAAATGGGATTGGATTGGTATGAACTGGAATAAATCGTATCAAACAGACCACTAGAAAGCTACCGAAATGCAGCCTATATTTCAGTCATGACCGATCCGATTCATAGCCAAATTAGCAACCCAGACAGTTAAAAGCTCCATATCGCATTACCCATCCAGCCCAGCAGCTATCTTTAGACACAGCAGGAGCTCTGTCTTGCCTTCAGACCATCCCAGATCTCTGGGGGTGAGTGTGAGGAGGCAAGAACAGGAAGGAGGAAATGTACCATGAGAAAAATAAAGCATGTTTAGTCTTGTGGGCTGGATGTGGAAAAGAGATCATAAAGGATCATAACCAAAGCACGCTGACAAAAAGGAAACATTGGACCTTGAAAGGATAAATAGATTTAATGGTGGTGTGAAAGTATTTTTAACTCATGAAGTCTTTCTGCTGCTTTATAGCATATAAAGAAGGGTGGATACTTTTTGGTTTTACTTCCTGCCTTTTTAAAAGCTCATCTTCCCCAGTTTTATTTGGCATATTCTTAAACAGAAAGGACAAGATCTGAGATTTTACCAAATTCATTTTGAAAGTATCAAAGAAGTACTTTGTCTTCTGATTTGAACTGACACCGTTGTACAAGTAAAAGCTGGTCTAACAGTACAAAGAAATAAAAAACGTATTTATGCTCAGATTTCTGCACCAATGTAGCAACATGCTTTAAAGACTGGTTTAGAAAATGGCTTAAGCAAAGCCATGTTCAAATTGATTTCAGCAACCTGACCAATTTGACAGGATTAATTAAGGGGCTTTAAACTGCAGTGTTTAAATCAGTGCTAAACTGCGCATGGAAGATGCTTCAGAGGTCCTACAAAAACCTTCCCTGGTTTATCAGCAGGCTGCTGCCATTTGTGCATGTAGAAGAGTCCTTTGAAAACACGGGTTTAAGCAAAGCCAAAGCAGGACTGTCAACAGCTAAAATAGAGCTGTTACCTAATCTTCACTATTAACTGCAAAAACATGTGTTCCCTTTGGAAACAGGAGGAGCAGTTTCAGAAGTGGCTGCCAGAGGCCACCTCTCTGCCAGAGGTTTCAGCACGTTTGTGTTCCTCAAAGCACAGAAGAGGCTGCTGCGGCTTGGTCTGCTTGCGGAGGCAGTCCTAGCTAGGACATCAAACTGCCTGCTGGAGCATCTAAGGGCTGCAACCTGTAATGCTGGATGGGGCTGATGCTCGGGGAGCAAAAGCACCTTGAACTGCTCAGTCAAGATTCATTGGAATACAGCCGCCAGTTCATTCAAACGTGAGGGCCACCTTCATAAATCACACTAAAGCATTCTCAAGTCTAACTTCTTTTGACCTTATTGCTTATACGTAAGGTGCCCTCTAAAAAAAAAAAAAAAAAAAAAAAAAAAAAGATAAAATTTAGTAATTTCGTCATCAATCCCTAGCAAGCTTCAGAATAAAATCAAATTTTTAAGCTGTTGGCTCCCGCTCCTTGGAGAGAGAGACTCGCAGTCTGCAGGACAGTTGACTTCAAAAGAGTACCAACAACTTCAGCTGGCTGAGAGTATGGCTTTGTAGCAGCCCACTGCTGGTCCCAAGAGTCTCGTGATTCCCCAGCCAAAGTCGCTTACACGCCTTCCCTTCTGGCTCTTTGTTCTGGGCTCCAGCCCTGTCTCTGCAGCAAAGCTCTTCCCCATCCCGATTTGGTCAGCACTGGTTTATTGACTGGGACAGAGGTCCCCCACTTAAAAACACCTTCCTCTGAGCAAAAACCATGGGTGAGAAAAGCCCCATCAAAAACACTAATTGTGGAATTCAAACGGCATCTGAGGCTGACAGGCAATTCACCGAGGTGTGTCCTTGTCTTCTCACCATGTCCTCAGCAGTGGAGTGAGGGCAGCTAATCAGTCTCCAGCCTGATCACGCTGCAGTTCTGTTGGCCAGTTCCTGAGAGCAGTTTTACCCAAAATAGGTGTTTTTAAACAGATTAGCAAGTCCTGGGCCCGTCTGTTGGTGATGGCAACATTGCAGGAATGTACTGTCATGGTAGTCTCACGCTAACCATGAGGAAGGACTTCTCTTCATGGGCAAATTTGCCTACACACAGATCCTTGAAAGTTATACACAGCAGGGTCAAGTCTCTCCTTGCTTTTAGGCTGCATGCTCCAAAGATCTCCCTAACTACAAAAAGCTGAACGTCACTTGTCCGTAGGAGACACCTCAGGAAAAACAAGAAACCCCACGGAACTCGGAGGACTCCTGCCACCGTGATTACCTTTACCACCATCAAACAGGATCCCTGAGTGCCACAGCCTACCAGCTTTCCTCCTCTCTCACACTTGTTAGGCTCTCCTGTTCTCCAATGAAGCCACAAACTTTCATTACTTTTTCTCCTCTGAAAAAGGGAGTTGCTCCTGTTCCTAAAATGCAACACAACGAAGCAGAGCTTAAGCGACTTTCAAAATCACACGGGAAAGCGCAGGTAGAAACTACAACTGCAGTTCAGTCCTACCAGCCTGATGTCCAAATTGTAAGACCCTCCTTCCTTCCAGATACTCAGCTTTAACAGGAAGCCGAGATAAAAAAGAGGTTTCCAGTGCTGCTGTGCCCCACTGCTGCCTGCTCGGCGGGGCAGGAAGCACCATTGTTATTCCGAGCTGGGCAATCCCCACACATCCATCTCTGCAGCGAAAATACAGCCAGTATCAGCAGCCGCAGCCAAGGACACTGCTGATGAAGATGCCACGTTGAAGCGGATGTCCAGGATGTTTGTGATCATCAGGGTTTCGGGGGGGAGTCTCTGCACCTGGACCAATTCCAACACTGAGGTTTACAGTCTTCAGCTGCCCATCTTGCCCCCTTTCTTGGCTCCCGTCTGCCCTCTAGTTGAGGGTGCCAACATTTTTGCTTGTGTGGGGAAAAATAGGGACAGATGACATGAATGGGAACACTCTGCCTCCATTCCCACCTTCCTCAATTGACTTAAACGGCATAAATCCTGTAACAACTAAAAAGACACGAGGGCCCTATTTGCTGCCACAGCCCTGGGAACGGGGAAGCTCTGGGGACTCCAGGACGAGATGCAAAAACAGAAAAAAATCCAGTGCCTGGATTCATGGTGGTTTCTTGAAGACCGTTGCTGGGGTGCCAGCACTGTCCTGGACTCCAGGACTATGCCGGGTGGGCTTGTGATCCCTTTGCGCATTTGAGCTCGCACGGCTAAAATTCCTGCTGCCTTCCAGCGCCAGTTGCATTTTTACAGCGTGCAAAGCAAACAGATCCCCGTCTGAATGAACAGGCCCTTCTGCCAAAAGGCTCAATCATACCAGCAGTCTCATCGACCTTGCGGGGGCCGACCCGATGAGTAAGGACTAGTCCCATGAGTAAGACCCACGGGACTGGACGCAGCTTGTCATTTATTCTTTTTTTTTTCAAGTGCGTGCAGGCCTGCTAAGGCTGACCTGCGAATCCGGAAAGAAAGCAAACATTAAATGTTACCTGTCCTCTCTTCTGAGGCAAACCCCGGGATGCCTGAGGCACTCTTCTTTCCCATCATACTTCCTTGGTCTCTCCAGACAGCCCCAAACTTGGACTTACAGAGCCCTTGCCTGAAATGAGAACATCGTCTGACAATTTAGACGAGCCCCACCAATTTCCCAGACCTCATTTGCTCTCCTTGCTTTACCTGGAGTCCCTCCAGCGCAGCAGTCAATGTGCTAAACCCCCTAGCATCTACTTAGAAACAATCCTCTTTAAAAAAACGCATGCAAAAGTGTTAAGGCCTGCACGGTGAGAAGGGCCGGAGCTGGGGCTGTGGGCAGGTAACACCGCCGGCTTCCCTCTGCTCAGACACCCCCCTCCATTTTCTGGAGTGGGTCTGAACAGAGCTGACCTCTTGCTGGAGCTCCTCGAATGAATCATTTTTCCTTTAGAAATGTTTTTACTGATCCTACAGCAGCTGCATAAACCCAGGCGAGGAGAGTTTGCCGGAGGCGGGTGTGCAATTCACCTTCCCTGCTATTTCAGTAACTCATTCATACAAGTACATTTACAATAATAATGTATGTGCGCCATGTGTGACAAGAAACATAACGTAACTTCTGCAGTGTCAGCAGCATCGTTAGCTTCCAGGAACGATGAGCAAACAAAAGCACATTGTAAATGCTGGTTTAGTAGGGAATGCCCCAAGATAGGAGCCCCTGGAATTTGCCATGTGGTAAATCACAGTGAAGATGTGTTTGCATTCTTCCTACTCAACTTTGCATGCTACTCTCAGATTTGTTATCACCAAACAGCTTATGCATGCAAGCATTATCAGCTCCTGTATGTACACGCACAATCATTTAATTTCCATATCTCTCTGAACCACCTCCTGTTACACAGCTGACACAGGACAACAGAGAAGAGAGAAAATATCAGTGATGACACTGACCTAGTAAAAGGTTTGCTGCAGCCCGTCTGTTTATGGGGGATTACTACAGTGTGCTGATTAAAGAGATTACTATTATCTCTTTATAAGAGATTTATCTGTGGTGATTGTGTGTACGTAAATACCTCACTGCAAGTAGCTGGAGGAAAAGCTATAGTCAGATAATACCAGATCCAAGTATTTGGGATGAGTGACAACAAATCTCTTACAAAGCAAAGAATGTCTAGCCAGATGCCACTAAATCTCGGCTACGTACTATTTCATCTGACAAAGCCAGTGCCCAATCCCCATCTGGCAAGAACTGGCAAAGCTCCAGCGACCGGCTGAGGAGTTGGCCTACATCTGGCAGAAATCCCGTCTTTCCCTTCTGCTTCCGAAATAAACCAGGCAGAAAAGTCAGGAAACCTAGCAAAGTGTCAGAAGTGAGCTAATGGCTGTTACGGGTTGAGGTGGGTTGCCATAAATCAGCTTTCGGATTAGCCTTTGAGAGGTTCTCTGGAGCTGTAATGACGTATGATGCAGCAACACGTATTGTATGCAACATGGCTGCGGTAGGTCATATCAAATCTGTAATGTTGCAGACGTGAAGCAGGGGGAAAATCCACACCCATACTTTTTTACAATATTATTAGCCTGTGTATTATTTCAGCTTTAAAAAAAAAAAAAAGTTGTTTAGAGATTAGAGGTCACATGAAGGTGGTGTTGAGCTCACTTCCAAATAAACATCACAAGAGGTCAATTTGCACCATTGCCGGCCACAAAGTGATGGAAGGGACACCGCAGGCGATGGGGACGCAGGGAGCCAGAGCGGAGGCTTCGGCAAGCATCTGTGTTCCCTGCTGCCCTGACGGAGCTCTGAAACGCAAGTCCCTCCTGCGAAGCTCTCCCTGTAAGCAGGACGCCTGGCCCAGTTGATGGGTACCCTTGGAGTCACTGGGGGATGGAACTGTTTAAATTGGGGTGTTGCAAAAACTGGGACTTCAGAGCAGATCAGTGACAGCCAGTTGTTTGTGATCATCTCTTCTGGCATGACTACATGGGAAAAGGCCCCTTTTAACTCCAGGCTCTGGCAGAGCAGCTCTAACAAATTTTGCCGCGGTGGTTTAAAGACATCCCCTTTATCTTGCAGCGTGTCCAGACAGACGGGGCTCACAACTGCACCCCGGCTACCCAGTTCACGGCACAGGGAATTAGCCTGTCCACCATGCAGGCACCGAGGCCAGCTGAAAGCACCCGCACCGCTCTGCCACCACGTCACCTCATCCACCACCTGCACCGGTTTGGGGGGTGACGATGGGGAGGACGGCGCTGGAAAGTCAGTGACAAAAATCACCCTGGCCAAGCCGAGAGCTACGGCGCACACCTCGTGCTCTTTGAGGTTTGCTAACACAGCGTTGTTGGTACCCACGGCTCCTGGAAAGTCCTGCTCAGGAGGGGTTACCCGCAACAGAGGTCACTGACAGCCCCAAAAAGCAGCAGCCACGCTCATTATGAGAGAGGAGAAGCATCCAGAGGAAACGCCAGCGAGCATCTTCTCTGCAGCAGCCCAGAGGCTAGTTCACACCTCAGAAGAGACAGAAAGATGGATCCTAGGCTCTCACACCTTCTAGGCTTTGCTCCCACGCTTTTATCTTCAACACCTTTCACTCCTGGGTAGCCCTCATCAGATAGCCCCAGGGACAGGCTCCTCTTAGGCAAGAGTGGTCCTACTCCAGCCTTGACCTGAGCACTGGGGTACGAGTCAGACGAGATGGTTTCAGATATAGTCCTCTCATCATCGGTGATTTGCATGTCTGCTTGTGCTAACTGGTGGCAGATCTCAAGCTCAGGTGACCCACACCATAGAGGGAATTAATGCTCACCTTTCCCTCCCCAGACCCTTTCTGCAGCCCATGCTTTGGACTTCTGGGTCCCCACAGCAGAGCCTCACAGTAAATCCAGTTTCTTCCTCCTTTCATGCCTGTTTCCAATCACAAGGGGTACAAGCAGGAGGTGGGGTGTCCCACGACAGACTGGTAGGACGAGGGACTCATCGGCCACATGCTGGCAACTCCCTGTACCTGTCCTGTCCGAGCTCCCAGGGTGGGCTGAGGCTGGGCTGGGCTGGCAGGCTCTCCTTCAGACCTTCATCTTCATCAGAGCCTCCAAGCTAGCAGAGAGCCAGAGTAGAAGCCCTCAGTGCTGATCACACCACTGTGCCTTACAGATAGTTGCTCAGTCCAGATTCGAAGGCCACCGAGTTTCTTTGCCAGAGCTGGGAGCTGAAAGGGTAGATGTTTTCTCTGGGAAGCAGGGCCTAAACATAGAAATACTTTGAAAGAAAGTAGTTATCTTCTAGTTCAGTGAGGGCAAATGATTTATGGTTGCCTACATTAATGAGACACGTTTTTCCCTATCCCCTTAATTCTTTCCACGTTCAGCACTCCTCAATTCTGAAACCTGGCAGCTCTTCCCTGGGCTCACCCAAATCTGCTCTCCAGAAGACTGAACTGTGGCACTTTCTCTTCCTCTTGCTTGCACTGATACAGAACAAATCAACATCTGCTAACCAAGTCTTGTGATAAAAGGGAGACCCTTGCAAAAAGAGTCTCTAACGCTGAATGCAGAATTTTATTAGAATAAGAAAAAAACAAATTATTAACACTATTCTGCCTTTCTCCATGCTCCTGCCAGAGACATACCCAAATTACTCCCATCTGCCACCCCACTGCAAATTTAAAAGCAACAGTAATCCATAGATCCTTGCAACTATGATTAATTCTATCTGGGAAGGAAGAAAACCTCAGAATTCAATGAAGAAGTTACCACATACAAAAGAGATGTTGCCTAATCATGGCCCACTTTTATTTTATTAGAACTATAACACTGAAATTAGTTGCTAATGTTTTGAGGTCTGCCTTTGATCTTAATAATATATGTGGTGAGAATTGGACAAATCGGTAATTGTCTCCAGCTGGAGAAAAAGCAGTTGGAGGAGAAGCCATTTCAGGATCCTCTGTAGTTGCTTAAGCAAATCCTAGGATTAGGGACATGCAAATTTTACTGGGGAAAGGAACACAGGAGGGGCTTGCAGCGTTGAACAGAAAAATGAATAAAAATTATTTTAGGTAGCCTAGAAACTGAAAATGCTTGATTTTAATTAAATTCAAGAACGTGAAAAACTCAGTTTTGGCCTTCTCTATCTGCAGTGAAAGCCAATGGCTGAGCTCACAGCTGCAGGTAACAAACCTATCCACAAGGTTTGTCAGAGCTGGCACCAAGAGGGAGAAGAGACAAGACAGAGAATTGGGTTTGGAAGTCTCCGCTACGTGAAGGCAGGCGTGTGGACAGAGACCTCCCGCCGAGCAGTGTCTCTTAATCACCTCCATACACCATTCTGAGTGGAATTATCCCAACTTCACCTGATGAAACTGTCCTGGGATCTGCAAAATATTTAAATATTAATTTGTGCACAAATTAGTAATGCTTTGTAGAGGAATGTTTTAACCATAGGCTATAGGATATTTGTTTCCATCCAAGCTAAAATTTTGTGTGGTTCAGCTATCTTCTTGGCAATACTACTTGTCTGTTAATAACAGAGGACCTCAAAGTAAGTCCTTGGAAAAAAACGCGTAAAGTGTGTAAAATACACCTGTCCTGCTGCTGAGCAAGGGGAGTCCTACTCTCAAAACGCCTTGTTCCTCAGAGGTGAAGAGATGAAGGCTTCTCTAGTCAGCTTGGGTAAGAGACCCCAGTCTTCTTGCCCATGTTGTGAGTGGTGCCCAAATCCTTCAAGAGTTCTGCCTAAAAAATTTGGGGACTTCAGACAACAGTTTAAAACAGGCCAAAACTGCACTTCTTAACAAAAAAAATGTTCCCTATAAAGACTCCTGAGGATCCTGGTTAGGATGTTGCAATGTAATCTTTGATTTCCTTAATGCTGGGAGCTAATATGGACACACAAACAATAATGGGCTGATACCACATCATCCCCCTCCTGCAACCATCATGCGATGGCTCCAGGATGTGCCTAGCTAAAATAGATGTGATTCCTTTGGTCTAGCCATGTTAAATGCAGAAGTACTTTTGGAACAGCAGAAGTTATATCCTGTCAGGCTCTATTTTCCATCAGGACTACAGAAATGCCACCTTCAAGACTACTAGCAGTCAGACTGGCATTCTTCCAACCAGGTTTCATTCCACAAACACATCCCTTATGCTCTAATTTTTTTGTGCTATGCCTGCATTTAATGAATGCAAATAACATGACAAAAAATAAACAAATGAAAGAAACACGCTCTCTGATCGCTTAAGAGGTTGTCAGCAACAGTTAAAAACAAGCTGGAAATATTTTCATTTGTTGCTCTGGTTTCAAAAACATTAGGGAAAGATCTTGCCCCATAGGAAAAGGATAGGGCTTGTGGAGGTGGAACGCATTTATGGACTGCAAGGAGCTGTTCGCAATTATTACTTGTAGAACATACCTTAATGGAACCACACTGAAGTGGTTTACTTGTGGTTCAAAGACTGGGTGTTACTCATACTTTATATGTGGTAGACACTATGAGGTGGACTTGGTCAGGAGCCATCAGATGCTTCTGACTGCTCAGCCTCATAACATGCATGACAGGGCCATGGAAGGCACCTTCAGGTTTCTTCACAATAGCTAGTCAGAGCCTGGAAGCTGTTTTGCTTCTGAGGAGGGATTTCCAGGCTTGGATGTTTGTGGTTAGACGCAGCTCCAGTCTCCTGGACTGAGGGCCGATGAGCTGGACTGAAAGTTAGAGGTTCAGCTATCTTCTTGGCAATACTACTTGTCTGTTAATAACAGAGGACCTCAAAGTAAGTCCTCGGAAAAAAACGGCTGTAGCTCACATAAATCTTCAGGCATTTTCAAAGAGGACACAGGGGAATATGCACAAATTCACTGTTTGCTTATACCTTTTCTTGCATGCTGTGATTTTCAAATGCCAGTTCTTGCTATGTTGAGTTCTTTGGGAGTTCAGTTCATCTCTGTAACTGCAAGTATATAACTCTTGATTTTTTTTCATGTTTTTCTCCCAGCATAGTCTGTTAGCTCTTCAAGTCTATGGCTGTCCATTTTCAGTGCTACCTACGGGGACTGGTTTTGCTGGGGGTGAGGGAGTGGGAGGGAGACTCGGTCAGTAGTAACTTCCCCATGGCATTGCCTTGAATAATGTCCACTGTGAAAGGCACGAGCATCTGCTGTAGCTGCCCTCCCCACCACCAACATCACCCTGCATCTGGCAACAGGGTCTTGCAGGTTACCTTCAGTCCAAAACCACAATCACACCAAAAGGAGAAACTAAGAGCAGTATGTAGGGATGAGACTGCTATCTGCCCTGTAAACCCATTCCTGTTCTGTCCAGGACATTCCCATGGAAAGCTCATGGGCCAGATGTGTTGTGAAACTGCTCCTTAGATGCTTCATCTGGGTCTTCACCACTTTTGCCGCGATGTTATAACAACAGCTCATACCTACAGGCTCAGTGGTTGCAATTCCTTTCTCCCAGGGCTTGAGGCAACCGCATTCTGCCACTCGCACTCCTCCGTAGGCGGGCTGCCAGCAGCACAGCAGACTGACACGATGTTGGCTCCAGTGCCTACAGACGTCGCTGATGGCTTAGCCTGGCCTTTGAGTCACATCCCGGCGTGTCTGCTCTCGTGCACTACAGAGGCATAACTCGTCCTCAGCCTCCACGGTGATTGCACCAGTGGGAAGATTACATGCCGGCTGCAGGCTCTGCCCTTGTTTCAGCCTTTCTTTTCCCTTCAGCACCCACGACCCCTTTCTGTCACATCTTGATGACAGCCCAGAGGTGGGAAGTGGAGAAGTAGGCACTTTCATTTACCGTTTCCACAGAAATGCACGAAACGGGATCAAATTGACATTTGGAGGTCCCCGAGTCTAGCTTCCCTTCTGAAGCAGGATAAGCTCTACCTACCCCGCAGCAGAGACGTTTAGCTAATCTGCTCTTAAGACCCTGTGATGGATATCTCACAGCCTTCAGCATGCTCACAGCAACACACAAATACAGGCAGACCAAAGTCACCTGCTGCATTGCAGATACGTAAGGGAGGGTATAAGGAACAGGACAAGTACAGAATGATCTTTTTCTCAACACATGCCTCCAGCTTCAGGCACTCACTGATCTAAGGATTTCTTGAGCTGGAGATGGCATCCAGGTTCTCGGGTACAGTAAATCTCAGTAGATTTATAGCTTGTGAGCATATCTCACCTCTTCCAGTACTAGAACCTACGTTTGGCCTCCATGATAGCCTAAGATAACTAGCCCCATAATCACAGAATCATAGAATGGTTGTACCTATATATCATATACATAGATACCCCATGTGTTTGCCTTAAACCTGCTACCTGGTAATTTCATTTGATGGCATCTGGATGTTACATTCTGAAGATTATTTAATAGTAGTTTTGTAGCCTTCCTCTACACACCATTCCAACTATTTTATAGGCTTCTATCATCATACGGCTGCTCAGCTGTCTTTATTTCCAAGCCAAAAAGTCCCACATGATTTAATCTTTATTTGCAAGGAAGGTCTTCATGTCCCTCATAAAAAAATGCTGTTTCTCTTCAGTGCATAGTTATACCACACCCTTTCTTAAAGTGAGGTGGTCAGAAAAAACCTATAAATAAAACCCAAGGTACAGAAGCTCTGGGGATTTATGTATATAGCACAGATCTTCAATGTTTTTTCTCTTCCTCTCCTCTCATTTCTAATAACATTTGACTATTGCTGAACACTGAATCAACATTTTCAGGGAACTTTCTCCCGTGACATGATCTTTCTTCAATACCAATAACGAGTTGAGAGCTCACTGTTGTGTCACAGAATCATAGAATGGTCCGGGTTGGAAGGGACCTTAAAGATCATCTAGTTCCAACCCCCTGCCATGGGCAGGGACACCTCTCACTAGACCAGGCTGCTCAAAGCCTCATCCAGCCTGGCCTTGAACACTTCCAGGGATGGGGCATCCACAGCTTCTCTGGGCAACTTGTGCCAGTGTCTCACCAGCCTCACAGTAAAGAATTTCTGCCTAATATCTAATCCGAATCTCCCCTCTTTCAGTTTAAAACCATTACCCCTCATCCTATCACTACACTCCCTGATAAAGAGTCCCTCCCCATCTTTCCTGTAGGCCCCCTTTAGGTACTGGAAGGCCACAATAAGGTCTCCCCAGAGCTTTCTCTTCTCCAGGCTGAACAACCACAACTCTCTCAGACTGTCCTCATAGCAGAGGTGCTCCAGCCCTCTGACCATCTTTGTGGCCCTCGTCTGGACCACTCCAACAGGTCCATGTCCTTCTTATGGTGGGGGCCCCAGAGCTGGACACAGTACTCCAGGTGGGGTCTCACCAGAGCAGAGTAGAGGGGCAGAATCACCTCCCTTGACCTGCTGGCCATGCTTCTTTTGATGCAGCTCATCTCCCTTCTCCTTATCTCCCCTGCCTGTGCTTCCTGAGGAGCCTGTATCCTTCCATTCCAACACTCCAGTCATAGGGGCCATCTCACCATGTCTCTCTGATGCCAGTAAGACCATAGCCTTGCAGGTCTGTACACATCTCTAATTCCTCTTGTTTATTCTCCATGCTACATGTGCCTTTGCGTAGAGGCATTTAAGTTGGGTCCCTGATGAAGCTGACTTACCGGCTGGAGTGGCTGGAATTCCTTTGTGCTGCATTCCAGCTACTCTCCTGCTGACCTGTGATCCTGACCTGGATTTTCCTGCCTGTCTCCATCACTTTGCACAGCTGATGTGCCACTGTCATGTCGCAGCATGACACAGTGACAGCTGTCACTTTGTTTTCTACCCAGGTTTACTGAATTCTCCTACAGCTCTTTGCAGCCTTCTTTATTTTTTAATTCCCTGGGTGATGATTTATCTTTCCAAATCACTTACAAATATGTGGAGGAGAACAGGGCTCCACACAGGTCCCTGGGAGACCCCACCGCTACCCTCCTTCTGTCAGGGAAACTGCCCATTTACTGTCACCCTTTCTTTCCTAGCTATAATAAATTATTAAGCCACAGGAGGACTCTCCTCTTACCCCATGACAACTGACAGAATCCAAGCCTAGTTTCCAAGCAAAAGGCAAAATACATTATTAATAGCATTTCAGAAATCCAAGTGCACTGAATTGCTTGTGGCTATCCCAAACACAGGGCAGCTTCTGTACAAGGAGTGACTGAGTAGTTCAGGACTTGAGTCTGGAAAAGAGATGACTTAAAAGGGTCACGAAAGAAGTCTACAACATCAAGAGTGCTGTCACAAAGAGGATGAAAAGGGAACAGTTGTCTCGCTATTTCCTTGAAGCCAAGAATGGGAATGAAGCTCAAGTGAAGCCACAGAGCCAGGGGCAGCACTAGCAATAGGAAGTGTCTCACCACGCAGTGGCAGTGATGGTGTGGATGCTAACATCTGCAGGATTCAAGGGGAAGCTGGAGGAGTGCACAGAAGCTGAGGTACCAAGGACACAGAAACCATATGGAGCTAAGGCTGTCCCCAAGCTAAACAGTGCTGATAGCTGGGTGACTATTAGGTAGCAGCCACTGCTGTAGAAACAAGTGTTACACCTCCCAGCAGACATGGGCTACACCATAACTAGTCACTGCTCCAGGAAAAGTTCTGCGAGAGAAGTACCAACTCATCTGGAGCTGCAAATTTTCATAGGGATTTCGTCTCTCCCCAAGCACTCTGACAGTTTGCAATCCCATCGCCCTTGTCTTAATCCCATAACCACATAAGAAACCCGTGCAGTCACCTACAGATACTGAACCTGTTCTCCAGGGGAAACTTCAAAGCCTTCTATGTATAAAACCCAAGCAACAATGGCATTCAAAACCTGAACAGCTCCTGATTGTGGCTGCAGACATCTTTGTGAGCAGGATCCATAGAATTTCAAGGGCACAAACTACACAAAAGTAGACTCCGCTGGTCTCCCTTGGCTCATCAGAAGTAAAGCAGCAGAAAAAAAAAATATCAATTAATTGTTTTGTTTATTTCCAAATATTTTTTAAAGATTTTCCTTTTTTTCCCCCTCTCAAATTCTATCTTCTCAGAGAAAAGTGTGCCTTTGGTTTAAATCCTTAGCAACAGCAACTGGGGCACAGCGATGTTTTGACAAGCACCATCTCCAATTTCAGAGTAGGGAATGCACCTTTTTTTTTCCTGCCTCCCATGTAAGGCAGAACCCATTCGCATTTAAGTACCTTCCTGGTGTATGATGTGCCATACTGCCAGGAAATCAAAGTGCAGCTGTAATAGGTCTTGTCCATCAGAGCAGACCAAAACTTCGGCTCCTTCCCATGCCGGTTAAGTCAATGCTCTGACAGAACCACTCAGTGGATTCAGAAATTTTCACCTTGCTCTTCTGAGACACGGTCCTTTCCTCATCCCTTCCCATTTCGGGACCCACCATAGCACATGCATTGGGAACGGGCGCAAAGGGAGGGAGCAGCAGAAATCCTACAGAGCTTCCAGTGTTTTCCTGCGTCCTCCTTCCACTTTGGGAAATTATTTGGCACCCAGGAACTGGGTCTATCCAAAGCATATGGCAGGTCTGACTCCCCGAGGAGGGCACCCTGCTAGACTTGTGCAGGACAGGAATCACGGGCTACACTGCATGGCCATCATTAGGGCTCGGGGCAGCAGCCATTAGAGCAAGTGAACTCACCACACCTAAAGAGCCGTTTTCCCTTACCCCAATACAATATACTCCTTCCCCTCAATTCCACCCACCAGAACAACCCAAACCAACATGCAACCAGTAAGGCAGACAGTACTGTGCAACTGTCCCAGTAAACATACAGCCAACACCATCTCAACACGGGCAAAACTCCTTTGATGTCAGTGAGAGCGTTGCTTGCATCAAAGCAGCAGGATTGACCCTGTTGTTTTGGAGGCTGTGTAGGTGGAAAAGACAAGACCTGCAGGTGGAATAAAAGCCCGAAGAAAATGAATTGAGAAAGTATTCAGTCACAGTTCAAAGCCCCGCATGTGGGATGAAAGCCGGCTTATGCTTAATAAATCTAAGAAATGATTCAGTAATAGTTCATCCTGTGCAATGGATTCCCTGTAATTAATGTAAGCAGCATCCATGAGAGCCAATACAAATTAAGTACCAGTCGTTCAAATTAACTCTCTGCCTTTGGGCTGCTTTACTTATGTACCAAAGTAAGAACTTTTAATTGAGAGAAAAGTAAGTCTTTCTCAACAATCACATGCTAGTCAACCCACGCTACAGATCTGTTGTTGAGGGATTTGGAGCATAGTAATCACAGCTAGCTGCTATGGTTGCTTCTCTGGTAAAAACACAAAAGATCCTATTGACATAACAGAATTTCCCTCTTTCAGTGCTTGAAATCCACATGCAAAAGGGTGTTCAAAGAAAACTGTTCAAGTAGCTTTCAAATTTCTTGCTTTATTTTGAGGCATTTGCATCAGATGCTTTGAGAGATCGTCACTGAAATGCCTCAGAATTGTTATTGTTCCTTGTTTAGTTATGCCCTTCTGCCTTAGGGCTTAGTCCTCCTTTCTCTGAACCCAGCGGCCAGCTTTTCTTTACTTCCAGAGACCCTTAATATTTATGGAAGAAAATAAAATCTACTATGGACAGTTTTGGTTGCATTGCTTTTCAGCTTGGTGGTGACGAACGTTGCCTAGGCCTCACAGAGAGCTTGTGGTACCTTTCTGAAACACCACAGGTATTTCCAGTTACATTGGCCTCAAAATGCTCACAAAGAAAGGATCATTCCTTAAAATATAGTTGCATTAAGTCCATGATAGTTTTGTCTGCACAGCAGTCCATTTGAGTGGCAGTGCTAGGGAATCTCAAAAGGAAACTGCTTAAAAACATTCTGCTTTTAAAAAAAGAACATCCTCCTACCCCATCCAGAAATGTAAATCAAACAGCATTTAGAGAATATGAAGCCCTCCCTGATCTTATCATAGAATCATAGAATGGTTTGGGTTGGAAGGGACCTTAAAGATCATCTAGTTCCAACCCCCCTGCCATGGGCAGGGACACCTCCCACTAGACCAGGCTGCTCAAAGCCTCATCCAGCCTGGTCTCTGAAGGCTTTCAAAAGTGAGCAGGAAGATTTCTCAGAGAATGCACGGTAGAGGGAAGGCTAGAAGCATGGCTGTTGCCTGGCTCTTAGGACAGCCTTGCGCTGAAGATTTCTGAGCTGTGGTCAAAGCAGGGATAGGCCTACGTTCTTAGATTCAAGCACCTTTGAACTCTGAGCAAGCCTGGAAGCCAGTCCGAATTCTTGCCTTAGCCAAGAGGCAGAAATGTTGACCTATGGGAATTACACAATCTAATAAAGTAGAAGCTGGTTGGCTGTATGAGTACCTTACACAGTGACAGACTCTTAAGCCCATCCGGTTCTTCAGCCTGGTTTGTATCTTGATGTATTAGCTTAGATGCCCTAAAGTGCATTACTTAGTGTGGTGAGACAGATGAAGTGATGCATGAAGCAAGCCAGAAGCAGGCTTGTCTCAAAGCCAGAAACTCCAAATTCCTGTGATTAAGAAATTATTTCCACTTAGCTCCTATCAGTTAGTTGTCATCAAATCCCAACTACACTAGGAAAAAAAACAACACATCAGCACTGATAATAATTTTCATCCCCACTATTCCTACTTAGTGCAGAAATTGGTTTGCTGTTATGACTTAAGAGCTAAAGGCAGCTTGAAGAAATGAAGAGGTTGTCTACCAAACTTGCTGTAACTGTTTCATCCTCTGAAAAGTATTCGCTAAAACCATTTTCCAGCAGCTGAAAGGAGGCTGGGAAACCTGTTGCTGACAGCTGCTGTGGGTCACTTTCCTGATACTGTCAGTGGCAACACATGCCTATCCAGAAGGAAGGGAAGACAGAAAGGGTTCAAGACAGCTCAACACTTCAGCGGTCTGCAGGGACTTCAGACTGCTGCTCCACAGGGGCACTCACTGACTCAGGGCTTGTGATTAGATAGTGCCCAATTATCTAACTCCCAATAACTATAGATGTTGAGGGGTTCGGGGGAGAATCAGAAAAAAGGTTTGAAAGAGTTTGCATTACTATTTCTACCTGACCAGCTCTAGTAACCTTGCCATGCTGGCTGGAGGAATCCAGTTTTTAAAAGACACTGAAGTGCAAGAAACCAGAGCAGCTCAGGACAGGACTGTACCCTCGAGGAGAAAATGGTGGTAAAATTAGAAGCTAGAACATCTTCACTGAAAACCCCAAGCCAGAACAGATTAGTTTCAGCTCTTGGAAATTTGCCTTTTACACTGATAAGCTCTTTTCTCTGTTGGAATATAAGAGAAACATTTGGCCAGATCTCAAATGATTTTCCCCCTCTCCTCTCTCCATCCCTTCCCAGCTGCTTTACTGACTGCCTTACTAGACAGTTACTCTTTTTCTGAATGATCTATGAGAAATTCCTCTAATTTCATGGGGAGTGGTGGCCTTTTTGAAGGACGGAGCTCTGCTTCCCCAGATCTTCAGAGGCAAGGGGAAATAGGACATCTTAATTGACACGAAAGGTCAATTACTTTTCTGTGATTTAGAGGAAGCATGAAAATACCACTAGAGGCCAAGACAGGGCATTACTTTCTAGAAAATGCTTCTGTAGACATCATGTACACATCATATAACAAGGGAAGCTAAGAGAGATCCTCTGGAAAAATGCTGGAGAGAAGGAGCTGCCTTGACTGTTTGGCTATTTCATCCTCCTGTACCCTGAGGCGCAGTGGTCTCTCCATTTGGGTGTAAAATCTGCCTTGCTTTGGTCACATTAAGTATCCCCCATAGCCCTGCCCTCACATCTGTCCAAAATGCCACCACTGAAGTCAGCTTTCATTCCCACCACTTCAGGGAGGTCAAGCGTTTCTTGAATACCTGAAATAGCCTTATCTCCCCTCTGAAGAAGTTTCCATCTTCTTCCTGTTTTGACTGGAACTGCTCATGGTTTGAGAGACAGACCATGAAAATAAAGGATCATCTCTTTTGAATTCTCCTAAAGTAACTTTCTCTAGACTTCACAATACTTCTAATTTCTTCCCTTAACTGGCAAACTACAGTTGACTTAGTGGTACTAGTCACCAGCAACATGCATATGTGGGATATTACACATGATGTTCTTGCCTATGTCCATACTCATAAACTGAACAGCGTCAGGCCCCGTCCTAAACAGTGGAGCGTGATCATCTATGCTCTGCTTCTAGTAATATTTAAATTGCAGCAACGTAGTTACCATAGCATTGTGCAAAAGTGATTTGTTGTAACCTGTCTAAAATATCTCAGATAGAGGATATATAGTTGCTATGGAGATCTGTTTAAAATATTGCCTCATATTTTCAGTGCAACAGTGTCATAGTCCCGTTGGGCAATCTCTCATTTACATCCGGGAAAGGAGAAAAACACAGTAGCTATGATGGGAGTGTTGCAAACTTCCCTTTTGATTCAGTTTACAAGAATATCAGCGAAATCCTAATGGACAAGATAATTACTTTTCAAAACATTCTCATTTGCATAAGATGATTAAATCCTTACAGGTAAGCCAAACACATCCTGGGCTGCATCAAAAGAAGCGTGGCCAGCAGGTTAAGGGAGGTGGTTCTGCCCCTCTGCTCTGCTCTGGTGAGACCCCACCTGGAGTACTGTGTCCAGCTCTGGAGCTCTCAGCACAGGAAGGACATCGACCTGTTGGAGTGAGTCCAGAGGAGGGTCACAAAGATGATCAGAGGGCTGGAGCATCTCTCCTATGAGGACAGTCTGAGCGAGTTGGGGTTGTTCAGCCTGGAGAAGAGAAGGCTCCGGGGAGACCTTATAGCCCCTTCCAGTACTTAAAGAGTTCCTACAGCAAAAATGGGGACAAACTTTTCAGTAGGGCCTTTTGTGATAGGACAACGGGTGATGGTTTTAAACAGAGAGGGGAGATTTAGATTAGATATTAGGAAGACTTTTTTTTACAGTGAGGGTGGTGAGACACTGGAAGAGGCTGCCCAGAGAGGTGGTAGGTGCCTCATCCCTCATAACATTCAAGGTCAGGTTGGACGGGGCTCTGAGCAACCTGATCTAGCGGAAGATGTCCCTGCTCATTGCAGGAGGATTGGACTAGATGACCTTTAAAGTTCCCTTCCAACCCAACACATTCTATGATTCTAAACGTGTGGTCTTTATGACCCCTACTGTATGCACTTCACTTGTGATATGAAGTTCCAATATTACAAAGGTTAAAATACGTAAGAAAATACATTTACAGAAGAAGTGCTGGTAAATGGAATGGACATAATATTCATTACTGAAGTCAGATGATAAATAATTTGAATGCTTTTGAATGTTGAACCTTTTGTGCAATTGTATACAATGTAATTGTGCATGTATGTAACTGTACATTGGAATTGTACTAACGCAGTAGTAAAAGTCTTGAAAAAATTATAAAACACAAGAACTCCACCCAAAACACCCGGATCCTTACTGAAGCAGAGCTAGTACAGGGGTACAGATGCACATAGAGCAGTAAGAATAGAATTTCTGGGGGTTAAAGCAACATTCCCCCCTGCCTATCACCAACGATATGCACAGGAGCATGTGCCAGCTCTCCGAATCCCCCCCCATGCACTTTGATGTCACAGCTCCCCACATCTCCAAGTTCATACAAATCCATTCTGCTCAAGATGTGCCTAGACACGACATGACTACTGTTACCATTAGTGCTCACTCTCAAATCTGTG
The DNA here is from genome assembly GCA_947846985.1 of Fratercula arctica. Taxonomy (NCBI): domain Eukaryota; kingdom Metazoa; phylum Chordata; class Aves; order Charadriiformes; family Alcidae; genus Fratercula; species Fratercula arctica. The sequence goes on from CANTUZ010000003.1 coordinate 108,695,269, forward strand.
CTATATCTGTACAAATTTGTACTATAGATCCTGATATTAATAGAAAAATTGGAGCATAAAGATAGGCACTCCATGAGAAATGGCCAGATGTTAAAACAAGAGATAATAAGGAGACAGAGCAGCTTTGGCAGAAACCGCTGTAGGGAAGGGAAGGGTGGTTCCAGGAATTGGGAGTATAAATTTTGATTAGGGATGGGCTGGTATTTCCCACTTCAACTGCCTAGTTTTCTCTTTAATGAGGAAACGGGATTTTCACTTTTGCCCCACTCAATGAAGAATTAAATGAGAACAAGGGCTTGCCTTCACAGGTAAGCTGACCCAAATGTCACTTGTAAAGCATGACCACACTGGGAATGGTAGTGTTTTAAACTCATACCTGGTCTTGCTGTAAAATTATTGTACTTAAACTCTAATTGAATGTAGCTGTCAAAGGAAATGCAGCACTTATTTCTGCAATTGTTTCTTTCAAACAGTAAGAGAAAAATTACTCCTTTCTGAACATGCTCAGGGTCGATCTTCACCCCTTGTATGTGCACCGCAGTCTGAAACACTGAGCAAACAAAGAACAGAGGATGAGATCCTGGAAAACATGGTCAGCAGCTGACACGCATTTCTGAATTTATACTAGTATGGATGATTTACAGTCACTGCTGTTTTCAGAAATCAGTTTAATTTACCTTGGCTGATGTGTGAGTGTGCAAACTAGTCTGTACCACAGGACGCCCAGAAGTATTTTGTACAGAAATGCCACTTGCTGTAGAAACACAGGGTAACGTGTGACATATTATCCATAGAAATTTGCCACTAGGCCCCATGTGGACCAAGGATGTGAGCCAAATTAAAAAACAAAGGAGGAAGGAAGTGATAGTAAAATGCAGTTAACACAAACAGAGTATCAGAGAGAGGAACGGGGCAGAGAGAAAATGCCTAAGTTATAGGTGGGGGAATGGGTGTGGGAATTAGCAATACCCAGTTTTACAGACAGAATGACTTATAAACCGCGTCGCAAGGTTTACAGTTATCCATCTACAGAGTCTTTAAAATGCGGGAATTCTTTTTCCTCCAGTTGTGTAAACTACAAGCTCTGCTAAACCTGATTATTTTCTGCGGGCTGTGCCATAAATTGTTCATTTTGGTAACAGACTAAGACTACTTCTTCACGTTCATCACAGAGAGTCAGTTGTTGAGTAAAATCGGCTTTGAAACACAGAGATAACGATCAAGAGCTGAAGTTTATTAATAGATTTATGTGCTTTCATTCAGCTTAAAAACCCCATACTTCCCAAGATCAGACAAAATATATTAGCTATGGAGACAAGCCAAAAAAAGTATTTAATCTTTATGAAAGAGATAAAAAGATAAAACTAGTGAGTGATTCAGTTGAAGGATGGGACAAAGGGGGAAAATGACTCCAGTCAGTTAATGCTGAATGCCTCTTCCTTATGCCCTACAACCATTCATAGAGTCACTGGGCTGGAGAGGTCCTCTAAAGTTCATTAATCCATTCCTCCTCCTCAAGGCAGGCTCCACTATACCTGTGGGGTTCCTGCAGATCTTTAATCTGACATCGCAAGTCTTTTGGTGGACACTGCACAACCTCCCCAGGTAAGCTGCTGTACTGCTTTGCCGTCCCTTCTGCGTCTGGACGTTGGTCCTTTCTTCCTGGAGTTCAAGTCTATTACTCGTTTTCCCACCTGGAAACATGGAGAACACAAATATAAAAGGCAGCCGCAAAGCAAGATGGAGTAATTTGAAAACGTTACACCCTCCCTTACAACTCTTCCCGAAGCTGGTAATCTCAAGCTCCATATATAAATGAACCCCATGAGTATAAAAATGTGTATATATATTTTTCACACACTTGCTATTTATGCAGGCGAATACTTTAAATCATATTTCATTGTTTTGTTCAGAGATTAAGAACCAGCAGTGTGGTACATTAAATTCTTTCATTGTTTTATATAAACTGATGGATGTTCTCCGTTTCAGACAATTATACCAGCCAAAGGAACACAGCATGCTTCTTGGCTTGGTAACAGCATTTTGGAAAGAACATTACACAAATAGTTTTGGTCCAATGTTTGTTCAATGACTAATAGCCCATCTGAAGTAAACTATATTACTTGTGGAGTAAAAAAGTCCTGACTCATCAGATCCAGGTCTTTTCTTTATCTCACTAGGATTTCACTCACATTTAACCACTATCTGTAAATTTATTTATAGGGAGTTTTTAAACTGATTCTCACCACTAAACTCTCATACATATGAAACAATCAGGGTTTCCACAGGGCTCTACAGCATCCGATCACTCTTACCTTAGGGTACGAACCTTAAATGTCAAAAAGGATCCCAGCAGCTGCTCAGCTTGTAGGAATGGCAATACTGGATCAATACTGATTCCTGCAGTATGGAAAATGAAGTGCTGTTGAATGCAAAATGGTTGATGTAATCAGGCTGATACCCAAGAAATGCCTGCTTTTGTTGCATTAAGTTAATTGGTTGCAATGATGTTGCATTAACATGTCAGCTTCTGCTGAAACTCGCAAATCTTCCCCCAGATATCTGTTCAAGGACATTAACCTGCTTTATCAAACTCAAGAATCTAAACATGCTTCATGTCAGGTCCCTGTGTATGACCTTAGGGCTCTGCTACCTCTCCCCCACCTTGCCAAGGGTTTGGCTGTCTGGGCTGCAAGCCAGCTCTGGTAACAGTATGGCCAAACAGCTGGGGACTGTACTGCTATGAGATGTGGGAGAAAGACCTCTGAGCAGCCTTGCTTTGCTTGGGAGCCGCATCACCCTTAGTCCTCACCTAAGCTATTTGTGCCCATGCCTGCCCAAGCGCCTCACGGATCCTGACCTGCTCACTTGACCTTGGACATCTCTCTTTGGTCTGTTGGTTGAACCTCATTGCCATCACCCTACTATCTTGTTTTTAGATAACTTAGGACTCCCAGCCTGCCTTCCCTCATAGGGCTGCCCTCTTGCTGCTCCCCAATACCCCAAAAGCAAGGCTTGCAAGGAATCTTCATCCCTATTTCACCAAAAAGCTCTTGGGCTCAAATGCGTGCCAGGCAGCTTGGCACAGCCTACCAGCTATAGCTCACCTGTGTTCCAGAGTTCCAGCACTGGACACCCTGAAGAGCCATGCCTCACTGTTAGCAAAATGCAAACATCCAACACTTCTAACCAATGTGAGCAATACCTAAAGACCACCACCCTCTTCCAAACATTTCATAGTCAGATCAAGGCTAGGAAATCGACTTTTCTGGGTACTACTGATTCTAACCACCTGCTGGTTCATGGGAAAAAGTAGCACGGGAGTAAATATTAGTTCAATTAATTTATGAATTTTAAAATTATATGCTATCTTTCTGCTTTAGAGACATGCTGGGTATCCCTCTGCCTGTACTAGAATGATTTGTCCTTTCTTTGGGAATACGGCTGCAGCAGGAAAAAACTTTTGGCAATACAGACCTGGTTTTGGTTAATTCTCTCTGGTCTTTCAAAATCTACACGAGCCACTAGTTATCTAGTAGAGCACAAATTCAGTCATAGCTGAGACAGAGACTGCACAGAGCTTTACCTCTTCTTCACCTTACACAAACGCCCTATTCCACCATGTTCTCAAGCAAGCCCAGCGCACAAAGGAAGAAAGTGTTGAATGATGAACCATCACCAGGGCAGGTGTTCCTGGGCAAAGACAAGCAGACGAATTTACGACACAGTACAGTCTTCCTCCTTGGAAGGGCACATCACAACTGGTTGTTATATCTGTCGTTCACAAATATTCACATTCTTGAGCCAACTCTAATATTCTCATTAACAAATGCTATCTGTGACCTCCAATTTCCTAGGACTGTTCTCCAGAATAGCTGGTACCTATTACTCACACTTCTATCTCTAATTAGCCTTATTATAGCAAGATTATATACAGAGAGAGTTTATACACATTGTACCTAAAATACAGCATACTTACAGGCAAAGCCTGCAGTGCTTTGGGAACCCCAAACAGCAGGGACTATTGTAGAGCATTTGCTAAACAATATAAGCTACTATAAGTGCATCAAGCCCATCTTCCAGTTCCCACATTGGCTTTTTATAATACGCAAATCACAGTCACAGTCCTACCTTTCCAGGCATCTCATTGGTTATGCCTAGTGTATTTAAACACCGTTGAAAGTATATCCCAAATATATATATATATATATATATAATGTGAAATAAACAGCGTGCTAAGCAAAGTTTGCATGTGTCTTTTCTCTAACAGTATGAAGTATGTTCTTTTAATCATATAGGCTCCAACCTGTATGACCAATATTATCATAACGAGGTACTCTAAGTGCATGAAAAACAAAACATACACTGACCTAAACCGGTGTCAGTCAGGAGAATCTCAAAACAGAAGAAATGCAGCTTTTTTCTTTTTCTTCTTTTTTTTTTTTTTTTTTAAGCTGAAAATTAACTGTTTCAAACTCCGTTCACCACTACCCTGCAGATCGACAGCTCTTGACAGCCAATAAAATCACTGCTGAAATACGGATGCCTGAAACCGCAATGCACCTCTAGCTCTTGATCAAACATCATGGGATTTAGGCCTACCATGAGAAGGAGCAAAGTCCTCCGAACTCCTGTTCTTACAGAGCCAGTTCTGTCCACCTAATCCCCAGTTCTCCCTGCTTCAACCAGAATGGTGGCAAGTTTCCACCATTAATCTTTCCACGTTCAGGACAGCCACGTATATGAAGCAAACACACCTGAATTGGATGCAGATAATTTCTAAGAGATAAAACGACACTCCAGGGGAAGATGCTGCACTAGTACAAACTTTAACTTGTCATTGCACTTGGATTTCAAAGGCTTGAAAGACAAAAGGCTCCAAAACGGGGGACATACCCTGGAGCAACTGTGTTACATTTTCTCAGTGGCTAAAGCGAAGTAATAATGGTACTTCTTGATATGCAGCACGGGTGAGACTGACACTGGAATACCGGATAGTTCTGTGTTAAACAGAAAGCAGGAGAAGCTTGTGGGCAATGCAGAAATTTGACAGCTAAGAAGTAAAAAACAGGTATGGAGAGACTCATCCTTTAGTTGGAATGCAACGACAGAGAGGTGATGATTATAACGTATGTTTTAAAATGAAAATACCAGGTGCAAAAGGCATTTTTAAATTAAAGGAAACAATATCATTAAAAATAGAAGTAAGGAATTAAAGCAAGTAAAATTAAACCAGGGAGAAGAAAATAAATTTAACGATGTGACTGATTAGTCTACCATCTTAAAAAATAATAAAAAAAAAGCATCAGGCTGCGAGAAACCAAGGTTTTTACTGAAATAACTGCAAAAATTCTATGGTAAATACTGTCCAGGAGACCTGATCAGATTAATAACTCTCTGGTTTATAAACCAAAACACTTAAGAACCTCCAAGTCTCTTAATAAGATTTACAGTGATGGGGAGATTCACTGATTCTTGTTGGATCCAAAGTTCACAGTTTCTTGGATTTAGCAAAAAGACAATTTCTAAAGCCCTTTAAAAAGCAATAAACAAAGCTCCTTTAGAATCAAAGGTAAATATTAATTTCTTTGCTTAAATAGTGAACTGCTTATGTAAATGATGGGTTTGCAAGATAAAAATCAAGAAGAGATGCTGTATCCTGGTTAGCAACAAGCATTCTGTTTGGAATCAAAAAGACAACATAGAAAAGAATCAACATTTCCTTAACATAGGTTCTAGTTTCTTAAATTATTTACCTAAATTAACTTTTTGAATAATAGGAGTCTATTGTCATGGCCTTAATGTGCTTATTACGTCAACATGTCCCACTTGATCTATGCAGAACCACGGCTGGCTTACCAAAACGTATTAAACCTGGTACCAAGGATTCTGAGTAAGGGCCATATTTACAAAATTTAACTTAGTAAGACTATCCTTCCGAGATTCCCCTTTGTACATTGGTGCGGCAAGAGAGGTTTCCTTATGGAGTGACTTAGAGGAACCTACATCAGGCATTCTCAGTTGCCTTCATGACAACCATTTGTAGCTCCTCCTGGCTACTAAGGCAACCCAAGAATACAAAGCTACAGTCAGTTTTTAAAAAACACAATTGTGCATCATCCTTCAAGAATCATGAAAGGAAAATTTGTTGTGCCCTTCTAAAGATAAATTTTTAGACAAAATAACTTACCCTTGATCTTCTATCGAAAGAGTCACAAAGCTTTCAGAAAGCAAAACCCCACAGCTCTTAAGTTAAATAAAAGACAGGCAGCCTTGTTGTATATATAAATTCTTATATAGAAAACATCCAGGGTTACACAAAAAACAGTTGCTGGTGATTTCTGCACAAATCAGTTCACATTGGGGTTTGTAACACACCATATTTGTAGTGTCCTTTGGTCAATACTTTACTTTCATAAGCTTTTCAGTAATTAACACAGGGTTTAGCAAGTTCTGTTTTTTGTGTTCATCAATGAATCAAAATACAAATACATTGGTACTGTGTCCCAATTTGAAAAAGTCCCTTTTTCAAATGAAAAATGAGATAAAAGAAGTTTCTTAAAAAAATAATATAAAATAAATCAATGAAACAGTCGTCCTCTTCCACGTTTGCTCTTGAGATGACTAGCAGAACGCCGAAGAGTTTTCCTCTCTTGACGATGCTGTTTCTCAGCTTCCTGCTGTTTCTTTTGCTGCTCTGACTGGAATGTTAGAACAAAAATAGACTCAGGTTCTTGTAAACTTACACATCACCTCATTGTTCAAGCATCTATATGTCAAGTCAGAATTCTACTCAGGAAATCTGGAAGCGTTACTTTAAATGGTCCCATGCTATCTTGTCTTATACCATATCTGTTGATTCTGGGTACCCCAGGCATTATCATTCCAAGTAATTCACAGCAAACATTTAAGACAAAGATATCGAAAAACATTAAAAAAGTGAAAAAAAAAATGTATTTCAGATGAAAACCATGTCTAACAATAGATTGTAAAATTACACTCCGGAATTTATGTTTTAATGCCCTTAAGAAGGCAGAGCACAATTTGAGGATATTTAGTATCTACTTTGGTTAACTAGTTAACCATACATTTAATATTTGCACAAATGCATTTTAAAAGACAGAAAAATTAGTTAAATTTGCTGAAACGTACAGGTTTTCTAAAAAGTGTTCTTACAAGTTCTTGAAAGGGTTTGATATGCTGTATGCAATTCTACAAAGACTTTCCACATGAAAATTCAGAATCTCTGCTCCTGTGGCACACGCTCTCTTAATGTTTTTCCTCTTCATCAAGAACATGCTGAAAGGGTTTCATTTACATACCACATAGATGAAATGACTCTTACAGCCATAAACTACTATTTTCTTTGGAAGACTAAGGCTTGACTTCAAACTAAGCATAAATTTGAACTAGCAGACTTGAACTAGCCAAGCTCACGCAACTGTCCATGCTATAAAATACTCTAAATATGCTACAATATACTCTAAATAAAATTAGAGTAATTTCAACAGCAGCACAGGAACAGTGTGACAAGAGTTACTGGTCAGGCAGCTGTATACCCACTGCATCTAAATCCGTAATCAGCATCGCTTATATGTCAGCCCACCTCTCCCTGAGTTTCCCATTAAAGTACCATTTAAACCTGAGCTAGAGATTTGCATGCATAGACAACATTTTGGCTGAGGTGAGATATGAACCAATCTACCCCTTGTAGCAATAAGCCCATACCAGTATCACGGTAATAAAAGCTAGTGGACTTTAGACGTCGCTGAATTTCATTGACTCCCATTTCCACTGCAAGTAGGGAAACAAGAAAGCCGCTATGTGAAAATGTAAGTAGTTCCTCTCTGTCTCCAGACTTTGTCTGAAACGGTCTTGAGAAATCTTACTTAATTTAATGTTGAATGTTACCTCTAGTGTACTGAATGATCTTGATTTGCATTTGAAGCTTTGTGGATTTTTTAAAAAAATGTCCTCTATACCTCCGTAGTAGTGTAAGCACTCAGGTATTTTAGAAACCCTGCTGTTTTGTCATAGCTATTTGCTATCATAAAGCATGCTGAAATTGAAAAACAGGATGCCACACTGTAGGAACCATACTAAAATCCCCTGAAAGCTAAAGTGTGAAATATCAATGCCAAACAATTTCCTCACTGGATCTGTCAGTACTGGCTGGCCATTTGGGAGGCTGCCAACATATCACAACCGTAGCAGCAAAGTTCAGTCTCAATTCCACCGATCTATAAGGTCCAGTGATACCAAGCCCAGAGAAGCACAATTCTCTCTCCCACTAAATCTTTCTACCTACTCCCAAATACGCCTGCACTTTAAGGAAAAGGCATCACAAAGCAGAAGCTGATGATCAGAGTAACACTAAAATCCCTTTTTTGGTTTGCCAACTTCATCTCTTCATCCTCTGAAAAAGAGCGTCAAGACACAGCATACTGCATAGTGTGACTTCTTCCTAGCTCTCCCTGCTCCATTCCCTGTGACTTGAGAATATATACAGGGGGTCTGTTTATTTGAGAGAAAACTTGTCTTATTTTGCTATTCTGTTGACAGGAGAAAAGGTCTCTGTAGATGCATTATTTCTCTTTTAATTAGACTTTCAAAAATATTTTTAATGCAAACGAGCACAATGTACGTATTTCAATAACGCAATATCAGTTAACAGTTAGCAGCAACATAATTAAGAAAAATAAATCAAAGCTATAGTATATCTGATAGAATCAAGTAAAATGGCATTCTGAACCACTGCCGTATCTCTCTTCTTCCACCTTACTCCCAAATTTTCACAAAACTGTTAGCAAAAGGTAATCATTTATTGTTCAACACCAATTGCAAGAAACCTCCTGGCTCTGCACTTTCTAATTTAAGGCTACTATAAAAAAGACTGTGCTTCCAAAGCCCTGCAAAGACCATTTAATTAGCCGCAAGACACTAAACATATCAGTTACAGCAGTTGGTAAAATCCCTGGAATGGTTATCATACACAGCACTGCAGAGGAATCTGTGACTTATTCCACAGTCACCACATTTTAAATTCCAGCAATACAACAATCAAAAACAGATGAAAAAGGACATCTGCAAACAGACAACAAATGGATAAAACAAGTAAGGTAGAAATAGTCCAATAAATTTGATTATTTAATTTTTTTTAAGGCATACCCAATGTGTCAATCTTAGACATTCTTATGACAGCAGCTTACCAGTGAGAATAATATTTGACCACTGGTAAGGAGATAGGTATTATAGCAAAGAGGCTTACTGAGCAAAACCAGTTTTAACTGAAATAACGTTTTGTCAGCTCAAGTATCAATCAATATGGGTTTTCAGCTTTTATAACGTGTCCTTTCATCAGTTCTAAAGCCATTTTCTAGCAAAAAATCCTTAAGCGTTCTACAGCGGCAGCAGATGCACACGTGCATTTAACTCTGCCCACACTATGAAGTAATCTCCTGTCTGCAATCTACAAATTTCCTTAGGATGGGAAATCAAACCCTTTGGGAAAGTTAGATAGGCAGCAGTTAACTACACACTTCAAATGGAATTTGGCAAGCAGAACAGGACCAGAGCTCATTCTTGCGATCTGTGTTAGACAAGTTCAATGACAAGGTCGTTAGGAGCTCCGTTTTCATCATGCTGAGAGCTAGCGACATGACCAACTAAGAGCAAGCCAGTCACATACAGCATCCTGATCGCATTTGGACCTGCAGACCAAGATCTGATCAGTCCTGGCACTGAAGTCAGGTAAGGTCACAAGCTTCTGATGGTATGTCTGCAAATAAACTATCAAAAGATGGAAGGCAGTATTTTCCACCGGAATATAAGATTTTATGAGTGCTGTCTGAGTTACAAGGGTATAAACACACAGTGTACTACCGGAGGCTTTCATTCGCTTGGCAAGAAGCAGAAGAGTTGGCAGCTTATAAAGAAATGAAGAGGGACATTTGTTTGACGGTTTTAAAGTTCCTGTTCTTTCATGCAAAAGCTAAAGTTACTTGTGTATTATCTTAAAAAATTATATATATAGCTCACCTTCTTTAATTTGAATGTTGCCTGTTTGCTGCCTACTGTGGTATCACACACATTGAGCGTGCCAAGTTTTTCTTCAAGCTTTAAACGATCTCCAAGAGTTTTCCTGCGGAGAATAATTAATGTTAGTCCATATTCTTGCCATCTTTTTACTACAATAAAGGCTGATAATGCAGGCAAAACTAATCTCAATTTCTCTGAAAGCCTGAAATGCCATGAGTCTAAAAAATAAACATTCAGTAAACAGAAAAGACAAGTTCGAATCATTCCCTCCAGATATTGCTTTCAGTAGAGAAACACTTTTAAAATTTATGTAAAGTTCATTGTTTTTTCTGCTAAAAAGCAACAGGACTCTAGTTGAGAAAGAAACCACACCCTTCTATTGCTATATTTTTCTACAAAATGTCAGAAAAAGTCAGGAATATTCAGTTGCAGTAATAGATATATACACAAATAAAAAAACAGTAGGGCTGGATATATACAGCCTTCTTGAAATCTTGTGATTTCTGAATTGGAAACACTTTTGAGGGAAAGGAAATAGTCTCGACTACACATCAGAATGAATTCACCACCAAGTGAACCAGTTCACTGACAGAGACAAGCTACTTAGTGCAAATACAAATGACTGTTCGGACACTGCACCTGTAACAGTCTAATGCAAATAGTTTTCTAAATTAAAGAACAATGCAAACAAGCGAATGTGATAAGTAAGACAGACCCTGACCCCAGAGAGGAGCTCCAACGTGAGCGTTCGCCTTCAAAGCGCATAGTACTCATCAGTTAGTTTCTGTGAGCAAGCTGGTGTCGAGCCTCTCCCTTGGGCACCGAACTCCAGCATTTCTACGGAGGAGGTAGCTGTTGTGGTCAAAACTGACCGTGTTTTCAGCTCTCCCCCCACTGGAAGTTAGCGCCCCTACAAAAGCAAGACACGTGGACGTGCCCCGGCTGCTCCAGGTTATGAGCTGATATTTAATATCCCCCTTGCTGACTTCAGTAAGCCGGGTTGTAAAATGGAACAGCTGAGTAGAAATACACCTTGTTGCCGCATAGCCTCCAGCACAGGGGTGCAGCAGGCAGGCAGGGACGCTGCTGGCTTCAGCCACCCCGCTAAAGGCACCTGTGAGCCCTGGCACGGCTCGCCCTTACCCTGTAATGTGGGCCCTACGAGTACAGATAGTGCCACCCGAGAACACGACATGTGTGATCAGACAAACTCACTCTGCTCAGAAAACATTCGCCTAACTGTAAACGAAATTCGCTTCTGCAATTTGAGATGCTGCTGTTAGTGTCTTATTAGATGTCTCTGAAGAAGGCTAAGAGACAGTTTTTCTGCACAGGTTTTAAAGTGGAAAATAAGTCATCATAAAAATGCAGGCGATTAGCAGCCACCAAAGTCAATGGCATTTCTAAGGATGAAGGGCTCGTGGATTGTGGCCTATGCACCAAGTCTCTGAAGTCCGCTGAATTTTGGTTAATGAGACATTTTATGTAACAAAGACTTTTCAGATCAGCAATGAAAAATTACTGTCAAGAATTACTTTATTTCTCATGACTAGGTACTTTGATTGCATTTTTTTTTCCTGTAGTATATTTTTCATTGAGTACATGTAAAAACTTGTCCCATCTGTGCGAATCGGGAAGACAAGCTAAGCCTTAGAGCTAACTATGGCAGAGGATCAGTCACCGACATTGTGGTGGGATTTCTACATTCAAGTGACGTCCCATTTTTTCTCCTCTTTGAAAGCGAACTGGAGAAATATGGCTACTACCCAGCAATTATTTAGCATGACTGCCTAGATACTACTTCAGTCAGGAGAAAAATTAAAATGAGGAGATATTAGCAAAATGCTGTGGGCTTGCAATTTTACTGAATAATTGCAGGTATGGCTGTTATTTATCTGAAAACGTGCAGACCTCAAATGATAGTGAATTGTACGCACTGATACACAAACACAACAGCTGGGTTGTTTGTTTTTGGTTTTGTTTTGTTTTTGCTTTTTAAATCATCCTCAACAAATTGATTCAAGGGATACATTAACAGTGTTATTAAAAGCAACTTCCCCTGCCCTACAGTAAAAAACAAACAAACAAAAAATTGCCTAGGCACTTCTTTTTTTGGTGCTATAAAGTTTTTCAAGATTTTTCCTGCTGTTATACTTTAGCAATACCTAAGAATGTCAACGATGCTTTTGTTGGCTTTTGTCGACTTTCTTGGGCAACTCTGAAGATACGACTACTGTACTTTTTAATTTTGATTTTGCCATGCTCTAACTTCAGTAACAAACCTTTTAAAGGGATATCAAGGAAATCAAAAGAGCTCTTAGCACACATCATGATACAAACCCTTTACTTTTATGGATCCTTTTAAGTTACTATGTAAGGAACTCATGCAGTAAGTAAACAAAGCAAAGTTTTGCATCTTTGCTAATATGTTCATCGGGCTTTCACGTGTAAGCATAAGAGTGCAAAAGGGGAAAATGAAATGCAGACTGATTTGAGACGAGGTGTTTTTTTACAACCAGGAGTAAATTTTGCAGCTTTCCTGCACAAAGAAATGCGTAGACTGTTGGTCTATGAAGAAATTTATAGTACACACCACTGCTTTAGAAGTTGGGCTTGGAGCCGTGCTGAGTCAGGAACATGTCAAAAGAAACACCCAGTTTTATATAAGCCATAAACTGTTTCCTCAGGTAGAACATTATACGATTAGAGAAAAAAAAGAACACCTAACCATTAAATGCATAGTGAAGGTATTAAGGTACTTAATTATATTGGTCACAGACCATCATTCCATAACTTGGATAAATCAAATCAAAGACAAACATGCCAGCCTCACCGGATTGTACATGCCACTACAGTCTTTCCAATTTTCAGTACACTACTTGAATTAATTATTTTTATGCTGACTACTTATCACTGAATAAGGCCAGCAGAAGACATATTTAGGTATTTTCTTCATGAAATTCTATTATGTAAAAATGCTTATTAACCAAACAAGTTAGCTCACAGCAGACTAAGTCATTATCATTACAGTATCATATCAGCTATATGTTATAAGAAACGGATACCAGCTGTTAATGTTTAAATTTCCTTTAAGAATTTGAGGGATATCGAACTCCATACTCAGAACAATACCTGGATGAGCACAAATTGGATCACTGAGTATAGAGCTAACTGCTTGGCCAAAAAAAAAAAAAAAAAATGGAAAGACAATTCAATGAAACAATTCAGAAAAACACAAAGGATGCAATGCTGTCACATCCATTTTTTTGTCATCTTGTTCTATCCTCAATTTTTTCTCCTCTTCTTTTTGTTTTTTAAACATTTTACATTACATCTCATCTGCGCATTTACCACATAGAGGGTAACTTACCCAAGCCAGCCTAATTATGCACCACACCTTGCAAAATATTCTGCAGAGAATTAGCAGCGAATCTTAAGACAGATTCTCTCTGCCCTAAAAGTAGTCTTTTAGAAGTCATTCTGTGGTTTATATCATCACTGATATTCCTCCATCCACTGGACAGATCTGTGGTATGTGGCTTCAGTTTTCCTGAACGAAAGCAATAATTTTTCTCCCTCTGTAAACCAGATGAAAGGATTTATTTTGTCCTGCGTCACACTATTTTAATTTTTTCTAAATGTTTCTCTTCCTTACACCTGTCTGGGCTTATTTACTTAACTTTCAGTATCCCTGTTCACATTTAAGCCTTCAATGTTTTGAATGAAATGAAACCTTAATACTTCAAATCGAGTGTCCTTGAGAATTTCCTTTAGAGGTCAGCAGCTGAATTTGTGTAAAAGAACAGTACGTGAGTAGGCTGCAGCCATGCTGCCTTTTAGGGAAGTATTTCAATGGCAATGAGAATACAGTGCCATTTGACCGCTCTCTCAGGGTCCTTTTCAAGTCACTTGCTAACGTGACGATAAATCCAAGTACAATGTAAAAAATATCCTTAACCTACAGTGCTCTGTCAGAGCGTCCAGAGTGGATTTTCTCCTGGACAATGAAAAAAAACAACTGACAAAAGTAAAAATTTGCTTCACCTTCTGGAAGAAAGAAAGAAAAATAATCAGAAGAAAGTTGATGGAGAAATCTAAGAATCTTAGAGTCCAAAATGAGTGGGTCTATTCAATATAAAGAACAAAGAAAAATCCCTGTGTGAAAACACTTGCTGATAAAAAATAGCTAAGGAAAACACGGGAAGCGGTTCTGCAGAACTGCTACAAATCCCAATTTATAAAAACTACTAGGTCTATTTAAAGAGGTCTTGCAGGCACAGCATGGAAATCATAGACTACTAGACTACTGTAGAAACACTGTCTCAGTAGGAGTTAAAGACCATTTTACATGATAAATTCCAGTTAAAATCTTGCACTTAAAGGGACAGGCTGAATTTTTATCAAAAATGTTTCTTCGTATACCTCCACCAAACTTCCATCATGAAACAACTAGGTTGTAGAGTCAGTCATTAGTGACATAAAGAAACAGTCCCATTATATATATTATTCACTTCCTGTTCTTTGACTGTATCATTTCATTTTAAGTAAAAACATAATGGCTATTACAAGATCCATCTAGCCCAGCAACTTGTTTCCAACATTAGTCAAAATTCTGCTCTGCAACCAGTGTGCTGCAAGAACTTTGAAGCTATTGTCTTTCAAGGTTTTAATATTCGTGTCTGCACTCCAAATAATAAAAGGCTATTAAATCTCATCTTCTGAAAGGCTCAACTCACCTCTGAGAAAAATAATATCAATGAGATTTGCAGGTATTAAGCACCTCAAAGCCAAAGATTTGGTTTGACGTGATCTTTACACAGTACCCAATTACTTGATCATCAATTTAAGGAAATCCACTTTTTAAAGAAGGTCTGAATGTTTGTATTGCAAGAAGAAAAAGAGATAGTGAGACCTGCCAACATAAGGATAGCACAGTTTTCTTAAAGTTTCTAGATGCCATAAAAATACCCAGATAGAACAATTTTTGTTTACCACCTTGACCCTACCTCCAAAATAGTGAGTAGCCATGCAGTATTCTACAGCCTTTTAGAGGCTCAGGTGAAAAACATCCAGACTATAAACCCCATACTGACACTGGTGGAGAAATATAACCAGCCTCGTACACATCAGTGTTGTTATTTGTGAGAGCAACACTGAGTAACGGATTCCCAAATCTCACTCAGAATATTCATCTCTTACTCATCTCATTTGTGTTGTCTCTCTGCCATACTCTAAATATTGTATTTGTTTTACTACAAAGAGTCTTCAACAACTATGTCACTTTAAGTTATATTCCTGAGTCGCCAGATGTGCCTTTACTAATAAGTGTTTCCAAGCCAAAATGCCACTGGCTTGCATTGTAAGAGAAATACTTGAGAATTGTCAACCCCCAGTTATTAAAATAGGAACATTAGTCTTACTTCATTAATTTTTGTTTTTTGGCAGAGTCTTTGAAGCTTCTGAATTCCTCTCCTTCTTTAATCTCAAAAAACTGAGGTTTCAGTGATGTTTGCTGATCCTCCTTGAACCTTTCCTGCCGCTTTACTTTTTCCTCTTGGCGTAGAAGCTTGCGCTGTTTCCTGACCTCTTCAACCCAGCCTTTTTCATCATCTGAACTCTCAGAACTTTCTGCATCGCTTGCTTTTCCTTCTGGTTCTTCCTCCTCTTCCTGAAGACGAAAATAGTATAAAAATAAAAAATCATTCACTAATTTTCTTTTCAAACCATTCCTGCAATTACAGTTTGTGACAGCTTTTACATAATACAGTTGAAGAGAACTGAAATTTCAACAAAAGCAGTAGCAGCAAATGAAGCAGAAGATATGTTATAAAATTGTTTCCACCTACATATTTTATGTTTTTCAAACCTATATTCATGTAGATGCAATATCGTTCACATATAAAAACTAGGATAACATCACACATTAAACTTAATTACTCTAGCTAATAAGACATTCTTGCACTGCCCCCATCTTTCCTTCTTTCTAGGGTGAAAATTCTGAATGCTTGAAACAAAGGAAAAAACCCAAACCTATGGGTTTTTCTTAATCCAAATGCAAAATATTTTACCTGTTCTTGTGCTTCCAGTTCCTCTAAGAGCTTCAGTTTCCTCTTTCTTTTCTCACTTATTTTAGAAACAAGTGGGTTAAGTAGCCTAAATTCTTCACTCTGCTCATCCACCTGGAAATCTGGATTCTCAAACATGACCTTAAAACGATCATCTTTGAGAAGGCTAGGCAGATTCTGGAAAAGAAGTAAAGCATAAGCGAGTTATAAAATTCTGAAACAGACATTGGTAAAGTAACAACTTTTTAATTAAACAAAACTCAAAACTGGTATGTGAAACGCCAGTTGCTTTATCCTTCCAGGTCATGTAAAATCAAGATTTATGCTTATTAAATTTTATTACTTTCACGAAGATCAAATAAATATCATTCTAAGCTACCTGTAAGCAAGACAGGACTTTTTATGCACACTGCAGACACCTTAAATACACAGTTACTAGTATTTTTGAATTAATGTTTCTCATACATTCCGCCAGCTAGTCTGGAAACGTGTTGGTATCTATTGACTAATCAGCAGTACCTCCAAGGCAAATACCCTGTCTGACGGGGATGATTCTACAACATGTACAACAAATTATCAGGGTAAACATGTCTTTATGCAATGCTACTACTGTTTTACTGTAAATACATAAGAGTAAGTGTTTCTATACAGCTTATAACACTTTTTCTTCACTGCCCACGCATACAGAATGGAAAAGACAGTTTCATTCATGTTAAAGTAAAATGATCTCGGTGTAATTTATGCTACTGTCGAATTAGGAACAGTTCAAGCTACAATTTCAGCTTAGGTGAATGCCTGTTGTCATAATTTTAAAATTCATGAATACATAGTTTTTTATTATAAAAAGCTGATCTTTCAACATTGCCAAACTTATACCAGCACGTTCATCCCACCCCAGCATTAAATTTCCATTGCTACCTAAGAAGTGGGGAAAAAAAAATAAATACAGAAAACAATAAGTGTAAAATTCAAACACAGAAACTGTTGCAAATGTGTGACTTGCAGTCACACACCAAAAAAATTAAATCCCAAAGCCAAAAATAAATTGCTCTTCATAAGACTCTAATGTCATTTCAGGAAAATAACCAGAACATGTATTTTTATGTATACTCTTTCTAGTCCACTTCATAACACAATCTGTATGTACTCCTAGACAAATCAGCCCCCATTTATTGAGCTCATATTTCCATCCTAACACTGGCTTTGACAGCCTGCATTTAAGGTTTTGCCACCACCTACTTTTCCAGTAGTTCATTCTTCCTACTAACTGTAACACACAGGATTTCATTAGATGCCACACGAAGCTAATGCCTGCCTTTCATGAATGCTATATTCCTGTTGAGAACAAGCACTGATGAAGTGCTACCTATAGAAAGCCTCCCTCTCACCAGCTACTAAACATTAACTAATTTTTTCCCTTAGACTCCACTTAGGATAAAAATGGATTATTTTCAACATCAGGAAGAATTCCTGTTGCATAAGAGCAAACCATTTTGGCTATTTTACAAAATGTAGTTAACTGCGTACACAAAGAAAGGCAATTCTCTCTTCAGTTTTACAGAAAACACCTATCTTGTCATGATCACCACCAAAATACTGACAAATGCAAACAATACGTCGTTTTCAAACACCTTTGGTATTGACTCTGCATTTAGCTAGCTTCTGGAGTCCTACAAAGTCAGTATCACCTTCACAGTGAGTATTTCATCATTTTAAGGTCTAAGTTACTACATGGCCTTTTTGGTGCTGCGGCTACAGCAAAGTTCACCTTAAAGTCACTTATTAGAAAAAGTTATTTATGAGAAACAGAAACAATGGAATTTTTAATGTTTGTCCAGATAACACACACAAATAAAAAAAAAAAAAAACCCAACAACAACAAAAAAATAATACTGCAAGCATTACTCTTTCTGCATTTCCAGTTAGAACAGTCTCCAAAACAAAAGCTCACCTTCTGTTTCCTTTTTCTAGTAACCTGTTGCTCTTCTCCTTCTTCTTCGATCAGTTTGAGTGCAAGCTCTTTATTGACTTTTGGAAGTTTCTAGAGAGAGGAAAGCAATTAATCAGTAAATTACTCTTTTACACATGCAAAAATTGACATGCTTTACATTCATAGATGTGGTGAAGAGAGAACTCTTATTCATTCTTATAACTTTTGCTGAAAAGCTCCTTGAATGGTTCCAAATATTTCTAGGTACTAGTAAAGCTATAGCACTTGGAGAAAATTTAAGCAGAACTTTTGTATCATTTCTTCCTTGCAATACATCAGCCTTAGCACTTTGAAAGTAATTATTTCTCCTTGTATGTTGAGAAAATTCAATCTAGAAAGCTACTTGTTATAAACACAATACTATTTTTACACATGTCTTTCCAAAGTATTATGTTTTAATGGCTTAAGTCATTTAGTTTAATGACAAAAGTAGAAACTGCAAGTTTTACCAGTGGGTTACCCACTCAGGTGGTAAATGTAATGAGAGCTGCTCTTTTACAGTTTGGTATCAGTCTTTCTCATCTGTGGTCATCACACGCAAGGGAATCTTACGGTTCCATTCAAAAAGTTCTATAAATTACTTTGTGTCTCTGATGATAAACAGAATCAAATCCTAAGTCATTACATCTCTGAGATTCACTTAAGAATATATTACTCTTTATGAATAGTTTTCCCAGAAGTATACTCATTGTTTACAGCATTTACTTTTAGTTGAACTCTCTGTGCACGTGTTTCTTCTATCTTCTGCCTTATTTTCTCTCTTCTGTATTCTTCGTAGGCAAAGGGGTTGGCCATCATTTTTGCCTTTGAACAAGCAGGAGGAAGTAAAAGGAAAACAACATTAATACAGGACGCAGTCCATATTTTGGAGGGAAAAAAACCAGCCCCAAACCACAAAAAACAGAAAAAAACCCCCAAAAGCCCAACACACATAGTTTATTGTTAAGAGTAAAAATTGACAAGGGTCAGTGTCATTTACCTTATGATAAAGTCTTATGTCCATGAAAAAGCCATGCATATATGCTCTGAGCAATGACGATCCAATGAGATGAGCAAGGCCTGGGAAAAAAGTTACAGAGGATTTCAAAGAGCTTTCATATATAAAGAACTCCTATTCCAGGCTAGCCACTTCACTTACCCGATTCAAGACAAACAAGCACTGCCAATGCAACACATCAATCTAACAGTCACATCCATTACATCAAGACTAAGAAAAACCGCAAAAAAAAAAAAAATCAGTTTGACCAGCAAGAAATTTGAGCTGCTTCAGAGCAACAAAATCCATTTTTCTTGTCATAATACATGTTACTGTGCACTTTTTAAAAATGCCCACAAGCACTATGCTCCATAAAAGTTTACTAAGAAAAATTCAAGAGGATTTTTTTTAAACTCCATAGACGTTTGACAGTCACTTTTTTAGTGTGGTACAGAGATGTTTTTAATTAAAGAGTTTTGCCTTGGGTCACTATCTTTGAAGAATCAACATGTTGAAAAAAAATACAGTACCACATCAGGTCATAAAACTGTCACCCTAGGCCCTAACCTAAGCAAGAATGAAAATACTTAAGAGTTCTCTGATTTTCCTTCCATGTATCTTCACAAATGCCAAGGCTGAGAAGAGGAAAAGCTTTTTATAGAAGAATATCCTCTACAGACCCCAAATCTTTAGAAATTAAGAATTAACAAACAATTTCTAGAACTAAATGGCAAAAAAAGTGAGAAACCGCTGTGCATCTCAGAAAGCAGAGGTGTCTCTCAAAAATTTTTAACTGTTTCCAGGAAACAGTCTTCCTGTGTATTCCAAAATGAGAGTACTCCAGCTAGTAATACAAAGAAACCCTGACAAATGAAATACAAAATATCCCCTAAACTGGTTCTTCATTTGAAAACTTGCATTTATGGGGAAATTAAGTTGACTAAGTTCTAGTGAATTTAAAGTAGAATAACTATGCCCAGTCAAATCTCTGTGTAGATAATGCTACATTGGCCTATTCCCTTACAACTGGGATAGGGCTCTGCAGGATACATTCAGACCATCTAGACTAGAACTCTAACGCTGAAGATGCAGGTGCTTTGGATGACCTCCTCCTTGTATGGCCTCCTGCCAGGCCAAACCCAACTCCCATATTCAGAAGTAAATTAATTAAACTGGAGCAAAACATCAAAACACGTAACAGACAGAAAAAGGACTAACTACCTTGTGAGAAGCATGCTTACCTTCTCTGCTATATAATTTTCAGCATTCCAATTCCTTGAAACTGTGTTTCTATTAGCCCTAGAATGATTTGTATTCTCTGCAAATTACGACATTCAAACAGGGTAGCCTTTGGCAGATTTTGCTATTAAGTTCCAACATACTATTTGAGCACCTCGAAAATATTTTGAAAACTAAAACAACTTCTCTTCCTATGCCTTCCATTTAGTGTCTGAAAGCACACATGAGATTCCTAGACATATTAAATCAGCAAATATCAATTATCTTCTTGGGATAAAAATCCAAGAAACACAAATACCCCGTGTTGCACAGGCTGGGAACCAAAGAACATAAAGCCATCAGTCTGGTATATTAATAACCAAGAAGACTGGAGTAAACTACTGCCAGTGAATTTCTATCAGTCCTCATCTGTCACATCGGAATTACAAAACTTACATGTGTAAATGATCAAAAACTGAACACAGAAGTTAGGTAAAGAGGATATTCAACTGTTTTACCTAAATTTTCAAGGTCTTGTCTGGTAACGAATTTGTAATCATCATAAACTGTGGTCTCTGGATTCTCTTCCAGTTCTTCAGTCAAGTTGTCCAAGAAGGAACACCATTTGGGGGCAGGTCCTAAAACCTGGGGTCATTATAGAAAGTTATAACATTACATATTCTTACAAAAAAACCCTACAGTTAGGCGCTCAGCTACTGTGCCATAATGGAACAACAAATTAATCCCTCTGAGATCAAACAGACTTTAAGAGCAACAGCAATTACAGAACACAATTAAACCTATTGATTGCCTTACCAATAAGGAGTACTATAGATTTTGTAAGTGTTATTTTAATTTATGTCATTTATTTGAGACCAACAATCTAGAGGTTTCAAGTTTAACTGTTTCAAGTGATCCCAGTCTGATTGATTTATTAAAAGTGCAGAGCCAAACATTATTGATTAAATTATGAACCAATGGCACTAGACAGCAACTAATCTCTATAGCACTGCTGGATCCTGAACTCATTGGGCTCACTATGCAATCATGTTAAATCCTATTCTGCCCTATTTATTTTAATTAAAACACCACAGGTATATTTCATGTATTTTTATTCAAGGATAAACCCAGACTGTATAAACAGATAATGGGAAATACTAAAAAACTTGCATATTTCTACCATGAGGCAAAGGATTTATTTGAACAATATTATGTTGCACTATCAATGTACTTTTCCATATAAACTTCCTCCAATTTCCCAAGTTAACAATTAGCTCTCTTCGCTTTTCCCTCCCACTGTTCTGATTGAAATTCCTCTCTACCCTGATGCACGCAGCCATACTCAACTGTTCCACTGCTATTATTTTAGTAGGTGAGCTAGCTGAATGGAAAAATCCAACGCTACATTTTTCTCTCTAGAGCAGATCAGCTGACATTTGAGAACGTAAAGTAGCCAGTTAACTCCTAGAGTGGGACTTCTGATGAGGCTTCTGATTTGTTTGCTAAAAATGCATGTTAAAAACTCCGATGTCAACACGACCATAGGAATGGTTGTGATTCAACAACATTTAAGACCCTATTTGATTATGGAAATAAGTAGAAGTCATTTTATATATAGAAAATACATATAGTTTGTTTTAACATGATAGTGTGGTAATAGTATGAGATAATGCTGTTCATTTAAAAGAAGCGTGTTACTACTCATTCAGAAGTCCTCTTTTGCAGACAACTCTATACGAAACATTGTAAAATTGTATCCTAGACCATAATATTCTACCAATATTCTAGTCCCTAACACTCCAAACAGTAATATTGTATTCTAGACCATTATTGTATGTGTATCAAGTATGAGTTATCTTTGTAAGACTCCAGCCCTAGCTGAGAACCATGACATGCCAAATGAAAAATTTAACTTTTTTTACTGTGCTGCGTATTTTATTCCATTTAGTAAGAGCTTCCAAGGAAAGACCTAAGATGTCATTAACAGGAAAAACTCTACCTACTTAATGAATTAACCAAATTCCTGTGCCTGATCCAGTAATACTCAGCTTAAACACTATATAACATTCAGACTGATTTCCTGCCAACATTGAAGAAGCTGTTTTGTCCATCTTGTCTTCATCCAGATTTTAATCTTTTCAGTTATTTCCCACTTCTTCAAATCTAAACACCAAACTTTAATATTAATAAGAAAGCAGTCTAGCTATATTAAACTGGTTCTCATGCCATTCAAGCAATCAATTATCTCTGCTTCATTACCATCAAAGCATGACTGAGGTGGAGGAATATTCTCTAAAGTTTATCTTTAGTTTTGTTTTGGATTAAACCGTCTGTCATTCTTATAAAAACCAAGTTGCTTACTAACTAAAATTTCATTACAAGAGAAGTTTTGTTAAGTACAAGTTTCTCTGCTGAAGATTATTAGAAATGAGATTAGAGAATCCTTGACTCATGTCCATTTCTATTAAGTAAAAAGTTTCCCTTCTTTCCATCTTGCTGACTCATCATGTAAAGATCTCTATCACTTCAATAAACCTTTTTCACCACTTCCATGTCTGCGACACTACCTGCTCAAGCCTTACAAAGCGCACGTCACTCATTTCCAATTCAGGCCAGTCCAACCACTTACAGTAATCCCCCAATGGGGTCTTGAATTAATAACCAATGCAGAAGTCTCACAAATAAGGAAAAACAGTTTATTTGCTCTTCAGCTCTAGCTCCACTCACTGTTACAAATATCCCTGTGCTCAAACCCTGATATTGAGCGTAAAACCTTTCACGGCACGTAATCTGTGCCATGAAACACACAAAGCCAACAGACCTGATTATTCATTATAATCTGTGAAGCAAGTTGGACGATCAGATCATAGAAAACAAGGGAGGGGAAATGAGATAATTAACGGAAAAAAGCAGTGGCAGAATACCAGGAAAAAATAGAAAGTCCAACCACTATTCAAATTTCACATGTAATCTGACAAAAAGGAAAACCCTACAGAGATGTCTGCGTATGTTTTATTGCCTTATTTCCCTCTCTTCCACCCTCATGAAACCACTTGCCTACCTATTCTAGGTCACCTTAGGAGCTTTGCCTTGTATGTTAAAATGGAACATATTTTAAAGCTTAGGAAGAAATTTAAAAATAGAGAAGGCAAACTATACCAGCCACAATCACAAAAACATAAACAGGAAGCGTCCTTCTCTTGCAATAGTGATTCTTCACAGAATTTAATTGCCACTGCAGACTTTAATGCTCTGTCATCCACTATCAACCAACAGACACAGCAGGACGGTGCCGAGAGCACTCTGAAATGACCGGCTCTGCCACTCCTGTGCCCAAGTACAAATGCAATAGTTCAGAGGGCTGGTCTGCACTGGGCCACCAAGGATGAAACAACCTGTCTGTCCTCCTCATTCATGTGTCTCCATATAGTGGGCATGCAACGTTAACAGTGGGAACACCTCAGAGCTCGTGTCACCACCGCAGCCTGGTGTCCAGTCCCTGCCAAACCCAGCAAAGCAGCCACGAAGCTGTGGAGTTTGGGGAGGCTAATTAATATACTTGTCAATTAGATTGGGAATGTACAATTCTGCCATACTGAAGGGAGAAAAAATGCACTCGAATTCACAGCAAGAATAAGGTAATCACATGCAACTGAACTGCCAGATCTCATTTTTACAGTATTTTTGATATACCAAATAGGCTTCTCTGCAAGTTTTAGAAAAGCTGCACACAGCTAATGGGAAAACCATTACTAAATGAGTGCACTTCTACACTCAGCTTTTACTCTAAGATAGGAAAACCAGACATCATCACCAACAGTGATGGAACCAATATTTTTGCTGTTTTCATTATTATTCCATTTTCAGGAGGATAACCACTTCTTGAGACAATTTCTGACAACTGCTGGTGAAAGAAGATTGTCTTTGAAAATACTTTCGCCCATCAACAGAGAAGCCTCCCCTGCAGGCTAGGGGAGCTGCTCCCTGCCCCCTTCCTTAACCAACTGGGAATAGCACCCAGGAGGAGACCAAAACACGGTTATCCCACATCGTGTCCCACCACCACGCTGCAAGGCAGAGTGGTGGCTGGGTCACGCCGGGCAGGGGACAAGGAGAGCAGCCCTCTCCTCCCCACGGGTGAGTCACACGGCCGGACTTACCATGGGGGGGCTTCCCACTGCCATACACGGGTAATGCAGACGTGTCACCACTGCCTTCCATGTCGTATACCAAGCCACAAGAAGCAAAGATGTGGACTTTACGATTATTAGCATCATGCCATCCAATGGCATTTTTTTTCAGACACGTTAGAATCTTTTTTTAAAAAAGTTTAGACACAGAAAACACAAAATATCATGAGTAATCTAGCATGCAACTGAGTGGAGAGGACAAGTGTAAGGCCAAACTGTTCAAGTAAAGGAAGAGAAAAATGTTGCCAGAAAAGTATTTGTAAAAATTGTAAAATAACTTCAAGAAACACACTTCTTTGTATTCTATTTTGCAAGATGTTTAACTTAGTAGTTTCGTAGCACCACAAATCTTACATGGGACAGCTCTCCAATGCCCCGTTCTTACGGCCATGCCTAATTCCTGAGCATTTGTGTCGAAAATATCACCCTGTCATCTGTCTGTAATTCCCCTAAAATTAATGAACCCTAGAACAAAGCAGGTATTATTCCCAGCCCACAGCAGATGTTCCTTATCTCCAATCTGGAACACCAGACAGCACTTGTGCACTTTTCAATGCCACTCAACAAATCTGGCAGCCAGCTCCGCAGAGCCCTTAGAGCCCCAGAAAAACTGGGTCTAATCCTAACTAGTATTAAACACGCTCAACAACTTAAAAGAAGCAAGGATGAGTGGCAGCTTCCAGAGTCAGATGTCACGAGATTTAAGTTAGACGGCTTTGAATGCACATACAGACAAGTATTGTTAAGTATCTGTCTGAAGGTTTCAGGGACCAATTCTACACAAGTGAACTGAACAGTTGCTCTTTCCTTTTCAGGGAGTCAAAACAGGTTCCAAAATCTATTTTTTAAGATGTTAAATAGCAAGTCCCTGGAAGATTTCATACAAGGCAGTGATAAACTCTTTGGCTGTAAATAAGACGTCAAAATATATTAAGACTCAACCAGCAGAAACTCCTCCCAGCCTTCACTGATGTATTTTAGCAGTCAGAAATACGGAAAATGTTCACAGATGGCATAAATCAGACTCGAAAATAATTAACTAGAATTTGCAAAGTTTACACTGACTGAATTTCCTCTAGAAGACTAACTAGTGTGTGTGGATATCATTCAACAAAACACTTCCAGAGGCTTTGGAAAGCAGAAGGGTTAGCTGCCATGGCTGTACAAAACAGCAACACGCAGTTTCACCGAAACTTCAGTTTCACGAAAATTAACACTGTAATGCTGTATCATGCCATACCACAGTAATATAGTTAATAACAGACAAGTATGAAAATACATCATATCACTGCTCAAAAATCTTCAAATTGTTTGTTGTCATACCTTCTATGGATTTTAAATTAGGCTGTAAGACCTTTACCAGGTAGCAAAAACTGTACTAGTTTATTCAAGTAGTATGGCAGTGAATAATTTATGTTAATTACAACAAAAATAGCATATTTTTAAGGCCTTCGACAGAGCTCTGGGTGCAGTGTATTGTGTAAAATTACTACGATAAGAATTCTAATAACTGCAAGGCAAGATAGGAACTTACTAATGAGAAACAGTTTATGCTGAAAGGGGTGTTACTGCACAGAGAGGAGGTTACAAGTAAAGCTCCAAGGGCTATCCTATTAAATATTTTCAGTAATGACTGACACATATAGTAGGAAAATGCCAATAAAATCTGCTGGTGACAAAGTGTCACTCAAGAAGGGTCAAAACCTCTCGGAGGGGAACAAAGCTACCTTGAAAACTAAGATGCTGGAAATTGGATGAACTGTGGAATCATAGAATCATTTAGGTTGGAAAAGACCTTTAAGATCATTGAGTCCAACCATTAACCTAGCACTGCCAAGTCCACCACTAAACCACGTCCCTCAGCACCACATCTACATGTCTTTAAATACCTCCAGGGATGGTGCCTCAAGCACTTCCCTGGGCAGCCTGTTCCAATGCTTGACAATCCTTTCAGTGAAGAAATTTTTCCTAATATCCAATCTAAACCTCCCCATATATAGCCAAATCACTATCAGCTGTAAAGAACAGAATAGGAAAAAATGATACCAACTGATCACAAGACAGTAAAATAGTCATATAAGATCATTGTACTCGTATAGGATAGGAATAATGACTCAGCGGAGGCATCTTGTACAACTCCAGGCAATGATGTTCAGGACATGTGAATGCAAACTGTAGCAAGTACAGCGAAAGGCTGCAAGGATGATTTCTGAAACAATAATGCTTGCACAAGAATTAATGCCTGCAAAGCTATCACAGCGACACTGTAAATTAGAAAAGTTAGCTAAGCATCAGAGGACTGTGACTCTTGAACAGCCTTTTAATGGAGATAACGAGGAAGAAACAAACAATTAATTTGCAGATTAAATCTGACATGTTCATGGAAAAGATTATACAATCTCATTGCCTGGGATAAAATGAGACTGGACTCCATGACCCAAGGAAGCTCCTCCATTCCTCTGTTCCCATTTGAAAAAAAACAATCCAAACACTTTAACAAAGAGAGATTCTTTTCTAGATTAGGATTTCTGTAAATTACATTTTACACATATGACTCAATGACTTCACATACGTATTTACCTGTAGGAGACAAAAATAACTTTTTTGGGGAGACAAAGAATAATAAAATCTTAATTTTGGTGTTTGGGGTTTTTAATAAAATGGTACAATAAAACACATTTTAAACTTTTGATAGAAGACAGTTACTGGAGAAAGCAAATGCATATGTATATGTGCATTTTCTCAGCTTCAATAATGCCGTTGAAGAGGAGAAGGAGATTACAGAAGGTCTAATGAGGGAGGAGCAAAAAAACAGGTGATCCCCAGGGTGTGGGCAGTGATTGAAATGTGCAATTGCGTTTTAAACATAATTAGCTCCCTAATTGCATAGCCAAGTTTAATTAATGCAATTACATGAGTAATTAATTACTATCCATTTTAAGAGTACTGCTTTCAATGTTTTGTTCTCTAATTTTAAGAGTTAGACAGATCTCAATATGTAATAACTTTGAAAAGTTTCCATCTATAAGCATTGAAAAGGCAAAAGAAGAAAGAACACTTCGTTGTACCTCGTTAACAGTCAAGGTTACATCAATTGAAATTGGTAACACTCAAAAATTAGATGGATTATTTGTAGCTTGTAGACATGAAAAGCTGTGGCTCTCCATTCTTGTTCCTCTGCTTTCGGGCCTCAGTCATACCCAGCCCAAGAGATTATCTCGTGTTAGAAAGGAGCCTTGCAATCACCTTGCCTTGTTATGTTTCTATCCACTATGTTTCCATATACAGTGTTTCCCTTAGTAACCAACGTGCTTTGAACAATTTGTGATTTTGAGTTTTATTCTGCCATTCCTTTCTAATCTTTCTCCCTATGAACGCTTTACAATCAACTCCAATTGGGCCCTGTTAATCTAACGAGTAATTCCATTTAATGTACTGAATAAAACTCTTTAATTCTCTAAATTAAATGGGTTTTGGCAATAAACTCAAAACAAACCTCCCATATATTTTTGTTTTTCATAATTCCACGCTTTCATTCACCCGACATTATATGGTGTAGATCTGATGCTTTTACAGCCATCAAGTAGCTCACTGGAGTACAGCTATGACCAAGAGAGACTGAATAGCACATTCTTCCTTTTCGGCATATTACTGACAACAGCACTGCGTTTGGTTTTAAGCCCACACACTCATAAATTTCACTGAACTATACAACGAATTGGCTCTTTCTCTCACCCTAACTCCAGCACATCCAGACATTTTTGGCAGATTCATTATCAGAGAGGTTGGTTTTCCTACCTTTCAGTATGCTATGGAAGCTGCCAAATCAACAATTTGGAGGTTTTACTCCTTAGAGAGCATGTTAAAGGAAATGTTGCTTTTAAGATCTTCCCAGTGTTAAACAAAAACTGCTGCAGGAACATGCACACATCTTCTAGGAATGAGATACTAAATCTTTTTGCCCTGGTAGTTATCAGATAGTAAGTACTTCTTTTTCTAATCCTAAGTAGTTTGTCTTAATAGTGTTGGTGTTTTGGTTTGTTGTTTTTTTTTTTTTTAAATCTCACATTCTCTGATATGACAGGTATTACAGTCAGTTAACCAGTCACAGGTCTGCTCTCACTGTGAGTGCCTTCTTGGTGAAGCCACCAGCTTTTGAAGGAGTCCTCTTGCTTATAATGTTGGGAAAAAAAAAATGCCCTCCAACATAGGAGCAGCAAATAATTTTTCAGCAAAGAAAGTTACTCCATAAAATTGTAAATAACATTAGCAGAATAGGTCTTTTCCTCACAAGACAGGAAGAAAAAGGGATACTTCTCACAATTCATCTGTAACTTACCAGCCGTGGGCATTAAGACTAAGGAGTCGGACGCTTTCACCAACGTCCCTCTCAATGTTCTGACATCCTGACATACATAAAAGATAAACACCCGACACTATTGCTATGGATCTTTTTATTTATCAGACTCCCTACACGTTTTAGGTCTTTAGACAATTGGAGCTCAGACAATTTGAGGTCAGAAAAAGAGGTAGAAATTTGAAGTCCAAGGACCTGCTACTTTCACATTAAGTCAACTCATCAAATGAGGTAAGAGAATCTGTTCTTATTCTAATGTAGCAGCTTCTATAGCATTTTTCCTGTAATAATAGAGGCACTTAGGTAAGTTACTTAAATACTGTGCAGTTAAGTTCAGCTGAGACTCACTTCACAGGATTTATTTACCTGTCAACACCTGCTGATGGTCTGTTTCTTTATCCATAATAAAAAAAAGGTGTAGATCAGGTATGATGAGCTGTTCTAATGCCTTGCTGACAATAAAAGGCAGCAACCACATTTTATCTTTTATCTATATCCACACCTCCCATCCTCTACCACATCTGGCTACGTGCTCTTACCAATTCCTTTGCACAGGTTCTGGGACTCATTAGACCCTTCATGAAGCCAATTTACTGTTCAGTGACTCAACGTCAGTAAACCAGCACAACTCCCCTCACAAACACAACATCTCCACATTTTATAAGTCTTAACAAAAAAACTCTACCCTATCACAATTCTCCTTGAAGAATAAATCCTTCACAATGCTCCCCCCCTGCACTTGCAATTTTGACTGTGGGGGAGACAGACAAGGCAATTACAAGTGGGAGACTTCATAACTGCCTTGGCCTTTTTCTCACACAAGGAAAAAACTTCTACACAGATTCTACCTGGTCCAACACAGTCAGAAATACATTTCTCAAAATTTAACAGCATTTTTTGCAATACTAAGGGCATGGGCCATCAATGGATAAAATTTCCACTACTAATCAAGATGAGAGTAACATGCGCATTGATTTCAGTATGTACATAATAGCCTCTTATTGCCATCTAAATGAACAAGTAAGAACCAAGAATAAGTCAGAAATGCAAAATCTCAGCAAGTCTCCTTCTCCGCTTCTCTGATGGGACAGCAAAATTTCCAACTGTCATACAGTGTGCGGGGGGACTTGCCCCTCGTGCTTTTAAGTGGCCGGGAACAACAGGGCTCCAGTTGCCAAGGAACGGTACAGCACAAATACCTTTACAGTCATGAAAACAAAACTTACTGGCATTGAAAGCATGACCTGCATTATAGGGAAATTTGAGAGATGCTACAGACATAAAGGTAACGGCAAATCCAGCTGTACGTCTACCTTACATAACCGACAAACTACTGGAAATCTACGAACGCGTGAGCTTCTAGTAACTCCCTACCATGGCAGCTTAATTGCTCTTTGCAAACCCGGGAAGACGACTGCTCTATGAGTTCATGTAACTACTGCCAGGAAACACAAAGGGAAGGAAAGGCAACTACCTGTTGGGAACATGCAACTCCTCCAGACAGATAACGAAGATAACCTCAGCATAAACCAACCTGCTTTTTACAGAGCATAATGCTAGGGAGAAGAAATCTTATATAACTTACGAAATAATTTTGAGTAGGAAACATCTTCCAAATATATATTTGAAAGCTTTCACATATTTGATGGGTTTATTTATCTCTCAGGTTTGTGTGATAGAAATCTTAAATCCTCACAACTCTTGTTACTACTCACAACGCATTTGGTTCACTGAATGCAGCACAAAAGATGACAATACAGATAAGCCACAAGAGTCACTTGCCTCTGCTTTCTAATATAATGAAATAAAGACTTAGTTGAAATTATCACATAGAGAAAATTCTCATGTGCTTTGTCTTTTCTGATCCAAAAGCTAAAAAAGACACTAATACTTATTACATGCTGACAGACCATAGTATAGTACAAACTTTCCTTTCAGCAATCACATCTTTTCATTATCTGTGGCTGCTTCTTTCTTCACTGACTGAAGTTGAGCAGCAACTGCATCTCTAAATTTTAAGAAACCAGGTGAAGAACAGATGGTCCAAAGGAAGGAATAAGTGCAACTTAATAAATAAAAAATATCTTTCAGATACTTAAGGCTTATATTTTCTACCACTTAAAAAGGGGAGCACACTCCCCCCTCAGAACCCTTTTTCTTAAAACTGGACCTCAAGAACAGAGGGTGCCATACTACCAGTTGCTTAAGAAACAGTCACAACATGAAAACACATGTGAGTCTATCAACTGCCAGAGCAATCACCTGGTATAATTCAGTATAACTTCTGCTTTTAAGAGTTTTCTCCTTTGCTCTAGGAAGGGTATGATGTAAACTATAAGGAAATACAGACTTAACAGTCAGCATGCTACTACCTACTTAAAAAACAACGAAGTAGTGCTGGCTATCATACTATCATTCACAACTGCAGCATGCAGGGATCATACACCTTCATAATCCATACATGATGTTGAACTACTTCTTCATCACCACTAAAAAACATCTAAAACAAGTTTTATAGGAAGATCAGGAATTGTTTCCTGATTATCGCACATTGGTGTTTTCCTTGTATGTATGTGTGATAAGTGGTACAGTGTCTCTCAGCCAGTGCAAGGGAAATGGAGGATATCCTTTGTTGGGAATAAGCCCAGCATGTTATTTTTCAGTTTGAACCTGTTTAGGTTAAAAGTAGGAAGCTCACATTTCTGTTTGTGAAGATAAACAACATTTTTCCTATGCTTGTAAATATTGCGAGATAGATAATGTATCATTCACCAGACATTCTTTTTATATTGTTTGCACAATTTTCTGTGTAAAGGATTATACTGTTCTGGATGGAAAACACAGTTCTAAAAGAATGATATACCAAAACTCAGAATTAACTTAAAGGCCAAAGATGCACTCAAGTGTCTTTTTATTAATGGAAAGTTTTTTGTTTTTAACACTTGGCAGCCCTAAAGCATGACTGTAATACACTACTTCATAACACCCCTGCTTCCCAGTCATTTCACAGTTCTCAAAATAAGCAAACTAAGGTTAAAAACAACATTTCCCATTCTACATCATAACTACTGTATTTTTATTTTACAACATTTTTCCAAGGGAATGAAATGTTTTTCTACACTATATATTGTTTCAAGATAAAAAAAGAAATCTCTTAGCACAATTCAGTTTCATGGCTGCTTTCTACTTTACCTAAAACTTCTTAGGTAAGGGTTGTATTGAAGGAGATGAATAACTGTCTTCTAAAAAATACAGCCTCATCATACCATCTTCCAGAAGAGAGCTGAGGCAGCGTTAATCCAGAACAACCTAATACTGCCAACCAGAAGACATGAAAACATCCTAAAAGAAATCAAAATCTCACACTCTAGCCCTAATCTGTTCTATTAGCGTCAAAATGCCAGTCATAAATATAAAAAGAATTGCATCATTTGCTTCATAGCTTTTACCATGCAGATGCCAAAAATCAGTTCAGTTCTTGCTGTAACTCTAACAGCACCCATAAACCATTTTAATGACAGCTGACTATACAGAACATTGGTCTTAAGGGCATGAAGTACAAGGTGTGGATTGGTGTTTTTCTCTAATTGTATCCCCACCATAAAAAGACCCAAGAGAGGAAAAAAACCACATTGAGTAGATGAGAGAAAGGATTATAACATTACGTCTCAAAGTGATAAAATTGTTCTGAAAGGCTATGACCATAGAGGTAAGCGTGAATCGTGCTACACGTGAGAAACCTCACACATCTTTTAAAGTGAAAAATGATAGACTGTAAGGATAGATATCTGATGATTATAACCCCTTGCACAGAACTAGTGAGACCAGACTGACAGAAAATACTACCCTATTTCAGATAAATGCTTTTTCTGTCGGTAAATGAGCTGAACGCAACTCTCTGGTCAATCCAGTCACAAGTAGGTTTAGAAGCAGCCAACCTGGAAGCCTACAATCAAAGCATGTTCATCCTTAATTTACAGTTCAGAACTGTTCCAAACTAGTATCAAAAAAAAAAAAAAAGGTTGTGAACTAAGGTATTAAAAAACTGCCTTCACTTGTATTTCCTTCAGTAAAGTTCCCTTTGCAGACTTTTTCCATCAAATATCCAGTGCATTAAATGGAAACATATGAGCTAGTAGAATCTGGTGCCTTAGTCAGTGATTATGCTATTTCAGGGTTAACTACTAAGGAAAACCTAGCTTTTTCTACAGTTTTGCTAAAACTATTGTTTCTAAATCTAAGCAAAAAGAACTTTTTTTTAAGAATGAGCATTTTTGAGGTATATTCAAAACAAAAATATGATGATAAAGAGTAATTAAACCAGGCAAGTAGAAGACCTAAAAAAAGGAGAAATGAAATAATTTAAAATACCATGTATGAAAAGAAAGAAGTACCAGCAATGGCTGGTTTAGTTGAAAAGCCACCCAATTTGAAGAGGACAAAATTCATAAATATTTCGAGCAATAAAGAGATCCACATATCCAAAGTGGGTATTGTGTTAGAAACCAGACCCATTATAAGATATTCTTGGAGAAACTGAATCATTGAATAGGCAAGAAATATTTGTCCTTGAAACATTTCCAGTTTATAACTCCAACAACTCTGAACTAGGAGAGTGCTAGGATATCAAATGATTTTCCAAAACCACCTGAAAAGAAGCCAGAGACGCTCCAGGATTTATTTTTTCTTAAAGAGCTTAATATCTTCTCTACACCAAAAGTACATTGCTTCTAGCCTCAACAGGGAGTTTTCTGCCAAGACTGCAGGAAAGTAAAAAAAATAATATCCAGAACACAGAATATTACACTCAATTAATTACATGCTTAATTGCTCTCTTCTTTTAACAGCCTAATGAACAGAGCAAGTTTCAGTTTCAGTATGTATATGTAGCCCAAAGTTTCAAGTCCAATAAAGGAGACAGGACTGATTTGAAACGTCTGTGCTAAGATCAGACATGTTCATGTAACCAGTAGTAAACACTCAGAATTAACACCTATGCCCCTTGCCTTCCACCCAGAGCATCCAGGACCTAACATGCAGGGTTTTTTCTGCACAACCTGAAAAGAGAACATTATGTATCGTGGAAGCTGACAGCCTCAATTAAACTTAAGAGAATCCAGCTCATCCCAGATCCCAGGCCAGTGGACCACCATGTGTTGGTGGAGCGTCTTCCTCTCTTCACTTTGTTGGCCAGGACCTGGCTGCACTATTGACTCAACTTATGTTTCTGAGTCAGTAGTCTGAAAAGTATCCCAAGGCACACGCATCTTTCATTTCAACCTTCCCGAGGCACACATCAAAGCGATATACCAGGAAGCCAGCTGGCAAGAAGTAGGTTCCAAATGTTTGCATAAACTGCAAGTTAACAATTAAACTGTTGGCAAACAGCCCAATTCCAGTCAGAAGCACTTGCCCTCATTAAAGCCCAACAAAATAAAACAAAAACAAAGTATCTAAGCTAGATGTTACCTATGTAAAACAAATATTTCATTTTCATGGCCAGTGAAGGTACAGAGTTACTTCTCGTTCTCGAAGTGTATGAATTTAAACAGATGTGGTTTGGCTTTTACTCCCTCCCTGCAACTGTGTACCTGCATGAGGCATCTTCTTGCCATTGAAAAGCAAACCTGCCTGTCCTTTCTAGTAAACCAAATATCACCTTCTTTTCCCTCTACTAACAGCTTTGCACACAAAAGAAACAAGTGTGGCAATTATTTCTTTTTTTTTTTTTTTAAGAAAAGCATAGTTCTCTCAGACATTCCTAGTCTCAAATGTCATTGCTATATTGTTGAAAATTCTGCAGGAAAAGCTGATGCATGCTATTTCATTTACAGACAATATTATGATACCCGTTGTCAACTCTTTTATAATGCTGAACTTCAAGAGACAGTCATTTTTTTGGTTCTGCAGTGGAAATTTAGCTTTGGCATTAACAATGGAGAGAATGGGCACACGTACACAGATAATTCAGTCAGACATGAGCTCAGTCAGACCATATTCCAAGCTGGCCGGACAGAAGCCAGCTCTGGTTCACAAGTGATGGAGCTGTGTTAGCTCAGCGCTGTGCCCACACTAATAAAACCTGCTGAGAGGCTGGGTATGTTGGGCTGGGCACAGTCCTGCGCTGTCTGGCCAACTTCAATCAAGGATCGAGGATGCTGGGTCTGGCTGCACCCATCCGCGTACACAAGCACTCCTGCTCTGCAAGACTCCGACTCCTGCGCATCTCTTCTTCTTCTTCTTCACATTTTTATTTATGATGTTGGAAACTAGAAGACTAGAGCACAGCACCATCCATTCGACATTTTAAGTATCCTCCTTGACCATAACCATGGTAATTCCTTGTAGCTGTTCCAGTGAAGATTTAAAAAGAGAATAATTACTAGCACTACAGGGCAACAAGGGGGCTAGGGCAATCAAATGGATTCTATTTACACAAAAGTACTTCCAAGAGCTCTGAAACACAGCTGTCCTTTATAGTAGTAGCATTTCCCCCAGGCATTTATTCTGTTGTGGAATTCAAGAATTGTAACTCAGTTCTTGTCAACATCTCAAAAAACAGATGACACATTTTAAGTAGTATTCATGTCTATCTCAAAGTAAACAAACAAATAGAAAATTAAGCTATTCATTGGAAAAACAGTGAACCCTACTTCTTGGAAAAAGCCAGAAAACTAGACTATGAAAAGAGATCAGGTAATACAGCAAATCACTACTACTTTAAAGTTTTGCTCCAAACACACATGCAACCAAACTCATCTTTGCCTGTGCAAGGAAATTACTCAGTGTTCCACGGATGGAAAAAACCCCATGTCTTAATAATTTACTGACATAGAAACCAAAGGACAGGTGTGCATCTCTGAGCTCAAATAACTAGCCCAAAAGATCAAAGAATAAAACTGTAACATGCACACGTTAGTAACATTGAGCTTTCCTTAATAACAAATGCCCTGGAGCACCCGAAGGCTGACAAGGACTTCTCCATTTTATATTTTCTTTATTTAAAAAGATTTAAAAAAACCACCAAACCCAAAACAGCCAACCAAAACAGATTTACTGAGCTACATACTTGATTTTTAGGAAATGCAGTAAGAAACCCTTCAATTATACAACGCTATGCGCCAGTCCCTTCAGTCTTGCTTGTGAAAAGGCAGACAGGGTAAAAAAGCCAGTTACTTAAGCATGAGACTCCTGTCTCTAATTCAGAGTAACTTCTTCTCATTACCTTTAACTTTTCTATTGTCTAAAATAAGCATTCTGTGTTTTGAAATGAAGTACAGATTGTTGATTAAAAAAAAAGTCATGCCAGTATTTAAGATACCTTCATCAGCCTTCAAACTCAAAGCCATTGACATGAACTGGAGAAGTTTACCTTATTCAAAAAGCGAATTTAATCTGGGCAGTAGCCTTTGAATAAAATTTTTAAATTTCTTATACAAACAGTATTTATAAAATAGAACTCATACTTGGTTTTATGCATTAATATTCATAATTTGGGTCCATTTGTATACTCGTGTCACTGTGAATGTAAAACCCATAAAAAGGTATGATCCAAACAAGTTCAGGCAGACTCAGGTACCGCTAATCAGAGAATGGTGACAAAAGAACATGGTTTAAGGAAAGATTTGTGTTAATTTTCATTGGAATCGCCTGCACTCTGCAAAAATGCTAGATAGTATTAGTCAATATTTAGGTTTGCAATAATGTCTGCTAAGTATTACATTTCTTAGCTAAAAATTACTTATCTGACTTCAGAAACATAAATTCAGTATTCACAGAGGATTCTACAAGAGCGAGATTTCCGAGAGAGTAAAAAATAAGTATTTTGCATTTTGATTTACAATATGTGCAAGAATACTCAAAATAATACTGGCTAGAACAAGTTCTAACAAACATTCATTGCTGGTGACAATCAAGGCAATGAAATAGTTTTTTGTCTAAATGGCAATGTTGGATATACACCTCTAATGTACTATAGCTGTGAAGTTCATACATCATGCACACCTGCACAAAAAAAAATATCTCAGTGCACAACTTTCAGAGAGAAGCTGAACCTTGCCCTTAGTGACAGAAGGAATGCTTTTTCCATCTGACTTACTTAAATTGAGTAACCAGTCCATTCAAGTTTTAAGAACGCATCAGACTTTGAAAATACGGGAGTTTGTCCTCCCCAATCCATTAATTAAAAAGATGATAGATAAAAAAATGCTTGGAGAGCTCCTCTGTAAACCTTACAAAGGACAAGGTAAACAGAAACAAAGCGTTCTGCTTCTACTACAGCTAATACTTTGTCTTAAATACAAAAGTATTTGTTGCCCCCCTGCCCTTTGTTATCCAAAGCACGGAACAGCTCCAGTTCACAAAATTTAAGTTGGTTAGAGCTGAATTAGAGAAACAGATAATTTACATCTGAAGAACAACAATGACACGCAAAATATAAAATTTTACCTTTCTGTAAATGCAAAAATCTAATAATAAAAGTAAATATAACCAGACTATAGAATTGTTTAGAGGGGTATACTGTTGTGTTTAGACATGTACATACAACAGCTATATTGCACCAGCTATATTGCACCTATTCCACAAACATCTCCATCTTAAACGTAATCAAGATCATACGGGGAGGGAAGGAGATGACCCAGAAATAAACTCAAGAAATTTAAATTAAAATTAAATTAAAATTTATTATCTGAATTAAGACTTCTTGGATGATTTTAAAAAAAGCAGTTAAAAAAATATTTCAAACTTAAGAAATTCTACAGTTTGCCCAGAATGTGAATAAAATTAATTAAGATTTATAGTCTGGTCAGCTATTCTGCTTGTAACATTGGCATATACATCCTACTATTTATCTCCAATTGCGCCAAAAATGCCCTAGTGCATGCACTGTAGAATCAAAACCAAAACAAGAGCGAACGGCAGGTGTAGCTTTCTGTACCATTCCCTAACACCAGAAGGCTTGCTGCTGAGTCTCCCTAAAACCAACCCGCAGAGACGTAACGTACAGCTAACCTACAGTTAAGCCTTTGAAGTGAAGAGCTCCTCATACGAGAAGCTGCAATTCAAGTAGGGCATCGAGCAGAAACTACAGCCACAAGCCATACTTGAAGCCACACAATAACATTTCTGTGTCAGAACAGAGAATAATACTTACTGCCATGACTATGTCACTATACACCACATATTAAAGATAGTAATGAAATATTTCACAACAAAGCAAAATTATCATCTTGAAATTAAGGTATACGGTCCCTATTTAGGAATTCTTTTCTGATTAGCTATCAAAAACTACTTTTTCTGGCAAAGCTCCACTTGAATTTCCTACTGCCACTAGCCAGTTTTGGGACTGGTAGCGAAAGGTAAATTACAGGCCGTTTCTTTAGTAATTCAATGTGTTACATTAATAAGTTATAATTAGCTTAAATTTACATTATCATCAGAAGTCAGAGAATGGAGACATGAATTTGTGGAAGTAATTTTCCAACATGAATACCTGAATGGCACCAAACAACTGACCTTTAAAAGAGCAATATCAGCAAGAATTTGTATTACTTACTGGTATATAATAGATATTCATTTTAGGGGCTTCATTGGCAGTCATTAGCATTCCTAAAAAGAGATTTCCGCATTAAAAAATATTGGTCACAAGAGCATAACACTACTTTTTAAAAAAAATATATATATACTTGAGGCATTTCATTCACATGAAGTAGATTTGAACAGAGAACTTAAAATATCTTTCCAGAGAAAAAAATGGAAAAAATGGAAAATTTGCTGGCACAAAAAAATATTAAATAATTAGAATGGCAACCTGAGTATTTGTAGGGCAAGAATCCTTCATGGGTTAGGGGAGGAGGGGTGAAATCACATTACCTGCAGCTCATACACTACATATTCTGGGCCTGCAATGGAACAGCTAATTGGGACCCATAATAAATTGTTGTGTCAAATGCTAAGGAAAAAAAGTCTGATACTAGCACAATTAATGAAGCTTTGTTTCCTACATATTCATCCCCTTTTGTTCTCTCTCTTAAGAACTGTTCAGCACCACTTCAAGCAACACCAAGTCCTGACAACTGCAGGCTGCCAATTTTCATAACGAATTTAAATAGTTAATCCCATAATAATATTTAGAACAAATCCAGTTAGTGCTGCACTTAAAAACTACCTTGGCCATAAACTTGTATTATTAATACAAGGGGGGTTGTTTTTTTGGTTTGCATTTAAACACATCTATAGTCTAAACAAAGTCATAAATCATAACATGGTTTACACCTTTATTCATATTTCATCTTGGGAAATCAATGCAACAGTAGCTTGTCAACACAAAATGAGAGATAGGATATCGTGGCTTCAAATGCAGTAATATTAGTGATATTAGCCAACTGGGGCAAATGTAAAATTTGAAATATCTATGAATATACCTAAGAAACGCCATGAATAAGGGTCGCAAATACTCTGAATATAAAAAACTACTGCAGAAATATTAAAATCCATGGAAAATCTCCAACTGCCACAAGACTTCATGTAAGTTCAAAATGAGAAATACTATCAATTTCCTTCTACGTAACAGACAAATGAGAAGATTAGGCATACACTTTCACATTTATCTCAATATTGTCTTCCAACGTAGCTGATCACCAGGTAATAAAAGAGACGGAACATGAAGAAGAAAAGAGCAATCACGTTAGATAACATTCTGATCTGAAAGTACTGTAAGATAGGCCACTGAGACTATGAATAACTGGGTCAATTACTACACACCCAGAGGGTAGAAATATAATTTACACCCAACTAGAGGAACGCAATTAACATGGGTGGAGTAATCCTTCCTACCTAATCCTTTTATTAAAAATACACAATGCAGCTTATAATGTCAGAAAACAGGGGATTGCTTTCCTGGCAAAGCAAGAAATTTGTGAAAGCTTAGTCAGCAAAGTGAGGCTAAAAACCATACCTGGAAAGGTTTGCAGGCAATTTAAGGAAAAAGCAAGAATTTATAGCATATACACAAATATATATATATGCACACATGCTCTCTTGTACTATATGCATATATTATAGTATAGTATATAGATGACATGGTCCTTTAACTTATCAACATGCTCACTACTGTTTCAGGAGACAAAACTTTTCTCCATTGACTGAATATGAACCACTAGAGATAAAAGGATAGAAATTAATTCTGCAGGTGCTACCAAGATGACAGTAAAAGGAAAACCTCCTCTTTCAGAGTCTTCCACCAATAATTAAAGGAGGGAAAAACAGTCTTTGGAACAGTACATGGGCGTATATTACAAGGGAAATAAAAGAGTAAAAAAAAAGGAGCAACTCTGTGAAAAGAGAAGTCTACTGCGCACATTTTCATTGTTTCAGCTTGTTAGTTTTAAGCAATTTTTATGAGAAGAGAGACCACACCCTAGCAAACTACACAGCAGCCTAGTTTGATCACTTTAAAAGAAATAAATGAGAACTCTCTTTTTCAGAGAAGTTTTAATAAGACCATCTTTGGAAAGTGGTCTGCTATACAGTATCATCAATTTAAAGGAAAGAAAACGTGAGTATGAAGCAATAGTAAATGGGAAAAACCGTTTCAGAAAACGCAAATTTGTAACTTCAAAATTTTGTTTTACAATAATTGAAACAAATGAGGCACAGATTTCTATACACTGAAGATGCTGTTACATTTCATTTATATTTTACAACTTAACTGAAGCTGAGTCAAGGCTACTCAGTAAGTGGTAAACCTTTTTTCCCTCGCCCCACTCCGTGCATGTGTGATCGGAGAAAAAGAAATTCATAACTAGTTTAAGAGATCCACTTTTTTTTATCATCATGTAGTTTGGTCAAAGATACACAAGGCTTTGCTTCCCATGAAAGGTAGTAGTACTGAAGCTGCTGATAAAATAATTAAATTAAAAACACCCAACTACAACAAAAAATACTACTGAAAAAGAGTAATTCATATTATACTGATCCACAGTTTACCATAAGTATTTCAGAATGTTTTAAGTCACAATGTAATTTCACTTTTCCAATTCTTTTTTTAGGTTTTTTTTTTAATAATTGTGACAATGAAATAGTGTTAAAACTACTTCATTACTGC
Source organism: Fratercula arctica (assembly GCA_947846985.1). NCBI lineage: Eukaryota > Metazoa > Chordata > Aves > Charadriiformes > Alcidae > Fratercula > Fratercula arctica. The sequence goes on from CANTUZ010000003.1 coordinate 108,736,209, forward strand.
ACATGCAGCAGACATTTTGATGTAAAAAAGGGCTGCAACTAATCCAAAGTAGCAGCTACCTTCTGAGGTTTTAAAACAAAACTTGATTATTACAACTATTGTAATAAAATTATAAATAAAAAATGGAAAAGTAAAATGTGTAGACATACTAGATATCAATTTTCCCAAAACAAAAGCATTCTAAATATAGATTCAATGACTTCTGGTTCATGACATTTCTGAAATTGCTCGCTTGAATATGAAACAAAACATGAACGTGTTTCTAATGAAACAAATTCTGAATTTTGATCCACACCAGTGAAATAAAACATGGAAGCATTTTGTTCTTTGCAATGATGAACTGCAACGCTGTTTTAAGTGAACGTAAGAGCATAAGGGTGAGATTAGGGTATGGTCTTTCTGAGCAGCAGTTTCATAGAAAGTGTTAAAACACAAGCTAGGCAAATATCTCGAGCTTCCCGTGCCACGCTGGCTCCACCAACATCCATCCAGCGGTGCTCTGAGAATGCTGGGGCACCAATGAGAGCACTGAGCCACAGCCATCCTGGTACCTAATTGATACTGTATGTCCAGCTTTCTACAACTGCGAGTTTGTATCAATGAAAGCATTTCTTTCTGTTCAGGTGTTCAATCATTATTACTCTTTAAATTCTGAATGAGCATGAGGTCGTGCTAGGCATCTTAAATTCTGGAGCAACAGTATTTATGACAAAGACGTAATGCACCACCTCTTACCTTAAGTCTCTTAATTTTCACTGCAACAAGTTCTAGTTTTCCCTCCTCTGCCTCCATTTCATCCCACAACATTTCTTACCAAAAGACATCAACCTGCCCCGCTACAGACTCTACAGACATGGTCGAAGCAAGAACAGTAAGAAAAGCAGAACTGACTTAAGGAGGAGACGCGGGACACAGGACTGGAATGCACAGTCTTGATCACTGACTTGGATCTAGATCACAGACACATGAAAAAGTAATGTCCAATAAGCAACATTAGGGAGATATGTGCATTCAATTCTTTGTGCTATAAAATTCTTCCAGCAGAGCCTCATGAAAATCATTTCTGCAGAAGCACCTGAGGCATGTCTACATACCACAGAGGCTACAGAGCGTCCATAGTTGAGTAACATCCATCCTTGTAGGCATCCAAACTTGACTGGTTATCACCTGAGCAACCTGATCAGATTTGAAGTTAGGTCTAACTTGAAGTTTTTCCCTGCTTTGAGCAGGAAATATTGACCCCCAGAGGTCTCTTCCAACCTAAATTACACTAAGATTTTACACTGTCAAGTAACTTGTTTTACTCCCTGTCTTGAGCCCTTCATTATGAACGCTGCATGGATGTTAATTCACTCCTGGGTTCTGTTTTGGATAAAATCAGTGAACTCAAAGGTGAAACCTGGATGAAATGCAAAAAATAATTCACTCCGATGACCTCTCTCCGTAGTCACTACTGGATGAGAGAAGACCAGGTTTTTCTACTTCCATGTTGCATGGTCCACACTTTTACCACACAGTTATTCTCAAATACACCCAAATGAGCTCATACATACAACCAGGGCACACGAGATGTACCCTCAGCACCATGCCATAAAGTCCCTGTGTTGGCAGGCTTCACTTCTTTGCTTACATTATTTCTGGCACTTTGATCTGGGAAAAACGAATATATGGAACACCAATAAAAATTATATTGATGCCTTTTTGAGGGCTCAGAAAAACCTAGCCCAATTCCTAAGTAGTGAAACACCACTCTGTTTCAGAGGGGGCTAAACCTGAGCAGCATGGAAGCAAGTTAATATTTTCATCAGCAAGGTCCTGCAGACCATTACAGTTCTGCTGCTGCATAAGGTCAAAAATGCCCACCATCTCAGCAGGGATCAGTATTTAAGTGCTCATCTTACAAAAAAAAAAAAAAAAAACCAACCAAAAAAACCCCCACATTCTTAACTGAAGTTGGCAGAAAAGACAAGATAAGTTTTAACTCGTTAGAAATCTCAAACTCATTTATCTACGATCTTGAATTTGAGCTGCTAGTATGAATCAAAGTCCAAGTCACTCTGTCTTTGCTGCTACCTCTCTCTAAAATTAAGGTAATAGCAGAGTTTGCAACACAGGCATTCTCTGGATCAAGAATTTTGTCCTCTGCCATCCTAGTGGCCCTAATTTTTATTTCATCTTTTTCAGTACTTTCTAAAAAGGAAGTAGGTGTCACATAGTAGATAAGAACTAAGCAATTCAGATCAAGCAGGGAAAATTAAGACCAGTTGCAATCTGAGGTACAACCAAAGCACGTGTGCACATACAATCAGCATTTTGTAAAGTATTTTTACTCATAAAGTAGGATCTGGATACTTTGGTTAAAAGGGACCCTCAGTTTTGACCTCTAACATAATGTTATGAGACACGGCAATTCTGAAAAGAGTCACAAAAAGCATGCAAATCTATGCACTTAAGAATGTACACTTAAAACCAAAGAAATCATTTTCAGGGAGGGCACAATAAGCGCAATATCTAAAATGAGGAAAGATCAAAAAGTTGTAAACGCTTGTAAAAATTTGTAAACTTGCTGTAAAGAGATTTTCTCTAGCTCTAGAAAGCAAACTCTGACTTATCTGGGACTTCGCCGAGACAAAAGGCTAAAATTCCTATTCTTATGAAACAAAACACTTCAGATATTTGAAAGGGCAAAAGAGGTCAATCACCTAACAGACAGCACAGCAGCTCCTAGCTGCAAAGAGGCTCCGATTTAATACAGATGCAGAGGAAACAATGACACTAACTGACAACTAACCATTGTTTCCTAACTGTCATAAGGAGGAAAAGTGGACCTAATTTGTATCACCTCAACAGAAAAAAAGACCGCAGCTTGGGTTAACACAAGCTTTCCCTTTTGAACTTATGAAGACCCTAATATATCTAACATACCTGAATTTGGATACAGGCAGACATCATTGATACCATATTCTGGCTCCATTGAAGTAAATATCTTCCCCTGGAATTGTATAAGAAAATAGATTATAAATAATTCCAAACAATATAAATAAATTTAGTAAATCTAAATATGAAGAATAGGCATTATAGAAGCTAAGAAATATGACAGAATAAAGATGGAACAGATTTTGCAAAACAATAAAATGTTATTAAAGTATCTAAACATAACACAAGGAACTCAGTATTGTATTTTGTCTCTGATCCAATCTCCTACAAGGAAGTGTAGCCTACTGGTTATTGAAGACACCGCAATGTACAGTGGCATTTTGAATTTCTCAGCTTCACACTTCCGTGTTGAAAATATATGTGTCAGATCTGCTTTATTTTACTTTATGCACAAGGGGGGCAGTGAGGTCCGTAAGTTCCTGTCACATTGCCAGCGCAACCCTCCTTTTGTTCAAGTCTGAACGTGGTTGTTTTAAATAATTTTATTTTAATATCATGAGCTGAAATGATGGACTTGGAGTAGAATTCAATTCTGGAGCTTGGTTCCTCCACCCTGCTCATGCCTACATAAAATGAAATATAGCTCAGCACTTTATCTGTAATTTATAACCTCAGTATTAAAAAGAGGTCTAAATACAAAATAAAAGTAGAAAAAGCATGCAGTGGTATCTAGCTTAGATCAGATTTGAAGTTATAAAGGTTATTTAAGAAAAAGGTAAAAGCAGGAAACAACATTCTCCAAAAAAAATAAGAATTGGAACAGAGTCTGAAAAACCCAGACAAAATACAGGTGCTCTTATAAGCCAACACACAAGACAGCCAGCAAAGGAAGAGTCTCTAAGAACTGGGCCACAGAATCCGAAGCATGAGAGTACATGCCTACACGGTTCTAAATGAGGGACAGGAACAGAGCAAATTTTGATCCTATTCCTCTTTTTTCTTTCCCTGCAGCAATCCCACCTACCTTTCTGGGCCCTTCCTTTCCCTCCCAGTTACATGCTGTTACCCCACCCACCTCTGGTCTCTCCCCGATGATTAATAGGAGTCCTCCCCCACCCCGGCTCTTAGCAGACAAAAGCCTCACGCTCCCCACCCCAAGGCACGTCTCAGCATGGGGCTATTCTGGTATCAAAGCCATATGCTCTCCACCCCACAGTCTGCCTCTGCAGTTGGTTCCCAGCCAGAGATAGTCAGGAACCAACATCTGGGAGAGGTGGAGCCAGCTGGAACATACTCTAGGAAAGAGTCCAAAGCTATCTTTGCCTTCCAGCAGTAAGAAGCTCTCCCTTTTCCCACTGCGGAGGCCACCTGACAAACCTTACAGTCTTCCATTCTCAATGAGGGAAATGTATATACCTAGGAAAAATGGAGAGAGGCCACTGCAGATGTTTTAAATAATAACCAATAATTTATTTGCTCTTTTAAACAATAAAAAGTAACTGCAGAGGAGCTTCCCAAAAACTGCTTGCGATCACAGAAAAAAAAATAAAAGAGGCTGTTGAAAGTTCATGAAGAAGCACAACAATAGAGAAATGACTGCCTGAAATAGCCAGAAAAAAGTGCCTCTGAACTACTGTAACAGCTCCTGATATGTTTCATTCTAAAGCTAGAAAAGCACACATGGAGAATGTTTTTTAGAAGGAATACAGTGACTAAACATAGCCCCTCAAATCAAACCAAGTTACAGTAGTATTCCTGTGACTCTATGGAGTAACATACTTTGTGCAAGCTGCATTGACAGAAAGATAAGAAAAAGAACAGCACAGTATAATGAAAGCAAGTCTTGTGAAAATTAGAGATTTCAACTTCACTTAGAGGTGCAAAAGGCAGGGATAAAGATGCTGCCTATTGCAACGCTATCCATTAACACAGCATAATACACATTTGTATTTGGATCTAGGCATGTATCTGTTTCAGTACACAAACAGCTTTCTGTGAAAATAAGCAGTATCTGATTTTAATACATCATAAACTAACTGATCTACCTCTGAAGTTAGCCCTTCTTTGAGCAAGGAGATGGAATGACCATGTTTTCTCTTATGAAAAACCATAACTGGATGTGTTCAAGCACACTGTGAGAGATACACAAAGCAAGGCAATGGCTAAGATACTATTTTTTATGTTTAAATCCTTCTACTGAAATAAGCATCTACTGAAGAAGCATAGGCAGACATGTACAAACAGCTAAAAAATAAACTAAAACTCTATCTTTATACCTGACAGGCTGTTGAATACCTTCCCAGATGTTGGTTTATTTAGTCAGACAGGACAAAATGCTATGTAAATTAGGATACATTAAAAACCCAACTTCCTACACTGAATTTCACCTTTATTATTCAAGCTGCATGAAAAAAAAAAAAAACCAAAAACAAAAAAAACCATTTTCAAGGCAGCAACATAAAAACACTTACCGTATCTTTGTTCCACATTTTTATGATTCGACAATCTGCAGAGATAATTAAATCCAACTGATGCTGAAACTGAATTGACTTAATAGGCAAGCCATAGTGGTGATCTTTGACTATTAATGGATTACTAGACCGGAGATCATACAATAAAACCTTGAAGAATAAGAGACACATTAAACTTACAATACTGTAAGATCACGAGGAATTCACGCACACCAGATCTTCACTAAAGGTTAAACTAAACTTAAGATTTTTTTTACTTAAATACATGGACAGGATTTATGTAAAATAAATCAGTTTTAATTCTGAAAACAGCTTGAAAACAGCCCAGCTTATTCTGACAATATATTTTAACCTCAGAATGCTTCAGTCTAGAAAAATTAACATGAAATTTAAGAGCTCACCATCTTTCTAAAGTCTTTTTAATTTCCATTGAAAAAATGAACCATTTTCAAGGCTTTTACTATTTCTTAATTGCTAATATTTCACTTTCAGATTCTTGTGCTGTTCTCACAAGATTTAAATTTTCAGACTCCCTTTCACATCCAGTGAGTATCACTTTCACTCAGTGGAACACCAGAGAATGTAATTTTTTATTTTAAAGAAAGTAGAGAGTACAGGCCCTGTCTCCAAAGTTTCCTATGGAACTTGAAAAAGACCTTAAATCTTTCACACACAAAGTATGAATAGTAATAATTTTGAGAAAAAAATATTATCAGTTTAATAAAAAATATAATCTCCAATAAAATTTGCCTGACATGTATACTGACATTATCATAAATAGAACTCTAACATACCTATCTGCTCTTGAACAAGCTAGTTTTCTAAATCCAACAAAAGACTGACAAAGGCAGAAAAAAATCGCCATACTCCACTTAAATATGATGGTAACAATGAATAAATGAATCTAAATGACCCCTTATAGAAAGATAACGCAGTAAGAACAATAGTTGAGAGACAATCACTTTGCTTTCTTAGTCAAGATACGGGATACCATATATGTTGCATCGAGATAGTACTGATTCAGTCTCAAAAAGCAACAACTTCCCCACATACTTGACTCTGAAGTTACAAGTATGTAGGTTGTGATGATTTTAAGTGGTCCCTACAGTATTCTGAAAAGCATGACCATTTGACAAAATTAATTTGCAGCTTAAATCTATACATGTAATTTATGCTCTTCTAAATGCTTTTATTAACATATATTGACATTATAATAAGCACACTCAATGTATGATAGACCTGGACTGTCAACTGCAAGAACAGGATCTCCTAAGAACTGTTGTAGATGCAGTTAAGTCTACCTGCCCAGTAGATGTTCCAACAGCCATATTCAAAGCTCCATCAAATTTCAGTGCCGAAACAGATGGTAAACCATCTATCCTGCAAAGCACAATGCTTATAGTTAGACAGTCTTTCAATAAAGGCTGCAAATATTTTTTTCAATCTTAAAAATAGCTAAGATAATGAAAAATTAATTTACAGACATGACACAAATTCTACTTCCAAAAGCTGTATTGTTTACATTCACAACTTATGGTTGTACAGAAAATTAGCTACTACTACTCATATCAATAACTAACAGACTCCATTTATGACTAGGAGAACCCTTTATTCACACTAGCAATGAGAAGAAAAGACCACGGGCAGCTCATTTTAACACAAAGTGGGATTTGTTTCTAAAAGCAAAACTTCTGAAAAAACCAGAAGAACACGCTTTGGAAAGGTAGCCTTTACTCACTCTGTGTCTGCTGTCACACTGCTTAAAGCACAGTCCAACAGCCCAACGCGATTTCTAGTTCTTGGATCCCAGCATTCCACTTTACCCTAAACAATTTAGAAAATACATTTCAAGCTTATGCAACAGATGTCTGGTATTCTGAAAATGTTTAAATAAAATTATGAATTACTTAGTCTATGAATAATTAATCAAATTTCCCAGGTTGACATGAGTTGTTCTAATAATGGCATACAAGCTCCACACATTTCATTTATATTTTTAAAAAACGAGATCTGAATCAAAACCATTAACACAAAATTTCTGAAGATTAATGGGGTTCACATGCTAGTTAATTTCTACAGATGGCTATACTGTAAAGCAACATAATATTATGTTCTCTCCTATTTCCAAAATCTCAAGCATCTCGGCAACCAAGGTAGCTCAGAAATTATATCTGCACTATGCTCTAAAAAGTCATTTTGTTTAACAGATCTATACTTAATATAGCAAATGAGAACAAATTAATTAATTAGGTTCCTGTCATGATTTCTTCTTATCCTCATGCAAATTTACATAAAAAAGAAACAAACACTACTGCCCTTTTTATAAAAGGAATGCAAACATTTACCTCAGCCGTTCCCATAGCAAACAAGAAGTGTACAGGATTTATGTCACAGGCATTACTCTCTCTAAAAGAGAAAAAGGAGCAAGTTTAATGATCTCAGAATAATTTAACACATGAACAAGATTCACAGAAGAGTTCTATAATCATGTACACTATTGCTTAGCTGGGAAAAGCAAAAGCTGGAGGGAGGAAGGGATGGATGGATGGATGGATGGCCAACTAACAACTGCTTCCCATACTTAAGAGGAGCTTACCAAGAATTTGGACTCATCAGAGAGTGCTGATTACTTGAAACAGGTAAGGTTCCAACTGTATGCAAGGATAATATTTTTACACTATGAGGATAATTAAGCACTAGAACTGGTTGCCCATAGAGGCTGTGGAATTTCCATCCTTGGAGTTTTCAAGACCCTCTGGGAAAATTCATCTGAATTCAGTGTGACCATGCCTTCAGCAGGAGGATGGCCTCTGAGGTTCTTTCCAACCTGAATGATTCTGTCTTTCTCTGCCCATACCCACCACCTACCACCAAGCCCTGCCATATCGCTCTGCTCCACTATATTCTTAAACCACTCAATTATGCCAAAAGGTCTTCCTGATTACTTACGTTCTGAAGCTCTTTCAAAGTACAAATATTTCTCTTTACACCATTCATCCCAGCACTTCCCATCTTCTTCCATGCAAATCCCCCCATCTCTAATTCTGTAACTCATCCGACTCCCTCACTTCACAACCTTCACACAACTTCAAGTCTCATCTCTCTAATTCAGATTTTACACTACACCCTTAGGTCTCCTACTCCAGGATTTTCCCACCTTTTTTTTTTTCTGCTGCTCAGTTTCTTTATTGTGCCTTCCCAAATATTGCTTTGTCCATTGAGCTATCCTACCCACTGAACACCAGCTGTTGCCCACCAACTAGCCACTTTATCTAGCCAAGTCTGTTCTTCTCATCTGCCTCTCCCCACATGAAAGAAGCCCAGCTCCTGCTCTGGTAGGGTTTTCAAAAGCATCAAACACATGCTGGAGATATAAAAATTCTCTTTGGGCTACTCCAAGAGCAGAAGGACAAAGACATGTCTGGGGAAGTACATACCCTGTGGGTAGGTCTCTATATGATGGCTAAATTGAGCAATAATGGCAAAGTTTTAATGAAATGCTCTTAAGATCAAGTTATATAATACCTATTACAAGTCTATATTAGGCAATTTTAGAATATCCACAAAAGAAAACTCAATTAAAGCACAAAAACTAGAACAAAGAATTACAGAACATAAAATAAAATGAAGTTCACGCTCAGCATATGTTCCTTTTCACCTCTACAATGCGTTTGGGCAGTATTCAGATACAGTACTGATGGTGAGCATTCTAGTAGTTTGCTTCCACCTGGTGGAAAGAAGACAGATAGACGCCATGCATTACAGATTACTTACGAGGCATCAGTTTGCAGGGAGTTGAGAAACCTTCCTTGTTCCAGATTTAGCCTGTATACTTCAGAACTACAAAGGAAAATTCCAAAATTACTCTTCTTTTACGAATACTGAAAATACTGTTATAAGTTAGGAGGAGTTATAAAGAATCTTGCTGACAGCCTGATTTTACCAAATGCACAATTTTCAGACTTCACATTCTGAAATATAAGACACATCTATCCTTCAGTGTGAAGAATACAGACAAAAATGTGCATGTTCGCCAAAGATATTTATTACATTGCAATATCCTACCAATTCATCTTTTTCCAGGGAAAGGATGCATTAATTCCTTTCTTAAAATCTTTTCATTTCCTATGTTTTACATTACATCTTGAATTGCTACTTATTTTATTTGAAACCCTAAAGACCTCGTTTTATTTTCACTATGTCTTCTCACAAACTCAAATAATAATGTGATTTGACGCACGCTTTAACAGCAATAAAACACCAACCAGGATAGAAAAAGTTAATTTTCCTTCCTTAGATGCTAATCACTTTTTAAGACAATACACTGAATTGCAATTTTTATAACAAATTTGCAAATACATAATGTACCTGGCTTTAGAATCAAAGAAAAAAAGTCTTAAAACAGTACAGGATCTTAGTCTTCCCACATTTTCCACTTTTCACAAACAGTCTACATTATTAACTTCTAAGGAATTGCCACTTTTCTTCCAACTTTTAACATTTCTGGTATTTTAATATTAATTTTATTTTTGGAAAACATTGCTAACAAAAGCGAAACAATATAATCCACTTAATCAGTACCTTGCTCCTACAAAATACAGGTCACACGATGGATAGTGATAAGAGAAATCTCTCCCAAATTTTGGTATTCTTGTCTTGTAGTAATGGCCGTGTTGTGAATGAAACTCCACAAACCTACCACACTGCAAGAAGACAATCTGAAAATAAAACAGAAAGCACTGAAACAAAAAGAAGCAGATGACAATCTCCTCAACTTGTCTTACAGCACAAACTCCAGTGATTTATTTTTTTTCCAAGCTCACACAGGTTTATCACAACTCATTTAAACCATTTTGATTAAAATGATAGAATCAACTGTGCTTCATCACTCTTGCTAGCCACAACAAAAAGCTTTATTAATAAAGATTAAATGTATAATCATGAACGTATAAGCGATACCCTGAAAGTGACTCTGCAATCAGAAGCAGCATCGTCACCTCAGTGTTATGCTGCACTAAAATTAGTATCTGTACTTCTTTCAGACACCAGAGTGAGTAATTTCTTCCAGGTACAATGCCATGAAGACACCAAGATGGTCATAGGTACTAAACACATCCTGACGCATGACAACGTTCCAATAAACGACGCCAACGACCTTAGTGCATTTTTTTTGTTGTTTGCCAACTGAAGCAGCACATTGTTTCTTTCTGAAACTTGGACAAACATCTCAGTCTTGGAAGAGCCCACAGGAAGGCGTTACTAGAAGGCTACATCTAGTCTAGTAAATAAAATAGGCCAGAACCTCCCCCTGTAGTCCTGATGGCAAGTTAAAATGGCACAACTCATCCATATGAAGGAATTCTCCCCATTTCAAACAGAGACAGCATCATCCACACCATCCGTTATACTCATGCTGTACCTCAAGCCATACCCGGGCGCTGTCTGATGGAGGAACAGTTGGCCTGGCCCAAACTCACGCCACGATTCATGCCAACAATTAAACGAGATGCACAATAACAGGCTGAATCTTGACTCTGAGCTTCAGCCCTATTTAGCTTAGAATGGAACAGTGCTAGTTTATTTTAGAATATGTATAGTCCATGCATCTTCTAAAAGTAGTAGATAATGACGATTTTAAATTTCCTACTGCTGGACTACATTAGCAACTCAAATAAGGATGAGAAACTGAGGAAAGGTGAGGTACAAAAGTTATTCTGAATCTGTCATCTTTATTTATATATCTGTATATTCTTCCCTTATGAGACATGGAGAAAGTACAGACCTGGGCTAGTACTTCATGCCTATTTATCATTAAGTCACCCCTTAATTATGCTTTTTCTGGTATGAGAAACCCCAGTGTTTCAACTTTTATTCAGGGACTTGTTCATCTTGGTCCAAGACCAAGTAACATCTTTCAATTTTGAGATTACAGATGCAGCCGCACCGTTGATGTTATACAATGATGTTTTTCATATACATCCCAATCAATCCTTTGTGTGCTTAATGCCTTTATGCTTTCTACTGGAAGTTTACAACAAGCAAAGCTCTTTACTTGTCTGTTTGAAACAAGGCCCAGATCAAATCTTTTCTCTGTCATCATTGCAAAAGAAGAAATGTCTGCATCTTCATGCAGCACAGAAGCTACATAAACTATGAGAAGAATACAAAATTAAACCACATTTAATTTAAAAATATCAGGATCACATTATTTTAGTTCACTACCACCAAGCCATCAAGAACACGTTACCAGGAATAAAGAAGATGCAGTTTGCTTTCAGTGAGAAAAGTGAATTTTATTCTCACCCACTCTACCTCCAAAAAGATTTTAGAAAGTTTTTGATAGCTGCCAAAAGCAACCAAATATTCTGCTAATGACTGCCTTAGCTCTAATGATTTTGTATTCTAAGAAAAAATTCTACAGTACTGAAGACAAGAAAGCTGGAGAGGGCCTTTTTACAAGGGCATGTAGCGATAGGACAAGGGGTAATGGCTTCAAAGCGGAAGAGGGTGGATTTAGACTGGTATCAGGAAGAAATCTTTCATTATTAGGGTGGTGAGGCACTGGAACAGGTTGCCCAGAGAAGCTGTGGATGCACCATCTGTGGAAGTGTTCAAGGCCAGGCTAGATGGGGCTTTGAGTAACCTGGTCCAGTGTGAGGTGTTCCTGCCCATGGCAGGGATTGGAACTAGATGATCTTCCAACCTATGATTCTATGATATTTGTGTTCTCTTTCATTAGCAGTGGATGCAACTCCCTGTAAATCACGTTTGTCTTTCCTTCATGCTAAATTAGTCTTGGTCACTACCAGAAAACTAGAACCTCAGCGTAGCAAAAGCACAGCCACGGGCCTGTGGCAAAAATACTAAGCAGAAATATGTGTGTCTCTGCAAATGGCTGTGGAAAAAAAGATATCACTCTCTTCTAAGTCTGTATCTTTTAAGTCTAAAATTTAGGAGAGCACAGAAGTGTAACTGGCCTTATGGATACAAATAAGAATGAAAGCCAACAACATGCTCTCACTGTGAAAATGCAAATAAGCCTCAAAAGGCAACAAGCTGGAACATGGGAAATTCCATCTCAACACGAGGAAAAACTTCTTTGAGGGTGACAGAGCACTGGAACAGGCTGCCCAGAGAAGCTGGGGAGTCTCCTTCTCTGGAGATATCCAAAACCCACCTGGACGTGCTCCTGTCCAGCCTGCTCTGGGTGACCCTGCTTTGGCAGGGGGGTTGGACTAGATGATCTCTTAAAGTCCCTTCCCACCCCTACCATTCTGTGGTTCTGTGACCTTAAGAGGACAGCAGAAGCAGACTGGGGAGAAGCTATTTTCGCTGTGCTACTAAAGCGTGCAGCAGTGTGTCTAGTGTTGGGCCCCCCAATTCAAGAAGGATGTTGAAAGCACCAAGAGGGCTACCAAGACAGACAAGGGGCAGAACAAAAAATGTACAAGGAAAGGTTGGGTGAATCTCAGCTTGTTTTGTCAGGCAAACAGCACCCTGCAGGACAACCTAATAGCAGCCAGCAACTGAAGTGCAGTTACAAAAATGACAAGAGTCAAACTCTTTGCAGTAGCAACAGTGAAAATTTCAGATTTTCCTGGGCAGGTGGGAGAGGAAGGAAATGTTCTTTACAATGAGGTAGTGCAGCATTGCAACAGTTTATTCAGTGAATTTGTGGAACCTCCATGCTTGCAATTTTTTGACAGTCCTGTTCAAGCATTAAATGACTTCTGAAGGTCCCCTTTCCAATCAACATTTTTATGCTTCTAAGCATTTGAGGTGTAATTTCTCAAATATTGTTCCCTCTTTCTAACATGTTCAAAACATTATGGCAGCTACATGAAATTCATTTTCTTTCTAATGATTTGGTAAGTTTTAGGAAAATAAAACTGAAAATAAGGCTGTATTAAATTGTGAAAGTAGGGCTTCAGTCTGAAATTTCAGTTGAAAACACACACAAGCCTTACTGTTCATAACCAGTCAGAAATTTATTTGTGAACACGTGTTTGTCAGTCTCCCAAATAACTGTTTGGTCAGTACAGCCAGAAACATTCTCCCAGACAGACAAGTGGGAGGGTACTGTACTGCATCAGTCACCACCTTCTGCGATTTGAATTCACGCACATTCTCAGAAATTTCACAGGGGAAAAATTTTGAAAGGACTAAAGCTAGAAGGCTAGATGATAATGTCCCTGATCAAATAGAAATATTTATTCAAACAAACCTGTACCAGAAATGCTAACGTCTCTTCTCAGAAAAAAAGTATTAAAATAAACATTTAACTAAAAAAAAGCCACCAACAACCAAGGTTTGTCCTAATGAAATCAGGAAAATTATAAGCTTAAATTTCATATTTAACACCTTGATGAATCAGCAAAGTTTACAGAAAGAGGTAACATCTGTTATTAGACCAACTGCTGCAGCTGAAGAGAACAGCCACATGTTAAGCAGAATTAGATGCAGTAACTGTACTGGGCCTGAAAAAGGGCTGATGGTCAGCCCAGCTGATGGAGGAAACTCAACTGTTTCCTCCACATACAGCACTTCATAAGAAAAAATAAAATAAGAAAAAAAATTGCTTCTCTCCACAATTTTTGCCTCATTGATATGCTTAGAATCATCACGGCTAAAACAACGCTGACAAATCAGGCTATAAGAAAGAAAAAGGTGTATCTGTGTATCACTTAACACAAGGGACCGAGACTAAATGTTATCCTAGAAAGAATAACTAACTCCATTTTTCATATTATTTTGTTTGTAGAATAGACCATTATTTGCAGTTTTTCTCTACTACAGACAAAAGACTTTAAAAGTGGTAAGGCAAATTATAACACAAAGAGACAAAGAAAACAAACAACATTTTGAAGGTACAAAAAATGTTTATCCTGTTTGCTTCTTTAAAAAAAAAACACTTCTGTTCCAAAAGTTGTTTTGATTGACTGCCTTTACTATATATGAAAATGCATTTTAATATACATATTAAACGATTTTTTCATTTATACATTGGAAACATTAAACATACCTTTGAGTAATCATCTGATAAAATCTCAAACGTAACCACTAGAGGAGAGAGCAAGAGAATTTTAAGTCAACTAAGTAAGCAAACTTATTTGCAAACATTGGCATAAATCCTGAAAACATTTACATTCATGCTAACCTTTAGTCATGTAAGTATTCCCCACAGGTGTCAGTGCATAATGCAGGCATTGTGATAAAATCTTTAATTATGTAACTTTATTTGCAAAATAGTAAATAGTTTTCTAAAACTTTAGAAACATATGAAGCATCTTGTAATCTTTATATCGTCTTGTATACTTGACACGTTCCTAAACACAATGTTCAACCATGTATTTATTGGCTCAGGGAAGCTCTAATCAAATAGTTTTCAGTGAGTGTGTGGTCCATGGATCGTTGGTAAACCGTCAAAGATGATAAAAAAATGATGTGAGTTTGGACATACCACACACAAACCTGCACATGCAATCCTTATAAGGGGTCAGCACTTCCACAGAAGAAGTTTTAAGGCTCAAAAAAAAAAAAAAAATTCACACATTTGAAAGCTGCTATCCATGCTGAACACTGCAATGTATTGAGCTTTGCCTAGTTTTATATCAGATGGGTTGGGAACATTAGGGAGTAGCTGCTTCAGCTAAATTGGTTCCATTTAAATGAGGTAGCTCATTTAAAGTTACCTGAAGTGACTCTATGATACATTTCAAATTAAACATACTTCTGCAGTCTAGCAAGATGCCAGATCAAAAAAAAAAAAAAACCCACATACTTTAAGCTCTAATTACCAGCAAGCATTTACTATTACAATGACTCCTACTCTGTTAAAGCGGGTCTCACTCTTGCCATACCTTCCTCTCCCCAGCCACTCTGACCCCCTGCCCTTACCACCTCCCCTCTTACTATGTTGTAGCACTGTCCGTTCACCCTACATAACTCCTCTACCACAGGGTAAAGAAACACCACCATGTGCTTCTCCCCTTCTCCGGACCTAATTCAGTAGTTGTCAATTTTTATTTTTCACATCACTTTCACACACATCACAGATCAGTTTCATTCTTCCGTAATGATTTACGATTTCTGCCACTCTATGCTTATATCCCCTCATTGCTTTGGTGACCCCTGTATCCCAGTTTTCAGCCATTGGTCTTGTAACATCCCACTCTTCTAACAAAAAACAAACCAAAAAAACCAAACCACCATTCCCCAAATCCATGCACCCTAAAACTCGGAGCCACAGCAGCTCTGACCTCTTCCCCTAGTCTAACTGCCAGCAGATTTTCTCTTTCCCATTGTCTAGGTGGCTCCTTGCTTTCCTCACCACAGTTGTTTTCCCTCCAAATTTGTAGCAAATAAGGCATAATTAGGGCCTTGGCCATGCTACCATCTATCCCTAAGCATCTTGCTTCCAAAACAAAAACAAACAAATTCACTCTCAGGGAATTCTCTTTACCCTGTAACTCACCTACAAGCTTGGTCTTCAGAGGAGAAACCGTGATAACACATTTCAGTAACAATGGTAGAACCACTGTGCATTCGCCTACCGCACTGCTTCACAGAAGAAGAAAGAAGGGAGAACTGACCACTGCCCAGCCATTGTACCCTCATCGCATTCCCCAAAGCACAGCGTTCAGCCACATTCACTCTCCAAGCCTCACGCTTACTGGATCAAGGTAAATCTTACACCCTTCACACCACTCCAAGAGAGGAAAGAATTCTCCAGGAGGAGGAGAAGGTAAAACTACAGAGAGAAAGACAAGGGGATGTTTTACTCTAGATTGTCATGTTCCTCCAAAGTACATTCTGCCCCCCAGCACAGGGAGGGAAATTTCTACTGGAGTCCAGCCTGAATTACATAGGAAAGATATCTTGTACTAACAGCTACAGCTTATACTAACCTTCAGAATCTAAACATCTTTCAAATTTCTGGGATAACTGATAGGTATCAAAACAGCGGATCCTTGGCTTGTAAGTTCCTGAAAGAACAATTTAATATTTAATTAAAAAATTACAAGATAAAAATAAAAATATTTTTAAAAATAAAAAATATAATATTAAAGCTTGTTTTGGTTTGGTTTTTTAAATATAATGTCTTACATACACAGACTTTACTGTTATTTCAGCTATAAGCATTCTGATCTTACCAGAGTCTCTGTGACTGGAAAAACATGCCTCTTAGTAACACAACCTTACGGCCTGTTTATTGTCTTTGGTGCCTGAAAGCACCCTGCTTGTATGTAGGTTCTTCTGATTACCAGATACATTTAATAATGCCTTCCAGTAAGTCTGAACGACCAAGTGTCCTTATGCTATTAACACCTACTAAAGTATTCATGTTTGGATCCTGCTTTTACAGTTACAAAACGTAGCATTATCCTCCATCCTTTAAAACTATACTCAAACAACAATGTTCAGAAGTTATTTAAAGCAAATTTACACACATACAATAAAAATAAAAATAATTAACAACTTAGTTTTTAAGTCTATTATAAACAGTTTAGTTTTTAATTGCACTATAAACCCTTGATGGCAGGGGGGCTAGACTAGATGATCTTCAAAGGTCCCTTCCAACTCAAACCATTCTATGATTTTAAGAAATCTGTATTCTAAAAGAAGTTTTTCACAACACCACTACCAAGACAGCCACATTTAACACATCTTAATAGTAAGCTTCCAAAACTCTGTTCACCTAAAAATGAACTCTTATCAATTCTACCTGAAATACTACGTCATTCTGCAATCGAAATTTTCTAACGCTTTTTGGTCTCTGCTACAGAGAGACACTTTGTTAACTCACCAACTGCCATAATATACTGTCCATCTCTTGATACCTTAATCTTTGTGCTAACCGTGGGCATTTCAAAGTCTTGAATAAGTTCAATTCTTCTACGGATATCTATAAAGAAAAAAAAAAATTTTGTAAAGGTAGCACAATTGTATCAGTCCAAAGAACTGTAATGGTTTCTTATGCAAGTGTGTTGAGTTGATTAAATATAGGGAATATCTTTTAAGATCTGTTGAAGTATAAAGATCTTTTAAGGATAATTAACACGTTATAAGCAGATTAATACAGGCTGTTAACACTGAGAAGCAGGTGACCTCCATGCACAATTAGTGTCTATTCTGATGTAACTCTGTAACAAATTATTATATAACGTAGTAGCAAATATTTATCACACATTTTACACAACTAAGATGCATGATGTATTCTATCCTCCTGTTAACTTTGTGCATTTTTTTGTTGGTTGAGTTTCCTATACAACACTTCCTATAGTATGTAAAATAGCCATTTTTATTTTGTCTAACAAGTTTAGGCTAAAATGACGATGTTCCTGCACTCTTAAGACTAACATAATACTATAGAGGAGTTTATAGTTGGACTTTATCATAAGCTACACATGGAATTTATCCATCATGTTTATGTACAATCTACAGCCCCAATGTTTAATGTTTGAAATTTCAAGCAATACTGGTAATATTCTGTTCACATAGAGCTATACAGGGAGTTGAAGTAACTATTTAGAGCTTTAATTTTGTAGTTTTAAAGAGATAAGCTAGGCATGATTTCCATCTATCAGACAGTAAAGTGTTTCCTTCAGGACTTGCATGTTGTATATGTGCGGCCGGGCATTACTGAGGACCCTGTGCCAACAAAACTCACCCACATCTTTCTTCTGTAAAGCTCTTTTTTTCCTGTCTGAAAGCCACTGCAAGAAAACATATAAATCAGTCTTCAGCTCATTACCCATAAAGACAATTGCTTAAAGTTTGGGAGTGTAATACATTCAGGCCGTTAATTCTTTTCTTCTTGATTATTTGAAAACTTCGACTGGCAAGTTTAATCATCCCACACCCAGAAATCTTACAAAGTCGCGCGTTTTAAGGGTCTGTAAAATCACACACCGGCAGTTAGAGATGGCCGCATTGAAACTGCATTTTTAATTTAAGAAGTACCGGTAGCTGTTTTAGTTAACGATCCCCGCCCTCGGCACCAGGAGGGGAACGGGCAGCTGGGCGAGCGTCCCCGGCCCGGGCTGGGGCTCAGGCCCGAACCCTACAGCACGTTTTTAAAGCCTCCTGCCAAGGAGCCGCCGGCGGCCCGGGACCCGGCCACGGGAGAGGCCAGGCGAGGCCTGGCCAGCGGCGGCGCATCCCCTTGCCCCGCTCCCTCACCTCCGGGAGGCTCCTGCCGGCGCTCAGGCTGTAGATCTTCACCTCGTTGAGGCTGGAGACCTGCATGGCCGCGGCCCTACCCGCCTCTTCCCGGGCAGAGGGGAAGCGGAAGGCGGCTCGCTGCTTCCGGCACGGCGCTGCTTCCACCCGGCGGCGGCCGGGCCGCGGCAGACGGAGCGGAGCCGAGCCGAGCCGAGCTCCTGCGCGGGGTCCAGGGGCAGCCCGGGGGAGGGCGGCGTTTGTACCCTCCCTGTGACAGGGAAGAATCATGGAACGGTTCGGGTTGGAAGGGACCTTAAAGTTCCCACACCCCTGCCATGGGCAGGGACACCTCCCACTAGACCAGGCTGCTCAAAGCCCCATCCAGCCTGGCCTTGAGCACCTGGAGGGATGGGGCATCCACAGCTTCCCTGGGCAACCTGTTCCAGTGCCTCACCACCCTCACGGGAAAGAATTTCTTCCTGATATCCAATCTAAATCTCCCCTCCTTCAGTTTAAAACTGTTAACCCCTCGTCCTATCGCTCCACTCCCTGATAAAGGGTCCCTCCCCGTCTCTCCTGTAGGCCCCCTTCAGGTACTGGAAGGCCACTATAAGGTCTCCCCGGAGCCTTCTCTTCTCCAGGCTGAACAACCCCAACTCGCTCAGCCTGTCCTCATAGCAGAGGTGCTCCAGCTCTCTGATCATCTTCGTGGCGCTCCTCTGGACCCATTCCAACAGGTCCGTGTCCTTTGGGGAACCTGCTTTGGCAGGGGGGTTGGACTAGATGATCTCTGAAGGTCCCTTGCAAGCCCTACCATTCTGTGATTCTTATGCTGGGGACCCAGAGCTTGACACAGGACTCCAGGTGGGGTCTCACCATGGCGGAGCAGAGGGGCAGAATCACCTCCCTCAACCTGCTGGCCATGCTTCTTGTGATGCAGCCCAGGATACAGTTGTCTTTCTGGGCTGTGAGCGCACATTGCCGGCTCATATTGAGGTTCTTATCCACCAATGCCCCCAAGTCCTTCTCCTCAGGGCTGCTCTCTATCCATTCTCTGCCCAGCCTGTACTGGGATTGGGATTGCCCGGCCCGCATGCAGGTCCTTGCACTTGGCCTTGTTGAACTTCATGAGGTTCACACAGACCCACCTCTCAAGTCTGTCCAGGTCCTTCTGTATGGCATCCCCTCCCTCCAGCGTGTCGAACATACAACACAGCTTGGTAGAAGCAGCAAATCCGTCTCATAGGGAAGGATGCAGATCTATGAGAAACTGAGCTTTGCCAGCACCATCACTCACAGCGAAACAACTTGGCTGCTACCAGTTTCCCCGAGCGTTCATTTCTAATGTTCAAAAAGCACCTGTGTAAGAAGCTGTCAGGTGTCACAATTTGTGGAGATGGCAGGTAACAGGGGTGGCTGCGTGTGCTACACAGTCTGTGGCTCTCCTTGCTAGGCAAAACCCCATCTTGAAACATCCAAAGACCTGCCAGGCGGTGGTGCCATTCTGTGTGGCCTTAAGGTTATATCAGGAAGGCAGGAGTTGCTTTTGGAGACTTTGTGGAGGAGGTTAATTTTCTCATGCTACAGTGAACCATGTCCATTACTTATGGAGAACAACCAATCCAGGATTTGGTGGATCAGAAATTTGTCAGCAAATGTAAAAAGACCCATTTATATTGCTTTGTAGCGTCACCATTTAAACAAGAATGAACATCCAAAATTCTTACCTAATCTATTCTAACTTACAAGAGCAATGACAAGGACTGAAATTATGTATATCCAATCTACATGCATCTTTAAGAAACAATGAAAATCACAACTAAATTCTTATCACAACGCATAACTCTGGTACAAGTTGCAAACTGAAGCTGTTTCAAATAAGTCTTACGTATAATATTCCCTGGATGATGGTTCTCAACAATGATGATACCAATATCATGACCAGAAAGGACTCTATTCTACTTCATATTAGAGGGCGTGATAGCTGAGATTCATGGGAGATCAACACACCTAAATATAGGTGGTTTTGTGGGTGCTAGACATCTAAGCTCCCATTTCAGAGAGCTAAGGCTTCACTTGCTTAAATGTAGGTTCCCTAGTGGCATTTGAGATGCCGTACGGTATCCAGGACACCTAGATGGGGCTGACACAAGACCTATGGAAAACCCATCTACAGCATGAGCTGGAGTCCAGGCAGGATTTGCAAGGCCATCTCAAGTGGCACTAGAAGCTCAGGCAGCTGAATCTCATGCCTAGTAAAAGCCATTAATGAAGCCTGAGGAGCAATGTGGCACAGTAGCCACTAGATGTCTTCTTCGGGGTGAGCTCAATCATTTCTAGGTTCCACTGTCTAATTACTTAGACCACCATAAGCTATGAAGAGACATTTAAGGCTGAATTCATTTGTCCACATACAGAGGTCTTGTGCCATTCGAGATGCCCTAAGGAATCCCAGACACCCACAGCCGATTGACGGGTGTGAAGCAAGATGTGCAGAAGACCAGTGCTGTCCTGGAACAGCAGTTGAAGGCCAGCCAAGGATGCTCCAGGGCACCTCAAAAGGTGTCAGGAGGGGTCAGGAGGACTGAACCCACAGAGAATTCCTAGAGATATAAAATACTGGAGTTTCTTACAGACTGGAGAATTATGTGACTTTCTTTACGTGAGACTGCTCAAAGATTCCTGACCCTTTTCTCCATTCTCCAGATGCATTTGACTGGCCACAGTGCAAAAGAAGAGGGCTAGAACCCAGAGGTTCTGCCTGTGCAGCAGGAAACAGCATTGTATTTCAAGTTGTTTGAAATTAATTTTTTGTTCAGTCAAATTCAGTTCTCAGGCAAAGCTGATAAATCTGAGCCTGGTAAGTTGTACATTTAAGACTTAGAAAATCGAAGAGGAAAAGATCAAGTAGAATGTGGACTATTAAAATTTCAGTCCAGGTAACTTAAAAGCAACCAAATCTGCCTGTTACACTTACTACAGAGTTAAAAAAATCAGGATCTGAATGATGCGGGAGAAGCTTTGACAAAGCATTTTGCTTCCTTTATATAATGAATCTTTGTTGTGTGTAATAATGATATACTTTTACATTTTCCGTTCAAACAAATATAGATGAGCAGGTAGGTGTACTCACTGTAAATAGTGTGATATAAGATGCTTGCAGCCAAGAGCACATCATTTTCCTTGCTTTGTCCTTCTGGTGTCTGAATTTGCTGTGGGCATTACCTGGTGACAGACATGATGCAGTGTACGGAAACAACATGGTGATAAGCAAACTGAATGTAATCTTTGCTGATTTCAATGATAACTAGACAGTGCCCCTTCAGTACGTACATACATATGATTATGTTAAGTATGATTTGTCAGATATATTCACATTGAAACAACATTTCATTGTACAACAAAAGCAATTCATCAGGAAGGTTCTGCTGCAATTCACAGTATGGAGAGAGTGAATAACCAATATTCCCATATTCTTTAACATCATTAAGAAATAGATACACAGCTAACGAATTATGGTAAGTGTTTGCACACTAATCTTAAAAGTATGCAGAAAAATGTTTTTATTTAAATAATATTTTATTATGTTAATATGTTAATATAAAGTTATTTAAGAGTTCCTTCATTGAAATATTTTAGACTATAATTCAAATACATTGCTACAATAATAATAAAACACTCACAGTACTAGGAAATAGGATTTTTAAAGATACTTTTTATACAGAGGGCAACTCCTCCCCCCCCCCCCCCCCCCCCATTACTAGAAGACTAAACCGGTAATGCACGTAATAGACGTATAATTTGTTTTATAGAGAACTGCAGCTCCGTGGTTGCCGTTTTGCAAGCTTAAAACATAAACTTTCCCGTTAGTATCAATATTATAATTATCTAGGTAATTAATTTTGGTTATCTGTTAGAGAAATTGCCTCAGGAGATACTTCAAGTAGGGTATTTCAGTGCTCTTAACGACTTTTTGGAGGCAGAGTTTTACTCCTTAGTGTGACATCTGAAGAAGTACTCATAAAACACAGAAAGAGGCAAAGTCATGGAAAGGTTCACTGCATTGATGGGCCAAAGAGAGCAGAAAGACACATGATGATCACGAGGGAATTAGACAGCTTGGAGATCACACAACACAATGCACAGTACCAGCTAGGGAAATGGCAGGGGAGACATGAGCTATCATAGCTGTGTTACCACCAGAGTGTGCAGCACACAGAAGAGAAGCAAGAGAAGAAAAGAAGAGAAGCAAAGGAAGAAAAATCCTTGCTAATCTAAAGAGTCTATACGTTTAGAGTCTAAGACCTTGGCCTGCACATTAGCTACCTAAAGCATGATTTAGATGGAACAGTCCAAGTCCAAGACTATGATGCAGGATGTCTTCCATCAGCTGCTTCTACCTAGTGCTGGAGATACTTAAACCTGTTTGGGGTTTTCATTTAAGGTTCTTGAAGGTGTCTGCCCCTGTGCATGACCAGATCTGCCTGGCCCAAGCAACTCAAACCCTCTCAGTTTAGGACAGGTCATGTGGAAAACCAAGACCATCCTTCTGTTTAATTTCTTGTGAGTGGTACAGATTGCTACACAGAAACATATGCAAACAATGCACTGTCTTTTGAAGAAAATAAAGCACCAGTAATAGCAGAGATTGCCTAAGTGCTGTATGATAGTATAGTGATTAGACTATGAAAATGAGAACTGGATGCACCATGTACTCTTTATGAGGGGGTTGAACTCCCACTTGCAGAGATGCCGCTCAAAGGCAGGTGCTGGAAGCGTTTAGACTCTTGTTTACATCAGAGCCTGTCTGGTTTAGGAGGGTCTGCAGAGCATTACTCCATACGAGCTACAAAGCACTCCCAATATCTTAAGCGAGCTTAAGGCAACTGAAGGCAAACTCAGAAAGGACTAAAAGCCACAGCTACATTCTACCAAGGAAGAAGCATCACCAAGGGAGGCACCATCGCTACCTTGTAGACTCCTGTGCCGCATGAGTATTTCTTAAATAAAGCATCCAGGGAAGTCCCACAAACAAAAGCTTCACAAAAGTTTCTTCATTTATTCCAAAACCTTCAGACTTGCTAAAGCCAGTCAGCGTTTAACGAGAAGAAATGCCCTCTGCATTCTTTTTGCGAGTTTAAAAGACAGCAAAAAGACGGAAAGCTGCAAGGATCAGAGCCGCTGCCGGCTTTTAAGGGATCGCCTTCCGGAATGCAGCAGCGCTCCCTGCCCTCTCCTACCCTCTCCTACCCGGGTCTGGGAGCTGCGTTCCCGCCTGCCCGGCCTCCCCCGTCCCGCTCTGCTCCTCCCCGGTCCCCGGCCCTGCCCCGGCCGCTTCACGGAGCATGTCCGCGCCCGCCCCGCCGGGAGCCGCCGGGAGCCGCCGGGCTGGCAGCAGCGCGCAGGGAGCGGGCAGGGAGCGGCGAGGAGCGCAGGTAAGGCAGCGGGCAGGGGTCACCCCCCCACACCCCGCCGGCAGCATCGCACCCCCCCGCCTCCCCGCTGGCAGGGCTCGCTTCTGCTCCTCGCTCTTCTGCCCTGGTGAACACCCGTGAAGTTGTCCCCCGTGGATTCTCGCGACTTTTCTATCTGTGGTGTTTCTGCTGATATCGTCTCTGTATGTCATGACGTGCCTTCCTCCAGCTCCTTCCAATCCAGCCTGGGAAGAAAAACACAGGAGAAAGTAGTATTCCGTCATGCCAGTGGCATCTTTTGCAGCCTATCGGTTGAGCAGAGGTCTTTTTACATCTTGTTTTCAGCTTTGCCTACAAGCGTCCAAAAATTTGGGAGACAATATTTGTCAAACAGAAATCCTTAATTACATTTGGGTGGTTTAGTGGAGTCCCCAGACTCCACAGTGGAGACTGGACTGACAGTGCAAGGCGAATGGAACAGGCTGGGACAGAAAAGAGGAGGAAGAAGCTTAATTTCTTCATTCAGAAAGTGGGTGAAACAACTCTGAGAAAGGAGGAACGGCCGTGACATTCTGGAGAAGGTCATGTTCCGTTTCAGCCGGAGACACAGGACTGACTCACTCGCCTTGTGTTTCTGATAAAAAATCATTAATCTATTCTAACTTTTTCTGTTCTTAGGGAAGAGCCTGTTTTGTGCCGTTTTAGCCACTGGTTTGTGTTTCTACAGTGACCGGGAGCAAAGGGAAAATACTAGATCATGTCGGAGTTCTGGCTAATTTCTGCTCCGGGCGATAAAACAAATCTGCAGGCATGGGAGAGAATGAACGCAGTGACATCTAAATCCAGCCTGTCCAGCAACAGCAAATTTCATATTCCAGACTTAAAGGTAAACAAGTAAAAGGTTTGGGTGTGGGTGATACAGCAACATTAGCCAGGACTACAGACTTTCAGGTTAAATGTGGGGTTTATCTTTTGGGATAATATGCAGAGAGTAGAAGAAGATTGGAGTCAGGGACTGAATTGTGTTCAGTCAACTGGAAATTGATCAGAGAGAAAAGAAGTCATTGTGCTTGAAGCTGACCTTCCCATTGGAAGGATATATGTATAAGGAGTGAAGATGAGTGAGATGAGTCAAATAACTAATCTGTTACATTCAACGTACCGTTTGCCCCCAGTCATGAAAGTCATACAGCGTTGTACATCTTGGATCGCTAATGCAAAGGGAGTAGCTAAGTATGTAGAACCATGCCAGTGAGACTGCTGACAGAGAAAACAGTGCTATAATGTACATTACTGCTTGGGGAATGGATGTGTGTCTATATTCAGCTGTATTACCCAACTTCAAATCATCATGTAAATAGGAATGGTATTAATCCATGGGGTTTTTTTTATATATTTGCATTATTTAATCCTTATTTTATAAGATCTGCACCTTATTTTTGTTTCACTTGTGGCTATGAAAAATCCATATTAAAGTCAGTGGAGCTACTGTTGATGCAGAACTTGGTTCCTTGGGGAGTTGCCATAACCCATCACTTAATGAAGCTACTT
This sequence comes from Fratercula arctica, assembly GCA_947846985.1. NCBI lineage: Eukaryota > Metazoa > Chordata > Aves > Charadriiformes > Alcidae > Fratercula > Fratercula arctica. The sequence goes on from CANTUZ010000003.1 coordinate 108,761,686, forward strand.
GTAGTGCATCCAGGATCCAGCTTTAATCCAAAAAGATTGTTAACAGTTATAACTTGAGCTATCCCAGTTACGTAAGGATGCAAGTAAAAGGGGAGTGTGGCCTGTTCTCAAGTGATAACCTACTGAATTGTTGCATGGATCTTTCAGACTGGGAATGTTGCTTTTTGTATGTGCACCTGAGATTGATATGATTTTTACCATCTATGTGTCTTACCCAGTCAATGTTGGTGTGACTGCTAACATCGTAGGAGATAAAGCATTCACAGTATCTGAAGGTGCAACCAGCCCATTAATATTCTGATCTATGTAAAATTTGTTTCTTCTTCTTCAGCTTGACCCTTTGTAATGTTGAGCTGGCAACATTATAAGAAAAGGTTTGGCAATATGTTGCAATACCATAAACATAAGATTGTGACTGTGACAGAGTCGTACAAAAAGCAGATGTTGGTCTTGGAGGAAATGGCTTTGTGAGAGCCTTAGTTGCTGGTAATAGCAAAGAATGCAGACAGAGACCCCCTTTTGAATAAGTGCTGCTTCCCTTGGTTCGCTCAATACATCAGATTTGTTTCTATGTATATTGTGTGTGTGTGCATTTCTAGTCACTATTTTATCATGTAAAAGACCAGTCTATGCTACTTGATGATACAGGAAGGAAAACAGGAAGGAAGACACTGACGTGTAGTCTTGAGACTACACATACGGTTTTTCCTTTATTGGAAAAGGCTTTTTATGCCCTAGGTCTTGGGTAAAGGAATTGCTACTATTTTCCACTAAGTAAATAAAGTTCCACCAAACTGTTGGATTCACAAGTTCTAAACACAAGTCGGTGTCCCTAAGACTCTGCCAACAGAAGTCTTAGACAGACTTGTGCATCTTTCACCTACTTCTCATCTTTTGCACAGGTGGGGACACTGGATGCTCTTGTTGGTCTGTCAGATGAGTTGGGAAAACTTGATACCTTTGCTGAAAGGTAAAATAGATCTTATTTACTGCCTACAAATGAGAAACAGACATTGTTTTTATGGGACGGTATGTCCTTGTGTTCACCTTGGTCTGACTCGGTTCAGCCTGGGCTACAACTGGACTAAAGTGGATAGGCTTTGTTTAACCCTGGCGTTGATTGCCATGGAGTCATCACAAAGAAAGGATCATTCCTTAAAATTTAACTACGTTAAGTTCATGATAGTTTTGTCTGCACAGCAGTCCATTTGAGTGGCAGTGCTAGGGAATCTCAAAAGGAAACAGCTTTAAGAGGTTCTTTTTAAAAAAAGAACATTCTCCCACCCCATCCAGAAATTTAAATTAATAAAACAGCATTTAGAGAATATGAAGCCCTCCCTGATCTTATCATAGAATCATAGAATGGTTTGGATTGGAAGGGACCTTAAAGATCATCTAGTTCCCACACCCCGGCCATGGGCAGGGACACCTCCCACTAGACCAGGCTGCTCAGAGCCCCATCCAGCCTGGCCTTGAGCACCTCCAGGGATGGGACATCCACAACTTCCCTGGGCAACCTGTGCTAGTGTCTCACCACCTTCACAGTAAAGAATTTCTTCCTGATATCTAATCTAAATCTACCCTCTTTCAATTTAAAACTCTTACCCCTCGTCCTGTCACTACGCTCCCTGATAAAGAGACCCTAATTCTCTCAGCCTGTCTTCATAGGAGAGGTGCTGCAGCCCTCTGATTATCTTCATGGCCCTCCTCTGGACCTGCTTCAACAGGTCCATGTCCTTTTTATGTTGGGGGCCACAGAGCTGGATGCAGTACACCATGTGGGGTCTCACAAGAGCAGCGTAGAGGAGCAGAATCACCTCCCTTGACCTGCTGGCCATGCTTCTCTTGATGCAGCCCAAGACGCAGTTGGCTTTCTGGGCTGCGAGTGCACATTGCTGCATCATGTTGAACTTCTCATCCACCAAGTCCTTCTCCTCAGGGCTGTTCTCAATCCATTCTCTGCCCAGCCTGTATTTGTGCTTGGGATTGCCCTGACCCAGGTGGCAGGACCTTGCTCTTGGCCTTGTTGAACTTCATGAGGTTTGCACAGGCCCACCTCTCAAGCCTGTCCAGTTCCTTCTGGATGGCATCCCTTCCCTCCAACATGTCAACCACGCCCCACAGCTTGGTGTCATCAGCAAACTTGTCAAGGGTGTCTCAGTCCCACTGTCCACATCACGCAGAAAGATGTTAAATAGCATTGGTCCCAGTACTGACCCCTGAGGAACTCCACTCATCACTGGTTGCCACTTGGATATTGAGCTGTTGACTGCAACTTTTAGGGTGCAACCATTATTTTCCCAGAATATTTCTCTTTAGCCTTCTGCCCCTTTCAACCAGATATAGGAGTTCTAATGAATAAGTTCTTATGAATGAAATCTGGAGCTCTTCTCTCCCCAGGCTTTTAAACTCCTTGAAAACCAGAATATTGACTCACGTTGTATCATAGAATCATAGAATGTGTTGGGTTGGAAGGGACCTTTAAAGGTCATCTAGTCCAACCCCCCTGCAGTAAGCAGGGACATCTTTAACTAGATCAGAGTATCAAACCTACTTATGCAGAAACTCACATGATCTCCTTGCTGATCATTGCCCAGATTGCCTTTGGGGCCAAACTGACCTGGGTGTACAAAGAATAATATAGTACAGCAATCTGAGAAAATGGCAGGTTGTAAGATACTTCACGGCACAAAGTAGACTTTGTTGTTGAGGCAATTAAAGTACAAGCTGTTGGAGTCTTTTTTTGGGGGGAGGGGGTTCTTTTTTGCTTTGGAAGTATACCTCACTCATAGTTGTGGTTTTGGTCACAGAGGCATGTGTTAGCTCTGGGGCTTTTTGTCTTTTTTCCCCCAGCCAGGACTGATAAGGATTTGCTTGTCTAAATGTGCTTGATACTTCCATAGATTTTGCCTGACAGTTGCAAACACATACAGAAGCACTGATATAAACTGTTTACATCTGTGCGAGGCAGTTTGGGTGAAAATAAGTCTGCTAGAATACATTTCTCTGTAGTATTTTTTTTTTTCTTGCTACTTTACTGGTGCTGCAGCAGGGCTGTATTAGGATGATTACATTTGATCACTCTGGGTTGCACACAAAGCTGATCTTCTTAGAATCATGGAATCATAGCATATCTCGAGTTGGAAGGGACCCATAAGGATCATCGAGTCCAGCTCCCTGCTCCTCATAGAACTACCTAAAATCGACCCATATTGCTTTTTCAGGATTTTTAGCAGGACAGAACAACTTAATACTCAAGTCATGAAGAAAACCTTCTCTGTTGTGACCCTGCCAGAAAAACCTGCCCCATATTCTTTGTAAACATGTTCAGGCCTGTGGTTCATACTGCAGAGATTCTTCCTGAAGTGGTGAAGGGGGCAAATTCGGGGAGAGTGAGTGGCAATACCTGCTATCTCTTCTATTGGAAGGTGTCGCTAGTCAGGGCAGCAGATAGGCAAGCAACTGTGCAATCTGGGTTTGGGGGCTGCCAAAAATCATGCAGAACTGATTTTCAGAAAGGCTTAGCTAATTCCCAGTTTTGTGAAGAATTAGGACTTCTGAAAAGCCGGCTGTAAGATCTGTGTAAGATCACGGAAGCTAATTTTAAGTGAATTGTGAGTATGAGCTTCCTAGGCTCACCGTCTCTTTGTGTTACCTTTGTCTTAACTTGACGACATGGTACAGCTCCTTGTTCAAGCCAAATGCCACTTTGCTCCACTAGTTGTCCCTTTAATGCCAGTAATGACACTTGCCATATGACGTGCTACGGGTACTGAGCAAAGGAGTCAGCGAGGCCCTTCCACCATAAGCTACTGCGGTAGGGACTCTTCCTATGTGTCCCGTTTGTCTATCCAGCTAGGTCAATCAAGAAGGATCAACAAGATTTAGAAAGAAAAATGCGTTAAAAAATAAGAAAAAATGCATTAGAGTAGACTAACAGCAGAGAATAGTCAACACAGATCAAGTCCCACAAGGATGTACAAAAGCATTTTGCGTTAAATAAATGCCCAAGGTTTTGAGTCTAAGTTGTGACTCAAGGGTTAAAATGCCAAGCAGTCGCACTTAGTTGAAGTAAATGGCATCCAGAGGGTTACAAGACTCTTCAAATGATCTGAGCATTTGTGTTCCTGCTCCTCTGAAACAGCTACTTGCTGAACTGTTGCTAGATAAACAAAACTGCCAGTAAAGCCAGGCAGCACAAACCTGTCAGCGCTGCCTCCTGCCAGGACAGCAGAGAAGGGGCAAGAGTTTGCAGGATCTATTGTTTCCACATACTTTTATTATTTATTTACGCAGGGAGGCGGAGTGTTTTTCCATGTCACACTGCGGTAGCAGAGAGCACTCTCAAGCTGATGATCCCCTCGGTCACTCTTACCCGAGGGTTCTTCTGAGTCCTCGATCAGCGGAGCATTCTGCAGTGGCCTCAGATTGTCCTATCCGGTAGCACCCTTTAATACACAGTGTCATTTAAAGAGTGTTAGACTTTTTTTTTTTTTAATTAATGACATTGCAGCAATTTCAGAAGCAAAATATGAGTCTTCCAAGCCATAATAATAGGCTAAATGGAGTTATTCTCCTTACAGGGTTTTATTACTACTTCTTGAGGCAGTTTAGCTGAAACCCTCTCCTTTTATAATGCATAATTTGAGCATTGTATTTGCTCAAGGTGGGATTCGTCTCATCTAAAGGCAGAGCTTAAAGGGTTGTTTGTGAATGCTGCTCACTGTTGGATGTCACTGTAGTTGATGGGGCTCCTCCGGGGGTCTCGCTTGCCTCAGACATCAGTGATACACAGGGTGTATGTTCTGTCATTGCATGGGGAATGTATTGGATGAGTAAATCCCGCTTGCATTTCACAGGATGCAAGACAAGGCACAAGACTAAGCCGGGACCGGAGAACATTTCTCTGGCCCAGCATGTACATGCATTCTGGCTGGATCCTGCTGCAGGAACATTGGGGCATGTGGGATGGAAGGTAGTTGGGTTGCCGGGTACATGAGAGCACATACATGTCCCACCATCTGTACCTAAGGAGACCAGAACCTTCTGTCTCCCAGATATCAGGTTAGTCCCCAGCTGCACTCAACAGTAATGAAAGCAGCTCAGCTGGCACTGGGTCCCTAAGTGGCTGCAGCCAGAAAACTGCGGCAGCCCTGAGAGGGTTGTGAACTAGAGTACAATGGTACTCGGAACTGTATCTGTCCAGGATTGTGAGAAGAATGGTTTGGGTTGGAAGAGACCTTTAGAGATCATCCACTTCAAACCCCCTGCCATGGGCAGGGACACCTCCCACTAGACCAGGCTGCTCAAAGCCCCATCCAGCCTGGCCTTGAACACCTCCAGGGATGGGGCATCCACAGCTTCTCTGAGAAACCTGTTCCAGTGCCTCACCATGCTAAGAGTAAAGAATTTATTCCTTATGTCCGATCTAAATTGCTTTCAGTTTAAAAGTGTTGCCTCTTGTCCTGTCACTGCAGGCGCTGGTAAAAAGTCTCTCTCCATCTTTCTTATAAGCCCCTTTTATATATTGAAAGGCTGCAATACGGTCTTCTCTTCCCCCGGCTGAATGACCCCAGACTGCAGGAATTCTGACTGTTGCATTCTTGGCAGCATCAGCAATCTCAGATTTTTCCTCCCTATCACAGGACTGGAAAACCTTTCCAAAGACTGTGAGTTTCTTCACAGGAATGGAGATAGAGAGAATCTTTACCTCTATGAATTACTGCTTTTAAATGGCCCATAAATCTGCTTTGCAGCACATCAAAACAAATCCTTTTCCCTGATGCTCTCATGATATCTATAGCTGGTCTGAAGTCCCTTTCCTGAACTCTTGAAAGCCACAGGATGTCACAAGACACATTGTCCAAACACTGCAGGTGCCCTTTCAGTCTCCAGCTCATCTGCAGCTGTAGTACTCTCCCCTCTGTAAGAAAAGAAAGGGAGAAGAAGCCTGTCATTATGCTTTACTCCATGTCACCACGCCAAGGATTATGTCCACTTCATGTCTCTGCCAATTTCATGATCAGGCAGTTACTTTTTAGCTGTTGCTTTTTTTACAAGGAGTAGTCAACCTGGAACGGCTAGGGAACTGAAGGCCAAATTCTGTGAATATTTCTGAGTACAGAAGGATACTAGAAAAAACAGAAAGGCTCTTGGCCTGTATGAGATATGTGCTTTGACTGGAGCCAGGGGAATCTACTGCTATAGGGACTTGAACCCATTTTTTAAATAAGCAAAGAATAAGTAACTGTGTGGAGACAATGTTCTCCAGGAGGGGCTTTGTTCAAATCACTGCTCTGAATCGGGCAGAAAGAGGATTTGAATCTAGTTCTCGCACACCTTAAAGGAGTGGCTTGTCCACCATGCTAAAGAGTCCCCTAAAGAAGAATAATAAGAAGGAAATTGTCCCTGTCAAACAAGAGAACATTGTCATTGTCCCCTGAGACCTTTGTAAGAACCTTACCTCAGCAGGGCCTCAGGGTTTATTTAGCATCCCATGGAACAGATTCTCAGCCAGAGTTAGTCTGTATGTAGCCTCTTCTTCCTCCATCACCTTTAGAGTTTAAACATGGGTTTCTTGCCTTCTGGTTTCTGCTACGAGTATCACAAGTGTACAGAAGACTGAATCTTGATCTTCTGGAAGTCTAGAGCACTGGGGAGATGATATTACCTATATGTTTGCAGAGACCAGTGCATTTAGAAATAAGGCAATATGCCATAGGTTGTTTATCATAATTTGAGTTGCAAAGTAACCTGCCTGGCTTCAGAAGTGTTTTGTTTGGGCATCTCTGTGTTTATCAGATTGTTGTGGCAACTGTTTTATATTCATTTTGTTTCTTCACTAACAAAGCTTCTCTTGTTACACCTAAGCATAATAAAGAAAATAGCCCAGTACATAGGAGAAGTTATGGAGGACTCAAAAGATAAAGTCCAGGAAAATCTTCTGGCCAATGGAGGTAGGTGCTGTGAATGTGTTTTTTTAAATGCATTGATGCTGCTTTTGTTTCCTTCAGAATATGAACATGTGGAATTGAAACACTCACACATTAGAAAGGAAAACCATCAGCAACATTTTTTAGGAACAGATCTAGCCTGCTCCCATTTTTCTCAGTTAGCAGAAGCTTTATCCAGCACCGGCTTTGCTTACAGTGTTCAGTGTCTAGTACTAATTTCTGCCTGAACTGGTTTCTAACGCCGGAGCTGAGGATTGAAGACATAAGCAGGAGACAGCCTTTTTCCCTCCTAAAATGACCTAGCACCTTTCTCTGCCCTGTACGGGCTTGATCTCTTACAGGCAGCTAAATCTGATTCTGTATGGCTGCATGAGATCTGTCAGTGATCTGGTAGTGATCTGCCTTCCCTTCTACAGTGCTGGGATAGATCACGTTGTTAACTGTGGATCACAGGTGCATGTGTGAGGCAACAGCTCCAAACCGCGGAGCTGGGGCTGCACTCACAAGGTTGTGCCAGGGGCTGGCAGGACATGCAGGTCCTACTCCTGTTAGGAGAAAACGTCCTTTAGTGGTGTCCTGCCCTGACTGGCAGCACCTGTGTATCGGGGAAGAGTAGGCAGTGAAGGCCAGGACACTTGTGACATGGGAAAGGGCCACGGGAGCCCGCTACTTTACTGTATGCTCCCCTACATCATCACTAAGTACTCAATATGGTGCTTTTATAACCTTCATGAACTAATTTTCCACCTTTGTTATCTAATATGGTACTCAAGGCCCTAAAGGGAGCCTGTGTCAAGGACAAAATTAAGATTTAGAAACTGATGGCTCCTAAATCTCCGCATGTTTCAGTAAACCGTGACTGTGTTTCAGAGCAAATTCCCATCTGCCCTAGAAAAGTACAACAAAATTGGATGTGTTACACATGGTAATTACAGGCTTGTAGAATGACACTTGTAAATAAACTAAGAGTGCACGCTCCATCACCCTTTGATGCCTGCAGTGTTGTGCTTAAGATCTGTATGAGTAAAGGGTGGGGAGGATGTTCTTTTAGAAATGTTCTCCTTGCATGACATAAGACTGATATTTGACGAGTGCAACTGCTTGACAAGTACGATAATCCCACTTATTGTGTTTCAGGGCTAAAGGATAAAATGAAATGTCTCAAAAGTATGTTGAGGATTGATGATTGCAGTGATGTTACGAGCATGCACTTGTGTGTATTAGTGCTAGAGAAAAGTCTTGGTCTGGTTGTAGAGATACAGTGATCAGGTTATGATGGATTTCTCAAGTAACAACCTCGTAGCTTGATCACGATATCTCTATGACTTGAGAAACAACAGGTTTCACTTATTTCCTTTGTTTCCTCTTTTTATACTATTTTCCTTCCCTGTCAGCTCTGCATGTATTGTAATAGAAGGATGTGGAAATGACTTGGCTGTGTTACCGATTTCTGTCCTCTGTTTGGATTTGGTCATCCAAACAAATCATATAAAAGTCAATAATTCCAAGATTATTGACTGCATCTTAAAAAACTGAGTCAGCTTTAGTATCTGAGGATTCCCCTAATACATTCCAGTGTCATTCTTCATAAGCAGCAGCATTCGCTGTACAAATTCTTCTTCCCGCTTCTGGTTAGCAAAAGGTCCCTAAAGTTGAAGACTTCCTTGAGGTCACGAAATCAGAAACAAAATTATAATTTTATATTTATATTATATTCTTGCTGCATGGTCCTGTTTCAGACTATTAGACCATCCCAACTCAAATTTTAAGTTACACTATATAAGTTTTTCTGATTTTAGCTCAGTTGTATATAATCCTGACAGCAGTTTGGTCCGCGAACAGATAAAGAGGGTGGCTGTGTGTCTAAAAATTGTTTGGTCAGATTTGTGTGCCGAAAAATGCAAAATACTAGAAAATACAGCACTTTTAGTTAAGTGGCCACACACTACTTTCCCGTGGTCAACAGTTGAAAGCAGCCATGTGGAGTTGTCTCTCTTATAGAAGGAAAATGTATGTTTGTGTAATAAAAGGATTCTCGGCATATCACAACAGCAGGAAATGCTTTCTTGCTTATGACAAAATAAAAAATGTGAAAGGTAAGAAAAAGCTTTTCTTCAAAGATTCAGTCCAAATTCTCTTTTGTTTATAGTAATACTGAACTCAAATGAATTTTAAAATTTAGTAAGTGGCGGAGTAAGTCCATTCTTTATAATGAGCTCAAAACAAAGCAGAATGGGAAGCATAACAATTTTGAAGAAGTGTTTTGGAGGGAAAGTATTTAACATTGCCTCTTAGAGCTGGATGAATAAATCAGAGTTATGGGAGATTCAGGCTGTGGGATTCTTGGGCAGCTGTGGGTGCGTTGGGATAGGTAGGAAGCATCTCTCCTGAATGTGAAGTCTTTTAGAAGTGACTTGACAGGTTCCATAAATGAAAGGCGCCATTCCAGGAGCATCAGGGTGCTTGGACTGCTTGGCATTTTAAGCTCAGTTCTGCTAATGCATTCACAGTAGTTTGTGCCATGCCCAAGATCAGGCTGCTTAACTAAACTGCACTCATGCCACAGCACTGCTCAAGAGGGAACTTGTAAAATGGGCTGAGAACTCATGCTGTGCTTAACTGCCTAACATTTGAATTCTGCTGAGATTCAAGGAATGCGAGGATAGAAAGGGCATGTGTAGGTCTACAAGGAACTTTAGTGTCTCCTCAACTATATATAGGTCAGAGCCTGTGATTACACTGTTCCTCCGCACAGCCCATGCTCTTTGCAGGTTTCACTCGTGTTGAATTTAGCAAAGCCTAAGCAAGAAAGCTTGGAAGACGGGCAGCAGGATGAAATCCTTGTGTCGGGTACCCTGTGCTGAAAATGCTCCATGAATTTTATTGCTCAAGTATTTTCGATCTCCCTGCCTTTCCCCCAGGGACCACGAACAAGCGCTGCCAGAGCTGTGTGATAGCTGTCCCTGCCTTCTGCGGTTTTGCCCCCTTCCCACACACTTCCCATGCAGGAGAATTCGCTGATTCCTGATCAGACCTTAGCAGGAAGGGTTGGATCTTTGCCTCATGATTCCTGCCCATGGGATGTGGGGGAGGTTTACACAGCTGTGGTTTTAGAAAGAGGGGGAGAACACCTTCATGCCTGTGCTCTCTGCCTGCCCGGCAGTTTATCCCTTGCTCAGAAGCCTGTTTCCTCCTAACATAAGACTTTCCATGCTTTAGAAATCTAATAGGGTAAACTGACTCTGTTGTGGGGTGAGAGAAGCCCATGGAAAGGACAGTGCTGTCCTGCCAAGGGTATTCGGTATCACGCGAGACAGGGTAGTACCCTCAGCCTGGTAGTGCGGCAGTTACACAACTTTTCACATTCCTTCTCATGCATCTCGGTTCGTAAAGTTTTCCCCACACCCTGGAAGTCCAGCCCGTAAGAAACTGTGCTCAAACCTCGCTGTGGGACTGAATTAATTCTTTGGAGAAGGCGGTGAAGAGCACTGAATGGCCCCAGCATGCTCCTCCTTTTACTTGGCACCTTGAACTTGTTTTGGTCCCCATCTCCCCAGGGCGACTTCCCAGATATTCTCCTGGTCTGGAAGAAAGCCCACCCTGCAGCTGACACTGCCTCTGGCTTCTTTGTCTAGACATTGAGATCCTGCCTGCTGTCTCCCTAACCTGCAGGGGGACAGTCCCAGCCCCTCTGCTTGCTGTGAGTTTATCCCATCCCATAAAGTTGCTCAAGAACACTATGTAGGAGCGTGTTTGGCACCATAAGGACTCTCAGGAGTCAGCTTATGCACAGAGCTGTCTGATTTCATGAGCTGCTGGAGGAGAATTCTTTATTTGGGACCATAATGTACCAAGTCTTAATGTTTTCTGATGTTAAGGAGCCTTGATCTTCAGATCCACAGCATGATTCTGTTCTAGAGTGTCTTATGTGTCATCTCCCCTCAATTCTGGGAAGAAGCTATGGCTCCCCATGGCCCAAGGGTGCCTTGTTTTGGGGGCTGCATGCACACAAGGCCTTGCTGTGAATTTCGATCGCTGGGTGCTGTGACTGGATTTATCCATTCAGAGAAACACCATATGGCTTTGTGTCAGATGGGGAGCTCTGTGTACAAAGTCAGTGAGGAATTCCTCATCGCACCTGAATTGGTTTGATTTCTAGTGAGTGCTTGACTGAATCACAGAGAAGTAACATCAGCTACACTCTTAGTGTCTTTGATCAAACTCTCAATGACCCTGAGCATTACTGCTAGTCCTGGGCACAAAGTATTTTCCTGATAGCTCTTGCTGGGATTAAATTCATCTATATTGCAATAATCAAGACTGAGGTATGTTACATGAAGCTGTTTCTGCTGTGAAGATGATGATTAATTATAATTCAAAATATTTACAATTCTAATTATAAAGATGATTAGATTGGGCATATGATCTGTGTGGATTTGATCTATATCAAATTTCTATAAGGATTCAAAGGTGGGCTTCTGGTTCACTCCCATCTCTAATGTTAATCCAAGATATACCTAGGCCATAGCTGGGGACTACTACCCAAACTTTCACCTGCCATCTGGTAAGCTGTCTGCTTTAATGCATCTCTTTGCATTTTCAGTTGATCTAATTAGCTACCTGACACGGTTCGAGTGGGACATGGCCAAATATCCCATAAAGCAGCCGCTGAAGAATATATCAGAAGCATTATCAAAGGTAAATTGTACTCCAAATTTTAAGAAGATGTCAGCATGGGGAAACTTGTCTTTTGGCAGTTTTTGGTCCCTCGTCTCATGGTAGTCAGTGACAGCTTTGCCTTTGGTTTAGGCTGTCAGACTCAGAAGCACACACTCTGTACTGAAGCAGTTGATATTTTTAGATTCATAGAATCACAGAATGGTTTGGGTTGGAAGGGACCTTAAAGATCACCTAGTTCCACCCCCCTGCCATGGGCAGGGACACCTCCCACTAGACCAGGCTGCTCAAAGCCCCATCCAGCCTGGCCTTGAACACTTCCAGGGATGGGGCATCCGCAGCTTCCCTGGGCAACCTGTTCCAGTGTCTCACCACCCTCACAGGAAAGAATTTCTTCCTAATATCTAATCTAAATCTATCCTATTTCAGTTTGAAGCCATTACCCCTTGTCCTATCACTACATGCCCTTGTAAAAAGTCCCTCTCCAGCTTTCTTGTAGGCCTCCTTCAAATACTGGAAGGCCGCTGTATATGTATTTAAATCTATCCAGTCTATAAGTGCATGGCACTTTATCAGACTTAGTAGAGTACGTTGATAGGCTTTCTGCAACATAATCCCCTTCATTGTAACATTTCATTGTTTTTATATAGTGCCATATCGTTCTCCATTTTGGAGCTCCTTTGTGAAATTGTTGGCCGGGCGTTAAATCAAACACATTGCAGGCTGGATGAATTATTTACACTGTCAGTCCATTCGGGAAGGCGTGATGTGTTGTTCAATATAGATAACAAATAAAACTGTGAACTTGCCCTTAGATACAGCTGTAAGACACAGAACAGCAGCTCACTGCATCTCACTTTCTGCAGAGGCCTTTGCCACAGGGGAGCTCGGACACCGGCTCCCCCTTGGCCACACTCAGGGGGTTTTACGAGGGGCTGATACCTGTGTCCTTGCCTTATGGTGCAGAGGGAGCGGGAGGGCGGTGAGGATGCCACCTCAAGCACCGAGTTGACTCACTTTTTTTACTTTGTTTTAGCAAGTGACTCAAATAGAAACAGACCTCAAGACCCGATCAGCTGCATACAACAACATTAAAGGAAATTTGCAAAGCCTGGAGAAAAAAACCGTGTAAGTATAACACATGCCTGTTCGCATCTGGAACGCTGCACGGCTGAACTGAGGGCAGTGCACGCTCACACCCATTGCTGTGCTGTGGACCATGTGTGTTCTGGTGGGAACAAATTTTTCTGGCTTTTGGGCACACTGAGCATCTACAGACCCAGCGAAAGCTGGAGCGGGGGGAGCTGGTGTAGTCAGCATGTCTCAAAATCAGCTCTGGGAAACTGCAGTTCCTAATAGGATTTTATTGGCAGCGTGGGCAGACAGTCTTGGGAAAGAGTCAAAACTAAATGTACTGTATTGTTCTGATGAGATTTCTGGGAGTCAGAAATTAGATCAGCTGGGTCAACCGGTGGATTCCTTTGCAAGACGGAGCTTTTTCCTATGGGAGCTCTGCAAATGCTGTTTAGAAAGTCGGTTTTACAATATTCCAGGCAAAGGCATCTATTCTCCATCCCCCCTGTGTCTACCTCACCAGCATATCCCACTTGCATTTTTCTTTTCTTTGTTTCATTCTGTTAGTTCAGGTGATGATCTGTCAGGCCTTCCCAAATGTTCTCTCTCCTCTCTTCAACTGCTCGTCTTTACCTGTGTCAGTGCTGATAACCTGGATTTTCTCTGGGGTATCACTGGGGAGAATAGTAAATTCCAGGGAGTAGGAAATTTAGAGCAACTTAGACAATGCTCTTGTCCAACACATGCTCCTGTGTGTCACTCTTTCCTACTGAGGCCCCTTGCTCTGGGCATGGGACACAGGTCCTCACCTTCCTGGCGCATCAGCCACCCAGGCTGGCAGCCTGCCTAGAAACCAGCCTCTACCCAAGGAAGATACTTGCAGGGGCTCAAACCAAACCCCAGGGTGGCTGGAATTTTGTTCGGAATGTGGAGCTAAAATGAGCATGCCTGGCACCAGCACCACTGAACCCAACCAGAAACCACAGAAAAAATACTTCCAGGTGGTGGTTCAGAATTAGTTGGTCAAAAAAACGCTATCTGTCATGGAGACCTGCTCAACATGGGGACTGCAGTGCCCGTGAGGGTCAGCAGAATCATATCACAGTTACATCTCCCCCTCTTGCTGCTGAGTTCCTGTGTCCATACCTCACCACCGCCAGCCAGCACCACTGGCCTGTGCTTCCAGCTTGGTATAGACAGTGTTAGATACATTTGTCTCAGGCTGCATCCATGGGGATAATCATGGATGGGAGGGACAAGGGGACAACAGCTCACATTTCCCTTTTCTTGTCCCTGTTTGAATTCCCAGCCGTCTCCCGCGGCTTCTCTCCAGCTTCCACAGCAGCTTTAAACACCTGCAGAGAAGCAGAAGCTCTGTGTGGAGCAAGGTGATGAGGGAGAAGAACAGAGACCTCATGGTCCAGGCCTGTCTTCCTCTCACCATCCCATCCACCTTTAAATGGTGGCATATCTGGTGTCTACCAGTGCCAGCTAGCTTGGGTTGAACAAACATCTAATAAGATGTTACTGGCCAGTTAATGTTTAGACTGGCACAGTGAACCTCAAACCAAAACCTACTGGTTTAGGTCCTTCTTCACTCCTGCCCAGTTACAGAGAGGGCAGCTGCTTTCTTCCCATACACACCTAGTGCCCACCAGCCATACCCAGCCAGCCCCAGCCATCTACACCTCCTAGGTGCACAGCACTAGTGCGTCTTAATATGATCAAGTGGGCTTAGACCATGAAGAGACTCACTCCTGCAGATCCCACCTGCACGCAAGACTGCTGCTCCCGCTGTCCTTCAGCTGGAGGTATCTCTGTGTCCATGGAGTTTCAGGGTTGCTTTGATGGCTTGCGTCCATACTAACATTGCTTACTCTGACTGAAGCGTGGTCACACAGGCAGCTCAACAGGCAGCCTTCTGAAGGCAAGCGCCTCCCGCAAGGTGTGGCAATGACCGGGAGCGGGGTGGTAACTTCAGGTGTGCACTTCCCGAGCATCTACACCTTTACGGTAGGAACAATAGCAGCAGAATGGTGTAATTTCATATAAAGGGCATAAACTACCCTAGTCCTAGTCACCAATATTCTGCCATTAGTATTAGTTGCTTTTTATTCTCTTTAGTAGCAATAAAAATAACCAAATGGCCATTTTAGGAGTGTAGATGTGTCCTTTAGTCACCTCCTTCGTGGCCACCTTCTACCCCAGTATACACTATTAGCGATTATACCCGCAGCACAATACCTCCAGTGTGCTGCTGCTGGTTTCCTCCTAATGTTATTTTTTCTTTGTCTTCTTCACTGTAGGGGAAATCTGCTGACCCGGACCCTAGCAGACATCGTGCATAAAGAAGACTTTGTTCTGAATTCCGAGTACCTTATCACGCTGCTCGTCGTGGTGCCAAAGTAAGGCAATAGCGCGTGCACGTGCGCTCAGTGTGGCATTGAGTTTCAGGCCAAAGCTTCGGATCCAGGCGATACTGGGTCAGGTTGGGGCAGGTCATCAGTGCTGCGGCTGGGACACAGGCGGAGTTGGTAGCAAAAAGAAAGAACAGTTTCTGCCATGGGTGGTGCCGGCACAAAAGAAAGAGACAAAGATTGCTCCGAACTGGGAGCAGGACAGAATCGGGATGTAGGTTTTTAATGGTTGCAGAGTGCGCTCTCAAACAGTCTTCTGCTAGGAATAGTACGAGTTAAAAAAAACAGAAAAGCTGATTCTTACTGGAGTTTAGCCACTTTATAAAAGGAATTAGACCTGTCAAACTCACAAGGCCTCTGCTGGCCATGATTCATAAGTGCCTGCACATAGGATGACTGCCATCACCATCAGTTGTGAAGTTACGCGATGTCCTTCCCAGAAGCCTACACAAAACCCTTCCTCTCCAGATAGCCCTGTCCCAACACGCACACATACAGTACTGGCACTTTTCTGTCTGTGAAAACCATGTTACAAAAAGCTGTCTGAGGTAAGTTTGTTGAGTTTATTATCTGCACATTCTTTCAGATTCCCCCTATAAACAGACTTCTTGCTTTGCGAACTCTTACCATCCCCTTGACCCCTTTCTCCCAGTGCTGGCGCTCGCCAGGTTTGCAGTGTAGCACCAGATCAGCCCTGGGATTGCACAGAGCAGATGTACGGCACCGACCCATGGATCAGGGGCAGCCTGTACAGGGTCCTGGAGCATGGGACAGGGTGTGGCAGCCTGGAAGTATGTGCCAAAAGCCACCTTCTTCCCACCATCACCTGCCTGCTCTGGGCCCTTCCTCATGCCAAAACCCAAAGTGAGAATTGAGGGTGCAGCATTGAGGGAGATACCTCCCTAGCTGGTGACTAGGAGAGGAAAGGATAGGAGAGGCCTAATGTATCTTTATCACATAACCCAGCACAAGGAGCTCCAACCCTTCTACCCTAAGCCGTTAGCTTAATTAACTGCATTTATCAACACATTTGCTTTCTAGTATATAGTGTTTATTTACTGTGCTTTGTTTTGTGTTGCTCAAAGGTCAAGCTACGTACAGTGGCAGAAGACCTATGAATCCCTCTCTGATATGGTAGTGCCTCGCTCCACCAAGTAAGTGAAATTCCAAATTAAGGTCTCCGGTTGTTTCAGAGATCCCTGACATGGTTCAGATCCTCAAATTGCTGGATTCTGGAAGGAATCACTTCTGTAATGCATGGGCTCCATGTTAACATACAGATTTGCCCAATCTCATTCTCAACTGAAATCAGAAATTACTCTGTTGAAGGGAAGTGCAGATGAAAAAAAATAAAAGTCATCACTTTTTTTTTTTTTACAGTTAGCTGCTTGTTCCCTTTTCCAGTAATCTAGTTCTTTCTACTTTCAACCAGGGCCTTTGTTTTTTGTGTAAAACAGGCCAACAATTTATTACAGTAATCCAGGCATAATTCAGACACATGCATTCACGTACAACTTTATGGATGCTACTTTTTACAAAGATCAAACACTATCTTTGCATCTCTAGTTGCTTCCTGCTGTAGAATAGGATAATTCAGTGTAGTCATTTCCACTAGCAAATCCAATATGAACTTATCCTTTCACCTGGAGTAAAAAGTCCTTCCTAGGAATTAAATATGCCACTGTTCAGCTCCCGCAGACCATGAGGTCCAATCCAGGGCACAAGAGGTGACAGTGTGATTATCTGAAATGGAAGAAGTGGAAAGCACAAAGCAGCAAGCTGTGTGCTACTGCCTGTCTCAAAACACAAGTGCACAGAAAGTAGGGGAAAATTAGCAGGAAACATAGAAAAAGCAGGCAGGCGGAATATGCGTGTACTACAGTGGGTTCAGGAACTGAACTTGTGGGAGTTTTACATTGGAGATGGCGCAGCCAGTGGCTAGTTCCCTATTTCAGTCACAGCAGTTCTTGAAAAGCAGGGTGTTGTTCAGTATCATAAATGAAAAAAGAATGGCAGAAGAGGAAGGTAAAGAAGGCATGAGGGATTTGCCATCTCAAATCACAGCAGTGGATTTCCCTCCCGCAGAATGATTGCTGAGGATGCAGAGGGGGGACTCTTCACCGTGACCCTATTTAGAAAAGTGATGGATGACTTCAAGGCTAAAGCCAGGGAGAACAGGTAAGGAGCACTGATTGCTCGGCGGGGCAGGCTAGCAGGCAGATGGTGAGGATGTGAGGGTTGTTCTGTGTGCAGTACAGCTGAATCCATCACTGGTTTTTAGGACTTCCTTACTGTCTGGGATGCTGCTGGCCCTAAGGCCACTGAGAAGGCAGGGTGGGAGGAGCTATGGCAGCAGATACAGTGAGGCAGGCTGGGAAGGAGCTGTGGCAACAGATATGGTGATTCTATGATTTAAGCACCAAACTTCAGATCCTGGAATTGTCCTTCCTGCTCTCGTGCTACTGACAGCAGGAAGCTTGCTGTCTGGGGGTGACTTCAGCTCTCACCCTCCACATGCTTTAACCAGTTAAATGGCTAGCGACTCTGAAACATCCCATACCTGCTTGTCCAGAGGCAAAAGAAATGAGCACGCACATTGCTTAGACTATGGCTTGTGAGAGCAAATGTCATTCAATTGTAGGTTCATGGTTCGAGAATTTTATTTTGATGAGAAGGAACTGAAATGCGAAAAGGAAGAGCTGATGAAATTAGCTTCCGATAAGAAACAACAATATGTAAGTAGCACATCAAGTCGATGGCCCATGTAACTGCTACAGGCGTGCCTAAGCACCTCTCACTCAGAAATGGCTTTGTGGTTCCAACAGAATCCTGTGAGCTCCGTTTAGCCCAGAAACCCGAGGCACAGGATAGGTAACACAATTTGCCCAAGGTCACCTGAGTTTCTGATAAACTGGGAGCCACTAACAGGCTGCCTGAGAATTCTCTCAGTAGCCCACGATGGCCTCAATGGTGTGAGCTGTGGAGCCGCTTCACCCAGCGAGGGCGTCACAATACTGTTGTGTCTGTTCTCATAGGGCCCGTTACTGCGCTGGTTGAAAGTGAACTTCAGTGAAGCATTTGTGGCTTGGATTCACGTGAAAGCCTTGAGAGTTTTTGTTGAATCTGTCCTGAGGTAAGTGGGTAAACATGCAGTGCCGGCAGAGATTCCTGGAGAAATCAAAATGTACAGCTCTCTTCCTGGGGCAGTTCTTTCATGGGAGGGAACATCCCTGACACACCATGCTCCAGAAGCTCACAGGAGACAGTACAGATGACCACAAAAAAGGTGAAATACGAAGCTGATGAAAAATAGTTCTTTGGGGGCACTTAGAGGGCAGCGGAAAACAGAAAGACACTATTTAGTTGACTTTTGTCTTCAAAAAGAAAATGCTTTCAGATAGAGGCAGCACACCGCCATGGGGATCGTTTCTGCAGTGCACCATCAGCTAGCGTGCCCGGAGACTGACGAGGGAGAAGGGCAGGAGTAGAAAAGCATGCCGTTTCCAACAGATGATCGTGTATGTTGATGTGTTTCAAGGTACGGCCTCCCAGTGAATTTCCAAGCAATGCTGCTGCAGCCCAACAGGAAGTCTGTCAAACGCCTGAGAGATGTCCTAAACGTGGTCTTCAAACACCTCGATGAAGTCGCAGCAGCAAGTATAATGGATGTATGTATTTGGCCTATAACTGCATGTAGAATCACAGAATGGTTCGGGTTGGAAGGGACCTTGAAGATCACCTAGTTCCAGCCCCCTGTTGTGGGCAGGGACACCTCCCACTAGACCAGGCTGCTCAAAGCCCCATCCAGCCTGGTCTTGAACATCTCCAGGGGTGGGGCATCCACAGCTTCTCTGGGCAACCTGTTCCAGTGTCTCACCACCCTCACAGGAAAGAATTTCTTCCTAATATTTAATCTAAATCTACCCTCCTTCAGTTTGAAACTGTTACCCCTCGTCCTGTCGCTCCACTCCCTGATAAAGAGTCTCTCCCCATCTTTCCTGGCCCCCTTTAGGTACTGGAAGGGGCTATAAGGTCTCCTCGGAGTCTTCTCCAGGCTGAACAGCCCCAACTCTCTCAGCCTGTCCTCATAGCATGCTGCAGCTTGTCTCAGTTTAGCCAATGAACAGGTTCACAGTACAGGGGTTAGAGCAAGGCACTCCTCCCACCTTGCACTGCCAGGGACCCTGGATGCAGCTCTAATACCTGCTGGTTACAGATGGGGTTAAGGTAAGAGGTAGGCTCAGATTATAATGGAGAAGCATAGAGATTGCTTACATTTTCTGTTGAAGCATCTGATGCTTACAGCTACTGGCCTGAAATAGGTCTGCTCAGTTACACCAGTTCCTCTAGGTAAAAATCTTCAAGTCTTCAGTAAACATTCAGATCAATACAAGCAAGAAAAATGAATTCAGAACTAACTGCTAGGAGCGTGACGGCTCCATCCCCTCTAAGAGGCTGTCATTGACTACATACCTCAATCTAGGACTTCAGCAAGCAGCAGTACTTGCTTTCTCCCCTCCACCCCCATCTTGAGTGCACAAATGATTTAGAATAAACCAGTAGGTGTTGAAACAGCCTAAAACCAGCAAGCATAAGATTCTCAGTGCATAAAGGGAGGAGAAAGAAATTGAGTTGCTCTAGAGCTGAAGCACACAAAAATACATGTTCATAAACTTGCACCAAGCAAGCATCAATTCTCAATGCTAACTGCCTTAGGCAGCCTGAAAACACCAAGCAAACACCAGATTCTCAGTGGTGAATTCCCCATCTTGAGCACAGCAAATACAAAACTCCATTCCACGTGTGGAAGAGGAGCACAAAAGCAATTCAGTGTAGCTTCAAACTCTGAACAGTTTGTTTACTGATACTAAAGTCATACTGTTTCCTTTTGCAGCCTGGCATGGACATCCCTGGTTTACAACTGAGTAATCAAGAATACTATCCTTACGTCTATTTCAAGATTGACCTCAGTCTTCTTGACAGCAGTTAAAAAAATATTGCTCAAGCCTCATCTATTAATTTTCAAGACCCTGATGTTACAGTAAAACAATCCTTAGCTGCTGAAAGTAAAATCAAAATGCAGATGCTGTAGCAGGATAATTGCGTAAGATCTTCCTACCACTTCCAGTAATTTTTACAGTGACGTCATATAAGTATCTCTTGTTCATAGTCTTACAAACACATATTTCAGAGGCAGGAGGTACTATGGTAGTATTTATTTTTTTTTTTTGGTAAGTTACAAGGACAGAATATCTGTTGGACTTGAAATAAAACAATTTAAAAAGTGTGGTGGCTAATGGATCTACTAGATGTGCACAGTCCTGTTCTTCTAACAAAGCAAACAAAAAAAAACAAAAGAGAAAAAGTAGAAAGCATCAAGAGCAAAACCCATTTTTTTTTTTTTTTAATTTGAAAAAAGAAAAGCTTAAGAAGAAAGATCCTCAAAATTGCTGTGGAACTTAGCGTAGTGTGACTTGTAATCCCAAGTACTTATAAGTTTAGTTTTTGCCAAGATATTTCAGTTGGAACAATTTCATTTGATTTCATCTGCTGGGATAACTGAGAGCTGGAGCATAGTTCCTGCCCCAAATCAGCAGCCAATCTGCTGTTGGCTACCCGTGGTTCTTACACTGCCTTTCGTAGCAAGGAGGTATGGGCAATCTCTTACAGACACTAGATGACAAATATCCATTTTAAGTTATTTCCTTGAAAGGAGGGGAAAGTTTCAGTTCTTTCATTCCTTCTTTATAAACAAGCTGATCCCATGAGGGTCACTTCACTAGACCCTGATACACAAGACATTCAGAGCAACAAAATATATAGTATTTTTATTAAAAAAGCAGCAGTATCCATCCCCAGTCCCAGTGCTGATTCCCCTTCCAAAGAAATAGCAATTTCAAATCAAGACACTGCCAGATGGGAAGTGAAGAAATACTATCCAATTTGCTGGAGACAGCACCATGGTGGTTTTCTGTTAGCACCTGGAAATCCTCATGCCCTATAATGGGGAGTAGCTTCACTGTAATCCTGGGGAAGAGACCAACAGCTCCCAGTGTCCCCCACTGCAGCAACAACTCCACTTCCATTGTATTAATGATCTTACAAAGTCTGGCACAAAGAAAGAGAGAGCCCCTGAGAAGGAATAGGAAGACTAAAGAGCATTTAAACTAAGATTGTCCATCTAATCAGGCTTTAGGCCAAACAGTCAGTATTGTTCACAGCAAGGGAGTGGTTTAGGACTCCCCTCTGCACCAGCCTCTCTACTCTACAGTTAATTTTTTCCAAGACTCATCCAAAACGGGATAGCTTTTATCATGTGCACCTTTGTTATTCTATACAAGACTAACACTGTGTGTCAAAAATATTTTGTTTTATTCTTTAATTGAAACAGAAGCTGACCAGGTTCCACCTCCATGAAAGAAAATATCACATTTAAAATTGTTTACACTAACGGCCTCCAGCACACTCAAACAGCACACTATCCACAAAATAAAAACCAAGATGTTTCAAAGAAATATCCATGATGTCCTCAAAATATTTGTTACACAGAATATAATCAAGTTTACTGGTTATGACAATTCATAGAATTTCTGCAATGTTTTCTTGAGATGCGTACAGTTCACTGCTGCAGTGCATCAAATAGCATAGTGTGTCACATGCTATTTCTCCATAAAAAGGCCACTGGAATATCCATCTGATTGTGAACCAGGTTGGAAACTGCTGCGCAAACTCTCCCAAGAAAAAAAAAAAAAAAGAAGTTTCCTGAAGATATCACAGCTCATCTTTATCCCAGTCATCCAGATCCACATCACTGAGATCAATATCATCTTCAACTGGAAGCTGTGAAAGAGGGAAGGTTTTGAGCACACATTTAGAAGCACTTTAACACCAGGACATCACTGACTTTGAAAGACACTTATTTCATCCTGAGTAAAGCTCCTGCCTGTCATCTCTTTCATTCATAGAAAAACCTCAAAGTGCATTAAGCACAGGACAAGTGATGGGAGTTCAGACTAGAAAATTGTTTTCTAATAAAAATAATCCACATGAAGGCAAATACAGATAAATGCTGTAACAAAGCTACTACTATGTTCTATATTTTAATTCCATTTGAAGGAGATCAAAAGATTGTAGTAACTTCATTTTTTTACAGCAATGTCGAACCTTAAGAGCATTCTCAATCACTGTGTAATTACACAGGCTTTACCTTAGAAACTTTCTGACATTAAGACTTTGATGGTAAGGTCATCATATTGCAGAACCAAAGTCGCCACAAACATTCAGGTCTTGAATGCATCCACTACCACCTCCCTTACTCCACATGGGTAGTAACAGGTTTCAGCCTCAAGGGATTTAACTTTCAGATGACATCTTAACAGCCAGGCAGGAGTATCTGTCCAGTGTCAGACAATGAATCTGGTGTTTGTTGTAGTGGCAGAATTTACATAGTGGGAAGCCATCAACACAACTTGCCACAGTCTTTGAAGAACAAGAATTTTCACATCGCCAGTTCTTAGTTACGCTATCCTATCTGAACCTAGCAAATCATCAGCTCTTTTAGAGATGGAGCACCTCTTACCTCACCATCTTTGCCATCCCAAGGTTCAACTGAATGAATTTTAGGGAAAGCTCCACCACCCACTGGTGCTGTAGAGCCACGACCAACAGACAGTTCCCTGAGAAAAAAAAAAAAGTAAACATTAAGTTTCTCCAGTCTCCATCCACCTGGAACAGTGCCTGCTTCAGATAAAAGGAAGTCAACTTTGAAAACTGCTCGCATCTCTTGAAGCAAATCTAAACTCTCTGGAAGCAAAATCTTCTCAAATTGAGAAGCAGAAAATGAAGCAGCATTGTGAATTTACCACTGGATCCAAAGAGACAAACTACGTGAGCTACACTGTTTCATATTTCAGCAGTGCCCCTTGTAACACTCATGAACAAACATGGCCCCTTTAGCAGTATATTGTGTATCATTTGAGACAACTCTGAGAGGAGGCTATAATTCTAGTTTTGGAAGTCACCTGCAGCTGTTACTTGAAATCACTAGTGATCCTTTTTAGTAAATTCTAAGCTTCCATGGGTACAAGGCAACAGCTTCTGCTTTGAGACATTCCGTCTTGCACTTGCTAGTTAGGCTTGCTCAAAAAGCCCAAATTAAAATCCAGAAGAGCTAATCCCTTTTCCTTCTTTCAGGGGCAAGTAGGACTGAAGCATTCCTCCCTAGGTGGAGTATACAGTTTTTATGCTCTTCTCAGTGCTTGTGTCCTTACTTTTGGTCAACACTGTTGAGACTGCCTATTAGATTACAAAAGCTGCACACAGCAAGCTGAGTTAACAGCCAGCTACACCAGCTGGGGTTGTACTGCTTTCTCTAGGCAGCACAGCTGAGCTGAAGTGTCAAGTAAGAGATTATTCCAGCACGTATTGCTTTGTAGCAAGACAATACCAAACCAATTATCTAATGCAACATAAGCTGTTTACGTTGGCTGTTGTGTCCTGGAAGCACCATCCACCCTCATGAGAAAAGGCTTCACTAATATAGACTAAGAGAATTTGCTATATCTGAGAACAGCAGACATTTCTCACATGCATTATTAGTGCAGACTGATTGGTATTACTCTTCTTGCATATGAATCCTGTATTTTTACTTGATGCTCTGAGAGCCTTCCCTTTTTGGCACTAAGAAGAAAGTCTGATCCCTTACACGGGTAAGGGAATATAGCACTGTTTCCATTAATCCAGCAGGAACAGGGTTCCATTTATGGTGAGGTGGGGAGGGACTTGTATTTGCTTTTGCAGTTATGAGTGTCATTTGCCATTCTCCAAGCAAGGACATGGAAATAACACTGCTAATGTAAGCTCTCAGAGGCTCTTATACACCTTATAGCAGCTGGTGTTTGCAAAAGCAGAGTTCTCACTTCACTTTGACCATGCTTAAGTTAACAGCTTAAGTTTAGCTGCTCTGTTTCAGTGCTGCTGCTGCCACCTTCTGTCCTCTTCCCCATTTCCTTTCCCCATTCAATTCTTCTCAGCACCAGCTCTTGCCAAACTACACAAGAGGCAGTTTCAGGGAACCTGAGCTGAGCAGAGAGCTCTTTTTGGATGGATTGCTTCAGCTCCCCCAGTTAGTTTACCAGATGCCAGGGGAATGGGAAACAGGAAGACAGGACCCAACCAAACCAGAAAGATGAACAGCAGCATACATAATCTCAAGAACCTCAGTAGCACCAGTGTAGATTCCCAGACTGGGAACTTCCCAATTACTAATCAGAATGCACCATTTGAATTTAATAGCATTGATTACTAAATCACATTAATTTCTTGGGTTACCAGAGAACCAGAATTTTTCCCAGATCAAAGCTCAAACTGTTTTCAAAAGTTGTCCTAGAACTACCACTTACGTATAAATGTCCAACTTCTTAATTCTGTCCAGCACAAAAAGGACTGCTTTATTAGCTGCAATCCTCACTGAAATCATTTCCTTACTCCAATGAATGCTTATCATCTTAATTCTCTTAACTGTGCAAGTCTTGTCTGATCCAGGAGAGTTTTATGCTGAAGAGTCACAACCCCAGTTACAGAAAGATTTAAGTCACCTAAAGATTTCATACCTGAGAAACTCATTAATCCCTTGCTCACTGAATGATCCTTTCAGAAGGGCAAATTTCATCTTCCGAGCATTAACAGCTGCCATTGCTGGATACCCAAAGCCTCCAATTCCCAAAGAGCTCTCAAGATCTGACTGAGCACCTGCTTCTGTCCACAGCCACCTTGACGAAAAGATAAAATATAACATGAATAATTAGGATAGGCATTACAATTGTTTAGAAGTCACACATACCCTGCAGAGTGCAAGCTGGGCTCTCAACTGCCCTTGAGGGTGTCAACCCATCCCAGTTTGTTATTGAAGGCAGCAGGAAATAGCAGGACCCCAATCTTGAGCCATGTAAGAGAAGAAACCCCTCCTGAACAGCACCTCTAGGCCAGCACCATGCTCACAGCCACTGAAGGCTGGATCAGAACAACAGCCACGAAAGAGACAGTCCAAGGAAAGAAGAACTATGTTACCAATCCAACCAAATTGATGCACTTTAGCCTGTATTAAGCAATGTTTGAAATGGCTCAAGTTACAGATCTAAACACAACAAAGTACTGCCGAAATCCCATTGTAGAGGACTTCTGGCCAAAGATGGCAAGACCAATATTTCACTCAATATTTGTTCTTCACTGGTCAGGTCTCAGTTCCTCTTATGCTTAAGAAGTCCCCTGAGGAACCTCTGGAATCAGCCAATCTCAGCATTTCCCCCTAGGCTTTCACGCGATTTTGACCCCTTTTCACAGCAGTGTGTCAGAGGAACTCTCACTTCCCAGAGAAGCCTGAGAGATCCTAACCTCCATTTGAGAGAAGGAGAAGAGGCAAAGCCTGCTGGCCTGCTTCTTTGCAAGAATCAAATTAGTTAAACTGCAATTTACAATTTTTCTTTTTTTGAGAATTCAGTCATACTGTCAGATTCACCCCCCAGCAAAAGACTCTAAAAGAAACTGCATAAATACTGCCTTAAAATATTTTAGCATTCAGGACAAGAGTAAAAGGTGCTTAATCTGATCTCATTAACGCTTAGATATCCCTTGTAAACACAGGATTTGAGGTAGATTAAAAAGAAATCAGCAGTTTATTCTAAAGCCACAGCATCCACTCCCACTGTACATTTAATGAAATACCAAGATATACTATCCTGAACAAGGAACAACTCATATATGCAGATAAATCACTATCATACAAATTCTATCCTGTTACCTGTAAAAATGTTCACATCTTTTCCAAGACGACCAGTCTATAGTGACACTTACCCCCACATTTTCTTTTTGTATTTTTCAGCCATTTTTAACATGACATCCAGGTAAGAATTCCTCCCTGAAGCTCCTGTTTGTTAGACAGCATCGGACAAGTTAAAAGATACAACTACATGCTTTAAGTAACAAATTCATATAGAACTCCGCCAGCTTGTATGTCTACCTGTGTCAAGAATATGAGGCAGGACAGAAATGATGCAGAGCTGATGAGCATCACAGGTACTCTTCAGAACATCTTCACTAATTATCTAGAAGAAAGTGGTAGAAAGTCAATGAGAGTAAGACTTGGTTACCCAGCTGTGACTGTACTTCCCTCCAACAGCCTACCCTCCAACAACTCCATCCTACAAGGTAATAAGCATTGAAACAACTTCACACAAAAGCTTACAAGACTCCCCTACTTCACTGGTCCCCCAACACAAAGCTAATTACAAAGAGTTCAAAGTCTTCTGTTGAAACTTGCAGCAACAGGAAAGTAAGCAGTACCAAATAAGGCTTACACAGAGCACAGCAAGATGTCACTTCTTGCTCAAAGTCACTGTCCTTGGACCAGGGCTGGAAACAGCACACCCGGACCTATGCATACACCTGTAGGTTTTATTCGTGGTATTGCTAACATAAGGACAGCCAGCAGGGTGCAGCATTTGCTGAAGATGAGGACATTTAATCGACATTAACAGAGCAATACCAGTTTTATGTGATCTACCTTAAAAAAGAATCATTATGTACATAAGGCATACAGAAAATAGACATTTTAAAAGGATGACAAGGATGAAATAAACACCATTTTGAAATATCTTTTTTTAATTAATGGTACATTTTTTTTCTTCCTGCACCCCAATGGATTGTCTTGCATGCACCTCACTTTGGAGATAACTGATCCCCATTACCTATCTACCAACAAGCTGAAACTAGGAGTCACCACACAGAGAATGGAGGTTTTTTGGACAACAAGCAAAATCAGTTATCACGCAACTTCTAATGGATGGCTTACAACTGATAAAACCCTGCTCTCTTTAAAAAAAAAAAAAAATAGGGCACAGAACCCAAGCTGTTCACTTGTTCCTCAAAGAGGATTCAGACACCCTGGTACCATCACGTCAGCGTCTTCACTGTATCAATTCCACTAATCTTTCAGTCAACAACAAATTCACAGTCAAAATTAAATAACAGGAACTGAATGATCAGACTTGTAGTCTTTGACATTCTGCTGCAAAATAGTGTGGAAGCAGCACTCTGGTTGTTTTTTTTAGTTAATATAGTTCTGTACACACTGCTGCAAAGAATATGATGGAAAAGGTATTTGAGAAAATGATGTAGAGGTACCTCCAGGAGCTCAGGTGGTGGCGCATTATCAGAAAACAGATCCAGAGCACGAGCAGTGATATCAGATCTAGTTCTGCCACCATCATAATCAACAGGGTCTTCTCCTTTCTGGAAGATTTTAATTGTAGGAAATCCACGAATCTGCAAGATAAGTTTAAGCCATCAGCTCAAAAAAAATCTGAATATTTATGGTGGAAGTTATCTGCTACTCTGATGTCTTCTAGATTAAGAGAAAGGGAAGAGATTTAACGTCTAGATGAATCAAGGCTCACAGCATGTTATGACTGAACTGTAACAGTTTTGTAGCTTCCTACATGTGCAACAATTCAAAAAAAAAGGGTAACATACACTGAAACACTGATTCAAGTTTTAGGTCTGGTGAATCAGCAATAGTTTCATCTCAGTTTAGATGCACCAAGCAGGCTTAAGTACCAGGAGGACTATCTTAACTCTTTGTATTTCTTGGACATTAGTTTCCCTGATTTATCTGTGGGGAGACAACACTGTGCCTACATGGCAATAAATGGACTTTAAGCTCCCTCTGCTACACTTCCAGAAAAACATGTTTAGTCTTCCTGCTGACCACCAGCCATGTGCACTTACAGTGTGCTGCTTTGCTTCCCTGTAAGCTCCCTGTACTGTGTTAAAAATTAAATAATATCAGTTCACTCTGGGCCCACAACATAGCTGATATGAGCAGCTAATAGTGTCTGCATGATCCCTTACAACTGGCTCCAAGATGTACAGGCACATGTGTGTGTTCTGGAGATACTCAGCCAGCGTACAAACAGTCTGAAAGGAGAGACCTCTCACTTCAGATAAAGCTATACAAGACATTATGGTAATAAACAGCCTTTTTCATCAGCAACATCCAGATTTATTCCTTTCCTCTCACCCCATTTATTTATACTGTTACTGACATTCAGGAATGAATTATTTCTGGAAAAGTGGTATGTGTCACTTAACATTATTTTTAGCACAAAACACTTAAGTGTTACCAGATTAAGGAACAGTTCAGCAAGCATTAAAGGGACATCTGACTTACTAGAGATGGAAAAGAAACTGCAATCACTGCAGAGCACACTCACCCCGTACCGGCTTGCCAGCATCTGATTGACTGTTGCATCTACTGCAGCCAATTTTACTTTTCCCTTTGTTTGTTCCTTCACCTCAGTGGCAGCAGCTGCCCATTCTGGCTCTAGGCTGAAAAACAAAGAGTACGAGTGCTCTAAGCTCTCTTAGAGCTAGCAAAAGTATACCACATTCCAATATTATGTAGCATATTCCACTTAGAAAAAAAAATAAAGTCTCTGTAGAGAATGACAGCTAGGAGGGTTATTCTAAATGAGCCTGAAGTCCTGCCTCTCAGCGAATGAAAGGGTCAATATAACTTCTGGATCTTACTTCCACTTGTAACCAGGAATTTAGCTAAGAAGCAGTCCAGCCAGAGCAGCACCAAGGTGCCCTGAGCAGAAGCCCACAGAGTTTTGTTAAAACACCTTACAGAAAAACACACTTCCGATATAACAGAGATGCAAGGTTCCTTTTAGAGGATTAAGGGTATTGCACAAAACCAAGCACTAGTGGGAACTGAATTGTCAAAAAAACCCCAAAACTCATTTACTTTTTGCAGTGCCCACACCATGGGGCATAAAACTCCACCATCCACACATCGTCACTGTTTATGACGTTCTTATCAAAGCTGTCATCAGTCAGCTCAATCACATCCTTCTTATCTCCACCTCCGCTCTCTCGGCTCTGTAAGAAACAAACAGACCCTCACATAAGTAACCAAAATTAGTTTCCCACACAAGCCATCCCTTGTGTGTCATGTTATACCAAATGTCTTTATTTGAATGAGATACAAAACAGGCAGTGTTAGGTCATACAACTTTCCCATTTTAGAACTGACAATACATACAGCCTACTCCCACAGCACTTTCAAGAAACAGCAAGTGAACCTTGTCTTAAAAACAAACCAAAAAAAAACCAGAAAAAGAAATCAGGTCAAACTGACTAACACGAAGATGTGGGAACACTTCCCATCTGTCCGAGAACAAAGTCCTCTCCAACTCCCCCACCCCATTGTGCCCTGTTTTCTAGGCAACAGTTAAAAAGCGAGCGCAGTGCACACTACAGGGTACAGTCCACCCTGGTCTTTTATCTGGCCAACTTGAGAATGTTGAAGTGCACTTGCTCCATGATTTAGAAACCGTAGTAGCAGCCAGAAGCTTTTCAGTTTACCTTCAGAGAAATCCAGCAAGCCAGCTTCAGAAGAACACCACCAAATTAAAAAAGCCTCATCCACCTAGTTTAGACTATGTCTAGGCAAATAGTACCTCAACTAGTTGGAG
Organism: Fratercula arctica; assembly: GCA_947846985.1. NCBI lineage: Eukaryota > Metazoa > Chordata > Aves > Charadriiformes > Alcidae > Fratercula > Fratercula arctica. Next base: position 108,791,341 of record CANTUZ010000003.1, read on the forward strand.
AATGGCGCTAACACGGACCTCAAAGTTCAAAGGGAAATACAAAGTCTTGCACCTGGGGAAGAATAACACCATGCACAAGTACATGCTGGGGACTAACTAGCTGAAAAACAGCTTTTCAGAGAGGGACCTGGGGCTCCTGGTGGACAAGCTGAACATGAGCCAGCAACACACTCCTGTGGGAAAGGGAGCCAACAGCCTCCTGAGCTGCTTTAGGCAGAGAGTTGCCAGCAGGTCTGGGGACGTGATCTTTCCCTCTGCTCAGCACTGTGTGAAACATCTGGACTGCTGGGTCCAGTTCTGGGCTCCTCAGTATGAGGCATGCACACACTAGATCAAGTCCAGCCAAGGGTCAAAGCTGATTACAGGCTTTGAGCATCTGATACATGATGAGAGGATGAGAAAGCTTGGATTGCTCAGCTGGAAAGAAAGAAGGCTCAGCGCGGACCCTACCCATGTATATAAATATCTAGGTGGAGGGGAATAAAGAAAACAAAGGCAGACTCTTCTGTGCAATGCCCAGCGTCAAGACAAAAAGGGCGTAAGTTGAAATACAACAATTTAATTTAAACATAAGAGGAAACTTTTCTACTGTAAGGGTGGTCAAACACTGGAACAGGGTGCCCGAAGAGCAGCCTGTGGGGAGTCTCGGTCCTTGGAGATGCTCACAACTTGATGGGACACAGCCCCGAGCAGTCTGCTGTAGTTGACCCTGCACTGGGCAGAAGGCTGGACTAGGCAGCCTCCAAAGATCCCTTCCAACTTCAACTATTCTGTGAACAGTCAGGAGCAAAAGCTCTGATCCACAAGGCAGTCTCCAGTTGAAAACAAACCCACACAGTCCCTCAAATACCTGTTTCCCAGAACTATATCCTCCACTTCTGCCACTAAGACGGTCTTTCACAAGGGACCGAAGAGCACTTAAAGCAGCATCAACAATGGCATCGCTTGTCCTGCCACCTGCAACACAGCAAAATGAGCATTTAAAGCATCAAAAAGGCAGTTTAAGGTAGGGCTCTAACTTAATTACAAATTTAATACTCCCTCACCCTAACAATTTTTCAGGAAAAGCAGAACTGGGCTATGAATGATAGGGTACTAGTGGTGGGAGATCACTGACTTAACAGAAGCAACAGGACTGACTTCAATTTTAAACTAAACACCTGATCTGATGGGGGGGTGACTGTGGCAAGCTCCCAGTAAACAGGAAGAAAGGAATAATTCTTTAGAACTGCCTATCAACATCCACCAATTACAAACTGCAAGTGGGACTGTGAGCCCATGCTAAGACATGCACAATTTGGTCAAACAAGTCCCACCCATCTGTCTCTCAGTTACTACAAGCACTTGACAGGAAGGAAGCACCACACAAGACAGTATTAACAGCTACCATAATTACTCTATTCCGGTAAGTTTTTAGACCTGCAACACTTGAAAGAGCATCACATTTACCCTGATAATCCTCTGCTTTGTTTTTGTTGGCTCCAAATATCTTGATAGTTGGAAACCCTCTGACTCCATACTGTCCACCCAAGGACTGATGCTTATCTGCATCTACTGCACCTACTTTCACTACGCCCTGTGGAAATAAAAACAAAAAATAAGACAAGATTTCTAGAGTGACTTAACACATTTTATACTCTGTGCATGCTGGAGAGAAAGTTATTAGAAGGGTAAGAAAACAGTCATCGGAAGAGAGGTATTAACCCCCCTAAAGCATTTAACTGCAGAACACCATATATGTCCATTTTTCTTCATCCTGACAAAGTAAATTTAAAATTGGGGTTTTTTGTTTGGCTGGTTTCGGGTTCTTTTGTTTGTTTTTTGTTGGTTTGGGTTTTTTGTGGGTGGTTTTTGTTTTGTTTTGTTTTTAAGAAGAGGAATATATTTTACATAGCCAAGAGCTCAGCAAATCACTACATGACCAAGCTTTCTGTAATTAAAGAAATACTCCTCATCAACAGTTTACAAAGCTGTTGTCGAATGTTCTGTTCATGCTGTTCCTGTACTTCAGAGGCAGGTGACATGATAGCAAGGAAGAAAAGAGAAACACACTATTTTAGGGGATGGCTGGATTCTAATGTCTCTTGGTACTGTTAAAAAAAGCATCCCTGGAAAATTGTAATGTGAACTCACAGGGACTGAGTTTACTTGCTTCCTACACAATTTGATGGCTTCTTTTTTAAAAGAAAAAATCCACAAAAATCCTGACTTTAAGTGCCTCTGACTAGCCATTTCTCTGGCTGGACAAGCATGATTAAAGTGATACGGTTTTGGGGACCAAACCCCACATTCATCTTCACAAGCCAGATGACAAACAGACAAACTTTCCTCAATCCACTGCCACAAGCACATCTGAAACATTAAACTCACTTTTAATGCTGTTGCTGCTTTCTTCCACTCAGGGGTTAGTCTTTGACAATGACCACACCTTTTAGAAAGAAAAAAAAAAAAAAGAAAAACAAAGAGTAATTGTCATTCAGATCTGACAACTATTTCACAAAGTACACAGTGGCCTTGTTAGGTTTGCAATTACAGAACAGCTGCTCGCAGCAAACTGTGCAAGATTTAAGATCTACTCATGAAGAGGGGAAAGGCTATGCCACCACATCACACCATCACTCAGACTTCTGAAGAAAAACCTCCATATGTATTATATAGTGCATACACACCCCCACACAGATATATACACACACATCTCAAAAGCTACCTAGCCTTCCTAACAGAGGGAAACATGAGCACCAAAATCCAGATTTGTACACTAGTCTGCTTGTTGGAAGCCAAAATGGACCCATAACAAGGCCTGAAAAAAGTTATTCTAGAGGTAACTTCTTAACTAGCAAGAACTTGTGGCACAAAATCTCCTGGATACATCTGTGGAAGACCAACAGTTGACTGGCAACTAGTGTACAATCACAGCATCACAAGTCTGGAGGGAAAGAGGAGCTGACAATTTACTTTGTTGCCCTTGTTCAATAAAGCTTCTCCTTGCCTGTAAAGCTGCAACACACTTGAAGAGCTTCCCTGTAAACCTCTCAGTCCAGACATGGTCAGGCTATGGCAGTGAAAGGCCCTTTCCTCCAGAACGTGAAGCTTTGCATGACAATAACAGAGGATTTGTGCAAAGATGGAATATACATCACTAGAATTTACATAGAACACGAAGACAGCACATGCTCTGGACACAAGCAGGGTGGGAGACAGAGGTGTGAAATTAAGATGCACGAAGCAAGAATTTCCAATTTCCATAGAAAAATACTAAGTGTGAATTCACATCTGTGCTTTCACATCCACAGCAGGTTCTGAAAGACAGAAGTGAGGGGTCTTCTCACTTACTTATTGCACTTTGATCAGTCATTTTTAATACTAATTTCAGTAGAAAAATTGAAGTAGTAAAATGGTATATAAGGTTTTGTTGTCAGACCCTATATGCCAATTTGAAACCAATTCCTGCCTTTTTCTCTGGTGAGGCTATTTAAAATAGGAATCCCAACTCCAGCAATTTTGCTAGTCATGAGGCCATCAAACAAACAGCTGTACTGCCAGCAACTGAATGAAACCCTGGACTGAGCAGCAGCAGATTCCTATGCTGCTCCTCCAAGATAAGAGCAAGCAAGTATGCAGCTGTATTTCTTACCATGGGGCATAGAACTCCACAAGCCACAGATTCTCACTCTGAATGACCTCCTTGTTGAAGTTAGTTGGTGTTAGCTCTATCACATCATCACTGGCTGAATACAAACCATTAACTGCCAGGAATAACGTGCAGCTCACTGTTCCTAGAACAAAAAGCAAAGTAATCAGCACTCCTGCAGAACATTCATGGCTCTCCTGTTGCCATGGCTAAATCATGTCCCTTCCCAGCAAAAATCAGCAAGAAAAAAAGGGAAAGGGATTCCAGGGAAAGGAACTGATGATATAAAAACGAAGTTAAGGCAACATTATGTATTCCCTCCCCACTTAAATCATGGTTCTACAGGATCATGTAATACATTTTCTGTGCCTAAAGCTAGCTGTAGTTATGTCACTCCCATTATGACTCTCCAGAGAGCATTTTATCAAGCTGCAACCCTAACTACTACTGGTACCAAACCAGCAGAACTTCCACAGGGATCCCCACAATCAGCTACATTTTCTATCAGTTCTTTCTCACAGAAACTCCTAAGCCTATCGCCCACACCTCTTGCACAGCAGGCACTTAAACACGCCTTTCATAGGATCACATAATGCAGGACTGTCCCAAGTAGTCAGTACAGTTACACTGATTTTAGGATCAGCACTTGATGCACTGGTAGTGTTGGAAGCTCCTTCATTACTGCTCATGTGGATCTTCATCTACCATTGATTTGTCTGGAGACAAATCATCAGACTGGAGAACAACAGCTAAATCTTTCTGGTTAATAACTCAAGCACTCTTAGAGTGCTAAAAAAATAATCCTTAAAAGGTACAAGGAAATTGCTTTCACTTCAGAAAGACTTTATATTTCTGGTCACTTCTGGATCTTATTATCTCTTGAGACTAAGACGTAAGACCTCATAATCCTTCCTTCTACCTAGTCAGAGAGATTAAGAGGTGACTTGATGAAAGATGACAAGCACCTCTAACAAAATCCACGTAGCAAAAGACTTTTCTTAATCCAAAGAGTGAGTGGAGTAAGAGCTCACACAAAAGTTAGACCTAGGCAAAAAAAAGTGAACTTTGCTGCGAGTGGTTAATAACTTGAAGAGGAAGCTGCGCATTCTCTCTCAAGACTGAACATGAGATGAAGATAGAGTTCAGTGATGCAGAAACTACAGCACGTGGTACACAGACTGCACACCATCACCTACCTTTTATCAGTCCTGCTCAAAAAAAGCCACTTTCATTACACCTATTCCACAGGGGAGAAGCTAACAGAAATAACATCTTCCAGGTTACTCAACCAGAGATGGGACTGGATTGCCACAACCAGCAACCCAGCACCCCATTCATTGCACCACTCCCCTTCCTAATGGCTTCTTCTAGCCCTAGGACCCAACCCCTTTCTTTTGGGGTGATCCTAGTTGGTTTCCAGCTCCATATTTACACATTAGATTAGCTCTCTCCCTTCAGCATGCCCACACACAAGCAACACTTTAGCAGCACTGATCAACTGACTTCCAGTGCGATCTGTGGCTGTCACAGCATGTTACAGTGACCTACAGTAGCAGCTGCCACTGGGGTAGAGTAAGAAAACCAGGATGAAAAAAGCTACTTGAATGTTACAGCCACTCTCAAGAGAGAAACCCTTCTCTAGATGGAATGAGACCATTCTGTTGAAATCAGCATATTTTGGTTTCACATAAAAAGGTATCTCTGGCAGAACACATTCAGAAGCTGAACAGAATTCATTCAGCTATTTCTGCCACTTCAAATAGAGAAGTTCTAGCTTATGCAAAAACACCTGCTAAAGAGAATTCACAAAAGAAAGCACATGGTGAAATTAATCTAGTCACATATCACTGCATTTTTTTTAATTATGACTCGCTAACTGCTGGCACAATTTTCCCTTCTATAGTGTAATAGTCAAGGTTTATTTCATCTTTAGCAAATAAAACCATCATTTTCCTACAAGCATGTAACCCAGGAAAATACAAATTTGTCCTTGATACTACGGCCAAAAAAAATCTCAGATAATCTGATTTCAAAAGTTGTTTTCTAATGTAAGCGAATTACATAGACAGGAGTGTTGTTAAACCAACTAAGGCAGCTCCGTACTAGTATTACTAGTCCTCAGCAAAAAACCAAGTTGCAACTCTGAAGAACTGTGAGGGAAAGTTTTTGCTACAGGATAACAATGATGATTCTGTGAACTTCCTCCTTAAAATACCCACACCTTCTGCAGCAGAGCTGGGTGTGCTGAAGATCACACATTTTCACAGATGTGCCCTCGGTGAGTGAAAGCCCTTCCCTTCGGCCCTGCGTGGCGTTACCTGCACCTCCGGCACTGCTACAGCGGGGTCCGAGGGGGACCACTTCACAGGGTTACCCATTTATTGGGCACAGGAGACCCAGCAGCAGGGGGAGGGGAACAGGAAGCACAATTCCCCGCAGACTCCTCCCTTTGTCTTCAGTCATCACTTTCTTACAGCCCTAGATCCCAGGTCAGGACAGCCAGGCAAGTAACGCATCGCCGCTGACTGGAAATCAAAGCTTTTTTTCCTTTTTTTTTTTTTTTTAAATTAGGGTGAGAGACAAGCACTGTTTCCTTTAATTTTTTTGTTGCTGGGATCTTTAGGCTGCCTGCCTGCGCTCCGGTAACCCACTGAGGATTCGGGATGGGGGGCGTCCCCCACCTCCTCCTCACGCCTCCATTCCCGTCCCCCGGCGGGGCAGCGGCTTGGGCCGGCGATGGCCGAAACGCAGCTGTAGGCGCTCTCCCCAACGCTGCGGGTTACCCACCCCGGAGAGCGGCCCGCACGGCCTAGAGCCCTCGCCCCTCCACGGCGGCTCCCAGCCCGTTCCCAGCAGCCGCTTAGCTCCCTCCCACCACCACGGCCCCACACCCTCGACGGCGCCCGGAAAAGGGGAAACTGCGGCCCGCCGCCACCCGCTCAGGCCGCCCCCGTCCCCTCAGCAGCTCCTACCCCACCACAAACGGCCAGCAGCACGCGCCCCCATAGCTGCCCTCCGCTCCCTCCGCCGCCGCCGCTACTAGAGCCGTCCCGGCCCGCCCCGCCCACGCGCCGCGCGTTCCTCGCCGTGGCCGCCGCCCATTGGCGGCGCCGGCGCTCGCGCACTGGCAAGAGCCAATGGGAGGTGGCCGCGTCAGTCGGTGCGGGGCGCGGGTGTGCGGAGGAGGCTCTGAGGGGCGGAGGAGGAAGAGGGTGGCGGGGCTGGGCCTGGGCCTGGTGGGCCGGGGCTGGAGTGGGGTCCTGGGGTTGGCTGAAGGCTGACGAGGGCAGGAGGGTGGTGGAGGTATGCCTGGACAGAGTGGTCAGCAGGCTGCCCGTCCCGGAAAACGCGCTCTCAGCCTGCTTCTGGCAGCTTCGCGGGGTCCTGCCACACTCGGAGCGCCCTCAGCCGCTCCCCGCCTCGCAGCGCTGGGGGCTTTCCGTGGCTGGGCTGAAACCCACGCAGGCCTTCAAGGAGAAGGAAGGCAGGCCGGTGTGTGCGCTGTTTGCTGCCCGAGCTTCTTTTGTACTGCCTCTAAGTGCACACTAAGTCTAAGGATTTGACAAGCTAAATCATGTCACTGTGAAAGGTGGGGCTGGCATCTAGATTCGAAAAAGGTTTGCAAGCCACAAGCTTGCATGTAAAAGCAGAAAGAAGTTCACCTAGCTGTGCCTGCTGTAGGCCAAGAAAATAAAAGTAGGGTGAAGGGAGGGCTGGTGCATGCTCCTACAGGTGCTGTTAAAACCTGGATAACCTGCTTGCCTCCAACAAAGACTTGGAAAGTTTGGGTTGAGCAGCACAATATGTGTATAGCTATGAAAAATCAGCATCCCAGTTCAAAAGCTCTAGAAACAACTGATAGTAAAAGCTGATTGTTCCCCGCGACCATGACTGCAGATTGCAGGAGGGTACTAGAGCTTGGGGCTATGTTGTCAGTAGGCATAGATCCAGACAAAGGCTTTCGCAGAGCTAGGATTCAATGATTAAGTGATCTGTGAAGGTTTTAGTGTAGTACTAGTAGCTGGACTTAATGTACCACTGAAATAACAAGTTTCAGCAGTTGGATCTGAAGTAATCCAAATTGTCCCCCCATCTGCACACCCGTTACTTCATGCTCACAAGTAGCGCTTTTCAGGGCTATTAAGTCCTGCTGTTTAAAAGTATGAAATCGTTAGCACGGTAGTGAGAACAGGCAGCCGTTTTCACACACAAGTTGTTTCAAAAATAGAGGAACAGGGATGCATGAAATAAAAGGAGATGCAAAATACTGACATCTTGGCATTTCCATCCATAAAAGAGCAGCCTGATGAGCAGGCAGTTTCAAGTTTGTGATGATTCCTAGTTCTTAAGATAAAACATATCTCACCTCTTATCTTTACTGACTCCTAAAGCAAACAGGAGTTGCTTTGCAGCCCACCCTTCCCAAGGGAATGAGTATGTCTCTTAAGTTTCTCTTACATTCTACCAGTATGATGAAAAAAGTAGACATGACACCTTGGGGCAGTCCTGAGCAGTTAGCATAGCTCTAGGTAAAATCCTCAAAACCAGAAACAACTAGAGGATAGTTTTATGGCATGTAAATTTGCAGAGAAAATTGATACTTTGGAGGGGGGGAGGGGTGGCTAATAGAAGGAACTGCATAGAGGTAGTGTATTTTATTTTTCATCGGTGTCATGCAATAGTAAGTTGAATGGATGCGTTTAACATTTCTATGCACCAAGAAGCACGTGTTGAAGTACTTATTGCCGAATAAGAAGCTTTTAACATAGATCTTTACTGACTCAATAAATTCCTAGTGAGTTTCTACAGGAAACAATTCTACACCAGGAGCTATTCAACATTTTTATGTGTGTTCTGGAAATACACGTAAGATAGTACTGATAAAACCTACACCAACACAAATATTAGCAGAGTGATAAATAACAAAAACAGGGCAGCAATATGGGGTGTTTGATAAATGAGCTGCCTTCAGACAAAATGCATTAAGGGTTTTAATGAGTGTGCATGGGGCTTTACTATCTCAGTGAAGACAGTACTTGAATGGAGTCTCCGAAAAAGATTTAGATGCTTTTTCTCCACTGCAGCACGAACTTCTGTGATACTACTGGCAAAAAACCTAACATGACTCATGGCTACATAAAAAGGGAATAATGGGAAGATACTTTGCCTGCAGATTTTCATGAGACAAGTTATTGAGCCTGTGTTTAGAAATGTATAGGTAATTGCAGGAACAGGATTAGAAGGGACTTTGCAGATTTCTGAGGTCAGCACACTGATATGGCAGACATCGCTCCATATAGGACATGGAGGTGTGCAGGGGAGCTGGCTGATGCAAAACCTGAAATCAGTTACCAGAGAAAGGAAATACAGCATTTGAAGAACACTTGTACTGACAGCAAGAGTATTAATGTTATAAATGTGAGGAATATTCTTGTATTCCAGGGATCTTGCCTAGTTCCTGCCCTGGCAGATGAGTAGGAGGAGTATAACGCACAGGGATTCTGGCTTTACAAGTTCTGGGTGCTTCCTAACTCCAAAACTGAGACGTGTTTGAGTGTTCCTGGATTGCAGTTCACTGTAAAGCAAGCTTCGCCTGAAGGAGCATTTTTCGTTTGTGTTATTAACATGCACTTAATCTTAGTGGTCTGTAATTACCAGAAGGCAGCGGACAGAAGCTTTTACTGGAGACAATAAAAACAGGGGAAGCCTTAGAGCTAGTAAAAGAAGTGGGGATAAGGATTGCTCCCTGGAACAACTGGCTTAGTTTCCGGCAAAGAGGTGCCAGTGGCTGCATAGCCTCAGAAGGAATGATGGATGGAGCTTAAGAAAAGCTATTCTCTGCTTAATGAGGCTTATCTGTTTAGGATGAGACTGGGGTGCAGGTTTGGAAGCTGTAAAAAGGCCTTTTGCTGGCTTATTTGATACACATCACCAGAACCGACCATGTTTGAAGAAGCAGAGGAAGACTCGGAGGCAGCAAAAACTTTGAGGGGCCCTACAAATATTCCAGGCTCCAGCATCTGCTGTTCAGAGATGCAACAGACATCATCAGCTTTGGAGCCCATTTGCCTTGATCAGGATGGGCCCATCACAAGGAATGAACTCAGTTGTTAGGCTTCAACGTTATCCTAAACCAGATATGATTGTTTTAGCCTTATCCCCACCACAGCTGGAATCAGCCACTTCCATTACTTAAACGGAACATTCACCTCTTCAGATCCAGACCTTTCTCTCCCAAGTCTGTTCTGTCGTGGTCATTCAGATCCCCAACAGGACCTGTCATTCGCCTTTTCTGTATCATAATTTATTTGGGATTAGCCTGTTACACAGCCATTTTATATTCACTTCTAGACTCTCAAAATGGCATTGAAAAAACAGTAGCTTCAGATGCACCAAGTCTGACCTGATCGTGTAGCTTCCTATCACCACATCACCTGGTGCAACGATATAAGGTTTATTCTTTATGGTTAACAGCAGAAGGCATTGTGTTTTCCAGTGCCAGATGTTTCCTTTTTTTAGGTTATATCCTGTTAATAACCACCACCTCCAGTGGTCCTAACTAACTCTCAGAAGGCCCATCCCTGCCATCTGCCCAGTGCAGTGAGCACAGCATTACTAGCGTAGTTAAAGCGTTTTTTGGCATGACAAACTATTTCTGTCTGTGCAAGGCTTTCTGATGAGGTAAGCTTTTAGCACACTTAATAGCTGTGTGTAGTTTTACACATCTGATCACTGTGACTCTGCTAGCCAAGCAGTGCATGTGTATGCGCAGCATCTCTGTGGCCACTTAACATCTCCGCTCAATAAAGTCAAAGCATCAGCCCATTGAAAAGCTAAGAGCCAGCACCACAGACCTGAGTTGAAACTCCTGTCAGATTGCATTAAAGGGGATGTAAATAAGTTAAAAAACATCAAGTGATTTCTAGTTGTCCTTTAAGGGCTGAAGCCACAATAATCTTATTGCAAATGTGTATTTCAGCAGAAATCTGCGTTTTCAGACATCTCACATACAGCTCATGAGTACGCCTCGGCTCCCCCTCTTGGTGTCTTGCCTAATAAGTCATTGAATATAGAAACCCTCTTCCTTTAGCTTTTCTGGGCTATACTGGTTCTCCTCTACTCCTCAACAGGAGAGTTCACCTTAAACTCTGATAAACACATCTCATAAGGCCAGCATGGCTTTGCCTGTGGTGTAGTGAAGCTTTCAGAAGTCTTGATTTTAAAGGTTGAGAAGAGTAAAGAATTGGCTGGAACAAGACTAAGAGAAAGCAGATATTGAGGACACCAAGGGGAACTGTAAAACGAAAGGAAAAATACCAAAGGCGGCAGTGAGGGGGAGCATTTCAGAGGTTTTATAGATGTAGATCTCTATCAGCTTGCTTGTGTCAGGCAGGTGGAAGCCCAGTCTGGCTGGAAGGGGGACCCTGCATAGTCCCCCAGCTCCAGCAGTACCTGTCACCCTGGGACTGCTGGCTGACAGGGCAGGGTGCTGCAGCCCTGTCCCGCTCCTCTCCTTTCACCTTGGTCAGTCCAGGCTGGCAGTACACTCCACCAGAGTATTTCTGCGCAGTAGCAGGCTGTATTTTTGGCTGACCAGCAGACTACATGTTTACTGTGGTTGACTGCTCTGCCTTATCTTGTCCTGAAGGCACAGGGTTTTCCACGTGGCTGAACTGGCAGGAATGCATATAGGACACTATAAAAAATGATGAAAGACAGTGAAGGGAAACTCAGACTCAAAAAAAATGTTATCAGGACTGAACCGTGCGAGACATCATTTTGAAAGCATAGCCTGAATATTGGCTGTAGATAGTATAGGCAAGGTCGCAATAAAATAGAAACATCTCTGGTTAGGACCAGAATCAGGAACTGCGGGAAAAAAATTGTGGGAAAAAGGGAAAAAGTGCATCAATGAGATCCACAGGCAGTGTTATTCTGGAAGTTGCTAAATACAAAGAAGTAGATCAAAGAATTAAGGGGACCATCAGCAAGATCAGTGAGACTGGGTCTGGGGAGCTGCAGGCCAATCTGCCTGGGAGACTGGCTCGAACCTCTGGCATCTGAGCTGTCAAAGCCTAGAAATACCTGGAGGTATACTCCTGGTCCTGACCCCGCTACAAACCATGGCAAGTTTCTCCTGCTGCAGTAGAGGAAGGATTTTGTTCAGTTAGTTCTGGTGAGCAGCAAAAATAAAGGCACTGCATGGAGTGGAAAAGCTGAGCTAGTTTCTGCTCCCACATGACTCCAGGAGAAGGAGAGATGACTCAGATGAAGAATAATGGACTAAAAGTTGTAATTTACTGCCTCACTAGCAACACATATGATACATTACAGATTAATGTGGTGGTAATAAACTGTTCTGTGTAACCTTGCGAAGTTTTATTTTAACTTGCAGTAAAAGCAAAGGAGTTAATTTTGAGTGGCATGGAGACAGTCGATGGGGAACAGCTGCTTATTGCCTAATACAAGAACTAGAGTTACTCACTAAGAAACAACAAATGAAAGTATTAGGTGTTTGATTCAAAACAAAAAATGCAGATACTTTTTCCTATGGGTAGTTAAATTATTGAACTCCTTGCTGCAGGGTATTTTGAATGGTAAAAGTTTAAATGGATTAAAAAAGTGACTGGAGAAAGTCATGGAAAGAAAAGCCACTCATGGCTGGTTAGCCATGAACCCTGTCTTGGAAAGTCCCTTAACCACAAAATGATGGGAGTTGAGACTGTGCTGTGAAAATGTACCTATTTTTTCTTGTTAATACCTTCTTCCAAGATACAGAGCTGGATGCCTTGTTGTCCTGCTTTCATATTGCTGTTTTATGTTGTCAAATGCTTATCTGCCATTGATTAACAAGTTAATTATTTTGGGGATGGGGGTGGAAAAAGCTTGTGTAGGACAGTTACCACCAAGCTTGTTTTGCCCTTTTGTAATTCCTTAACCGGAGGTGCTAATGGGCAACAGAAACTCCCTGATCAGCTGAACTGCATTTATTTGCACCATGACAAATAAAATGAAACTGCTTTGCTAAAAAAACCCAAACAATAAATTGAAGTTATTTTAGAGAAGGGCATCAAGGTGACGGAATTTTAGAAAGGTGAACTGGAATGACCTGTTTGCTAAGTAGTGAGTAAATGCTGAGGAGCTAGATGGAAAAAGATGACAAATATCTGTATAGTACAAATATCTGGGTGTTAAAGGAATTTTTTTATGAGGGTATGTGGAAGCAGAAGAGGGAGAGGTGGGAAGAAATTAAGGACAAGTTCATTTAAGCTGTTTGTTGGAAGAGCTACTGCAAATGGCACAGCCCAGAGGGCAACCCCTGATGCCAGGGATTTTCTCTGTGCTGGAGATGGAGGCAGAAGGGCAGACCTCCGTGTTTCCCTTTCCCTGCCACCCTCTTTATATTCCTCTCTCTCAGCACTAATGAATCAAGAATTATTGCTGGTTATCCGCTAATGCAACGAATACCCACTAGATGCCACTGTGCCATTTCTCAGTCTGTGTAAAACTACACGCCCTTCGCAGACCAGAGCAGAATATATTCCTTTCAGTCACAGCCCTGATGCTTTTGAAGGTGTGTGTGAGTGGTTTTGTGTGCATATAGCCCAACAGAGACTAATGACAACGCTGTCGCAGAAAACAGCAGGATAGATTGTTCATTGGTGAGGCAATGCTAAAGAGGTTAGTTGTTATACAATAGAAAGCAGCAGTGGCCATTACTTTATATGAAGTTTGTAACATTTCCCTGCAAGGTCTTCTTTGTGCCCAGCCTGAGTTGCTGCATGCTCGTGGCTGTGAGCTTGGGGACAGCCAGTGAAATCCTCACTCAGGGCTACCGAGTAGGGTTACAATCGCACAAGAGCTCTGTAATGCACCCAAACATTTGTAAAAAAAAATTACAGATGGCACCTCCTTCTGTGTTGCAACAAATTGTCACCTTTTTAACATTGCTTCACGTTGCCTCTGTTGTGGCACGTTCCCTCCTTGTGACGTTACCTGTGCTGTCATATGCAACCTCTTTAATCACCGTTAAGTCAGAAGATTTTAGTGACGTTTAGAAAGTTCTGGTGGGGATAAACCACACTATCCCCAAGCTAAGAGCTTCCTCTGGGCTAAATATTCCTTAGAGAAGATTTAGGGCATTAGCCCTTCATTTGCTTTGGAATATACTTTCCTGTCCCATTTCAGTTGTAATTTTGTTCTGACTTTTTCTCTCAACCTGACCCTAAGCCTAATCCTAGAGTGCCCCTTGGACAGAGGACCCCAAACCTTCTCCCAGTTATGCCATGTCCAAGGGAAGATACTTTTTGCAGCCTTCTCTGTCTTCCTCCAGCCCTGCTCCAACTGTGGTCTTGCTATTGCTGTCAGACCTAATCCTGACCCTAGCAATAATCTAAGCCATAGACCAGAGGCCCTGCTCAATTCAGGGACTAATTATTCCTCAGATAAGAGCTCCAGTAAAGCCAATGCTTTATTTCAGTGTTGGGTTGAGAGAAAGAGAAAGCCCAGAGCTTCAGGAGCAGAGCTGACGGCACTCTTCTGAAGTGACTTCTGGCATCAGCCCCTAGTTTACTTGAAAAAGCACTTTCCAGCCCCTAACAGCTGGAGCTTTGAGTTTATTTCTTGGCTCTGAACCGAACTGTAATCCTTGTCTGGACCTTAGGCAAGGTACCTAAGCCTTTCCTCCGGCTAAACAGTCCCCATGGGAGAGATCTTTCTCCAGCCCCAAGCTTTCTTTGGCAGCCCCTTTCCAGCTCCACCCTGGATGCAGCTCTGATCTGTCTCTGTCTCAGCATCCAACACTAGGCTGAGCCATTGGCCAAAGACCACTTAGATATGGGGATGAAATCAGCGCCTCTAATTCACTTTAGCTGATGGACCTCTGACAAGAAAACTTTGTAATAGACTTGTGTGGGAATGCACGTTTGTTGAGCTCCAGAGAATTTGCAAAACATAGCAAACTTGTAAAAAAAAAACCCCAAAACCAAACAGTACAGGTGCTATCATCACCAAGCTAATACTAAGAAGATGAGAGTATGTAAATGTTATACATTGGAAAACAGAGAAAAAATGGCTTTTATCTTGCAAAGGGTCTCCTGACCTTCTCCTACGCACTCTGTTTTGTCTTGTTTGCCACATGCACATCTTTGTGAGTGTATGGATAGTGAGGGCTACAGTGCAGGAACTTGTCTGTATGGCAGCTCCGTGTATGTTTGATACTGTGAGAAAACCAAGATGTGACGGATACAGAATTTCTCAGGAAAGATGCTAAAATGAAACAGCAGCCAGTTTCACTTGAGTCCTTCCAGTACAAAAGCTTTTATATGTAGTCAGTTGGGTGTTAATAACATTGCAATTTGCAGAAGACCTGTGGAAAGAGAGGCTGAGCATAAGCAAGGTGTCAACAGAATGCAGAACCACCATGAAAACTACGGGGGTCCCTTTTGTCTTGCAGCTGGCCAACATGGCCAGGCTGGTCATGTGACAAGCCAGAAGTTGGTCATCCCAGATGCATATGTGCGTTTTTTGGTACTCTGTTTTATTTAGTATTCCAATAACTTGATGTGTGCTATATGACTAGAACCAGCTAGGTTCCTAACTCAGTGCTGCTCCTCTGCCTACACTTGTTGATTTAACAGGTGGAATCCAGGCTTTCCCTGGAGTGATGCCCGTTATTTTTTCAAATATTGGTTCACTTGTCTTGTGAATTCTGCAGTTTTTCATTTGAGTGGCAAATGAGTGACAAGCAAGAAATCAAAGCACCTTATCTCCAGACACCAGCTGGTTCTCTGTCTGGCCTCAACTGATGACATTTAGAAGTATGTGAAATCTGTATTAAGCATCTGAAAAGGCATGTGTTTTCCTCATGTTAATGTTTGGATCCTGCTGGATTCTAGTTCTTGCTGTGCCACATGTTTTCTGTGCCAGAAGTAAGTCGGGAGACTAACTTATCTTCTTTTCCTCTCACTCAGACTGCCATTGTCACTAATTAAAACATGTCATCCATGAGAAAGCTAATTATCACTACTGTACAGAGGAGCAGGCTGAGGAAAGGGTATTGCTGGCAGATCAGAGCTGTGACGTGTTTATTCTTTGGAAGCTAGAAGTCTAGAGGACTATCTCATTTTTACCTTTTTTATTTTTCCCTTTTTTTTTTTTTTTTTTTTTTTTTAATCAGGGAGGATGACTTGGATCAAGTCCTCAGAGAAGTCCTGGGGGCTGTTCTCCTAACTAACCTGCTCGTATACTACCAGAAAATCCATGGCTTCCCAAAAGTTTTAAAAAAAGAATATTTGGAAAGTCTCTGTCCAGCTGTGCATGTGCAGGGAGGAATGTTCATTCCTACACTCACACATCTAGAAGGGGGTGTGTCTGGGCAAACAGAGGGAAGCTTGGAGACCCTCCATGCTCTATTTCAGAGATTCTCTGGGAGACAAATTAGAGGATCATTTGGGACAAAAGATTATTGATTATCTATGAATGCTTGTGGTCAGGTGGATGCCGGGTCTCTAAGTCGACTCTGAGTTGTGCGGGCAACGGGAAAGACGAATACACCAATATGATGCAAGTCAATTCCAACTTTATTCAGCCTAAGTGTTACATTTATAGTATTATGATTTCTGTTCACACGCTCTAACTCCTATTAATTGGCTGCATGCTATCCTCACGAGCTGCTCACGCACTTAATTCTGTCTTGTCATTGGTCAGCCTTTCTTGACGTATGCTGCTTTAAGTTGCTTCGTTAAACTTCTTTCTGCAGATTCAGCAACCCTTCTGGTCAGCACTTCTTTATCTTATGTCCGACAGTAACTTTTCTTAAACTCATGTCAAGGCAGGCCTGCAGGCCTACTTATGCTAAGGCCTACTTTTGCTAACACAACTCATGCCCATCGCACACCATCGTCTCCCACAGGTGGAGGCAGGGTCTCTCTTACCAGATATCCATCTTGGACCTTAGAAAACTTTTCCCCAAAAATCTTTAAATTAAGCTAACATATTACTTTGAAAAAATTCTTGATTACTCTGAGTCATGAACTGAATCAATGGCACATGAACAGCTATCTTTACGATAGGACATTATGGGGAAGTGGGGAGGGTGTTGGGGAATATGATCTTTCCTTTTCTCACCCACTGCTACCGCAGGATTGCCCAAGTTCAGTCTGAGCCTGCTGCTCCTTGCAGTGCTCTGGAAGAGCTGGCAGATGGTGCTGCTTACCTTTGATATACAGCATATTTTATCATTGTGTTGTTTTACTGTCAAAACAGAGTTTGTTCACACAGGTGCTGTACATTGGAGAGTGGAGATCAAGGGAGGAGGAGAAGAGTAAAAAGGGATGAACGGGGTGAGTCTTACAGTCCTTAAAATTTTGATCGAAGATAACGTAAGAGTAGTTGGAGCTACTGCATTAATGTGACAAGTTGCATTGTTTGCTAGCATTAAAATTGAAACTCATATGTGTGTCAGCCTGGAGAAGAGAAGGCTCCGAGGAGACGTTATAGCAGCCTTCCAGTACCTAAAGGGGAGCTACAGGAAGGATGGGGAGGGACTCTTTATCAGGGAGTATAATGATAGGATGAGGGGTAACGGCTTCAAACTGGAAGAGGGGAGATTTAGATTGGATATCAGGAAGAAATTCTTTACTGTGAGGGTGGTGAGGCACTGGAACAGGTTGCCCAGAGAAGCTGTGGATGCCCCATCCCTGGAAGTGTTCAAGGCCAGGCTGGATGGGGCTTTGAGCAACCTGGTCTAGTGGGAGGTGTCCCTGCCCGTGGCAGGGGATTGGAACTAGGTGATCTTTAAGATCCCTTCCAACCCAAACCATTCTGTAATTCTGTGATTCTGTGATGTGCAAAATTAGACATACTGAGTCATATTTTTTAACTGAGTACTCGTAAGTTGATGTAGCCATCAACTTTAGGGCAAGAAGGGTTCATTCCGCTAATCTAGGCTGACCTGGGTTAAAACAAAGGTCCTCAGACTTCCCCAAATTAATTCCTGTCTGAACTAGTCCATATCGTTTAGACAAGCAGACAACTACAGTTTAAAAATGAACAAAGGTCAAGAGTTAGATCAGTATTAATTTATCGCAGCTGAGGAAATGATACATTACATTTTGTGCACTGAATTTTGCAGTGTTTCTGTAGAAGAAAAAGCTCACATTTCCTCATACTGCATCACAATATTGTAGGAAATGATGCTGCACTGTTGTAGAAACAATATTCTAAAGCTCAAAGCCAGGTGTTACATGCAGAGAAAGGTTATTTTATTTACAAAAAAGTGAGTTCCTCCCATCCTCATACCTGCATGATCTCAAGCACTAAGACACACGTACGTGTCCAAGTAGCCTGCCCAGCGTTTAGGCTTCTAGAAGGTGATCTGGTGGATCAGGCGGACAAAGTGGTCTGGTCCAGATTACTTGTGGTGAAAAAATGTACAAAGGACTCTGGTTACTCAGTACACATCATGTCTCCTGGGTTATCCTTAGGCTGATGACCATTTGATAGTTTTACATAAGCTTTTTTGCACCCATAGAAGCTGATGGTGATTTTGATCTTTTACCTCCCCATCCCATTTCATCTCATTAGAATTTACTCATGGTCCTTTGTCATGATGGGATTTTAAGGATCCAGTGCTGTTAGAATCACGGAACGGTTAAAGTTGTAAGGGACCTCTGAAGATTGTCTGGTCCAGTACCTCTGCTCAAAGCAGGGTTCACCAAATTAGGTTGCTTAAGACCTTGTCAGGTTGGGTTTTGAATATTTCCAAGGGTGGAAACTCCACGACTACCATTTTTAACCACCCGTTCAGTAAATATTTTTTTCTTTATGTTTAAATGGAATTTCCTGTTCCTCGTCTTCTGATGATCATCTTGCAATGTCTTGAGTCTTTGTCTTAGTCTTGATGTAGGCTGTCCTTTGTTTTAGGCTCTCCTTTTTTTCCCCAATCTGGGTATGAAGCATGCAGAAGCTGTTGGCAGATATGCTATGATCTTGATGACATGCTAATCTAGATGCCATCAACACATGTCTTTCTTACATCTCCACTTCTTCCATGCATTCTGCTGCATCCGCATTGGGATGTTTCCCTTCTTTCTCCACTGGGAACCATCCTAAAGTTTCTGTTACAAATCTTAACATCACCACTGTCATATAGGGACACTCCATTTAAATCAGGCAAATGTTAGTGCGGAGTAACCAGGTATAAGGGAAATAGACATAGCAGAGTAAGGCGTTTTCCTTCTCACTCAACTTAGAGAAATAAACTTAATTGCAGAGAACAGGGCAATGTTTCAAATTAGAAACCACGAGTTGACCTGTCAGCTCAATCTATGACAGTGAAATAAAATCTTGAATGTTAATTTAGGAGGCTGACAACGTGGTAATGAAGGGGAATGCAAAAACACGTCCTTGCAACATTGCTAAAAATTGGAACAAGTGATTTATCGAATGTTGAAGGACATTTGTTTAATGGGCATGGTCCTGTATGGATGCTAAGGGATTCAAAAGGAGGACTCATGAAACAGGAGTGTTTTTGTCAGAGACTGCTTCAGAAAATCTTTGCTTTATTGAAAGGGAATTCTGCCTGTTTAGGAAGGTTCGCATACACGTAATTACCAAAATTGATCTGTATTCCCATTGTGAAATGTGAAGTTTTAGGAACTCAGCATTCTTCATCACTTATGTGAGTTACTTGGGTGAGATGCGAAGACGATATTTCTGTACGTAGCTGATTTTTCCCAATACTCATTGAAGCATTGTTTTGACAGAAATTTGCAGGACGTTTCACTCCTTGAGACCTGAGTGCCACAGTTGTTCACAAAGTGCTGATTTTGTGTATTTTGGCATGTATTCACCTTCAGGCTTCACAGAGCCTTGCAGCTACTCCATTTGAGCCCTCAGATGAGCAGCCACTAATATGCTGCCCTTCAACAGGGCAGAGGATAAAGGACTGGCTATGATTTTAGATGCCACCAGATCTACTGTGCTCAGGTTGGGGTGGCTGAGGTGCCAAGGCTTCAGCATATAAAGGAGAGGCCTGGTTTTGCATAGCTAAAGCTTCTTCTGAAATCTCACTGACAGGGCAGCAATACAGGAGACAGATGATGGATTTAAATGTCTGCTTTTTATCATCTAAGTTTCAAATTTATGTCCTTAGCCTCTGGAGGTACCTCGTAAGAAATAAACAATATGGTCATACCAGCTGGCCCCATATGGCAGTGTGATTAGGGAAAGGTCATTTTGCAAGTACGCATTATTAGGAGGCGAGGTATAATTCATGCGAGTATCACTATTGTTTGAACCTCTGAGCCTGTGCAGCTCTGGTGTTACACCCTGGCTCTGCGCTCTTGCAGTAACCTGGTCAGGATATTTCTGTTAAACCCCTCAAAAACCCCAGGTGCTTTCCTTACACTGCTGCATATGAAAACAGTAACACCAACAGTGAATGCAAAATCGAGAGCCTATATTTCACAAAGGGAAATAATTTATGGTTAGTTTTATGTTATATTTTCAGCCTTAAACACATAAGGCAAATTTATTACCACCCAATTGATCAAGTTCAATGTAATTACAGATCTGCTGAGGGGAGAATATGACTCTTTTGGCTTCATTGCTTTGGATTATTGATATACTGCAGTTATACTGCCACTGGTAAGCTAAGAAAAATCTGTTTCCCTTTTTGGCCTTGAGGCCAGTTGGCCTGGTCTGGCCATTATCACGCCATGGAACTCTTTAGCTTCTGAAAAATTCTGTGTGCATCTGGATTGATTCCTGGCTTGCGTTAACTCCAAAACTGTACCCAAGGGTTTTGTAGGAAAGTGCTGGTTGGCCTGGGACAAAATTGTACTGTGGATTATTCTAATGATGTCACCACTCTAGAAAATCAAATGTCCGAGCCTACGCCTCTAGCTTAGTTTATTCGTACAAATATAGTCTTATGGTTTTCAGCATAGCTTATTTTTTCACAGCAGGCATAGTTCCTACGTGACTTCTAGAGCCAGGAGACAAGAGGCAAAGCAAAATTTGCATGTGACTCTTCCTTCCACAAAACCCAATCACTTTTTTACTAAAAACACTTAACCCGTATTTTTAAAACTATTTGTTAAAGTGAGTTTCTTTCTGATTAGAAAAGCCCAGGGGACAAATGCAGAAAAAGAAGCATTTAGCATGGGAGTCGTCTGCTTGACTTCCACGTCAGAGTTACATAGATGATGAAGGCATCTTAGGCTGCCTTTGTAGTTAAGAAAGAGAGATGACTACTAATTTCATACAAAACCAAGTCTCTAGATAGGTCACGTGAGTTGCATGTTTCTATCCAGGGACTGTACCAAGCACCTGGGTGAATGCAGTATCTAACCGTCAGGTAAGATGAAGCCTGAGCAAGTGGATTCCTGCCCATTATGGCTAATATTGGCTCCTCCAAATACTACCCCAAATATAACAAAGCCCTCAGTTGTTTTGGAAACCTTCTGTTGCAGAAAACCCAAATGATTTTGGTGGCTGTGAAACATGCTTATGGAAACATCTACCCCTGCTTCCTCAGGGGTGTTACAGGCACCACCAGAGCTGTGTGACTGCCGCTTTCCCCTTTGTTTTACATAAGTAGTGCAAAAACAGACCTTAAACTTGCTTTAATCATCAGTGATTCATCTCCCCTAGTTTGTGTCAAAAAATAATTAACTTCAACTTGCTAATCTGCATATCTCATTAATGCAGACTCTAAAGACAAGGAAATGAAGAGCTGTCATTCAAAGCCAATTCATCCCGTTCATGCTGTGAGGAGCTGAGGACAAGAGCTCTCCAGCTGGGACAGGTGGGCAAAGGGAGGTGGAGGTGGGCATGGGAGTCAGCATGGCAGCTTGGCCCCAGCCACTGTCTCCATTCCCCTGCCCTAGTTCTATCTTCCGTTCCTTGCTCATACCTCCTAAGACAGGTCAGTGCAAGTCTTGTATGCAGGTACAGGCTGAGGTTTCACCCGGAATAAGCCAAAGAAGCTAGAGAAGGAGTTGTTTCCAGTGAGGCAGAGGATATATCCTGACTCTTCCCTCCTTAATCCCTTGAGCTAAGCAGGAGGGCAGCTCTTGTGAAAGGAGAAGTCTCCAAATAGCAAAGGCTGTGGCAGGCTCTGCTCTGTCAGAAAGGGAATGATTCTCCAATCTGAGCTTTTCCTTGCTGAGAAAAATTTGTGTAGGATTCATGTCAGGTAAACATACAGAGGTCATTCTTCTGTGTGAGTTTTAAGCTGATCTCTATTTGAAGAAGTGGTCTAAGGATGCACGTAATTTGGGCTGCAGATGATGAGAAGACATCCTTAGGGCTGAGACTAAAATCCAGGATGGAGAAATGTAAATTGTTCCCTAGCAATAGTTGGAGGGATGTTTTTCTAAAAATATGATACAGACAATTTAATAGTCCCCTGAAGAGTTACTGCAGGAGTTATGGAGAAAAAATTTAATCATAAAAATATGAAAAAGAGGAATTTTAGCTCTGTTCTAATTACAAATTTCAGTGAAAACTCTGCTATGACATTGCTACCAGCTCCTTCATCCTCAGCCATGACACTGTTCATTCTTCCAGTGCCAAAGCACATCTATTGATTTAACTGAGGACTTCACATAATTTGGAGAGGAAAATCACTACTGCCTAGAAGAGATAGCCTTTGTTTGTCATAGTAACAGCAATAAATACCAAATAATGCAATAAATAATTATCAGCTGCTCTTGGCCCAAGATGAGCTTACCTTTCTATGAGTCATGTACCTTGTTAGGACTGCAGGTCACCGACCAAACACTGGTCTGAGGCGAAGCTGCCTGAGTGAGATGTGGAAAACTGTAGGATGTGACATGAAAAATTGCTGCATGTGGCCACCATGCGAGAGACTGACAAAAGTTACAGGTCGCACTGCAAGGGAAGGCTGGATTGCACAGGTCCTTACGGGGGAGCTGCATGAGAAAGGGCTGAGCTTCACAGCTAATTGGAGGGATGTTTTGGGGAGTATGTATGTGGGACCTCTTGGGGAGCAGAATCTTGCAAGTCCAGCCATGCCTAGTGCATGTCAACGTCACTGTGTAAGTCCGAGGTGAGCTAAGCAATAGTATCAAAATAGCAAATTTGGGTGCAGATGCATCAAAACGGGGACAATAAGAGGAGAGCATTTAGGCATGGCTTTGTTTAGGGAAGACTGAGGTGCAGAAAGGCAAGTAAAAGGGTGGTGAAAAGGAGCATCAAGAAGTGGGGAAAGGAATAACAGGGTACACAAATCTTGTGAGCGGAGCTGTCTGGGAGTGCCCGATAGGCAGCCCAGTGTGTCATCACCACAGCTGGAGCAGGACAATAAACCAGGCGAGTTGCTCTGATCACATCACACCAGCCAGTCCTGCCTCTGTGATCAGCAGGACCAGGGTGGGAGAAAGGAGGGATACTCTCCTGGCCAGCACACAAACACCTGGATAAATGGATCAAGCATCCTGGTATCACCATGTCAGTATCTGTTCCAGATCTGATGGCTTTGGCAGGCGTCCGCTGCTTCATAACACAGTACTCTGTTATCTGGAAGATAATATAGCTGTAATACAGTCCCAATCATACCAGAGTAAAAATTGAGTACCCTGCCCATTGGAACACAGGTAGGATTTACCCACTCTGAGCAAGAACGGAACATCTTTTAAAATATTTAATACAAGTCCATCATTTCTAGACTAAGCAAGGCAGTAAAACCAAAGAGAAATACAGCTTTTTCCAGCCCTATGTCACATCCTGACTGCGATCTGGAGGATATGTCTTTTAGGTCAGTTGTTTCTGTTCTTAAACGCATAGTGAAGCTGCAGAAACTGTATGCAAAGGTGATGGTGAATTCGATGTCTCTGGCACCATTCCCATATTTCACTGCCCTGACTGAGCATCCCCATTAGGAGAAGGAGGCATCTGGATTCCTGTCGAAAGGGTCTACAAATTTTTTGAATGCATGGGAGATATCTCTCATTTTTTTTCAACTGCGACCAGATTATGGTACAGGGTTACATGACTGAGTTTAATGAGTGTTTTGGTTGGATCAGTGTTGCTCTAGAACACATATGCAACAGTGACTTTTCCTTGAGCCCCTGGCACCCAGGACTGAATTAACTTTACTGACCGTCTCTGAACTCAGGATTTAGCATCATTTGAGGGAAAGTATGTCTGCACTGCACATGGCAAATATGCATCATAACTAGAAATTTCTTTGTTTAAAGGAAAACAGGAAAGCCTTTTTGTAGCATATAGCGTGCTACTTACGCTAAGCAACAAGTAAAGTACAAAGCATACATAAAAAGGAAAAAAAACCCACCCTCAGCCAAGAAGAGCCCACCAGTAAAAAACATCACAAAGACATTATCCATACGGAGCTCAGAGGGTGCCAGGACACATGCTAGTGACTGATACTCCACAACTGAGCCAAGAACCAGAGGTATCAGTGTGGGTAGGAAGGTTTGAAAATGGAATGGTTTTGAATTAAGAGCATTGCTTTCTTTTTCAACCTTAAATGAAACATTTATTTGCACCAAGATATCTGGTATGTTCAAATTATCTTACTTGCAAATGTGAAACTACACAAATTGAAAAACCATTGTAAAGACTATTCTAGCATGGGCCTTTCTAACCAGTGGCCCAAGATGACCTCCACTCTCAAGGCACAGCCAAGTAACTTGCCGACAGGCAGGGACCCCACAGTTACAAATATATCTTTAAGGTTTAGTGTGTCCCTGTGGGCCTTGCATGCCACCATGGGGAAATCACGCTTTCTGTGTTGGGCAAATAACCTCGACCCTTGAGCATGAAAACAACTTAAACTATAGTTTGGGAACCAAAGACCTAAATCCTCAGAACTCCCATGTGGTGCTACCAGAGATGCTTGAGCTTCACAGGCAGCTCAGCTCTCTATAATAATAGTATAACCAAGTGCTGGGACTTCTCCTGCACATGCCAGGATAACCTTGATTTCTACAGGGCTGTGCAGTTATTTATCTCATACCCATGGCCTGCCAAGACCCAGTAATTCTGCAGATTTGATGGAGGCCCTACAGAGCTCAGCCCAACCAAGCTGCAGTAAAACAGGGTATGGGGAGATTATTTATTCTGTTACATTCTTTGCTTGAGGAGCTTCAAACCTACATCTCATGTAGGGAAACTAAACATTGAGCTAAGTGGTTTTGGATGAAAAAGAGAGGATTTTAAACCCCTCTATCAAAGCTGTTCCTTGTACACTAGGCTGGAAGGATTCACTGTTAAGCAGGCAGGGTACGCAGGCAGCAAGTTAGTGCGGGCAGGGAAGGTCTGGTTTGAATTCTGGAGAACAGGTAGTATCTGCTGTGGATGGGAGCTCTGTAAATGATTTGGTCTTGCATGGAAACAGCATCACAGAATAATGCCTTTTGGCTGTGTGTGTGCACCTCATTCCCTCCAGGCATAAATATTTAATAACAGGTGGAGATGTGTGCCGTCCTTTAAGTTACTGGGTGATGGCATCTGATGTTAAACTGTGATTTGTCTAACAGTAGAGCAGTTCCACAAAGCAATACAGTCTGTGAGAAGGTACTGATTCTTGAAATTCCTAGATGTCCTGAGAAAAGAGAGAAATAATACATTTACCACAATTTCCTGATCATAAGTCTGTTTTAGCACTTAAAGCTGAGGGAGAAACACAATATTAGGATTCTGTTAAAGAGTAGCTATGACACTCTGGGTACAGACACAAAGAAAAATAAAGAGTGCCAAGATGTGGACCAAGGACTTGGGAACTTGATTGTCCACGCTGTTAACTTGCTAGAAAAGTCTTTGACATGGTTTTGGTCTCATTCAAGTAGCACTGCCCCAAATCACTTGTGTGAAGAACTGAGCAATCCCAGGCTAGGGACTTTTCCCACTGGGCAGGTCGCACATCGCCACCCTTCCTTGGAGGCTGAGAGAGCATTTCTCTGTCCTGCTCCTGCCAGCTGGCTTCAGGCCCAGAAAAGGGGCCCTGACACTGCTTACAGCATTAATATAGGTGTTACCTCCGCAGGGGTTTTGTTTGATCGAGTGTGGATGCCGACAATATACATTTAAATCACTGTCACTCTCAGCTCTGTGGTGAGAAACAGGAAGTTTTGAGGGGTGATTCATGTCATCTTAATGTAGACATCTAAAGTAAATCCGATGAATCACAGCCTAAAACTTCTACATGCCTCTCCGTTGGCGACGGCAGCACAGGTGACCGATTCAGATGGAGGGCCACCTCCGTTGGTCCAGACAAATTCCTGCCTTGATGAGCAGAAACCCAGTGGCTGTATTGTTAAACTAAGTAGGGCCACCGAGGCCAAAGAGAAAGACAGGACCACGGTGTGAGTATAAATGGAGCTGGAACCTTGTCCCTGCTGCAGAGAGGCACTGGCAGCCAGGGAGACACTCTTGCTTGCTTCAAAAGGTAAAGGTCCTACTTTTTAATACCCACATTTGTTTCTGTAATCCAGCTGTCCAGTCTTCTTACCACTGACATCTTTTATTAATGTTTTTTTTCCAGACCTAATACATGAACGCTGCTATTTGCAAATGTGGTCAGGCTAGAACTGAATAGGGTGTTATTCCAGAGTTATTAAGAGCTGAAAAACTGTGGTAGGCTTTCAGGGTAAGTGGAAAACACAATCAACTGTCCCATTATGTATTGGACATTGGAGACAATAAGCTACTTCCCGAGGCTGCGGGCAGCATGGTAAAGTCAATCACAAGCTAACGAGACCATGCTGTGATGAGAACAGCAGTAACAAGACTGGTTGTGGCTTAAACTGTGCCAAATGAAGATGGCAGGCAGCAAGGGGAGCAAACGGGAGCACTCGGCAGAGGGACACGGAGGATGAAACCTGCAGGAAAGGCTCTGGTGGGCTCTGGGTTGCATTCTTTCCAGTGTGTTCCAGAAAACATTAAAACAGACTGGGAAGAGTAGGATAGCCTTTCATATTGCCTAACCGCTTAGAGCAAAGGAGTAGGAATATCTTAATTTGGGAATGCAGCATCCACAGCTAATCTTTTCTTAATAAGTAATTGCAGACAAATTCTTTCATTTTTAGTCCTTTAACTGTGTGAAACTGTCCTGGCAAGATGAATGTAAGCCTTTTGGATAGCTTTGTGCTAAATTGCTAATGCTAATTAGACAGTCACAAAATCTAATACAAATTAAGGTGTTGCACTAATAATAAACCCTTGAAGTTCACTGATAATAAAGGAGAGGGGCAGTAACAAGGGAGAATGCTGACAGTTCACAGAAGCTTTCACAATCTTCCTTGTAGCCAAGTCTGGGAGGGGGATATGAAGGACTAAAGGACCAGCCCTTTGTCCCATCTGCAAGCCAAAGAAAGATGAAGGTTTCGATCTGAAGGCCAAGGACACAGGCTTAAATGACAGGTTAAGAGATGAGGAATTAGCAAAAAGAGCAGTGCAGGTTTTAGCAAGCACAGAGAAAGGGAAGGTTAATTAACAATCTGTTTCAGAAAAGAGCATCTACAAGTGCTCTTTTAGCCATTTTTGGATCTGTCTTAAAATGAACCTCTGGAGCAAAGTAAAATGATAACCCTTAATTAGCTCCAGGAAGAGTTGAATTGTGGTGTGCTTAGAACTGCAAAACAAAGCAGTGCAGGATAGGGGTTTTTTAAAGCTACCTGTTAAAACCCCCAAATATTGTGAAACCCAGATTCAAATATTGGTGCATTTCTGCTTTCAGTGGTGCTGAAAAGTAAAGGAGAATCGAGTGAAGTTCGTTCCTGTCAAGTGCTGAGGTCCTGATCAAAGAGGGAGCCTGGAAAATTCTTACACAGGCTTGAAATCCAAACCTACGATTTCTTACATACTGCGAATGGTATCAATGCATAATACTATCTTTATGTCAGGGATGATAGGTGTAAGGTGGCATTCATCTCCGCTTAACTATCTGTCTAAAAGGTGGCTAAGTCAAAGCTAATTAACTGAGACACTCTTTGTAGTCATTGGACATGACCAGGCTTTTCCAGGAGGCAGTTTCTCTCAGGCTGAGATGGCTGCCTACATGGGTCAAATTAATTGCCCTCTGCAATAGTGTCTTGACTCTGAAGTGACCATGGCCGAGCAGTTGGCACATAGGCACCTAACTTTCCAACATCTACAATTACATCAGTTAAATCCTACCATTTTTACAGTTGCATGGTTTGTCACACTGGGACCCTCTGTATTTGATTTCCTTAACGGTAGGAGACAGGGGAATGGATTTGAGAGGAAGACACTTGTCATTAGTGTATTTTTAGATGCAAGCTCAAATTTGAATATCACAGAATCACAGAATGGTCAGGGTTGGAAGGGACCTCTGGAGATCATCTAGTCCAACCCCCCTGCCAGAGCACGGTCACCCGGAGCAGGTTGCACAGGAACGCGTCCAGGCGGGATTTGAATGTCTCCAGAGACGGAGACTCCACCACCTCTCTGGGCAGCCTGTGCCAGTGCTCTGACACCCTCAGGGTAAAGAAGTTCCTCCTCACGTTGAGATGGAATTTCCTATGTTCAAGTTTGTGCCTGTTACCTCTTGTTTTGTCACTGGGCACCACCGAAAAAATTCCTTTCCTAGGAATCCTTTGAGTTAAGCCGAGGCAATGGCAGGATTTCACAGAGATCACAAAGCGTAACTTTTTGCTAGTACCCACTCCAGGTTTGCAAAGCCAGGTGGAAAAACTGAAAAAAGCCACAGAAAAAATATTGGTCCATTGGATTCAAGTTGATCCAAATCTTACAGAAAAAAAAAGGGCCATTATAATCCACATTTTCTTGTGAAGGATGACAACTGCAAACATTGCCTTCAGCTATTGTCCTGAGGTTCACAAAGGCAGCATTTACCTTAACAATTTCATCATTCACAGGGAGAAATGAGTGGCCTCAGCAAAACTGTGATGGGTGATTTTGGAACAACTAGCTCACTACCTAGACAGAGCAATTGGATATCGATCTGCCATTTGTATTTGATGAGTATGGCAGAGAAGAGTTGCTCAAATTTGCTTTTGAACCCAGCCGATAGAGTGGTAAATCATGTAACATCTACCCAAAGCAACTCCTGTGGCCATGAGAAGAGTCAAACCTGAGTCACGTGGGGAGATTCTGTCCTGTGAAGATAATTATCCCTTATCACCTAAGGGAGTACAAAGGTAGCAAACGGAGTTACATCGCGCAGCAGTGCTTCTTGTTCAAGTGCTGAGTACTCTTCCGTCCTTATTTGAGACAGTAAGGAATGTGATATGGAAATAATCCACATTATTTTCGAGCCCCAGTTAATTAGAAAGAGCAAGATAAAGCCACCAGTTGATCTTTTGAGAAAATGACCACATACTTGTTTGATTGGATAACGTTAGATTACAATTTGATTAGTAGATTATATTTTATCCTCTTTTGTTCATATTGTTCATTAGAATGACAGGGAACGGCTTAATGAGAGACTGTGGTTAATAATTAGAAGTAGCATCTCTGCTAAATTTAAAGCTTCGTTTCTACTTCCTACTGTTTAATGAATTAGGCAATGAGCAATTTTTTAATTGGAGCAAGCTTGACGTATATATCGTAAGTCTCCTTTCAGCAGGTCCTTTGACAGTGCTTGCTTTGATTAGCAAGATAATGACAGGCCCTGCTGCGTGGAGGGGGCTGTAGTGTGTTGGATTTTTTTTTTTTTTTTTCCAGAGGCAGAAGCAACAGGGTGCCAGCACCTAGAGTTTGAATTTCTGCAGAAATTCATGGAAATCCAGGAAGGTATGAGTATAGCAAACACCAGAGACAGTTCCCAAGCTAAGAGGAAAATGGATTTTGGAGCTGCAAGTGTCCCATGAACCAGTGTCCATTGAGGAATGTCAGTATAGGATTATGTGCGGACCATGTTCCTACTAGTAAATCAAAAAATGCTATGGCACAAATCCAAGCAACTGCAACCCAGATGACCGCAACCCAGTCACCTATGCAGTTAAATTGTTAGCATGTCCCCTGATCCAGTTTAACACTGGGAACATTACAGTGCCGTTCGGGTTGGTTTCGGGGCCAGAGACTGGTGTCTGGCATTATTTAATTTATTAATGCAGCCACAGCCACAGAGTCCCCTCATCCTCCATTCAGTGCGCAGATGACAGCTATTTCTCACCAGCTTTCCATCACAGTGGAGAGCAGGAGAGGGAACTGGTCCAAGCCACTTACAAGAATCATTCCCATTCTGGACTTTTTGCTTGTTCTGAGGAATTCTGCTTTTGAAAACCTCTTAGCCATATCTCTGAAGCCTGGTAACTGTTGGATCCCTGCCTGCCCATGCTCCAGCTGCATTTACTGCCTGTGCTCCCAGCAGCGGAGCAATGACTTTTTCAGCCATCCTGGCTAAATCCACCTGCAAATATGAGTCAGAGCTTCATGCTCTGCTCATGTCTTACTGCTGAGAGCTCTCAGTGCTCTCACTGGGGCAAAACTCTTACGCGGTGGGAAAAAACACAATCCTTGGTAAGTTCTATCTCGCAGTCCCCTTTAAGGGGGAAGAGTCTATTTTAGCAGCAGTCAGAAATTTTAGGGTCAGCCCAACACAAATGGGTTTGGGCTATTTCTGTCTGGCATTTGAAGTTATGTTAATGTCATACCATCACTTCCAGTGTTTGGCTGGCAGCTCATCACAAGAATGGGTTCTCACCTCTAGCAGTACTTTGGAAGGTGGATTAGCTATACTTCTCAATACTGGAAAAATAATCATGTTAAATTGAATGGCTGAAAAACAAGTTCTGGGCCAAACCTGTCCTTAGTAAAGTTGTAGGGCCAGTTTTTAACAAGCATTTAAGTGCTTAACAAGGCAACTGGGTGCCATGAAGGTTGTGTAGGAGCTGTTGGGTACCAGGAACAAACTCCTGGCAATTCAAGCACTTAAATGTTTTTGTAAGTCCCAATGAACATCTGAATAGAACCATAGAACCATAGGGTTGGAAGGGACCTCTGGAGATCATCTAGTCCAACCCCCCTGCCAGAGCAGGGTCACCTAGAGCAGGTTGCACAGGAATGCATCCAGGCGGGTTTTGAATGTCTCCAGAGACGGAGACTCCACCACCTCTCTGGGCAGCCTGTTCCAGTGCTCTGCCACCCTCAGGGTAAAGAAGTTCTTCCTCATGTTTAGGTGGAACTTCTTATGCTCAAGTTTGTGCCCATTGCCTCTTGTCCTGTCCCCGGGCACTACTGAAAAGAGCCTGGTCCCATCCTCCTGACACCCACCCTTTAAGTATTTATAAGTGTTGATAAGATCCCTCCTCAGCCGTCTTTTTTCCAGACTGAAGAGACCCAAATCCCTCAGCCTTTCCTCATAAGAGAGGTGTTCCAGTCCCCTAATCATCTTGGTAGCCCTCTGCTGCACCCTTTCCAGCAGTTCCCTGTCCTTCTGGAACCGGGGAGCCCAGAACTGGACACAGTGCTCCAGATGCGGCCTCACCAATGCAGAGTAGAGGGGGAGGATGACCTCCCTTGACCTGCTGGCCACACTCTTCTTGATGCACCCCAGGATGCCATTGGCCTTCTTGGCCACAAGGGCCCATTGCTGACTCATGGTCATCCTGTTGTCCGCCAGGACTCCCAGATCTCTTTCCACAGAGCTGCTCTCCAGCAGGTCAGCCCCAACCTGTACTGGTGCATGGGGTTGTTCCTCCCCAGGTGCAGCACCCTACACTTGCCCTTGTTGAATTTCATAAGGTTTCTCTCTGCCCAGATCTCCAACCTGTCCAGGTCTCTCTGTATGGCAGCACAGCCCTCCGGTGTGTCAGCCGCCCCCCCCAGCTTTGTGTCATCAGCAAACTTGCTGAGGGTGCACTCTATCCCCTCATCCAGGTCATTGATGAATATATTGAAGAGGACTGGACCCAGTACTGACCCCTGGGGAACACCACTCGTCACTGGTCTCCAACTAGATTCTGTGCCCCTAATCACAACCCTCTGAGCTCTATCTTTCAACCAGTTTTCTATCCGCCTTACTGTCCATTCATCTAACCCACACTTCCTAAGCTTCCCTATGAGGATGCTGTGGGAGACCGTGTCAAACGCCTTGCTTAAGTCAAGATAGACCACATCTACCGCCCTCCCCTCATCTATCCATCCAGTCATGCCATCGTAGAAGGCTATCAGATTAGTCAGACATGATTTCCCCTTGGTGAATCCATGCTGAGTACTTCTAATAGCTTTCTTTTCCTCCACGTGCCTTGAGATGACGCCCAGAACGATCTGTTCCATCATCTTTCCAGGGATGGAGGTGAGGCTGACCGGCCTGTAGTTCCCCGGCTCCTCCTTCTTGCCTTTTTTGAAGACTGGAGTGACATTGGCTTTCCTCCAGTCCCCAGGCACCTCGCCTGTTCTCCAGGACTTTTCAAAGATGATGGAGAGCGGCCCAGCAATGACTTCTGCCAGCTCCCTCAGCACTCTCGGGTGCATCCCATCGGGGCCCATGGACTTGTGAATATCTAAATGATCTAATTGATCCCTCACTCGCTCCTCCTCAACCCAAGGGAAGTCTTCTTCTTTCCCTGTTACTTTATTCAATGCCTGGGACTCCTGAGGGCTGGGCCGAGCAGAAAAGACCGAAGCAAAGAAGGCATTCAGTAACTCTGCCTTCTCCACATCCTCCGTCACCATGACTCCTGTCTCATTCAACAGTGGGCCCACAACTTCTCTGGTCTTCTCTGGCCTTCTCTGGCCTTTGCATGTACACAATCCATGCTCTTAAAATATGAAAACTGACTCTCATTCTACAGGATAATTGAACCATACCCTGGGTGCAAAGCCCATAGTCTAAGGTGTGGCTGAAACCCACTTATTCAGAGACCGCAGTGATCTTCTTCTCATAGCACCAGGGAGGAGACATAGGTAATTAGCAAGGGCTTATTGCTGCTGAGCTGATGCAACAAGTTCTGGGTATAAATGAGAGGAAAAATAGTTGAATATTATTAATCTAAATTTTCTAATGCATTTCTATATAAGCACCTGGAATAACTACTGCCCAATTACTTTCCTGTTATTAAGACTGGGACTCTTTAGTATTGTGTGCTCTGAGTGTCCTGCATAATCTGGTCATTTAAATTGCACCTACAACATAGAAGTCTAGTGAAGTCACTCCAGAAAGTACATAGTGGAGAGGAGGATGTCTCTCCAGAGGAAGCCTGTCTATCTAACTAAATTCAGGGAAACAATCTCCTTAGATCGCTGGTCTTTTAGTTAATTCAGGTTATTTAGATCTACTCAAATGAGTATGTGTGTTAAAAGATTTAATAAAAAATAGATAGAATGGGCCAAAACTACAGGGTTTTTTTAATTTCAAAGTCTGAAATAAGTAATAGATAAACAAAAAGGGAAAATGAAAAATTTGATTTATTTTGCTAGGAAGAAACCGAATTAAGCTCTGAACAAAAGCAGCCTTTTTGCTTATTCTCATTTTGAACTTTTCCATATAAATTTTTGTATAATGTTATTTAGAATTACAGTAATATAATTAATCATCATGAGATTAAAAATTTTAGAGTGCTTAAGTTCAGAGGAATAGAACAGTACTGTGGAAAGACATGCATTGCAGCACTTTACCTCTGACCAAAATGAAACCTACTCCTTCATTGTCAACCTCAAAAAGTAAAACACAAACTCATACAGTACAGATAAATGGTTCTGCAAATGGAATCATATATATTAAGTATAGTTTTAGTCTTTTTATATCTAACTAAATTTCCTTCTAAAGCTATAACACAGATCAATTACCAAGCATTATTCTGAGATCTAATTAATATTCCTAATACTTTTACAAACTATATAGAAAAAAACATTTACCAGTGATCATCAAGATACAGATGTAGTTAAATTCCTGTGGCCCAGACTAAGTACATTTTTCTGTAACTAATATTTCCTTATATATGGAAAGCAGAAGGCTTATTTACGTGCCTGGGTATGGTCTGTGATCTGTTCACTATTAATTTCCTTGCCCAGAAGTGCCTGAGTGACAAACACTAACTATTGGGAAGTACATTGTGAGGACAAGCTATAAAGGGAAAAGCTTTGTTTGTAGGATGTGAATGTACACTGCTTATAGGCTTGCTAATGGATGTGAGCACACATATAAGTGCGTGCACACACACAGAGGGTAAAATTTATTTTATTGCATATGTTTTATGTCCCAGTGCCTACGCACTGTTAAATATCTGGTTGATCTCTCCATTTTCTTATTACTCCACAGAGACCTTAATAATTAAATAGAACCTGACTTCCATATGTGGAGACTCTACCTTCTAAAGCCATCTTAAAAATTTATTGCCATTACAGCTGCCAGAGTCTGTAGTTCCTGAGATTTATACTTGCTCACAGAAATGTTTTCTTTTTCTTCTTTCTGGTTCTGCTACGTATAGCATTATATCTTCCAGTATCATTTAAAAAAATAATTTGACTAGCATGCATAACAAAATTCAGCTGGCTATTGTTCATTCTAGGGTGGCTCAGAAATGCGTCTGCTTTTCTATTCATTTCACGTTTTTGAAAGCACAGGGTTATGCTCAGCTCCTAGAGCTCCTGCGGTGACAGCCTTGGCAGGACATCACTTCCACGAGCCATTTGCCAGGTCGGAGGTATGGAGATGGCTTACAGCAATGGGGAACCCTCTGTGGTGTCAGCCAGAGCCTCCGTGGAGCTGGTGTCCTCTGTCTTGAACAGCAAAGGGGTTTCTTCCAGAAGTCTCTGGCTTCTTGAGCAAATATGGCCTTACTGAATGCTCCCTCTCTTGAGAGCAGTATAAAATTTAAGCACTACTTAAGCTCCTCTTAAGGCCTGTGTTAAGAACCTGAGAAGTGTATGAACATTGATCCTTTGCAGGGTGGAAAATTTTATCTCTGGTAAGAAAAAGGGCTTTGAAAATTATGCTACCAAGCAGGCAGATGAACAGCAGCTTCTTTGGAGGTGAGGTAAAGCAGCGTGCAATCATCCTACCATTTCTCTCATTTTCACCACCTCAGCTGACAAATTGGGTTTGTTTTCACCTTTAATGTTTTATTTGGTGTCTAGAGCTCTTCTTGCAGTGAGGACTTCATGATACTGACTGACCTGGTTGGAAAATGGCAGGTGAAATTCTGTATCCGTGACTGCAAGTAATGCACAGGAGAGGAAATAGCTGAAGATATGCACAGAGAAGGACCCTGGCTTAGCTATTAGTGCTCAGGAAAAAACTAGTATTCAGGTTGAAAGGCAAAGGGAACATTTGAAATTACCAAGAAAAAAACCCTGAGAACTAAACAAAGATAATGATTTAGGTGGTGTAGGAGTCAGTGGTGTCCCCACACCTCAAACACTGGCTGCACCCGCTGTCACCCAGCTGATTCAAATTTCCCTTAATCTCACAAGATATATCAGAAGTAGAGAATGGAAAGATATAAGTGAAGGGAGGTGAGAGGTATGTTACAAGAATTCGTGGTCACTCCTGTGACGTGGAACTCGTTGCTGCAGGACATTGTGGGCACGGCAAGTAGAAATGGGTTCAGAAAGGGATTATACATATTAGTGAAGGACAACTCCATCAGGAGCTATTAAACATAGTCATCCGAATGTAGCCTCTGGCTCAGGAAGTCCATACACATTTATCTGACAGATTCTGCAAGAATATCAGATATATACACACCTCGTTCCTGTCCACCCATCTTCTATCTGGAGACAAGTTGCTGGATGACAGGGACATTTCACCCAGGAAGTCCTCTCATTTTTAAAGATTTAAATGCAGTTGGTTTTCCTCCTTTCTAAATAAGCTCCTGGTCAGGGAATCCCACTTAATTCCCTGGGTTTTTGCGGTTGGTAGGTGCAGGGCAATGCTTTGCGAGCTTTGCACAAGCTTTCTGTGTCTGGAGGCAAATGACTGCCTAAGTGGTTTTAGCTGTCACCGAGCCATCTCTTTTTCCAAACACGCAATACTAACATATATTTAAAAATCCATGGGGCAGAAAAGAGTCTTCAGAAATGGAGCATTAAAAATCAGGTGTTGGCTGGATGCATTTTATGTGCTGAGTTTCTTTGGAGTTTTATTTAGAGATAGAAAGTATTAGAAAAACACAACCTCAAAGGAATGCACAGCCTACACAGAGGTTATTAGATAACTCAAGCTGTCCCACTTCCCAATAGAGGGCCAAGGGGGAGAGAGCTGTCTGTAGAAGGTTTACAGGAAAATAAATACCTTTTATTTCTGCAGCATTTTTTTCCTGGCGATTAAAGTTGCTGCCATAGAAGGGAACCTATATATATAGGGATAAGACATAAGAGGAGACAAATTAAGAGATACAAGTACTGTTCTCTCTGGAGTTTTAAGTTTCTAATAGGAGGAAAATCTCACAAAGCCTGATAATTATGTCTCACCCGCAAGGTAAAAATTTTGAATTTTCCCAGTCACAAGGTGCCCATGGGCAGACCCAATGGAATACTCGGGGTCCCCAAAGTAAGAAGAACCCCAAAAGACCTCCTTTGCCCCTATCAAACACAAAAAGCCCTCCTTCCCCCCTATCACGTTTAGATTGTTGCATGCATTT
The DNA here is from genome assembly GCA_947846985.1 of Fratercula arctica. Lineage (NCBI taxonomy): Eukaryota > Metazoa > Chordata > Aves > Charadriiformes > Alcidae > Fratercula > Fratercula arctica. The sequence continues at coordinate 108,827,533 of CANTUZ010000003.1, forward strand.
ACTGCTGTCATCACTTTTGGTGGCTTTCATTGCCTTGCCATTGCTATCAGGAAAAAAATAGCTGTAAGATGGTGGTACTGGAAGGGACATGGCACATGGCAGGAGACAGGAGGGAAAAGGATATCAAGTGAAGCAAGGGGACTGGCTGGGTTACAAGTAAAGGGTAAAGGTTTATTTAAGGTTTGGAAGGCAGTATACTTAAGGGAATCATAGAGTCATAGAACCATAGAATCATAGAATGTGTTGGGTTGGAAGGGACCTTTGAAGGACATCTAGTCCAACCCCCCTGCAGTAAACAGGGACATCTTTAACTAGATCAAGTTGCTCAGAGCCCCGTCCAACCTGACCTTGAATGTTATGAGGGATGAGGCACCTACCACCTCTCTGGGCGACCTGTTCCAGTGTCTCACCACCCTCATTGTATGTTGTTTTCTTCCTTGGAAAAATGAGGGTGTTCTTGTAAATAATTAGGGGAGAGATTTATGTACTTACTGGAACCCACGCCAACCTCATGAAGTTCAACAAGACCAAGTGCAAGGTCCTCCATCTGTGTCAGGGCAATCCCAAGCACTGATATAGGCTGGACAGTGACTGGCTTGAGACCAGCCCTGAAGAAAAGGACTTGGGGGTGCTGGTGGACGAGAGGCTCAACATGAGCTGTCAGTGTGCACTAGCAGCCCAGAAAGCCAATTGTATCCTGGGCTGCATCAGGAGAAGCGTGGCCAGCAGGTCAAGAGAGGTGATTCTCCCCCTCTACTCCACTCTCATGAGACCCCACCTGGAGTACTGCGTCCAGTTCTGGAGCCCCTACTACAAGAAAGATATGGATGTGCTGGAACGTGTCCAGAGAAGGGCCACAAGGATGATCTGAGGGCTGGAGCACCTCTCCTATGAGGACAGACTGAGAGAGTTGGGGTTGTTCAGTCTGGAGAAAAGACGGCTCTGAGGAGACATTATAGCAGCCTTCCAGTGTCTTAAGGGGGCCTACAAGAAAGCTGGTAAGGGACTTTTTAGGATGTTGGGTAATGGTAGGACTAGAGGGAATGGATCAAAACTAGAGATGGGTCGATTCAGACTGGACGTTAGGAAGAAGTTCTTCACCATGAGGGTGGTGAGGCACTGGCACAGGTTGCCCGGAGAGGTGGTGGAGGCCCCATCCCTGGAAGTTTTTAAGGCCAGGCTGGATGGCACTCTGAGCAACCTGATCTAGTGGGAGGTGTCCCTGCCCATGGCAGGGGGGTTGGAACTAGATGATCTTTAAGGTCCCTTCCAACCCTAACAATTCTATGATTCTATGAACTGCAGTATGTTCACTGCATTTAGAAAAATAAAGAATTTTTGGTAATTCTAGACAGAAACATTCCAGTGTCATTTAGTTTTGTTCTCCATACCTTGTGCAAACCTAGTCTCTAGGTAGGAAGGACTCTCCTCTCTGACCCTCACCAACCAGAGCCTACACATCAACTCTAAAACGTGCTTCTAATTTTTGCTCAGCCCCCCGTGCCATGCGGGAGGGCTTTGAGCGGTGTTTGGAGGTGTGATCCCCACAGCCCCACTTGGCTGGAGGAGCGCCGAGCTGTGTTTTCTGCTTTCACAGAAATGCTGCTTTTCTTGCAAAAGCACAGAAAGAAGCATAACACTGGCATTTCTCAAATGTCAAGTAAGGTAACTTGTTATCTGGCACATAATTATATACTTTAGACATTACTGGAAAAGGAAGAACTGCTGGGGCATAATAGAGCACATCTTTTCTGGACTTTCTGCGGAGCTCTGCTCGAGGCAGCAGTACTACACTGCAATAACAAGGCTTTGTTTAGCTCACTGACTATTAGACAAATGCTTTGGAGAATAGCGCAATTAGAGATCTGAACAATAAAATCAGAGTAAATAATGCAGGGTAGGAGTAGGGAGAAGGAGAGAAACTGCCATTATATCGGCAGACACCGGTGACACTGGGTTTGTGCAGCAGTGTTTGTTTCTGTCTCTTCCTTTGCCCTCCCTGTTTGCCTGCGGTATCCTGCCCAAATGCAGCTGTGTGGGGCATGGCCCTGCTTTGCGTTATAGCTTGTCCAGGGGTGTCCGTGGGCTCCTGATCCTTGGAGAGAGGAGGTGGCAGGGAGATGTGGGGTTGCTGCCCCAAGTGATGGGAGGTGCTGCAGAGGAGAGCTGGTCCCGGCAGGACAGGTGATGTGGAGAGGCCCTTCCCATGGATAGACCTCCAGTTGTGCTCCTTCTTGACTGCCATCTCATGTCTCTTTCCTCCCAGCCCCCTCCGGCCACCTTGGGGTCCTGCCCCTCGCCTGTGCTCCTGATGAGCTCCTCACCACTGGGAATATGCCCTCTGGGAGAGAGTGACACAACAGACCATGGTAATTTAAAGCATCTCTACTCAAATGACTATGCCACTTTTTTTTGTCTAAAAGATACATAGCAACAAGAGAAAAGAGGTTAGATGTCTAAAAGGCTGCCCATTTAAGTCTTCATTAAGGTTTATAGTTTTTCTCATAAACGTGGATGTATCTAACCACCTCAGACCGACCTCACAAGCTCAAGATCTCTCAGGCTTGGTTGTGAGAGCAGCTCCTTGGCAACTTAATTAAAAACCAAAACCTTTTTCTGTACAGGAAGCTTGTGATCTGCCTTAGGAAAATGAGTTGTTTAATTATAGCTGGCAGCTGAAAATAGTATCTTTCTAACCAATGGTCGGGTTGCTCTTCCCTGCCTCAGGGTGACTTATTTAGAGATGTCTTATACCTGTCTGTTTTTTTCCACTTCTATTTCTGACCAGGTCTTTGAGCCAGCCATGCGGTAGGATGACATATGAAGCAGGCAAACCATACAGTGTATAGGTCTCCTCTGTTATTCCCATATATGTAGAAACATAAGACCAAATATTTTTCTTTGGATTTGAGTAAATGGTTTCCGTGCAAGGCATACGAGACGGCAAGTTTGCTCCAAGACATTAGGCCAGATGTACAAGCAGAGAAAAGTTGGAAATGCTTCTCCTCCATCTCAGGGTAAGATCCCTCTGGCAGTGCTCGTAGGCTTCCAGGGCTTCTCCTGGCCACCCTTTCAGTTACGCCGAGCTCCTTCGGGAGCTGCAATGACCAAGTTGGGACTGATCACAAACGCTCCTTTGAGAGCTGGCAGTGATGGTTTCTGTGAGGGTTTCACCGCATATTGCTGAGTTTTATCAGATTGTCCCCTGAATGGGATGTCTCTAAAATGTGTGTAAGAACCTCAAGTGTGTCCCAAGTGATTTAGGAACACATGTCCCTCTAGTCACTTGGATCAAACATCACAAGGCACAGAGAAAAGTGGCTTTCCTATCTTGTGAGGCAACGTGGCATTCTGGACATGGTGACCCTCAGGGACAGCTTCTGCACCTTCAAAGAACATGGGAGAAGGGACAAACCAGCCCAGCCTTCTTCTCCCTACTTAATTCCTGATGTGCAGAACTTTATACAGCTGCCAGCACTCATGTGCTGTTTTCAACAGCAATCTGGCTGTGAGGATCATGCACAGAATCACAGAATCATAGGGTTGGAAGGGACCTCTGGAGATCATCTAGTCCAACCCCCCTGCCAGAGCAGGGTCACCTAGAGCAGGTTGCGCAGGAACGCGTCCATGTGAGTTTTGAATGTCTCCAGAGTTGGAGACTCCACCACCTCTCTGGGCAGCCTGTTCCAGTGCTCTGCCACCCTCAGGGTAAAGAAGTTCCTCCTCATGTTCAGGTGGAACTTCCCATGTTCAGGTTTGTGCCCGTTACCTCTTGTCCTGTCACTGGGCACCACTGAAAAGAGCCTGGCCCCATCCTCGTGACATCCACCCTTTAAGTATTTATAAGTGTTGATAAGGTCCCTCCTCAGCCGTCTTTTTTCCAGACTAAAAATACCCAAATCCCTCAGCCTTTCTTCATAAGAGAGGTGTTCCAGTCCCCTAATCATCTTTGTAGCCCTTTGCTGCACCCTTTCCAGCAGTTCCCTGTCCTTCTGGAACTGGGGAGCCCAGAACTGGACACAGTACTCCAGGTGTGGCCTCATCAGGGCAGAGTAAAGGGGGAGGATGACCTCCCTCGACCTACTGGCCACACTCCTCTTGATGAGCCCCAGGATGCCATTGGCTTTCTTGGCCACAAGGGGCCATTGCTGGCTCATGGTCATCCTGTTGTCCACCAGGACTCCCAGGTCTCTTTCCACACATTGTACAACCTGCCTGATTATCAGCTTAGACAGTGCAGTGTTTGGTTTTTTTACATCCTAGCAGGTTTTAGCACCCTTAGTTAAGCTCATGTGCAGTGAGCTCTTGTTGTCCCTCAGGAGCAAGTGGCTTTGATGGTAGCTCCTTGCTGGACAGCCAAGACGCTTGCAGCAGCTTAGAGAAGTTCTTTAAAGCTGATGTGATTGAGCCGCTGAGATACCTGGAGTTTCAGGCCAGCAGAAAGGCATTACAAGGCACAGACAATAAAATGATTTTAATTACTCAGTGCAGACATTGCTGGTTTTCAGCTCTCCTGTGGATTTGCACAATACAGTTACTTACCTGCATTAAAAAAAGACCTGTTATGGGAAGTGCTAAAGACTTTTAAATAAAACTGATATCGCAAACCTGTGTTTTAAGAGGTGATCTAGTCTAAATAAAGTGCAACATCAAACATTTGTATGTGGTATTTTCTTTGGTTTGTACCAAATTTTTCTGTCTCCTTTCCTGCTTTACCATTCCCCCCAGAATATCTGCCAAAGCATTCCCTGCATGCTCACCGTGCACTTTCCCGTTTCTCTGAGTTGCAGAAGATGAATATCTGTAAGTTCTTTGTTTTAACCACTCCCATCAGGCTGCTTTTCATTGATTAAACTGGCCTGTTTGATTTGGATTTGGCATAGAAATGCTAAGGGAAGGTTTTATTTAATAGACTGACATCTTTGTCCTCGGTTTCCACAGCGAAGCAAAGTTATTAAGACACTAAATTAAATACAGACTTTGAAGCCTCAGTTTTGCTTATTACATTGCTCTCTGTAATGGCTGCGTTGAAGTTAGTGGAAACAATCCTATGAAATAAGAGGGACTTGGGTTAGGACATAAGTTGTGGAGATCATCAAACAAGTCAAGAAGAGCATCACAGAAGTCATAGTATTTCATGGTGGAAAAAAAAAAAGGATGACAGCAGAATCCAATCCTTGCAGGGTAATGCTTCTACTTAATAAAAGTAGCATGAACATTGTGGTAGGATTTTTTTTCCCTGTACTCCTTTGCAAAATATTTTTCACTTGCGGCTGTGTGTGAAAGCACTGCTGGAAATCAGAGGCTTTAGAGAACATTTAGATTCAAAACTTTTACAGACTTTGGGTCGCAGGCTGCCGCTTCCATACCTGCCCAATAGCCCCTCACTCACACCCCAGGGAAATGTTTTTGATTATTCAGACCTCTTGCTCAGCACAGTAAGTGTAGCTTTCCTAAGGACAAATAGAGTCTGTAAATTGAGCCTGGCTGGATCTGAAGCAATGATCATATGGCAAATCTAAATGCTTCCAACAAAACTGCATCCATCATTAGCTGGTACTATTGTAACAGAGTTAAGAGTCAAGCCCCTTTTAAGTTTGGGTTAAAATCAGCTCTAATACCACCTGCATGGGTAAACCCTGAAACCTCATTTGGTATCTAATCAAATTAAGCATACATCTTTTGGGGAAGTCCAATTCAGCATAAAGTGAAGGAGAAGTGAGCTGCTCAAAATGAAAAAATTCCATTGGTCTGTCTGGTAATAGCAATGGCAAAGCTGACTCATGAAGGTAGAGACAAGAAACTCGAGTCACAAATAAATATGATTGCCCTTTATTACATAGTCTGAGTAAGTGCCTTTTCCTGCTGCTTAGTCCCAATGTCTACACTCACTTTTTAAATACAGATAATTGCATGAGGCAGATTCTCCCCTGCCCCGTGACTGGTAGTCTAGACTCAATTCATCAGGAATATGGAGATGAATGAGATGATGCATTCGAGTTGCTGCAGTTTAGAGAAATGTCTCCTCTACTTGTAAATGAGGATGTCTGCTTTTGGGGAGATTGTTCTGAGATAATACAAATGCAGTTGTGACACTGATTAGGTATTTTGTTGAGAGTTCACCTGTCACTATTCAGTTATTATACACAAACACTCCAAAAGCTGGAGCTGAACAGCGAAGTATGTCTCTGCCCGGAAGGCTTGTCGCTCTCCTACAGGCTTACGGAAGGATGGATAATGTTTCCCCTGTAGCAAGGATGTCATGGTTACGATACTTATTTTAGCAAGGATATAATTTTCCTGCAGATTAACAGACCTTTCAGTCTGCCACAGCTTCAGATTCATTTTCCTTATCTTGACTCCTAGGCCACAGCCATCACCATAGCACTTTGGAACTTTTGCAGAGAATATTATGCATTAACCAATCACTATTATAAATTCAGCAAAAGACTAAACCAAGAAAAATCAAGAGTATGCCTCCCTTGATTTTTCCCTATTTTAAAATTTCCTTGAGAATGTACAGTAATATTTGAAGTTTCCTCTTGCTCTTTCTCTTTCCCAACCTTTGGGGAGACCCAAGGGTGAGAGGAGAAGCCAAGCTGCCATATGAGACTGTTGTCCCTAAACTGCATAGGGGCAACTCATTAGCTAGATTTGAGCTTTTGGGAGTAGTGATCCTTATGTTCAGTTGCTTCTCACCATTTCAGAGTAAAGATTTGACGAGGCTCACACTGAAAACATGAGGTGTAAAGGAGGGCTTTACATTCTATATTTTGGATTTATCTCAATTTTCTAAAACACTAAATGATCCCTTACCAGAGTAGTTCTTAGTACTTCTGTACCAAAACTCCCACTGAGCTTGAAGATTTCACAGTTGCACCCTAGTTATTGACTTACAGACAACTACCTCTAGACTATTAAATTAAATGGGTGCAGGCGCTTAAGCTTAATCATTTACCACTTTATGCTGAAAAACATGGTATGAGTTAATCCTAGGCCAACAACAACTCTTACAAAGGATTCCTAGGTATGATCTGAACAGTAGCTTAAACCAGGGACTTCTCCCAGCAGGCAACTGGGATGGGGGTCACAGAACACTTTTTTAACAATAAGGATGCCAACCAACCGTGTCTGTTGACCTTAGGGGTAGAAGAGGGGCTCTAGCATTTAGTTCATCAATATAGATGAACTCAAAGAAATCAGACTCCATTTTGCAAAGGAATTTTACATCTTTGTTAGGAAGGCAGGTTTAGAGAAGAAAGCCATGAAACAGCTTAGCACTGTTTGACGTATATGACATACTATATGACAGTTGGCAGACTGTCTTGGTTAGAATTATCTTTATGCTTTCAGCCTAACATCTGAGGGCATCTCGCTTAGGAGATCTGACTCTATGGTTTGGGCTCAAGGGTTAACGACATTTGTAACCTGTTAGATACCAAGTGACTTTTCACACTAACACAACTCAAGTTTCTTCATGTGCAGAAAGCCATGATGAGGGTGCTCCCTTAATTCAGATGTCCCCTTGGAATGAAGGAGGACTGAGAAATACGGTCTCTGTGACCCTGAGGATCAGGGATTGGCAGTGGTGGTGGCTGGGCAATGCTGCACAGCGCTGTCTCAACCCACATCCCCTGGGATAAACAAGAACAGCAGAAAACCCGCCCCCTTTCCCCAGCACCTCCTGTAAATCACTCACGACAAAACCAGTTCCCTTGGTCCCTCTGAAGTCAATCTCCTCTCATCTTAACAGCTCCCAGCTGCTCTTTTTCGCAGGGTTTCAACCTGCAGTTCTTCTGAACATCTCTGAAGGTTACGAAGAAAGTGTTAAATACTTCTCTGCTTGCCCCTGAGTTACCACATACTCTTAGCTGGATCTTTGCAAACTCCGTGGGGACGCGGGCTGGCAATGTTCACGCTTGTCTTCAGGCTGATGAGATCGCAGCAAGCAATCCTGGAGCTGGTGCGGCTGTTTTTATCCTGTCACTGTAACAGCCAGTGCTGGCTGTGGTTGATTGATCGTAAGAGCAGCAAATTACTGTGCATTTTTAACTATGCTGTGTCTCTTTCTGAGACAGTAATAAATCAGCTTTTGAAACTGGTAGAATAGCTGGCTTTCCGATACCGCTGAGATTCAGAAAAATGAGGTACTGCAAATGTACGAGGGGAAATTGCTTCTTATCCACCTGTGCTGCTGGTGTCCTTAAACTGTATGGTTAGTCAGGAGCAGCTGAAGGTTTATAATAAATATGAGTGCGCTTCATATTTTAAGACACAATGATGAGAAAGACGAATAGTGATGATTAGAGTCCCTGGTCTCATTAATTAGTGTCTGTGGTAACTTGTGTGGAATTAAAGAGAAAGAACCCAAAATCCTAGGTCCATTTTTTTTTTTTCCCTACAATACCAGATTCCCTCCTGAAAAAAATCATAGACTAAAATGGCTTAGAAATGGGAGCTTGAGTTTGGAAGACCAGTGTCCAAAGAGTCTGGATATCAGGGAGTTTAGAGGAAAGAGAAACTGCATCCTCATACAGCTTTTTAGTGTTAACTGCCTTTCCTTGGTTCTCCTACATCCTGGCATTGCAGCCACCCTGGCTAGTTGTTGCCCTTGGTTTCTCTGCCTGCACATTGCTCACTTCTTTCATGCCAAACCAGGGCCAAGGAGAAGAGCCAGGGGTGCTTGAAGCTGCTTGCTCATTCCCTGCTCTTCCTACCTGGCTCAGGGGAGATCTTGGTCCATTGAGGACCACCGCCTCGGGCTTACCCCAACAGCAGAACATGGTTTTCACTGTCAGATCACTGGCACTGGATGAGTGTGACTCATGAGGGCTGAGGGGGAGAGGAGGGTAACAGGGTAATAAAGCAAAATAATTCTTTTCTGCTTTGTTATGAGAAGTTCAGTTCTTTTACGTTCTCCTTCCTAAATGAGGAAACCAAAGATCCTTGTCTCCACTGAACCCTGTGCTATACAAGATTATGTTTTTTCTTAACCATGTCTCTGTAGTCCATGTTTTTACATATCCCCAGTTTTGGCAGCTGCCTGCACACTCATTGCTCTGAGATTTTTCTCTTCCACCACCTCTCCCCACACAGGTGCTTCCTGAAGGCCATGTCTCTTGAGAGGCTCATTGGAAGTTTGCCTATAGACCATTTCATGCCCAGGAGAGGACCAGAGCATATGTGCTGTGGGATGGCAGCACTGTGCCTCCCCTTTCTCCTGCGCACGGCCTGTTCAGACAGCAGCCATCACAACAGGGGCCCTCCCGAGGACAGGGACCCTGCAGCTTTCGTCTGTGTTTGAAGAGCCTCTGGCTCACCTCCCCAGGGTGTGAAATGGGGTGGTGGGCAACTGTCTGAGGAAGAAATAACACTGTGGGAACTCAGGAGGTGCCCCTGCCTCGTGCGTCAGTGGATTGCCTGCATCTTTTACATCTAGGAGGCAGCAGTCCCTCCTGATTTTTACATCCTCACATTTTTTCCCTGCCTTGTTCTGGGATACTGGTCATCATGTGGTCATTCTCCAGCCCATCCTGCAGACGATGCGTTTAGTTCACAGCTTAAAGGTTTTCATATCTAGACTGCCTAGAGCTTAAAAGGGGCCTCCTGATGCAATGGACGTCGCATGGTGACCAATGACAAAAGCTGCCAGGAGGTCTCTGCAGCAGAAACTGGTGAAGCTCAGTAAGAGAAGGGACGAAGGAGACTCGCTTCTCTGAGGAGGCTTAAAATGACATGCCTCATCTGGATGCATTAAGAGAGAACGATTTTTAGCAGTAAAAGAATGGCTTGCCTTGGAGATGATGACCTTCTCTCTTTGTCCAAAACAACTGAATTGGGAATTGTCAGCAGCTGTTTAACTTGAGTATCTGTTTCTTTGAAGAAGTGCTGTGGCTTTACATTGGAGTCCTAACACCTAAGAAAGTTGTAAGCTTTGGGGGAAACTTAAAATTTAAAACTTAAAATTTTAGGTGTCTAAAGTTGGGTGAGGGCGACTCCATCCCACCAGCTGCCTCAGCATCATGGAGAATCGCCAACCTCACCTGCTGCAAGGGCTCAGTTCTGCCATTATCTACACCGGAGTGCACTTGAGATAACCCCACTAAAATAAACACAGTCATCCTCCAGTGTAGCCAAGAGCAGACTTTGACCCTGAAACACCCTGTGTCCAAAGGAGATGGGGCAAAGAGACCCCAAACCTCCTCGCTGGGAGGGCTGAGGGTCTCCGTTCCTCTCACTGTTAAGTAATCCTTCAGATTTTGCCTCTTAATGAAGTAATCTCAATATCTCATCAATAGATTACCAAACCGTGTCCCAAGAATAACGATGCCAGCAGTTCGGAGTGAATTACTAATGCATTTTACCATTCCTTTAACAATTATGGATCTATTTAGAATGGAGAGAATGATATTGCTGCTCAGTTTTAGAATGATAAATTGCAGGATATTAAAAGATTCTTCACTGAATGCAAACAATAGAGAACTTAATTGTCACTGTAGCATTATGGAACAATTTGAAATTCAACTTGCCTGGCTAGATTTATTTTAAGCCTGACATTTTCAGCCCTAGCTTTCACTCTCTGGGTCTCTTTTTCACTCTGACAACACATCAATCTATTTTCTAACACTTCTAACATTAAAGTCATCTCTCTTAATCTGATTTTTTTACTCACTTGTTTTATATTAGGAAAAAAAGATTTATTTGCAAATGCAGCATTGTACAAGAAATGTGTTTATATAGGAGACAAATTCAGACCGGCAGCAGCACCTGTAATCCATACATTCTTTTTGTCACAGATAGAGATGCCTGAAAATTCTTGCAATGAAAAATGCTGTTTAATTGAAACAATGTTTTATGGGAACAGATCAATTTCTGTAATATTTTCAATGAGGAGAAGCCAAAACAATTCATTGCGACTTTATCAATGCATTAGGATACTAGACTGCAATCTAGACTACTAGACTGCAATGTTCATTTTAATAGCATACACATATTTCCTATTAAGTATCTAGAATTTTCCTGCAATATAAAATTTGAAAGGATATATTTAGAATATTTTTTTTCCACTGACCCCAAATACAATATTTTGCACTTTTTTTTTCTTGGGAAATTTCGAAATGTTGTCCCTTGTTTTCATGTGGAACAATTTGTGAGTATTGGGGCATCCTCTGCTGAAGAGACGCTCGTGGTCTTAGATACCTTCAGCTGAAGCAGAGGGACCCAGAGGCAGCACCATCTGCAGAGCACAGTAAGACACCCACCTTCTGCACCGCACAACACAACCGGGCTGCGTTAGTGTCAAAGATCCTCTTACCCCAGTCATAGGCTTCAGGCCACTTTCTGCTGAAGGTCAACAGCATCCTGGCCTGTATCAGGAACATGAGGAGCAGCTGAGGGAGCTGGGGTTGTTTAGCCTGGAGAAAAGGAGGCTGAGGGGAGACCTTATAGCTCTCTACAGCTACCTGAAAGGAGATTGTAGCAAGGTGGGGGTCGGTCTCTTCTCCCAAGTAACAGGTGATAGGACAAGAGGAAACAGCCTCAAGTTGCACCAGGGGAGGTTTAGACCGGATATTAGGAAAAATTTTTACACTGAAAAGGTCATCAAGCATTGGAACAGGCTGCCCAGGGAAGTGGTGGAATCGTCATCCCTGGAAGTATTTAAAAGGCAGGTAGACGTGGTGCTTAGTGACATGGTTTAGTGATGGTTTCTGTCAGTGTTAGGTTGATGGTTGGACTCGATGATCTTCCAACCTAGACAATTCTATGATTCTATGAAATCACTAGCTTTTGGGCAGCTGTATTAAGGGTTGCCCATCTTCTGCACAGCCCACACCTGCAGGTGACATCACCCCAAAAAGTACTTCTGAAAAGCTAGATAGTTTCAGCGATCTGACTTACAGTGTGTTCACACAAATGTTGGGTTGGTGTAACCAAGGGGGCAACCTCTGACAGAGGGGTTGGACAGGACGCTGTGGCTGGGGTTTGGGGCGGACTTTCCTGAACTGGCTCTTTCACTGAAGGACTCATCGCATGGCACTGTACCCTCAAGGGAGAGGTCCTGATACAACAAATCCTTAAGCATCCATGCAACTTCAAGTACACGATTCTGGTATGTAACACTTGTCCTCTGCATGGTGGTCACTGGCACAGAAATGACACTGGGAATGCTGTGCCCTGTGGGAGGCCACCTTGTATCGAGGTGCAGTGGGAGTGCTCAAGTCTCCTCTACCTGCTGTGCTGAGGAAGTGCTTCGCTTCTCCCCGCTGCCTGTGGTCTTTCAGGAACTCCTGCAACCTTCCATTAGGCTTCAGGAAAAATTAGAAAGACAAAAAGTTGCAGTTGTGATTTGTCAAAATCCTGTTCTAAGGAGATGACATAGGAACACAGTCCTTAAAAATCTGTAACCAAAACCTTTGCAAAGTGGCTTGAGGAGATTTCAGTGCCACTTTAATAAAGGGAAACACCTGCTAAGATTTAAATCACCTCTGAGAGAGGAACACATAGAACAAAGCACACACATTAAAAATAAAAAAAAAAAATGATCTTCAAGGCCCCATACCAGGGACAAAACATCATTGTCAGGTTTACCAGGTTGTTAGCTGGCTTTATCCTAAATTCTGTATTTTGGTTCAGTAGATCTCATTCTTCTTCCCTTGTAATAAATGTCCAAGGCAGTTCCCCAGTGCCCCATGACTGCAGTAAGGTGTGGGGAGACAAAAGCCCGGTGGAGTAGCGGAGGGGTGGTCCATATGTTGGTGGTCAGTGTTGCAGATGGAGCAGGTCACATCCACAAGTCTGCTTTGGGGCAAGACCATGTCCCACGTCCCCATGATGGAGAAGAACGGGATGCCCTATACAAGTGCTGTTGCCAGCCCCACGGCGCAGCAGAGGGAGCTGAGCTGCCCCACGTGTGCTGCTGAGAGAGACTTGTGTCACCCAGACCTGGTCTGGCCCTGGGTATTGTCGTCTCCTGCCTTTCATTCCCAGTGAGAGTCACCAGATGTACCCGGAGACATTAGCTGCATTTTCTCCTGCTACTGCTGAACTGTTCATGGAATTAACTGTTTTCCAGCAAAGAAGCTGCAGCAGGAGGTTTTGGAGGGCTTGACTCCCTACAAAAAATCAGTGTTTATTAATTTCCTGCCCTTTACTACTGTTGTCATGCAAACGGGGATTGTCACTTCTAGCCATCCACTCCTCTGCTTCACCGGACCCAGCTTCTCCCTTCGATTTTTGCAGCCCCATCGAGGTTTCCTCCCACAGATGTAGAGAGACAGGATTTCCCTTAACCTCCTGCCCCCTTCCTCCTACTCTTCCTCCCGGTTACGGACATGGCTCATTTCTTTTGCATGCCCCCTATGAGTCATGGGTGATTGCATGTCCTTCTCCGCAGGGGGAAGCAATTGGAGTTAACTGGCTTGGGGCTCTTGCAGCCCTTCCACTTCTGACACCAGCAAATTACACTATGTATTAAAGCAACAACCTCTTCTTTTCCCTAGGCTCCGGGCTGGGTTTGGGGAGAATGTGGTTCAGTTCCCAATTTTATTCTGCTGCTCAATAAACAGTTTTCTTTAAAAAGTGCATAATAGGATGCTTTTCCCAAGATCTCACGAAATATTTATCTACTGTTTAGAACTCTTCAGTAAGTAGCAAAGGTCTCAATTGGGGAAAACACAAAAGTTTCTGTAAAACCAATCTGAGCTTGCTAACTGAAAATTAAAATGCAGGGTGGGTGAATTAGTAACTAATTAATGCATAATAAAAGCCATATGCTTCTAGAAGTAATTAGCCTATTGTTTTGATTCAGGGAATGTTTGCTTAATAGCCTCAATGACTGCTCACTTTCCCAACCAGATCAAAATTAACATGCAGGGAAGTGACATTCAGATAAAACCAATCATTTCAATAATAAGAAATTTAGATTTTGTTGATGTTTCTGTAGATGGCCGGAAATCACTGAATTTTAGCTTTTCTGTGTCTGGGAAATCTGCAGTTATTTGATTAGGGCTAAATAAACTCTTTAGTTCACTTAAAACAGAAAGATGGTGTTAAAAACATTTGGCAAGAAGTAAACACTGAAGACGTCTGCTTATTATAGTCAAATGTTTAAGTGGATGAACCTACTGAGGGAGAGATGAGGGGTGAAGTATCAGCCCCGTGTGCGCCTCCTCTGCCTTTGTGTGCCAGCCAGAGCTCACGCTTAGCCCCACCTCGCCCCTTGCACCCATACATCCATTCAACTTGAGGAGGAGAGGGGGGGTCCAGGTCCGAGCAAGGGCCCATATGTAATATGAGTATGTGAGACTTGCTGGACCTTGTCTAACACCATTTGTGTGACAGCGCCACGTGTTGGATGGGCAAGCTGGCTGCTGGCCCCAGCATCATGTGCTGAGCAGCAGCAGGAATTTCTAGGGAATCAAAGCTTCCGTGGCCCCAAACCACCTATCAAACATTACTGCCAGGCTCCCTTTCTTAGCCCTTCTGCAATAAAAACTAAGCTCCATACCTCCATTTCATAGAATCATAGAATGTGTTGGGTTGGAAGGGACCTTTAAACTTCATCTAGTCCAACCCCCCTGCAGTAAGCAGGGACATCTTCAACTAGATCAGGTTGCTCAGAGCCTCATCAAGCCTGGCCTTGAATGTCTCCAGGGATGGGGCCTCCACCACCTCTCTGGGCAACCTGTGCCAGTGTCTCATCACCCTCATCGTAAAGAACTTCTTCCTAATGTCTAATCTAACCTACCCAGCTTTAGTTTAAAACCATTGCCCCTCTCCAAAAATACATAGAGATGAGTTTCTGCTCAGCGGCTGCCACCGTTTCAGCGGCTGCAGAGTTCCTCATGTAAAGCCCTCACAACCTGCAGGGAAGGTCATGGGCCCCATGGATGAGTTCTTCACTAAGCTGTGGCACATTATGCTACATCCCAGCAGACTGTCATGTGGCATAACAGGGTATAATACAGTGGTCCACAATGATTTTGCCAAGGTAGACCCTGCTTTGAGATGAGTAAATCTGGATCCAATAACAAACTAGATGTAGGAGCATTTAACATTGAATTGCCTGGCCCAGGGAATGTGATACAGAACCCAGAATTGGATTAGTAGGAGCTCTGCGTAGCATATGGGGACTTCAGCCAATTCCACCTTCAGTAATTAGTAACACATAAGCTAAGAACTACCTAAGCTACAGTCCTGTCTACTCTAAACTTGCATCTAGAAAACATACCATCGCAATTCATTTTTTCTGAAGTTCCTCATTTGATCATAAGCAGAGGTAAAAAAGCTGAAACTAGGCTAAACTTGTGTTTCCTTTAAAAACTCTCAACAGTGGCTTTTTATTTTTATGTCAGTGCTAGAAACGTAAGTCACTCAAGTGCAGAGTAGTCAATAATAGTCATTTACTTAGCAGTGAGCATAGATGGGATGGGATTCATATCAAGACTGAAATAACTGCATTTATGTACCTGCATATCGGTAGCTACAGGAGTCTGAAGTGCCTAAACAGCCTTTATAGTCAAAGGGGATCTAGAGTTGTCTAAGCCCATGGGAATTTGAAACTCCCTGGGACAGCTAAGATTCTTGCGCAGTAATAGCTGTGGGCATACAATACAGGATAAAAGCTTCACTCATTTCCCTAGATACAGGTGTCTGCTGATCAGTTTGACCCCTGCAGATCTATAATTCCCAGTGGACACTAGGAATAAGTCCCACTCGACATAAAAAACTCCATCATGTCTGTCATTGTGGTTCCAGTAGGTCTGAATAACCATTTGGAAGCAGAATTGTCCTTTTGACCACAGGGCCAATATATGCTTCTCCAGAATGAGCTATCTCCATGTTACTGTGAAGGTGATCCAGCACTGGAACAGGTTGCCCAGGGAAGTTGTGGAATCTCCATCCTTGGAGGTTATCAAAAGCTATCTGGACATGGTCCTGGGCAATTGTCTTTGTGTTGTCCTGCCTGAGTGGGAGGATTGGACCAGATGACCTCTGGAGGTTCATTCCAACCTCAACCGTGCACTGATTCCGTGATATTGTGTGCATCTTGAGCTGGTCATGTGGATAACAAGAGGACTTCTTTTTCTAAGATCATTAAGCTCTGGAATTAAATCTAGACAATATTATGTATAATTGTATATAATTACATCTATTAACTTAATTTCTCTAGGCCTGGGTATAAAAGCCATTTTGTTCTGTTGTTTAATTACAGAGCTACAACATGGGTGCTGGAAAAGTGGTGGGGTGTAAAGAAAAAAGAACAGAAAGAATAAATGAGAGTTAACTGACAACGTAGTGAATTTCTTGTGTCTTTTTTAGGGCTGTGAACAGCTGCTGCATGCTGGAGAAGATGGGACAAGAACTCTACAAACATGAACTTGCCACAAAACCCCCACTTCATCCCTACCCCGCAGGCCAAGTTTATGTTCTGAAATATCTGCTTGGTAAATCCTGAGCCTATAAAAATAATGTAGCTGGATATTCTGCTTGAATGCTTAAAAGTGCTTGGTCTCATACCTGTTCTTATGGAAAACCAAGATGTTCTTTCACATCAAGATAGCTATGTTAACACGCAGCCTTTGCAGAAACAAGGTGCTGTGGTTTTTACCTCACTGTAACTTGTGAGATTAAGATATAAAGCTTGCCATGACTAGCTATAGCAGAGACCTGTGCCTTGTCTCTGCTAGGATTTTGTGCTGTGACAGGTCCTTTGAAATGCCTCTCAGTCACAAAACCTTTTCTTTTTCCTTGCAGTGAAGACACAGAAAGTTTACTTGTCATTCAAACAAAGTATCACCGTTCCCTTCTTTTCACTTTTCCCTAATTCTGAGTTGTATTCCTCTCTCTCGTTTCATTGCCTGACACTCTTCTTTTTTAAGAAACTTCTGAAACAGGCATTTGTCAGGGACAAACAGTATGTTTGTCACAAAAAAAAGTGGACACTATGCCAACTTGTGCCAAAAAATTACAAAACGGCCATGTCCTGTTAGAAGTGTGACATTCGGTATATTCTTTGCTCCTGAGTGTACAGACTTTCTCCCATGGAGTCTGAGTATAAATGCATGTTTTCCCATTGGAAAATTCACTTAAAGCCCCCTTTGAATGTTGTCAGGGACTTCTGTGGAAGTCTCTCAAAAGAGCCCCCCAAAATAGAAAAATCATCCCGTGTATGGAGCCTAATTCTGGGTTCAGTACATGTGTGTAACTCCTTTTGCTTCAGTGGAATTAGTCCTTCATTAAGCAAAGGAGAAAGGATGAGATTTAAGCTCAGGAATATTAATTTAATCATAGCAGATTTCCATGTGAAAGCCCACTTGTACAATACAGCAGGATGATGATCCTACACTGTTTGAAGTGGTCCTGACACTAAGTACTTTTTTATCTCCCAGGGGCTCTGTTCAGTGCAATGTGATTTCACGCTTTGCATAATACCAAGGTGATCGCTCCCCTTTGCTTTGCCTTTGGTTCGGGGGATTTACTTTGCTCCCAAAATAGGAGTTAAGTTAGGAAAAAAGTACTTTTTATCTAAAAGTCAGAGTTTTTCTTCTCTCAGGTTGACATAACCCGTTAGCTTTAAAAATTGGTAGACTTGAAGAGTACTGAGCGGTCTGTTTACAGCTGCAGATCAACATTGAAAACAAGGGGTTATTTTAGCAGCAAGGCGCCCTTGTCTTTATTCATATGTCACTTCACTGGAATATTAAACGGTAATTCACAATTCATGCATTTTGATGTCTTGCTACTTTTATCTTCATTTTCTTGTCAAAGAAAATGTCTTAAAATCTCAACATTAATACTGTGCTGGGTGTCCTCGAAAGTCACCCCTGTTCCTCAATGGATCGGTCAGTTTGACTCAATGGTAAATGGCAGCACATTATTTGCTCATTTCCCATTCCTCAAGCACCCCAAATGCATGTTGATTGGATTCAGGCTTTTGAATATGAAAAGTTCAGATTTCTGCATGCAAAGCAGACCATTTGGGAAGGAATCCAAATCGTGCTGAGCATCTCAAAATGCAGGGGTGATGGGCAGTAACAAAAAGCTTTAAAAGTCACGTATGTGGCCATCATTTGTGCTGCTTGGTTTTAAAACATTATACAAACTCGTCTAATGCTATTTCCACATCAGAAGAAGAGCTGTTTGTTAACAAAATATGGCTATTAAGTGAAACTCTGACCTTGGGTAGATATGCCTGAAATACTGCCAAGCTGCCGTTTTCACATGGTTTTAAAAGGTTCTCTTTTAGCGGAACGCATCACTGCACTCTTTAGCCAAATTGCTGCTCTGTGAAATTTTTCAGAAAAGGAGGAATAGAACACGGGATTGATTTTCTGTATTTTCACAAACTAGACATTGACTTCATGTAAGCCTTATGTTGCACTGTAAAAATTCAGTTTCTCAGAAAGAGTTTAACACCAGTGTAAACCCTGCCCTGCGTCAGACAACGCTGCTGGGCAATTAATCAAGATTTTTGTGGTTTTTCTTAATTCCAGGTATGTAAGACAATTAATGAAGCTGAAAGCTGTTATTAAACCTCTTCATAATTTAGGAATAAACTATTTTAGAAGGAGGCTTAAATGAGATAATTAGATATTTTAAAGCCTTTTCCAGGGCTAGACCTTACCAGTAGGTTTCAAGCAGTTCTTTGCACAGAGTCATGGCATAAACAAGCCTGCAAACAAGGGTGAGGTGCTGGCTGGAGGTTTTGAGTACCCAGTCTTAGTCTGCAGGTTAGTCTGGAGCCCAACCAATGCCCCGGGCGAGGGAAGGGGGGAAGTTTTGTTTTCTCCAGGTGTAGCTTTGCAGGAGGACTCTCTGGAGGAGTACCACTTCCAGCAGTGTGTGCTGGAGGGGGTCTGACTGTTCACTCCCTCCTCTGGTCCAAGAGCTACGGCCATCAAAAAGTTTAGCCGGAAGGAGATGAAAATAGCTGTACTAAAGTGTCAGCTTCAAAGGGAGCTGGCTTTGTTGTCCAGGACTCTCTGTCCGGTCAGATGTCCTGCTGTAGCTAAATGCAGCATGTAACACAAACCTTTGGATTACTACTTTAAGCACACATTATCCCACCTGCATATTTGCCAGGGGATGCACACGAATATGTGAGTGTTTAACAAAGAGCCGATGCTACTGAGAAGCAGATGCCATTACTATTAGATTTGCATAATGAAGATTTACAAGCTTCAAAAATCACACCTGCGACTCCAAAATCAAGAGATTTCAACTTAAAAAGCATGAGATCATTTTTAGATCGTCTGTTGCTACTTGTTTTATTTAACTTTTGGGTTTCCACCTTTAAGCTTAAAATGTATTTGTATTTTAAAAGTTTTTTTTTCCCCAAACTTTTCTTTAAAAGTGCACGCTGCCAGTCCTGTGCAGTCTCTGTATTTCCTCAGCTGGGTCCTTCTGAGAGACACTAAATTACAAGGTACGTGACAAACTCATAGGAGTCATCATGGAGTGATGACTTTTTTTTCCGAACTGATCAAACAGTTCAGCTGGAAAGAAAACAACATCTTTCTTTCCTCAAGATTTAGCTGGGTAGATGAAGCTGATTTTATAAGAAAATAGCGTGAAATAATCAGAAAATGCACTGTAAATCTTCCTGTCTTGAAATTTGAAAGAAGGATCCTCCATATCCTAGGACTGCTGGGAAGAGGAGTCCCTTATGTAGCTTCTCCCTACACACCCAGAATTTGGGCTGACCTTGTGCTCACCTCCTTCCCCATGTAGCCCAACTGCCTGGGGCTTGGATGGGCCACTCTCAGCTTATCGGCATTTCTGTGGTGGTGGCCAAGCAGTCCAAGTCACAGAAGGGTTTGGGGGGATGGTACCAGACCTACGCAGATGGCATCTGCAGAGATCACCGTTGTTTTTCACAACTGATGGCAAAGAAAGAAACCCAGCTCTGCATCAGGAGGAGCATTTCGTTTTGAATGCAATGGTTCTGTCACTCATGGAGCTGCTTTTAGCTTTAGGGCTCAGCGCTGTGCCAATAAAACTAATGGGGATTTTGTCACTGCCAGAAAAGAGAGAAGGATTTCATCTTTCAGAACAACACACAATTCTAGTGTGCAGCCCAGCTTCAATTTTTAATGAGAAAATGGGAATAAACAGAACAAAAAGTGTTCCACAAGTCCCGGATCCTCAATAAATGTGGCATAACGGTGGAGCTAAAATTAATGCTATTTTTTACAATCTGGATAAGAGGGTGAGGCAGGGTGAGGAGCATTTGCTACACCATGCACTACGGCCAAACTCATTTCTTCTGCTTTGGACTTACTGGACGACTGAGTTTTCAACTGATGAAGCGCTGTTACTCCAAGACAAAGATGGACAGGTGCATGGGGTCTGATGGGATTCATCCCAGAGTTCTCAAGGAGCTAGTGGATGTTATGGCAGGACCTCTCTCTATCTACCAAAGGTCTTGGGAGTCTGGGGAGGTCCCTGTCAACTGGCAGCCAGCCTATGTTATTCCAATCTACAAAATCAGGAAAGACCCAGGGAACTACAGATCTGTTGGTCTAACCTCAGTCTCTGGAAAAATCATGGAGAAGATTATACTGGGTACTACTGAAAGGCATTTGAAGAATAATGCAATCATCTGGCACAGTCAACACAGTTTTGGAAAGGGAGAGTCCTGTTTAACTAATTTGATATCCTTCTACATAAGGTCATCTGCCTAGTGGATAAAGGGAAGACAGTGTATGTAGTTTTTCTGGATTTTAGTAAGGCTTTTGATACTGTCCCTCACAGCATCCTTCTGGACAAGCTGTCCAACTGTGGGATGAGGTGGTTCACAATGCACTGGGTGAAGAACTGGCTGAACGGCAGGGCTCAAAGGGTTGTAGTGAATGGGACTACATCTGGCTGGCAGCGTTCCTCAGGGTTCAATTCTAGGGCCAGTTCTGCTCAATATATTTATCAGCACTCTGGATGCAGGAGTTGAATGCACCATTAGGAAGTTTGCTGAGGGTACAAAACTGGGAGATGCTGCTGACTCTCTTGAGGCACAGAAGGCCTTTGCAGAGGGATCTAGATAGATTGCTGCATTGGGTAGTCATCAATGGGAGGAGATTTAACAAGTTGAAATGACGGATTCTGCACCTAGGATGGAGTAATGCTGGGCACAAGTTTAAATTGGGAGAGGAGTGGCTGGAGATGAGCCCTGCAGAAAGGGATCTGGAGGTGCTGGTCAACAGCAGGCTCAACAGGAGCCAGCAGTGAGCCCTGGCAGCCAAGAGGGCATCCTGCATGCTGGGGTGCATCAAACACAGTCAGTCATGAGAGGGGATTAACCCACTGTACTCAGTGTTGGTGTGGCCTCACTTTGAGCGTTGTGTGTAGTTCTGGGCCCCACAATTTAAGAGGAATGTGAAGATCCTTGAATGCATCCAGAAGAGGACAACGAGGCTGGTGAAAGGGCTGGAAGGAATGTCCTATGAGGAGCAGTGAAGGACCTTGGAGAAAAGGAGGTTGAGGGGCGAGCTCATTGCTATCTCCAGCTTCCGGAAGAGGGGAAGTGGAGCAGGAGATGCTGATCTTTTCTCCCTGGAATCCAGTGATAGGACGCTTGGGAATGGTTCAAAGCTGCAGCAGGGGAGGTTTAGACTGGATATTAAGAAGCATTTCTTTACTGAGAGGGTGGTCAAACATTGGAACAGGCTTCCTAGAGAGCTGGTCAATGCCCCAAGCCTGTCCATGTTTGAGAGGCATTTGGACAATGCCCTTAACAACATGCTTTAACTTTTGGTCAGCCCTGAAGTGGTCAGACAGTTGGACTAGATGATCATTGTAGGTCCCTTCTAACTGAAATATTCCCTTCCCTTCCCTTCCCTTCCCTTCCCTTCCCTTCCCTTCCCTTCCCTTCCCTTCCCTTCCCTTCCCTTCCCTTCCCTTCTCATGTTGGATTGTCATGCTGGGCTGATGTTGGTATGCTAGAAATGCCATGCCTTGCATCTCAGTACTGTAGTTAAAGGTCTAGCTTCAGCTATAACATGAACTTCACATCTGGTAAACACTGGAGAGAGAGAAGCAGATTCAATTTAGCCCATAGTAAGCACCTTTAACCACTTTAAGACCTGCAAATTAACAAAGAACCCACAAGTAAATCTTGTTTTTCAAAATGGAAAAGATTATGTTAACCTGCCTCAGAGAAAAGCACTAGATCACACTATATCTGATGTTCAGCTGTCACTGCACATGGAAACCAAAACATCCCACTAATCTTTTTAGAACTGCTCTACATCTAGTACCTTTAAGGTATCCTAATATTTTCAGAAAATATTCAGCACTTGATTGATACAAGTGAGGAATACCAGGTTAGGCTGCCTGCAAACAAGTGTTTGTGTGGACCTGGTATTGGCCTTCTAAATCTAAGCTGAGACTTGTTCCTGCTCGGCAACAGTCTTAGCCTTTTGCTCGATTATGAAAAGGATCTGTAGAGGGTTTAACCTATATCACAAAAAGTGATGATCATTTTTCCACCTCTTATGGTTACAATCTTGGCTGCTTCTTTTGCTGGCAACCAGAGATGCTGCCTATGTCCTGTAGGATCATAGAATCATAGAATAGTTTGGGTTGGAAGGGACCTTTAAAGGTTGTCTAGTCCAGGCCCCCTGCTGTGGGCAGGGACATCTTCAACTAGATCAGGTTTCTCAGAGCCCATCCAACCTGACCTGAATGTTTCCAGGGATGGGACATCTACCACCTCTCTGGGATTGCCCAGGAAAGCAGAGCAAGGACTGCCCATGGCCTGGGTACACACAGAGGTCTTGCTTTAGTTTTGTTTGCAGAAGTGGAAAGGGAAATTACTAAAGCTCGGGACACTTCGGATGTGATTCACTGTGGCAGCAAAACTCTCAGCCTACTTGTTGTCCTTCTGGGCTCCCTGTCCCATTGCCTCTGAAAGTGTAATTCTCTCAGTCCTACGGAGATCTGCAGTGTAACACCTCCTGGAGGCAACTGGAGAAAAACAGGGACTTTCAGGGTAAGATTCAGCTGCACTTTTTAACTTCGCATGCGAGTGTGCTGACTGCAGGGGTGTTACACCGAGGCAGCCAGCAGTGCCATGGCCAAGTGCCTCCATAGAATCATAGAATCATTTAGGTTGGAAGAGACCCTTGGGATCATTGAGTCCAACCATCAACTCCACTCTACAAAGTTCTCCCCTACACCATATCCCTTAACACCACATCTAAACACATTCTTAAACACCAGTCTTAAACACATTCAGGGATGGTGACACCACCACCTCCCTGGGCAGCCTGTTCCAGTGTCTGACCACTCTTTCTGTGAAGAATTTTTTCCTGATGTCCAGCCTAAACCTACCCTGTTGCAGCTTTAACCCATTCCCTCTTGTTCTATTGCTAATTACCTTTGAGAAGAGACCAGCACCAACCTCTCTACAATGTCCTTTCAAGTAGTTGTAGAGAGTGATGAGGTCTCCCCTCAGCCTCCTCTTCCTCAAACTAAACAGTTCCAGCTCCTTCAATCGCTCACCATGGGCATGGGGAGACACCAAGTGTGCGGCTCTGAATCAGTAGAACCCAGCAGGAATTCATACATCTTGGGCCTGGTTTGTGTATCCCCTGGCTCCCTCCTTCACTGTCATCTTGGCAGCAGTTTATTTGACTCTCTTTTTGAGATCCTTCATCGGCGAGCTTCAGTGTCACATTTCTCCCACCACCCTGGAGCCAGGTATCTGTACTCTGGGTGCTAAGGCACTGAAATTAGTCATCCCAAAGTAGTCGGTCTGATTCATGGTTTTAGTTAACAGAGGGAGATTGTTTCTGATTTTTGCCTGGGGCCTTGTTTTTAATCAGATCAAGCATCTGCGGGGTCTCTCTGTGGTAACTTCGGTAGTGAAAGCCACAGCTTGACCCCATAGAAAAACATCAGTGATGACAGCTTGTGGTGATGGATCTAGGGCAAGACAGGGCATTCACAGCACCCCAGCACAGGAGCAACGGGAAGATGACATTGGTGGAGATCAGCAGAAATGCTCCTGCCAAGGGCTTCCCAAGCACCTCTGGCTTCTCCTGAGCTGCTGAGGGAGAGATGACGAATGGAGAAAAGACCAAAAAGGGCAGTGTCA
Organism: Fratercula arctica; assembly: GCA_947846985.1. Taxonomy (NCBI): domain Eukaryota; kingdom Metazoa; phylum Chordata; class Aves; order Charadriiformes; family Alcidae; genus Fratercula; species Fratercula arctica. Next base: position 108,851,627 of record CANTUZ010000003.1, read on the forward strand.
GAGGAGGGAGACAAAATCTGAGTGTGGCATGATGGAAGGGCTGTGCCATGGGGATGGTGTGAGCTGTTCCCTGGGCTGTGGCACAGCATCGTGGCACAGAGAAGCCACAGGGAGAGCAGATGCTGCTGTCTCTTGTGTTCAGACTTTTTTTTCTTTTTTTTTTTAAGTGACCTCAATGTGTGCTGGGCACAGTGGCCTTAGACACCTCCCTAGCTGAGCCCAGGAACCCTGCTTACCCCCACTGAACTCCAACAGGCTCCTCTAAATTCCCAGACTGCCTCAGGAGTGCAGCAAGCAGCAGCGTTACAGCATTTCCAGAGCCAGGAGCATTAGCTATGGGAAACCGGAGTGGGTCTTGAGTATTAAGCTGAGGCTGGGATCATGTATGTGTAACAGAGAAGCCCTAAAGGTGCTTCCAATAATTTATTGCTATCTCCTCTGGAGGATAAAATATGAGATGCTTTCCATCTGCTTATAAATTCTTTTTAATGGGCTTAAACTGCAGCAAGGGAGATATAGGCTATACACTAGGAAAAGCTTCCCAGGGATAAGAAGAGCTAAGCAAGGTAGCAGTTTGGCTAGGGAGCCTGGGGTGTCCCCTCACTGGAGCTTAAGAAACATGTTGGGCTAGTGTCTGTCAGAAGGGATTTGGGAGTAGCTGCTCCTCCTGTGAGCAGCGACTTGGATTTGGTGCTCTCAAGAGCTCTTCCAGCTCTGTTTTGCAGCAGTGTACTAAGATGGTGCAGTCGGTGCCATCACCAGCCACCTGAGCTGCTCCAAGATTTTGTGTCCTCAGCACGTGTCCCCCAAGAGAGAGGGTTGGGGATGACTGGAAGATCCTAATGATGGGAGCCATTAATGCCAGGAAGGGGGGAGAGAACCTATGCAAAGGTTAAAACAAGTGATATTGGCTTTATTTGAAACTCCCCCAAACAGTACAAACACACTTTCCAAAAAAGTGCTGTTTTTCTGTTTCAGTAAATTCATGTTAAATGTTTCCAAGCTCCTATAGCATCCTCACAAAACGTAGCAGAAAATATTTAGAATTTAAAGTGTTATCCCCCAGATTTATTCTGTCAACAGGCATCCTGGCGGATAAAGTCAAGCAAACGGTTATGTGACTTATAAACAGGCTTATAAACAGATCAATACTGCAAGTCTGATAGAAGCTATAAAGAATGACAGTTATTAATCAATAAGCATGGGAAAGCTGTTTTTGGAAACCAGCAAGTATGCTGGAATTTAGATGAAACTCAAGCAAACAATGATACTTTTAAAGTATTTTATCCCAAGATTTTAATTCACCTTCTAAAAGATGCACTCTCATGTTTACTATTTTTATCACGCATCCCTGAATGGGTAGTGACCCATATATCCATGAAACGTGCAAAGAAGAGACAGGAAAACCACGGGAGAAATGGTTTTCCCTGGCTTTGGGGCATCCTCCTTCCAGGGCTGTTTCTCAACAGTAGCTGCAACCCCTTGATGCTGTAGGTGGGCTGTTTATGGTGCCCAAATACAGTGGATTTCTCGACCCTCCATTCTATCATGCAGAAATGTCAGGTTGATGAAAGTGAATGATCCTCATGCTGGCTGGAAACATTTTTGCAAGTTATTTGTTAAAAAAATCCGGTTATCATTGCAGCAGACCACAGATACTTGTCTAATCTCTGAGAAAAATCTTTTCTTATTTGTAGATTTCATGTTCTTCAAGGAATACTGAAATTTCCTGAGATCACTGGTTTAGGTATCTAAATAGACAGCTGCATAAGAAGCTGCATAAGAAGCATAGGATGACATTATGGCTTGTGTGCTTGACAATACCAATTCCACAGGAATTAGAGAAAAATTTAGGGCAAGCCAAGTTGGTAGAAACACAGAATTTATTGCCAGAGCAAACCAAGGTTTGTATAGTCCCTTTCCTGTTTTACAACAGACTCATGTGGTGGGTCTGAACCTATTATTTCACTTGTAAAGTGCATTGCTGCTCACACACACCTGAATCCAAAACATAAGGCTTGTCAGCGGCGGCAATTGTACATGTACTGCACAGTCTGGAGGAAAGAGGATAAATGAAGTCTCTAAGGGATCTCTTTCTCCCACTTCCTGAAGCTTTGCAGTTTATGTTATGTGTACAGCATCCTCCTGGTCCTCTCCTGACGTGATGTATGCTGTTTATAAACTGCTGTCAATTGTGTGCCCACGCTCCTCTATTTCAGGGGGTTGCAAGGAACAGTTAAACTCTGGGAGCTCCTGCTGCAGCCCTGGTGGCCTGGCGATGCCGGCACAAAGCCACGGGCAGGCAGGGGCTGGTTTTGTGGTTTCTGTGATGTGCACGTGCTGGGGCAGGAGAGGGACGATGGACCACAGGAGCAAAGCTGCTCCAGAACTGAGCATGGGCCATCGGGGAGAAAGCCCTTGAGAAAAATCCTGGTGTGCTTTTCAGACTGAGCGCTGGCTGACGGGAGAGTAAAAGGAGGAGCAGCAGTCGCTGTATGGTCTGTGCTGTGGCTAGCAATGAGGAACTGATGCATTCCTAATACAAGCAGGAGGCAAAGAAACACTAGATTCCATCAGCTGTTTTGCCTCCTAACAGCCACAATTTTTTAACCAGCAGCTTTTCTTAAAAGGGGGGACCTGGTGTTAGAAAAAAATTTTGGTGGTGTCAGCCCGTCTTTCCACAAAGAACTGTATCTCCATGGTTCTTCCCTGGAGATGTTTCCCTTCTGCAACCAGTAACCAGTACCCATAAAAATCAAGATTCTCTTCCCGGATGAAAAAGGTCCTGATTTTTACCATGGGTCATCATGGGAACAGCAGCCTGATTTGTGTCATTTCACAGAATAGAATCACAGAATGGTTCAAGTTGGAAGGGACCTTAAAGATCATCTAGTTCCAGCCCCCCTGCCATGGGCAGGGACACCTCCCACTAGACCAGGTTGCTCAAAGCCCCATCCAGCCTGGCCTTGAACACTTCCAGGGATGGGGCCTCCACCACCTCTCTGGGCAACCTGTTCCAGTGCCTCACCACCCTCACAGGAAAGAATTTCTTCCTGATATCCAATCTAAATCTACCCTCTTTCAGTTTGAAAAAGAGTTTGATAAAGAGTCCCTCCCCATCCTTCCTATAGGCCCCCTTTAGGTACTGGAAAGGGCTATAAGGTCTCCCTGGAGCCTTCTCTTCCTCAGGCTGAACAACCCCAACTCTCTCAGCCTGTCTTCATAGGAGAGGTGCTCCAGCCCTCTGATCATCCTTGGGGCCCTCCACTGGACCTGCTCCAAGAGGTCCATGTCCTTCTTGTGCTGAGGACTCCAGAGCTGGACACAGTACTCCAGGTGGACTCTCACCAGAGTGGAGTAAAGGGGTAGAATCAGCAGGTGATAACTCTCCCCTTGGATGGGATGTGGCAGCAACACTGCTCCCCAGCCCCGAACTCCAGCGCTGGTCATGCTTACATGGGGATCTTGCGCTGGCACCAGGCCAGGCAATGTGAGCTTAAAATATTTATTGTCTGGTACTTGCCAATTTTCTGTCCTTCCTGAGAGCTTCTGCTTGGGCTTGGACGGCCTCCAGGAGTGACTCCACGGTGGTGAATCGACAAGACTGACGGCACAGCGTGAGTTCAGCCCCCTCTTTCATGGTCTATAAAACAAACCTGACTCACCTTGTCTCTGTCAAATATTTCACACGTATCCCTGTCACATGTGCACCTTGTATCTGCTGTGCTACACACTTCGGAAATAGCTTCGGTCAAAGGTAGTAGGAAATGTTAATAGGAATAGGATGCCCTCAAGCCTGCAGGCTTTAAAAGAAACATACACCTTTCCAAGCATTAGAAGAGATGTTTCTGTGCCAGTATAAAATTAATGTATATCGGAAGAAATATCAAGGAAACAAGCGCTGAGAAAACTGGCTTTGGACAGGGGCCAGCAGCTCTTGGTTTGTCACTGTTAATGGGGGACACTAAGGCCACGTCCCCAGCGGCTCAGAGCCAGGGAGTGCCAGGTTGGCTGGCACAACCCACACGTGGACAATTTGAGATTTGTATTAATAAACCCTTGCCATAAGCACCAATGTCACTCTGGACTTGAATTGTGTAGTGCCTAAAGAGTATAAAAAACAAATATTGGGCTCGTAGAAAAGTCCTTCTGTAATGTTCCTTATCGCAACACCCTTCTCCATGATGAACTCTGATTTATTTCAGAAGCCATTTCAGTATGGTGTTGAGATGATCTGTGGTATGAATAGACAAGTAGGATTATCAGCACTGAGTGCTCCTTGTCCCACGTTCATCTCCCCTTGCTGAGCTAGATGTCCCTGGAGGGGCTTCCTCACAACGAGCAAAGAAGGGACAACAACACCAACAGGTGGCTCAAGTCGCTGAGATCTGTGCTGTCCCCAGGCCACCCACCTCCTTCCACTGGCCACAGAGGCACCAGTGGCAACTGTGCTCCTCACTGAGGTACCTGGGTTTAGCACCTGCGGCCAGGGAGGAGGAATCTGAGCCTGAACATCTGAGAAGCACTCCATGAGACTGAACAAAACCCGTGGGACAAAAACACAGCGAATCCTGAATCTCTCATGCCCCTTTTTTCTGCAGAGTGGCGTTTGCCGCCCGCTGCCCAAGGCGGGTTTGCAGGGCTTCCCAGCAAAGCCCTCCCAACAGCTGCTGCATTTGTCGGAGATGGCAAAGCCCCACCAATGTGACCTTGCTATGAAAACAGAGGGCTTATTTACGATCCTGTTTGGATGATTGTCATTCCAGGTAGGACTAAATATACAGTGCTGATGAATAACCTCTTGCACGGGAGATATTTCGTCAGGCACAAGGACAGCGGTAAAATAATTGGTTCTTCTCTCTTCTCAGATCTGCAAAGTTGGGAGGAAGCCTCCACTTCCCCTGGTTATCCCTATTCTCCCAGTTGGCACAAATTCAATGTATCGGCTGTTCTTGTCTCCCTCCCTCCTTCCCAGTCTTCCACCTGGGAGCACGTGCCATCAGCATGGACGAGGAGACACACACGAGCTGTTGGTGGCTCAAGGGTGTACAAGAAAAACGTTGAGCATTGCTCACCAGCAGGCTTTGCCTTATGCTGGTTTTGGTGGGGCAGCCCATATTCCTCCCCTGTGGATGTTTCCTACGGTACATTCTTGACTGGTTCAAAGCATCTGAAAGTACCTTTCACCTGCTACCTATACAGAGAAGGATCGGTATTTCAGCCTCCACAGCAAAGAGCAAACAACCATCCGATTTCCTGAAGGGTGTCAAAATATCTCCGTGATATTAATAAAGTAATGGTTATTTAAGCATGAAATGCAGCATAAAGTTGTAAGGGAGAACCAGTTTAGTGCAGAACTACACACCTTTTTTCAGCAAGAGATGAGGAGGCTGTGCATAAGGGAAGGCATGTTTTTGAACAGAGTAGGAAGCTCCAATTTTATGATCAACTAGTACCTGCCATGGCATAGTGTCACTTCCTAGACACCACAGAAAATGAAAATCCTGTTTATTCATACAGAAATATGTCAAAATCTGACACCCTAATTTGAAGACACAGCTGCAATCCAGAAAAAGGTGGATGCAAAAACACAGAAATGAGCCTGCCCTCATAGAGACTGGAAAAGCATATTTACTCAATCTCTATAGGGAAAAGAGACAGGCAGCAAAGAATAGAATAATAGGAAAAATTGTATTTACAAATGTACTGAAAGTACTGAATGTACTGAAAATGTACTGAAAGAAAAAAAAGACATGGGCAGTCCTTTACAACTGTGAAGTGGACAATAATATTTGGGGCCTTAGAGGTGTTAATTTCACTGTTAGTTTAGAAACAAGAGAGAACCCCCATGAAGCTACAAAGGTAAAACTAGCAGATACATACATTGCAATTGGTAAGACATTTGCTAATGAGAAGTTTTGAAGACAGAAGAGAGAGATTCAGATCTGTGATTTAGTGCCCTTAACTGCATAAAAAACCCCAAACTGTTTTGATCAAACCAATTGCTATGCTATAAGTACAAAAGCAGAGACATACACCATCAGCAAGCAGATCATGAAAGCCCCAATAAAATGCATTCATAAATGTTACTAGAAAATATAACCCGTATCGGCACGTATTGCTCCTGGGCAAAGCTCTGAATGCTTAACCACTGCACTCAGTGGAGGCAGCTTTGCCCTGAACATACTCTGCTGAATGTGCTCTGCTCTGCCTCGCCATTTCACTATGCCTTCCTGTGCTCTTAAAAGATCATATAATGATTCTTCAAACTGGTTCTGTACATTTTTTACAGAGACATTAACTTTGCTGTGATTTTTTGTAATCCTAGAGACTTTCCTTTTCCCCAGCTAGGTTTATTTTGTTGTTGTTGTTTTTTTTTTTTTTTTTTTTTTTAATGTCTCCAGCTTTGAGAAAATGTTTTCAAGGGAAATCTGCCACTTTGCTGCGCAGCAGCTCAGGCAGCAAACCACGTGCCACACGCAAAGTGATGGCAAACTCTTTCTCCAAGCTTTGTCTCTTGCTTCTCAACTTTTCAGGCAGTTCCAAACCGCCTTTCCTTTTATTAGGAAGGCTGTAATTACTATCTGAGGGCAACCTTTGTTATGACATGAAAAGAAGCACTCCAACTACTGTGCTAAACATTAGATGTTCGGCTGAGTGATAAAACACTATAATCAAGCCCCACATGCGACTGTCTCCTTCAACCAACCTTCACATGCATAAGTGCTAAAATTTCAGATCGCATAGTATTTATTAGGGCACAGCATAGGCTTGTGAAATGAATGTCTTATTTTGCATATGTTTAGAAAAAAGAGAGAGCTGAATAACCACTGTTGTGCGCTGTGTTCCTCCCGACCTGGCACGCACTGCCATTAAAAACAATAGTGGTGGTAACGGCACTCCAAAGACTGCGTGTTCCTCTGCCTGTGGTGGGCAGATGCAAAGGTTTAAGCAACGGTTTTGTTTTTAAGCAAAAGTCAAAAAAATCACATGTTAATATTGCACAAAGGTGTAGCATTTGCCTGGTCTCGCCGTTTGTGCAAACTCTGAGAGGTTTTTGTATTTTCTAGTGGAATTGGAGATGGGATTCCCCCAACCCAACTTTGCCCTTCTAAAACATAGGGGTCTAGCCCAGGTAGCTATCAAGTTCTCTGTAGAGTAAGTGGAGGTTCCTTTAGAAGAAAATCTCATCAACCTACCTGGGACATTTATTTTAGGATGGATCCATAGCTCTCCAGAGCTGCTTGTATATGGCTACTGCTTTTCCATGTGACCCTCAGAAGTGGCATTTTTCAATCCTGGTTTCAGGAGCTAGGGCACTCTCAGAGATGTTTGCTTTTACAGGAAATAGAGAGAGGGGGCAAAAAAGAAATTTCTAGAACTTGATCTCTGAGAAGAGTGCAAAATATGAGTCCTAATGGCCAAAATAAATTAAAAAATCCCTAATCCTTAAATCAGTCTCAGTAGTTTCTGGTACATTACATTATATTCCCTGGCTACATTCCCCAATGCCAGCAGTAAATGTTCCCTTCATGCCTTTGGAGGGATTGTTGTCACCAGGACTGCCCTGAGCAAAGCTGTTGTGGGAAATTCTCCTTCCCTAGGGTGCGTGGATGAGCCAGGAGCGCACCACGGAGCGGAGGGCAGGACAGTGCAATGCTGCTGGATGGAGATCCACAGCAGGTCGCAGCTGCTCAGCTTTGCCACTGTTGGAGAGAGGTGGGTGGTGGGAATTCAAAACCTGGAGAAGAAACACGGGCATGAGAGTTTCCCTCTGGGATGGGAGGGGTGGTCACCAGTTTTAGCCCTATCTCTGTACAGTTCTTTCACTGGAGCTCCCTCAGCAGCTCCCTCCTTTTCCCAACAGACTGATACTGGCACGACAGTGAGAAGACTGCTGTGGAGACCCACGCTCTGGTGGTCCCACAGGCTGAGATCAGGAGGGTTCTGATCAGTGAATTATAGTTCCACCCCAATAAGTGATTTTATAAAAGTCAAGCTGTCTTTCTCGTTTATTAATTCCAGGAAATCATGGCTTCCCCATGTCTTTGTGTCTTTGTGTTAGATCTTGCAAGCTCTCTGGAGCAGAACTATGTCTTTGTTGTAGCTTGTGCAGCTGAAACGTCCTCAGCAATAGCAAAACAAATCATAATAATCATATGGTAACTATGGGAAGCTGCACTGTAGCTGTTTGACTCATTTAAAAAGAGAAGAGTTCAGGCTCACAGAATGTTAGTTCCACATATTTCATTCATGTTTTTTGATGAACTGAGATATTTTTATGTCCTAATGATCAGGCTACTGTCTCCAGTGCTGAACTTTTTGTTACGATTCAAAATGTATCAATCTCTGTATTGATTTTCTAAACAAATGCACAAATTAAATTGATTCAGAGATCTAAATATAGAAATATTGATTGTGATGAGGTAGATAATTTTGAGAGTCTTAGTTTGCTTGCGGAAGCCTTTCCTAGCATCACTGCTAAAGAAGACAGCTTTTCCTCTAGGTTGTGCTACAGCGTGCATTCGGTTGTCACAGTCTGGCATCCAATACGTGGCAGTCATTGTCTTGGACCTGTGTTAGCAGTGAGGTAATGGATATTTATGACGTGTTTAATCATAAAAAATAAGGAAATGAAAACAACTCAAGGCATTTTTTTTAACTGGTTGGGGTTTTTTTTCCATTTCTTGCTTCATTTCTTTGTACATGGTGGTTTTTAGTACATCTACGTACATCTTTGTACATCTATGTTTTTAGTACTACATCTATGGTTGTTTTGTTGTTTTTTTACTATCAATCAGCATTGTTTTCATTCAGAATGTGATACAAAATAGAACTCCATATGTTAGGATTGTATATGAATTACACATATAACATTTTTACTCTGAGTGCTCAGTTTCGTCACCTCTTTTTGCCTTCCCACCTCATGCGTACGAATCTATCATTATCTGTCCCATCATCATACTGGCAACAGGAAAGCATTTTATACTTACAGGTAATTTGTTCTACATGTGTAACTAGATGTGAATGTAAATTTATACCTAAAATTAAAGTAGCTTAGGTAAACTCATAGTCTTGTCCCTCTCTCAAAAATTTTGTGAATTCCTTTATTTATTCCAGTCTCAAAAGTCTCACACTTATAATTTCCTGAAATTATCTGCAGGTTTGTTTTTTTTTTTTCTTGGAGATATTAATGCAATTCCACACCTGGGTTAGTGCAATTAATCATTTTCCAATTGAGGAAAAAAGTTAAGGACAGCTTCACCGGTTCATATGTACATATATGTAGCCTGTAATTTATTTGGATAGATTGTTTCTCCTCAATATTAGTATTGCTTAAACATTGCTTATAAAAGTGGCAGAAGATGGAGACACTGAATGTTCAGCATACCTGGCAATGGCAAACCCACCACGGTGAGCTAGATTCAAACTTCAGGCATAGCACAGAGCAGAAACAACACACCAGATCTATGGCCTCAGAGCTGTTGTCATTCTCTTTGGTGCATGAAATCACAGTTCCTCCTTGTTACAGGAGGCAGAAGGAATAAATAGTGCACACCAAATAAATCTGGCTTTTGCTGGTGCGTTTCTTAGGGGCCGAAGTCAAAGCACAGATCCAGTGCTGTGTCCGTTCTGTATTGCGTCCTCTTCCCCATTCTAAGAATGGATAAGCAGTAGGAAACCCTGCAAATTTTTGTGTTTCACTGCCCAGGAGCTTGATTGCTGGTGCAGAAAATATAAAGGAGGAGCATTTTGTTTTTATTTACTTCCCTATAGAAGTGTGCACAAAATCTAGCCTTCTGTTGTTTTCAGAGAGCAGTCAAGAAAGAAAGTGTTTTCTTCCTTTTTTTTTTTTTTTTTTAATTTCAAAGCACATTGTCACTGCCCATAAAAACCAACAATCCCATACTGGAATATGGTTAGATAGCAAAGACTTATAACTCCATTAGCATCTGCAGTAATGCCGCAAGGAGCAGAAATGTTCTGTACTCTCAGATGAGTTATTCCTTAGTGAACTGAATGGCTGCAGACTCCAGAGAATTGTTTCTAAGTGGGTTTTTCTTTTGTTTCTTTGGCATGCCTCTGGCTCTTCCGCCAGTGAACGGGAAAAAGAGACAAAAATATAGGCATTATTTATGCAGTACTATAAACCATCTCTCACATAAGTCAGCATTAGTCACTTGCAAAGACATCCTTACTGCTTTTCCTCCTGGTTGCTCGTGAAGCATCTTCTTAATTATTATTGCTGATTCTTTTCCTGAATGACACATAACATATTACTAAACATATAGATATCTAAGTCAAACTAACTCATTTTTTTTTTCATTATCTTTTGCAATAGGTGCCTGCAGGATGCAATCCACTTTCCAAAAGGGTAGGAAACCACCTCTGCATTGAGGACCAGACACATAACAGAGATAACATGGAAAACCATGTAAAGAACATCTTTTGGCCATTACACACTGCAGGAAAAAATAACTCTAGTTTTAAATTTTCTGCCTCTCAATTTCATCCCTTTAGTCCTCACTTCATTTTTCTAAGAAGGGGTGGAGAGATCTCCATAGCTCTCTTTATATGATTTACTTTCTTCCTGTCTTTCATGTTCCTTCACTTTCTCTCTGCTTTCTGGTCATATTGGTATTTTCTAACGGCACCTGTTACTGAAAGCACACCATCTACCCATTATAAGCAAATGAGCCAAACATGCCTGTAAATGGCAAAGGAATCTGACTGAGGTTTGAGACTGAGATACTCTAAAGTATGTTGTCAAAATATTTATGACGTGGAAAGAGCGCAGCTGAAGCATCAGAGAAGTATTGCTGAAGATTGCAAAGAACGACTGGAATGATGTTACCAAGATATGTGGGGTATAGAGAATACATGTTGCCACTCAGACTGCTTGTTTGTAAACAGCAGATTGCAGAGTCGTCAAGGTCCAACTAACTGCAGCTGCCAAACCCTCTGAGAAAACTGACCTTCTTCAGCACTCCATCAAGTTTTTAACATCCAGACAAAAATAGCCTTAATGGGTCAGGTCTATGAGAGTGTGAATGCAGAACATGGGGAGTAATTCAAGTCAAGATGTCATATAACAGATCTTCCAGGTTTTCCTGATTATCTTCAGTGGTGAAAATCACATTAAGCTACTCTTCTGGAGGTACTTCATAATAACAAAAAGGTTGGTAATAACTATGTTATGATCAAAAGAAAGTTGATTGCACATCTATGTTTTGTGTAGCACAATGAAACCACGATTATTATAGAATAATATCTAGAAAATCAACTTACTACTAAAAAATATATTGATGGTATTTGGACATATTTTTTTTTTCCAGTTTTATCTCTAAACCAAAAATTCAGACTCCTGTTATCATGAGGGTTCAGTCAACTTGTGGAGTTTTGAACTGAGCTTGCTCTGGTACCTGGTAGGAGAGAATATTTCCATTATATTTTCACTAGAGAATAGCGTAATAGTGTTGTTATTTATCATTTCTACATGAAATATGCCTCATATAAAGGCTAGTTGTGTTAAACTGGAAAGTATATGGCAAGCTGTGAGTGTGGGGTTCAACCCAAGACACCATATTGGCTGTTCGTGTATTAGGTATCCAGTTTAATTTAATGAGGTAAGCTTTCTCTGTATTTAGAGGGAAAAAATATGCATCTCGGGAACTGTGTTCAGTTCTGGGCCCCTCTGTACAAGAGGGACATTGAAGTGCTGGAGCGTGTCCAGAGGAGAGCTACCAAGCTGGTGAGGGGTCTGGAGACCAAGCCATATGAGGAGAGGCTGAGGGAACTGGGCATGTTTAGTTTGGAGAAGAGGAGGCTGAGGGGAGACCTCACTGCCCTCTACAACTACCTGAAAGGAGGCTGTAGAGAGGTGGGTGTTGGCCTCTTCTCCCAGGTGAATAATGACAGGACCAGAGGAAATGGTCTGAAGTTGCGGCAGGGGAGGTTTAGATTAGATATTAGGAAGAATTACTTTACTGAAAGAGTGATCAGGCACTGGAACAGCCTGCCCAGGGAGGTGGTTGAGTCACCATCCCTAGAGGTATTTAAGAAACATCTAGATTTGGCACTTCAGGGCGTGCTTTAGTGACAGAGATTGTAGGGGGGGGGTTTTTGTGTGTGTGTAGTTGAACTCGATGATCTCAAAGGTCCTTTCCAACCATGAAGATTCTATCATTCTATGATTCTAATTTGACTGACTTCAGATTCATCCATGTAGGCATCTTTAATATAGGTATCTTCCTAGATACCTGTTTAGATCCCCCTATAATCAATGGGGATCTACTCAAAACCTTCAAAGGAGTCTAAAGGGTGACTCATCCCATCCTAAAGTGGACATGTGCATCCTCGCAGTCAAGCATCAGTGACTTTTTTGACTAACAAAATACATTTGTTTGCCTAAACATAGGTTTTGAGAGCTGTTTGATACCCTCTGAAGTACCTTCCTGGCCTCAGCAGTTACATGCAGAAAGGAGCAGATGTTTCTTAGCTCATTTTTTGTACCCATTCGGGCCATGGGCAGGATGCAGCTATCCTAAATCTCTACTGACTACAGTGTTTAGCCACCTGTCCTACCTATGAACACCTGTTCTTACAGTAGGGGTGTCTAAATATGGAGTTGAATCCCAGCCTTTGGGCCAAATTAATCCCTCAGCCAAGTGAAGGCACTGAGCTGAATTTGTTGTGTTGCCTGATACTGCTTAATATACAAGATATAACATCTTGTATAGAAGTACAAGACTTAGGAGTCTTGTACACAGCAATGTGAATCATTTAATTCTTTTTACTTCAGAAGTGCCACTTCCAAAAAGCACTCCAGATCTTCTAGAATCTGTTGCCCTGTGTCTACTTGTTAGCAGTAGTTTTTGTGCCTCAATTGCTTTGATTAATATAACAAAAATCAAAAAAGTTCCTCTTGCATGTACAAAGTTGTTATTGACAGAGTATTTGCTATTAAAATGGAAACCAGCCCTCATCTAGTGCAGCATCTTTGCTCAGATGGGAATCTGGATAAAGTAGAGACTTGTCTTTGCCTTGACAGCTATATAAAGATGAAAACTATGTGGTCCGTTTCAGGACTTCTCATTTTTGGAAGAGGTATAAGCCCAATCTTCATCTCTACTTCATATGAAAGCATTACTCTTTACACTTTTTAAGGCATAGAACAAAAATGCATTTAAGCAGAAATGGCTCTCCAGCAGGCCCTTGGTTTGATGGAAACTTCACAAAATGAGCCAATTGGCATAGCAAAGTACATGAGTTTGGATTAAAACTTTTATATATATATTCATTTCATACTTTTATTGGTGCTGTGGCTATAAGGCTAATTGAGAAATCCAACTGAGTGATTATAACATAGCAAAACTTAGCTCTTTTTTTTTCATTTTTCTTTATCTTTTTCATATGACAACAGCATACAAGGTAAGCATGAAGTGATATAATATTTTCCAATAAAGTATAAAAACTCTCTGAAGTTCTGCAGCGGAGTGGTGACGCATACGAGCTGTTTTCTGGGATAGCTGCAAGTCTCTGTTTGACCCTGGCATCTCAAGCCCACTGTGTGAGACGAACATATGCAGGTTTCCAGATGCTACGCTTTAATATGTCCATATTTTTAATAGACTGCAGTTTCTAAGTTCAGGGTATGCTAATTGCAAGCTGCTCTGAACATATGGAGATGGTTCAGTTTTACAGCAATTCAAAGAATAACAGGAACTTGTAATTGGGGGTCATAAAATAGAACAGACCATTTAGAAGATAAGATGGAAAGATAGGCGGAATGGCATTTGTCACTAATAGTTGTACTTTATGTATCAGAAGAACCAAGTTTTGTATGTTTTGGCTGAAGAAGAATGAAAAGCACAAGGACAACTTTTTCCTTGCTGAGATGGTCAAGTGTTTCTTTGCTGTTCCTTGGGCTGGGCGTATTCCTGCAAGAGACTCAGTTCCCCTGACTTTGGTGGCGTTGGAGTATCCGTTTTCACATCAGGCCATGTGTTCAACAGCTACAGTCAGAAAAGCTAGAACTACAGTGCTGACAGCCAATGCAAATGCATGCCTTGGTTTGTACAACTCAATCATATTTGCCCATAAAAAGGACATAGTCTGGTAAAGACAGGAGCAGAGCTGCCGCTTAGAAGCAAGAGGATGCTAGCGCTCCTCACTTGTAGCCTAAGAATACTCTTAACTATACAATTTTTGGGTTTTCAGTTTTTTCTCATGGACAGTAATCTGTCATTCCCATCTAGAAAAAGATTTGATTAGGATCCGCTACACTTCCATTTCAACGGGTTTTGGCCACAAGAGACCCCATGCTCTGTATTTCTGCTGTGCTTTGTTCTCCTTCAGTCCCAGCTATGGAGCATCATCTGCCTTCCCCACCTTCCATGCACAGAGGTGGGTACAGTGTGCAGCAGCAATAGGAGCATCGTCAGCCCTTTTCTTCTATTAGAATTTTCCTCTGTAGTGTGTCCTTGAAGAAGGAAAAAAAGTGGGTTTTTTTACCATCTACTATGCAAAACTCATCTGAGAAAAATCTGAAGCAGAAGAGGCCCAGTTCACCTCTCATTTTTATGTGTTTAAGGTAGGAGCAAGTCGGGGGCAAAAACTGGGCCAATGAAATTAGACTGAAGAATTTAAAAAGATTTATGGGAAACTTGTAAAGCGAACTTCTGAAGGGCTTTGATTGTTTATGCCCTTTGTTCTCCTGTTGAGCTGATGCCTCATCCAAAACACTCCTGTCACTGACGCTGGTGCAGAAAGAAGCCGAAATTGCTCCCGGCAGTCCTGGTAGCTCAGAGAGCAATGGCAGGGGGGAGATCCCCTGATGACTGAGAAGCCTTTGTATAAACTAATCCCCTCCAAGGGCTCTTCATGTGGAATTCCCTTTTCTGTCAGTGTGTTGCTAAACGGCAGCTTAGCTTTTGATCCACACAGGTTCAAAGTTGCCTTCAGTCTTCTGAAGTTGTTCCAGCCTCCTCAAGATTTCTTTCTTCTTCTTTTTTTTTTTTTACTTTATTTTTTTCCCTTTTAACACAGCATAAAATCAAGTCTGTGAGCTTTAAGATTCAGAGTTTCTAAAGCGGTGTTCACTGAGAAAAAATAAGATGCAGAAATTTCACATCTGAGCTCCCTTTCTAGTTGATGGAGAGACGTAGACACTTCTGGAATGTGATTCATCTTAACCTAAAATTAGGCCTCCTAAATAGGCCAGCTGAAATGCACCCTAGATTACCTATTGCTCTCCTTTGAGTACAAAGTGAGCCAAAGGCGATGGGCTCAGATGTAGCTGTCGAGATTGCAAATGTCTAAAGCTAGGTGAGATGAATCCCACTCACAAACTTTGAAGAGCAGTGTGTTTGCACAGGCTGAACAACCACTTATGAGAATGGAGAATAAAATGTCCACACATCTTTCAGCTGTGATTACTGCAATGTTGGAGAACATTTTGGTGAGGTCACATTTCTTAGACTTCATTCTTTTTTGAACTTTCAAATACAGCTAGGACACCAGTTCACACTGCGAAAATTATTTGTTGAATCCCATCTTGTTTCTGCGTGTTCCAGGGAGAAGATCAATGTTCTTCCAGATGTATTTGTTATTTGGTCTAATTCACTGAATCATTTCTGCTGCACTCTCTTAGTCTGCTGTTTGCTCATGAACACATCTTTTTGCACACTGAAAATTTCCTGTTGTTTCCATCAGACACAGAAGCATATAGGAGGATACAAGAAAAAAATAATTATTTTGATGAACACAGATGGTGCTTTTAAATTACGGTAATAGTTTGCAGTTAATAGCTCCATTTTAAGATGTGTGTATTTCCTAAACATTGGTTTATCTTGCAATTAGATCATGTGAATATTATCATATCAGTTAAGCAGACTGTGTAACTTAATGCCAACAGCTTCAATGGTCTGCCATAAATTCCACCCACTGCCCTTTTCCCTGTAATCTGAGTATCTGCACAGCCAAAATTTGCTCAAACAGACATTTGTACATGCAGCTTCCACAGTTACATCCAGCCTGCTCGGAAATGCATGTACAAGTTAACCACAAAATCTGTGCATCTTGTTTTTTAAAACTTAAATTATACAGTTCACATCCACATACCTAAACTACGAAATCCAGTCTATCTAACTGCAGGCATCTAATGTGCTACATTTTAAATACCAAAGCAAACCAGTCATCCTAAAAAAAGATCTGATATTTCCTATACAGTCAGTGGTGAGATGTCTTCAAAGGAAGATCCTGTCTGCCTGGATTTCTAGAGGACTTATTCACTAGGCATCTAAAATGCAGGCACAGATAAGGTATCTAAATTAGGCCAACTGAATCCCATCACAGGCACCTCTTCTTTAAGAATCGATGTTCCCACAGAAGTTAATGGAAATGGAGTGTCTTTATAGGAATTAGCTTAAGAGTTTAACCCAAGTTCCAGAGGAAATTTGTAGGGGAGCTGGAAGAAGGATCCATCAGGCCCATTCTTAGGGCTACACTCAGTTGCCAGACATTAGCACCTGGTGCCTCTGAGGTGCCTGATGATGTCTGAGACCTATGCATGGGCTGGTAGGTGTGACAGAGACCCAAAACCTAGGTCCTTCTGGACTGAGACAAGACGAGAGTGTCTCTAGTCTTCTCAAAGAAGACTAGAAGCCCTTATGCAAGAAACTGCACTAAGCTCCTAGTTTTAACTGCAGAATTTGAGAAGCTACGGACAAGCTATTTCTAGGCTGAAGTGTAAAATGGCTTTATTAGCTGAAAAATACAGCAGGGCTTTTTTCTTTCCCTCTTGATCATGTTCTATTCACAATCAATACTTTCACTCCATGCCCCCACTTCCTCAGACCTGTGGTGTTCATTATTTTAATAACCAAATGTAGGAAATTACTTTTATCTGTTCAGTAATTCCCATATCATAAAATACCAACAAAGGCATTTTCTTTCATACCAGCCTTACTGGCAAATCTGTGATTTCTTCACTCTTCAGTAATACTTCTGATAACTAGTACTTCACTAATACCTCTGATATCTATATTAATGAATAGTAACAAGAGCACGTTAGAAATAGGGCCATCTCTTGGTTAAGCCAGAGACTTGGGGAATCAGGATCTAGTTCTTCTCATTACATCCTTGCATGATCATGACTACTTTCCTTTATAATCATGGGCAAATAATTTTTATCTCTATTTCAATTACTGGCAGTAGATCAATGTGAGAGGAGAATGTCACGGAGAACCACAAACCGAAAGGGTAGGTCCATGCTGTGTTGTGTCATGCAGATGTACCAGCTCATGCAGAAGCTGCTCAGTGCTGAGGGAAGCATAGCCAGGCTGGCCTCAGGCCGTGCAGCCAGCTGAGTTGTTCCATGTCCATCCTTGCAGGGATGTGGATCTGTGGGGAGAGCCATCTCTGACCTGCCTGCACCCAACAGGTCTCCTTTGCTTTCCTTGTATAGATAAAACCTGTGTTTCCGAGACCGCTAACCCAGGCCCGTTCCCTAGACTTGTTGCAGGCAGCCGTGTCTTAGTGATCGGGTACCAGTAACTGAAATTTGTGCTTATTTACAGCAGCCAGTCTGGGCTGCAAGGCACAGAGCTCTTTCCACTACTGAGAGAAGAGCTGGGGAAGCTCAGCGCATTACAGGATTAGGCTCAGTTGCCTAAACCAGAACCATTTTTCTCCCACCTTCCCAGCCCTCTCCAGCTCCGTAGGTATCCGCTATTATCATTTAACAGCTTTAATAGCACTATTGTTGTTCTTCTTTAGCTAGGTAAGAAAATCCGTAATCCAAGCTGTCTGAAAATTGCCTGATAAAATGTTTGGAGAAAATTGCCACCCACACACTGTATTCCTCTGCAATGTATGGGAGCATTTCCAGCACTTGTACAAAATGAGAGAACATGTGTATTTACAAATGCAGATACTTATGTTTAAACATAAATATACTAATGTAGATAGGAAAATTGGATGGGGAAGTGTTTATATGTGATTTTGAAAAGCTATCAGGATAGACATGCTAGTCATCTAACTCTTTAAACATCAGCTTTGCACCTTTATTTTCCTTGCACCTCTTAATACTTACATAAAGTTACAGAAGGAGGTAAAGCTATTTACTTGCATAGAAAGGAATCAGTCTTGCAGGAGCCGAAGTCTTGATACCCAAGTATGTGAAACTGAATATTTAACCTTGTATTTTGGCAGCCTGGTAAAAGCAGTCTGATCTCCTAATTGGAACAGGAACTGTCGATGGCAGGCCACTCCGAATTGGTTCATTGCTCTGTCTAGATAAGGATTTTAGATGTCTATATTTAAATACATGTATTTGAAAACACTGGATGCCATGTTTGTGTCCAACGCAATGGTGAGACACCATACAGTTAGGAGTCACTACTATGCAAATGGATGTGAGTTCACATGCCCATTCTTGTACTGGTATGGGTGATAATAGATAGACAGAATTTCAATGCTAGTAATATATTCATAGCTCTGGCCAATAGGTCTGACTTGTAGCATTATTTAAGACAAGAATAGTTATTATTGCAGAGTTGCAGACTTTCAAAAGAAAACATTAGCTCCCCAAAAAATCACATTTCAAAAAGGGTAGCTTTTTTAGCTCTAACATTAACTGGAAACCACTAAAACTAGTCTCTAATAAATAAACCCAACAATTTTAGCCTTTTCCCCAATGACTCTGTCTCTGATACATCCCAAGGCAACCGCTGAGATGAAGAAAATTCTGTTCATTCTTCAGATGAGGAAAAAGAAAAATATATTTTGTATTGCCAAAACTGCTCCAAAATGATGTGTATGGAGGGGGTTCTTGAGTTACAGTCCTGCCCTTCATCCCTGCCCAGTCACTTAAATTATAACTAAATTGTCAATGGGCAGCAACGATCCATTCTGCATTCATTTCACTTATTTAGTGTATCCCAAATTTTGATTACATCCATTAACACTTAGTCATCGCAAACGCACATCCAAAATTTCAGTGCATGAGGAATTCTCTCCTTCATTACAAAACTGTAGATCTTAGCAGTAGTGTTCCATACCAGGCCATGTGAAATCTTGCACCTGGTAGGGCAATAGCATCCTTAAAAGAAGGAAATACACTACCCTTTTTATTTATTTATTTATTTATTTATTTATTTATTTATTTATTATCACAAACCACTGAGACATGAGTGGAGTTTCTGTTTCTCTTCTACACTCTTCTTTCTGAGTACTTTTCTTTCCAAAGCACCAGGAAATGAATCATAGAATCATAGAATATCTCAAGTTGGAAGGAACCCATAAGGATCATAAAGTCCAACTCCCTATTCCTCCTACCTAAAACTAAACCGTATGACTAAGAGCATCATCCAGACGCTCCTTGAACTCTGACAGATTTGGCGCCGTGACCACTTCCCTTGGGAGCCTGTTCCAGTGACCGACCACCCACTCAGTGAAGAACCTTTTCCTAATGTCCAGTGTATGTGTAAAGTGGGACAATCTCCTCCCTTGACCGGCCACCTATGCTGTGCTTGATGCACCCCAGGACACAGTTGGCCGTTTTTGCTGCCAGGGGCCTCACTCTCAATGAGGGCAGTGAATGCCTCACTCTTCTTATAAACTGTTCCTTTCCTAGATGTTTTATTAATTTGAGATAATCTAATATTTTTGACAAATCCATTTATATTTTAGCTCTTGAGCTTTTAACAATGGGTTAGCCTGAATTCTGTTTAACGATTATAATATAAAGAATTTGGAATTGCAGCTTTATGAAAGATCACTTAGGCTACTCAGCAGAGTTTCTGTCCTCTTATGGGATTACCTAACTTTTGTAAACTGGAGCCCACTGCTGCTGCCACCACAGAGGAGCCCAAGGACATCTCAGGGATTGGCATGAGGTTGGCCACTGGCAGGTCTGTGCCTTGCTGGCACCTGGAAGTCAAGCAGGATACAACAGAGCATCTAAAATGGCTCCAGGTGCCTATGAGTGGGCCGTGAACTGAATTCTTCTGCCTGAAATGCAATACAAGTGAGAGATGGTCAGTCAAGTGTTGGCAGAACTTCACCCAACTTCACCTCCCAGTGTGACATCTGAGTTAGAAAAGAAGGTCACTGTGCTTTGGTATGGATGTGAATCAATAGAGAATCCCTCCCCTCATCCTGCCAGCAGAGAAACAGGGTAAAAATGTCACTTTCCCAGTGTACTGTGGGATCATGAGGCCTCTATGCCATCTCCTCAAGGCAGTATGAGAAGGCACTGCCTAGCCCCAAATTAATTTCATTTGTGAAGGTGGCCTGACTCTTCTACCCATGGCCTGAGTGCTCTTTCAGTTCTGCCATCCTATTGACACCTGCATGAACAGATCATGGGAGGTGGCAACTCTTTCTGTTGATCCAAATTTGCGCAGGAGCTGAATGAATAAGCCATTGCACACGCAAACATGGCAGGAAATGGGATCAGAAGTCCTCATAAATGGGTATTTCCTTTCAGTCAGCATACTGTAGATAACAATTGCTTTACATTTTTTTAAGAGATTTTGCTTCTAACATCTGCTTGTGGCAGTTGTTAGAAGTTGTATTTGTTCAGTGAGTTTTCTGATGATAATACTTGTAGATGTTCTGCGCAGTCAGCTGTGCCTCATGCAGTTCTCTGGGTTCTCAGCTTTGTAAGACAAATATTCCACCCGGTGCCTGGCCAATTGCAAAGTCCCACAGTCCCCCTTGACACTGACAAAGGTGGTGGGATTCAGTCTGAGACAAAGCATCCCAAATTCAGATGTTTACACGTGTCTTGGATCTAGCAGGGTCAGTGGTATAGTCCCAGGGCAGGTTTATCTTTCCCAGCTGCAACACAGGCAAACGGAGAATGCTTCCTAAGGCACGAACTTCCAGCTTTTTTATACCACAGGGAGATCACAAACCAGATAAACAATAACTCACTGGATTTCTTACTCTGCCCAGCTAGCCATGAATTAACCATCTACTCCTGCTGTATTGTCATTCATATTGTCATAAAGATCGGTCCTGTGTGTAATGGCATAGGTTGTTCTAAATTAACAGCAAGAATTTAGGTAACCTGACAGTGAATGCTTTGATATAAATGTAAGGGAACAGTTATCAAGAGAAGGGCTTTTTTTTTTTTTTAATTTATCTTCCATTTACAGGTTGTTTAACTCTTCCTATTTACTCTTTCATTGCAATTACAATGTCTGCCAGGATTTACCTTTAATTAAACTAGACAGAGCCTAGGGAATTTATACCGGTTACATACAGTTCTGAATGATCCAACAGCTTTTGTGTAGTACCTGTACTGAAATTAGAAATTTGGAATGAAAGTTCTTATATAGCCCCAAGGAGTGTTAAGATTGGAGAATAAGGTTTTTATAGAGGCATTTGGATGTAAGTAACAGAAAATGGCAATATGCCTGGGAACCTGAAAGGTCTAGCAAAAAAAAAATGAATCTATAATGTAACTAAAGCCCAGGAGGTAAAGCACAGGTATTACAGATGAAGCAGTCTGCAAAGATTTTCAGAGCCAGCTGGGAGGACAAACAAAACAACTTTTCATTTTAATGGAAATACCTATTTCAAACACTTCTTGTCTTTGGTTTTTGGCCAGCCCACAGTATCACAGTGACTGATGCCCTATCAACGCATAGGCACAAAACACAGCTGTAAGAGATGCCTGAATGAAAAAGGTCCAGCAGTTTGGGTGAGCATCTCAAAAGGTTTCATCAAACTTTGTTGTCCATAGTTTGACTGTGAATTTGAGTTGCCTGTGAATCCGAGTTGACTGTGTTTGCTTGACATTTTGACTAGAATCAAAGTTTTTAGAGTACAGAAGAGATGAGATAAATTCATTAAGGGACTGGTTTACAGACTTGAGATAGTTTTTTGTTTTGTTTTTTTTTTTTTTTTTCCCCCACTCATTCTTGCTTGAACCTCATCTCTTTATCATGAACATAGCCAAATGCTTTGAACATATGTAACCAACAGTTCTCTTGGGCTAAGCTTTTCTTTTAGTTATTAGTGGTTTCCTTCTCATAGGATTGATGGAAATTTTCTATGTACCTGCCCCTAAAGAGAACCCAACAGACGCAGCGCAGACATGAATTCATGTGAATTCATTGGCTTTTGGATACTGCTTAACCATAAACTTACTAAAACCAGCTGGTATTTTTATGAAGCAACTTCAACATCCAGGCTCCAAATGGTATTTATTTACAAACACACAATTCATCATGCATTGGCTACTAGGTTTAGAAGGCAGTTTATGTCCTTGAAAGCTTATTTGTTTTCTTCAATCATGTCATTTGTGCTAATAAATGATATTACCTCTGTTTACAAGCCTACCTGCAGAATACATTTCTGTTAGCCTGCACATGACAGCTGTGTCTAGGTCATCAGGGTGGACTTTGCCAGAGAAAACTTGAAGTCTACTGTGCAGCAAGCAGTATTTCTGCTATTTAGACCATGGGTCCTATAGAGAGCTAGTTGGCCTTCTCTTATTTTATGATTACACACCAGTATAAAGACCTGCTGCTGCCAAAACATAGATGTTGGTGGATTAAAACAGAATCTCAGTTGTCAGCAAACGTCTATTGATCCCTTCCTCTGGCTTCCAGAGAGTGTAAAGCTGGGGCTGGCAGATGAGACAAAATGAATGGCTGCTTTTTTGTATGCTAGTGGCATGGTAAGGTTGCAGACAGCTCCTCACTCTTCTTGTTCCTTCCATCATCTGCCCCCATCATGAGTATGAACAAGTGTCTTTGGAAACCTTGCTATCACTTGCAACGTTTGGTCCTCAAGCCAGTGCATGCAAATTTGGAGCAGGATGCGGAAGCCAAAGGTCAAGGGCTGCCAAGATAACTCATGTCCTTGGCATGCAGGAGGGCAGTGAGACCAAGCCTGAGTGCAGAACTGGTACATCCACCACTATTTGGGTCCACCTGGAGTGAGAGCTAGGAAAGTACCAAAAGGAGATTCTCCCATGAGTGAGCTAGAAAAACTCAGAATATTTAACCCATGTTCTCCTTTGAGTAACTGTTTCTGTGCTTGACTCTGAGCAAGCGCTGTGGGGGGGGGGAGGGTGAGCTGGAAGATGCTCTACCCAACTGCTGAGTTTGAGATCAAAGTAGCTGCACTTAGGAGCAAATCCCAATTCATGTCAAAAACTAAGGTGCCATCGCATTAGTTTTTCTTTATTACAGACAGATTTAATAACTGGTCATCAAGCAGCATTTTTCAAGATTAGTACTTGGTACTACCAATGACACGGCTGCTCCCCTTCTGCAACTGTATCAGTGTAAAAGAACATTTGCTGTATGGGAAGGTCAAGTCATCCTGGTAATAAGCAGCTTTCTATTGGAGTATCTCTGCTCAAACTTGGAGTGGTGGTAGTATATCACTGTGGCTAAAAATTTCCTGACTGGAATGGATAGTGGTGAAAATATGTAGTGTAGTGTAGTCCAGCTGATTAACTGGATTCTTCTTCAGTGCATCCTCTCAGCTTTAAATCGGTATCAGTTCATTCAACAAGGGGAAGCAGGTTGAGAAGGCCAAAACTAGAGACAATGAAACAGGAGAAGGGAAATAATTTTACTACTCAGTTCCTACTTTGGCAGGATTTTGAGTCCCTGCAGAAGGACAGATAGATGTGTTAGCAGCGGCGGGACGCTCAAAGCTGCTGCTCCACGAATGATTGCAGAGGACAGTCGACATTTTCCCTCTTACAGCATGCGCCACAGTCCAAGGCAAGATAAAAGAAATATAATCAGCTTTTATGATCTGATAAAGAAATTAAATGAATGAGAGAGGCATTGGCCACAACAGCAAGTTTTATTTAGCAAAGATTGATTTTTTTTTTTTTTTTTTTTTTTTTTTTCTTCCACAAAAGAGCTTTAGCATTCAGCACCTCACCTAACAGTACCTTTCTGATGGTCCTCAGCACTGGGCACTCAATGTCCTTTTCATAGCAAGAAGTTGGTGTATGAAACCCTGTGGTGTGCTTGGGGAATTTATAATGCTGTAGAAATGATGAGACTATAACACCTGAATTTTCAGAGAGGATTTAGGACATAAAACTACATTACTATGCTAATGTCTGTGCATCACCAGATTTCCTTCTGAAATACTGCTAAGATTAGAAGATATGACCTGAGAAAAATAAATAAAGCAATTACCAAATAAATGGATGTATATTCTTAGGAGGAGAAAAACTTTCCAAGCTTAATCTGGAAAAATAAATCTCTTGTCTTCTAACTAACTTTTATTTCCTGTTTTTCTACACCAGAGACAATAGGAAATGCACTGCTAATTCCAGATAGAATAAAGTTGTTCGCCTAATGGTAAGAAGTGTGCATATTTTGGGAAGGATAAAACATAAACTTCATGTTTCTCACTTAATCAGTAAGGTTATTTATAGATGCCCAACAAAGAAACTGTTTTGTTCAACTGAAACATGCCACAGCTGACAGTAAATATTAAGCCTTACACTTCTAAAAAGAAAAAAAACCCAACACTTTCTAAATGCAACAAAAGAAAAATCCTTTCCCTCATGCCCACCACGCGTGGGAAGACAGATGAGAGCTGTGTGGGAGCAGTGTTTATTTTGGTGATTTTTTTTCCTTCCTCAGTCAGCTGCGATGACTTTTGCTGAGAGCTTCCAGGGAAGGCTGGGGAGAAAGGAGATGCTCACCTGAGTGATGGATGGGGAGGGTGAAGGTGAGTACAGCAGCCAACCTGGTTTGAACTCTAAGTGCTGTCAAAGGACCTGCACAATACTGGGATGAATCTCCTTTCTGCCTCCATCCTTCCTGCTGCCAAGAGGGAAACAGTGGCCTCTGTTTCCTTCTGGGGCAGAGACTGATTTGTTCCACGAGCGTGCTGAGCAGATGTGACAATCTGAGATGAAGCAATCACTGTGCCACAGAATATTCACCTCTGCGCTGATCTCTTCCCACCATAGTGATGTGAGACATCCCTTTCAAATGAGAAACAGTGGCAAAACACGAGTCTTTGTGGAGCTGGACCCTGGAGAACGGGATCACAAGCCCAGCGACAGGTGTGATGCAGGCTGCATCCTCAGGGGTACTGTGCTGTCCCAGGGGCAACTTCAGATGGGTATTTTCACATCCGCATGACCTGGGATTTCTAATGTCTCAACAACTCTAAAATGTGATCCACAGTACATTTATTCATCCACAGTACATCCTGCACTCAGCACTGGAGAGCCCCCACCTCGAGTGCTGTGTCCAGTTTTGGGCCCCTCACCACAAAAAAGACACTGAGGTGCTGGAGCGGGTCCAGAGAAGGACAACGAAGCTGGTGAGGGGTCTGGAGAACAAGTCTTATGAGGAGTGGTTGAGGAAGCTGGGGTTGTTCAGCCTGGAGAAAAGGAGGCTGAAGGGAGACCTTCTCGCTCTCTACAACTGCCTGAAAGGAGGGTGTAGCCAGGTGGGGGTTGGTCTCTTCTCCCAAGGAACAAGTGATAGGACAAGAGGAAACGGCCTCAATTTACACCAGGGGGGGTTTAGGTTGGATGTTAGGAAAAATTTCTCCACCAAAATGGTTATCAAACAGGCTGCCCAGGGAACTGGTGGAATCATCATCCCTGGAGGTATTTAAAAGACATGTAGACGTGGTGCTGAGGGACATGGTGTTTAGTGATGTTTTTTGTCAGAGTTAGTGATGGTTGGACTCGATGATCTGAAAGGTCCCTTCCAACCTAGACAATTCTATGATTCTATGATTTGTTTGACTCCAAAGAGCCACTGGAATCATCCATATATCTCCCTGTGCTTTACTACTTGCAGACACACACTCACATAGGTTTTGTTTGCAATGTAAAGAAATGGTTGTTATTCATGCAAAAAAATATTACAGGATAAAAGGTATTAGCGTATGACCGTCCTGTCTCTGCTCTTGTTTGCTCTTCATTCTTGGTTGGTTATTGCTCATTGTTGGAATAATTTCCTAAATACAATAAAAAAAAAAGGATTCAATGGTACTTGCATGCATAATTGTAATACCAACAAATAATAAGTAGAGATAGTGAATATATTTGAGAAAAGCCAGGATCAGCTTGCAAGCAACCTGCAAGCAGGAAAAAGAGTGAAATGACTGCAATTATTTCCTGTATTTAAATTAAGTTGAGAGAAGTCTTTTTAATGAGTTTACAGTAAAGAGGCAAGAGAATATCACTTTCTTAGTTACTCGAAATATGCAGCAAGTCGAGGTGAATCGTTGTTGGGACCCATTTGCGTTTATATTCTGCAGTTGCAGACTACAGAATGTTTACCTGCATTTTGAAATACTGGTTTGGAAGATTTGACATCCTTTGAAAACCAACTTACTACCATCAGTGAGTAACCCAATACAGAGTTCTTGTGAAATACAGTAGGATCATTATTAACTTAAGTAACAACTCAGTAAAGACCAGATTTTCCACTTTGTGTGTGCAACAATTACATATTTTATAAGTTTGTGAAAAATCACCCATTTTGATGGAATGTTAGATTTTAGTCCAAAAACCAGCAAGTGTTAACTTCTTCACAGTCAAATTTGGAAAAGAAAAAAGCTGAGGAATTAACAGCAGTATTCAAATTGCTAATAGTTAAAGTGTACATTAAGGACTGAATACAGAGTGATTTTAAATACACTCCAAGCCTGATACACATTATTAAGCTGGTATGCAGGGGTCGTGGACCATTCTGCTATGGTGCTGCAGAAGAATCCAGTTTCCAGAAGATGCAATTCAGATGTTCCCATTAAAAAATAAATTAATGTACAAGGTGTTTAAACATATAGAGATGTCTCATGTACAAGATATCTCAATTTTTATTCTGGGCTTACAATTGTATCATTTGCAAGGTATTGATACTGCAGCGCTGCACAGAAACTAGTTGTGGTTGGATCAGTGAAAGATTTTTTTTATAAGGTCCTAATCCTATTTTTCATTACATTCATATACTGACACAAAATGAATTATTTTCATTGGTGTTTTACAGACTTTTGTCTGCTTTGGAGGTCTGAGTCCATGCACGGTGGATGGAATGGCTTTGTTACTGTGTGATTAATGTAAAGAGCACTTTCATTACACCCCTGGGCTTCCTAAAGGTTTTATTAAGGACATTCTTTGCTTTTGAAAAATATACACGTGGAAAGCAATTGAAGAGGATTCAGGCTTAGTAAGATGAGAGGGGCTACAGAGAAAACAAAGGCAACAGCTAGTAAAAATCCATGCGGAGGTTGTTGACTTTTTCTCTTGCCTTTGGGCTGTGTGTACAGAAAGTATATTTTTCTTTCACAAATCCCATCTGTCATTTCTAATTTCTAAGAAAGGGTCTGGCAAAGAAACGTGAAGAATCTCATGAGTGTTAAAATTACTCGTGTTGTACATTGGAAACAGACCCAGTAATTTTTTTGACAGAAGAGATTGATGTCAGATAAATGCAGTTCAGTTGAATGGAAAGTTGCCAAAATTTGCAATAAAAACACTTAATTGAGATAGATTCTCATGTTGAAAGAAACTGTTTTCATAGCGTCAAAATGTATTTAACTCTGTAGCTAAAATGTTTAATTGTGGTTGGTCATTTCAGTTCTTTTTATTTTGGCCTTGTATTGTACTTGCTTTGTATTTATAATACAACATTATAATATTTTATTTAGTATATAGTATATAAACATTTTCACAATGTAAAATTTCAGTGCTGCTAAACTAAAGATTTTGATGTCCTATATTAAGATTTGTTTGACATGTTGTTATAAGGAAAATTTTAAAATATGGGTTACTTTTTGGTTCCTCTTGTATCTCAATGAAAAGACAGAATATTAGAAATTCCTAGAAAATATTCTGTATTCTGTACAAGTCTAGTTAAAATTAATTAATATTAAGCAATCCTGTCAAGGAAAAAGTAGACTTTAAGCAATGAGTGAAGAACAAACAGTAAATGGTCAATTAGTAAATGGTTTGTCACAGGTTCTGAAACATAAATTTCAAGCAGACCATGAAGCTGGGGAGCAGGATAGTAGTTCCCCAGCTACATGGCATGATCATTTATTTCTTCATGCATATACTTTAGGAATTTATTGCAAAATGTATAAAACATTAAGAGCCTGATTTTGCTTTCAATACATCACCAGTTCAAGAGCAATATGAGAGAAGAATCTAGCCATGTATTAATTATTTAAAAATTATTTAGAATATTTATGGTGCTAATGTTACTGTATCCAGCTCTGTTCTCAAATAAACCAAAGGTAAATGTCCTGGTTTGAGGTAAAACAGAACCAACTTTCTGTTCGGTAATTTTACCTCTTAGCGAGGCCTCTTCTAACTCTCTGACAATGTTGCGCCAAAAATGGTTCAGTTGTTCCTGATCCGTGTGTTCCGATCTGTGTGTTCCTGACTCCAGCTCTGGAATCCAGTTCCCACCCATCACTGAGTCCAGTCTGGGACTTCCCCAGTGCCTGCTGGTGACATCATCCTGGGAGCTTAATATGGTTTTGTATATACTGCATCTATTTCATTATTTTCCTTTTCATTTTATTATTAATATTTCATTAAAGTAGTTTAGTTTCTTCTAAACTCATAAATCTGTCTTCGTCTCTTCTCCTCCTCTCCATGTACGAGAGGTTGGGGGGAGCATCTGTTGCCAGCCATCAGCCAATTTGGCCAAAACCACAACAGTAAACCACCTATGACAAGATATTGCCAACTGCTTTTATAACCTCATCCATAAGCTGCAAAGCTCTTTTCCAAATATAGGTAATTAATGTCCCTACCATTTGGATGCATAAGAACTGATAATTATGTATTCTAGTCACATTTATGGGGATGTACTAGAGTATTTAGCATTACTGGGCAAGATTTTAGATTTGAAGAGCAGGTGACACCATGGCTTCTACCCTGATCTTTAGTGTAATCACAAACTTTCTGTTGGAATAGGAGTTTTTATGCTCGTTTGTGGCACATGTCCCGGTGATTTGTGATGAAATGTAACTGTGGATATCCCAACCAGGTGGGTGGTTAGTCTTTCAGCTGTGAGCTCTGTTACTGTATAGTCTCACTAACTGTGCACAGAAGCCTAAAGAAAAAATTAAAGAGGAGTTAAAACTGGGGCTAGAGCACGTGGAAAATGTTTTCCATTAAGTGAGGTTTTAACGTTATTGCTAGCATAGGCAGGGGCTCCTTTCTCAAGGTCACCCAAGAGAATTCTCTGTAACTACAGAGGGCGGTTGAAATCTTCCCATCATCAGAACCAGGAGCCCCTGCCTGTCCTGAGATTAACCTGTGTTAATCACAGCAGCAATTTGCAGTGAAGCTTAGCAAAAGCAATGAAGTCCTCGTTACTCATCGGGACAGAACAATTGAAAATGCCAAAGAATAGTAATAATGAAAGATCTCAGCAGCGGCGTTTCCCATTCATCACTGAACTTTCTTTCATCTTCTTAGCCTTTTTTTTTTTTTTTTTTTTTTTGATGAATGGGATATCTTGGGTTCTGTAATCTCGTCTTTGAGGACACTACTAGTATGTACAATGAATCTGTGTTGTTAGTATCACGTTGTTCGAATGGGCTTATGACTCTACCCTGAATTAGTATGCAAAATGTCAACACAATCTTAAATGAAACAGCACATAATAGTGAAAGACATTCAATTTGGTAAAGTGAAATCTTAACTGAGCAGAACTGATTATTGTATAAAGCGGAATGGATAAAAGGATTGACTCACCCATTGTCTAGACAAATCACTTAGAAACATGTGGGTTGGCTTTAGAACCGTTCAGATAATGTAAAAGCTTATTTGTAATCTGTTTGCCAAATTAAAAGTGTTTTTTGATTTGACTCATTTGTAAGCTGTTAAGAAATACAATGTGTTGCCAGACAGTTTAAGAAAAGTAGCAAGAAGGTAAACAGCTTGCCCAATGGCAGACAACAGATCCAGAGTACGGCCAGGAAATTATTCCTGACATATCATTTATCCTCCTAAAAATGTAGTTTTGATTGACTTAAAACTCTTTGTAAATTCCACTTCAATTCAGCGAACATTTTTGCTAAGCAAAGCTAAATAACACAGCAAAAAATAGAGATGCTGAAATCTGGTTTTCAAGGCAGGGTCATACAGAGGTTTGGACTTCTTTTTCAAAGTCAGTGAAAGTAAGAACATGGCTCTCCTCACTTCTTAAAGCAGTGATTAGGACGCAGTGGAAAACCAAGTTTGATTTTCCTCTTTGCCTGATCTACAATGCAAAGGTTCACTGATAAAGAACGGCCTTCATCACCTCAAATTTGCATGCCTTAATGCTTTGACTTGATGCCGGCTGTGCAAGCAGGATGCTGGCCAGGGAACACCACTTCCTCCAGTCCCCAACCACCTTCCTGGCTGCAGGCAGGACTGTGACCGCCACCTCCCCACAGGAGATGGAGGGGGTAAGCCTGAGGAGCCCACCAGCTGCAGGAGGCAGGCACCAGCGAGGTGCTCCAGGGCATTGTGGCACAACCCTCAGTCCTGCAGGATTTAATGAAGTCAAATGTCCACAGGATTCCTCCACAGGAGCACCATGGTGTGAAGATATGAACTCAGCCTCTGCTACTGCCTACACACCGTCCTCTCCTTTGTCCTGTACCACTCAGTGAGAGAAGGAAAATTATAACTATACTTACAAGAGCCTGCAAGAATTGCAGGCTCTGCTGAAGCCTGTGTTTTCCTCAGTGTTGCAATGTTTTCTAGGATCAATGGAAGTATTTTATTTTTTATTGCTGTTTCAGCACACTGATGAAATGTTTTCCGTGGTTTTGTTCCAGCTGGTTTTCTTTACAACATTTTCCACACTAGAAAATATTTCATTTTTTTTTCCTCTTCTTTGAGTATACATACAGGAGTGCTTTTGACCGTATCTACTGTGAATTATTTGATTATATTCCTTATTTTGATTGGCCACAATAAAAATATTATTCTCCCCCTCTGCTTCACTCTCGTGAGTCCCCACCTGGAGTACTGCGTCCAGTTCTGGAGCCCCTACTACAAGAAAGATATGGACGTGCTGGAACGTGTCCAGAGAAGGGCCATGAGGATGATCAGAGGGCTGGAGCACCTCTCCTATGAGGACAGACTGAGAGAGTTGGGGTTGTTCAGTCTGGAGAAAAGAAGGCTCTGAGGAGACCTTATAGTGGCCTTCCAGTATCTTAAGGGGGCCTACAAGAAAGCTGGTGAGGGACTTTTTAGGATGTTGGGTAATGGTAGGACTAGAGGGAATGGATCAAAACTAGAGATGGGTCAATTCAGACTGGACGTTAGGAAGAAGTTCTTCACTGTGAGGGTGGTGAGACACTGGCACAGGTTGCCCGGAGAGGTGGTGGAGGCCCCATCCCTGGAAGATTTTAAGGCCAGACTGGATGGCACTCTGAGCAACCTGATCTAGTGGGAGGTGTCCCTGCTTACTGCAGGGGGGTTGGAATGACAATTCTATGATTCTATGATCTTATATTGTGAAATGATACACACTAAATTGCTACCCAAGCTCTCCTTTCAAAGAATTAGGAACAATAGCTTGTGCAGAGTATTATTAATCACTATTCCAACTCCAAGCAGAGTAGAGACCTGCAGTGTTGGATTTTTTTAAAAAGAAAACACATTAAAACACATTAAAAATCTCTCCCCAAGCAGGCTTAGAAACTGGCCTCATGTCTTGGCTGCCGAAACTTAGGAAACAGTCTGCCGGTTGCCACCTCCCTCTCTGCTGGCATGCTGTTTCTTGGTCTTTTCTTTGAGTCAGTAACGATAGGCTTCAGTAGTGATGGGAATGTTCACCTTTAGGAAGGCCAGCCCAGTCACTTCACCAGTGCCACCACCAACAGCCCTCTTACACTCACCCTAGTACCGTTTACATCTCTTTGCCAGGACTCCCTCACTCCAGCTGTTGGGGCAGCTCCAGGGATGCTGCTGGGCAGCAGCACCAGTGCAACAGGGGTCCTGTGAGAAACTATGTTCAGCAAGTCATGATAAAAGTCACCAGTGGGATTGCAGAGGCAGACACGCAGAAGCTGTGAAATGCCAGAGCTGAGGTCACCCATGCAACCTGCATTCGACCACCTTGTGCATATTCATTATGATACAGCCCCTAATTACATGCACACAGGCAATTTTTTTGACTGTTGCCAAACTCAATGCCAGCAAAACCTTAGCTGTGCAGTTCTTTATTTGAAGCCATTGCCTCTGCAACTGTAAGAAGTTTTGTCATCTGTTTTTTTCTCTTTTCTTTGTATATGCAACAACATTCAAAGGGAGAAATATTAACTGAAAGCTTTTGATGACAGTGTTTAAGAGCAGGAAGCACAACTTCCAGTCCTTCCTCAAAACACAGCAACTCTGTAAACAAGACAAGGTCCTTAAAACTTTTACAGCATCTTCAACTCCCATCCTATTCATGACTCACTGATATGCTTAATTTGAAGCCAGCTGTCAGCTGCTTGCAGTGGAGGCTGCATCTTATTTATTTAAAGCCATTTACATTAAATCAGAGATTTGACTGGTCCCCTGAGTGGTCACTTAAGACAGGTTTAATCGTATGGGAAAATAGACTCATTAATGTCAAATGGAAAGCAAGGCCAATTAAAATTTACAGCAAGCTATTACCAGTCTCTTAATAAGGAATTAATTAAAAGATCTGCTAAAATAAATTGACTGAGTATGTATAAATTTTGAACTTGAAAAAAAGAATCAAAGTAACTAAGAGCAGGAAAAATAAACTGGGGAAGGACTTGTTGGATCTGAAATAATAGTTGTGGACAAATACATAAATATGCTGGAGACAGAGGCACATAAAACCAGATTCGCAAGGTGAAGTTATCTGGTACGGTCCAGACACCCATCTCAATTCAGATATTTTATAACCTCTTGCTTTTGACATAACAATCTGAAGGAAGTCTAATGTATTGAGAAAATGTCATACAAAATATGGACATGTGTTAAAAAATTTAGAGATTTTGTTTCACTCACTTCGCATTTGACAAACCTTTCTTTTCCCGTATCAAGGGATTTGAAAGACTCACACGTTGCCAGAAATAAGAGCTGTGGGCCATGAACGGGCTTCATGCCAAGGCTCAGACTCCCTCCATTAGCTCATGGCTACGTACACAAGGGGTACATCAGTGCTGAGATCATGAGCTGCTACCATGAGCATCAGGAAGGTTTCCTGCTGACACTGAGCACCCACAACACACCTCCCCCATGCACACCCTGGTGCTACAGTCCATGAGAGCAAGTCACGCGCTGTTGCCTTTCAGATGCACTGGGGGAGTCCATGGGGTTGGTGCTGGTGCTATGGCAGTGGCCCCACATCCATGCTGGGAACCACGGTGCCCATGGGAATGCAAACCCATGTTTTCTTGAAGAGTGTCAAAGCAGCCAGCTACATTGCAGAGCAAGTCATAAGGGTAAAAGAAGGTATGATTTGAAAATGGATTTGCAATATTGAGCTACAAAGGATAAAACAGCACATTGCAGTAGCTGGATTAATTTGCCAAAAACAGTGTGCTGGATCTTCCAGTGGGGTTGTGAGGTTGTCTCGCTAACCACTAGGAGCCACCTTGGATTTGGAAACCCTGAAGGCTTCTTACAGCAAAGTCTTTCCTGCTCCTCTTACTAAAGCTGTCTGTGGTAAAGTAATCAGAGTAGCTGCTCCAGATGACCTGCTCTTTCTGAAGCCCACAGTGGTATCATTCATTGCTTCTCTTTTCTCCAGATTATCTGCCTCCCATTTCTTGTGATTGGCACAAAGTAATTATATGGTGCTTCCTCCACACAGAACCTTGTGCTGTCAGCTGCTGAAGCAATCCCCGTGCAGCTGGCTGCAAGCTTTATCCCCACAATACTCCAAGGAAAGGAGGAAGAGCAAGATATTTCCATTCCT
The DNA here is from genome assembly GCA_947846985.1 of Fratercula arctica. Taxonomy (NCBI): domain Eukaryota; kingdom Metazoa; phylum Chordata; class Aves; order Charadriiformes; family Alcidae; genus Fratercula; species Fratercula arctica. The sequence goes on from CANTUZ010000003.1 coordinate 108,885,538, forward strand.
CATCCTCCTGTAGGTGTCCAGTTGACTTTTCTATGGTACATTTTCATCACATCTTCTTGTCTTGAGTGTCTTTCCATAGTCTACATCTAGCTGAAAGTAAGTTGCATGTTAGATGCTGAGGTCTCTTGCTGGATCCATCACAGTTCCAGTCTTGTGATGTCATTTAAAAACCAAATATGACATAGCAGAAAGAGAAGTGTGTGAGGGGGTTATATGGAGTAGGAACCACCATCACTCCAAGCCTGGTGTTAGTTCTGTGGCCTCTGAGGGCCACACAACAGTGTCCAACACAGAAATCATAGTACCTAAAAAGCAGGTGCCCAGCAGCAGCAGGTGACTCAGCACAACTTGCTACAGCCTAGACCAGTTTTACATGTGCCCCAGGATGTTTCTAGGCGTTGAGGCCAACTGGCAACTGGTCTCCATCTAGTCTAGGAAGTCCTTTTAGTCTCCAGTACAGGTGGCTGCCTCCAAACCGCCTGTTGGGAATGGTCTCTGATGGCCATGTGACGGCTGGGAAATGTCCATGTTAGCTGGTCAGTGTAGGGTGGACATATTTTAACCATTTCTTGCTTGGACAGTCATATTCAGGTCCCTGAACTTTCATGAGCTTGCACATGCAGACACAGCACTGAACACTTTGTAGAGTCCAGGAGGAGAGAGAGGCCAAAGGTGCCTCCATGGTCCCAGACACTGAAAGCTGGGCTGTGCTCAGTGCAAGGGGCTGACTACACCACAGCCTGCTTGCAGAGAGGCCACCTGACTCCCGCCTCTGCATTCAACCCCCATCTCCACATGGAGTCTGATCTTATCTCCCCAGGGTTGGCTCCTAACCCATTCATGCCCCTTCATCCATATCTACTGCCCATAGCTCTATGGAGAGCAGGTGGGTGCATCATCCAGGAGGGCAGAGGTGCTGGCTGAGCTTCAGGAGAGTGGTATGAGCCAGACTACAGATCAAGAGGAGCAATCTCTTTTCCCAGACTGGCACAAAACCACCCAGCAGTGAAGGTCCTCTCCCAAAAAGTGGCAATGAAGGACCCAAACCTGCAGGTCCCCAGGATCTGGGCTGTGGGTGCTCAGTGCCATCTGCATCCCTCATGCAGGGCTCGGTGGCACTGGGGAGCTGTATTTGAGCTCCACCTACGCCTTGTGGACCAAGCTCCGTGGTGATCTGAGCACCCCCAGGAGATACCAGGCATCCCTGCTGGGACTGGGCCTGATCCTGGTGATCCAGGAGTCTTTCCCTTGGGCTGCAGGGCTTGAGGTCCGACTGTGCCTCCTCCTTCCTGAAGGAGCTGGTCTGAACCACGGCCAAAACTTAACACATCTGTCAGTTCAAATCCACGTGTTGTTCCCTGAGCCAAAGCACAGAGACAAAGAAATCCCCTCCCTGTTTCTTATTCGGTCTGTAGGAATTCAATTGTCAGCACGCATCGCCTCCAGCAGGCACAGAGCACGGCTTCACCTGTTTGCCCAGTCCAGATAAATCAACAGAAGCTGAATTTAGAAGCCCTAATAACTGCAGCAAACTACTCATAAATGAGTTACAGGGCAACAATTATCTATTGAATTTTTTAGATTAGAGAAGCTCTCTTTTCATGGATGAAAAATGAATTAAATTAGTGAAATAAATTATTTGCTGCAAATTATTCATTCCACTCCTGTTGGTTGCTGCTCTGCGATATGCCTGATAAAAAACATTCATCAACTAAGCCTGTCTCACTCTTTTCAGCTACAAAAACAAGCTTTTAATTCATTATGATTTTCCCTGACCCTCCTTTGGATCATTTACATTTGTCAAAGTGGATTTAAAATGCTACCAGATCTCTAACATTTGACAGGCACACTGAAAGGTGTAAAGAACTCTGAAAAGGTGCAAGACGAGGGAGAATAAAGCACAAGGATTTTAGCAGCCGCACTAAGTAAAGTCTTTATAAGGACTGATCTGGCATTTCAAAAATAGTTTCTTCCCAACCTTTCGAGAATGTGCTGAGATTTATCATTTGAGAGGAGCTGATTTCACCTTTCAAACTGAACAATGTACGTACTAATCCTGTGTGCCTATTTTGTAGGTGCTTGTTCTGTAAAATTACAGGAGTGGGGAGAGGAGCCTTTTTGGAAATGAAGGTGGTGCTGTCTGTGTCGGTCATGCCGGACCATGCATTGATTTCTTATCGTTACCTGGACAAAAGCCAAAAGGTCACTGGAATGAATCATTGACCAAAGAGAGTAGGTGTCTGAGATGGTTAAATCTGAGGATTAAAACCTAAAGAACCTGTTTCTCTATATTGGTGCAGCCTGACAACATTTTAAACCTAACTTTCCTGGATCTGTTTTGTTTTGCAAGAACTGGTAGTCAGTAATCCCATCTGCAGTACATGCAAGTATGTAACTGCTATTGGCATCTTAAAAATTTATTAGACTAAAATCAAGGTAAATCATTCATGTTAATAGGCAAGGAAGTCCCAGGTGGGGAAATATTTATTGCTGAGCCCACAAAACCTAGGGTTTTTCCAGATATCCAAGGTATTTCTCTTGTCCCAAGAAGCTTGCAAGTCTCAGTAAACTCATATGTGCCTGGAAAAAAATTCAAGGGACACCTTGTATTACACCCACACTATGTGGTACCCTCAGGAACACATGAAGGTGACACTGACCTCCAGAGATTAATAGTATGACTCAGGTGTAGACTAACAGATATTACCGTTTTCCTGGGACTGTCACTTGAATGAGGTGACCAGCCCCTGCAGTTGCTGTTCCTAGCCCTCCGTGCTATTCTGTAGCACGGATATGAGTGACACAACCCAGGCATTTGAAGAATTTTATGGAGTTATGGTTCATGCACGGCTTATTTCGCACTGTGGCACTGGGTGTCTGGGTGTTACATTTGCTGGATGACTGTAACAGAGAAGCAAGAACCCACTTCCCCTTGGCTACAGCTTTTGCATTATGAATTGGTGCATGGATGTGTGTGTGACAGACAAACAGAAAGGATTGTGTTCCTTTGTTTCACAAATTTCTTGCAACTCTATTATGAATTCACCTCTTCCCTCTCACGTTTTTACTCTCTGCAATCATGCAAGAGCTCAGGGACGAGGAATGTTATTGGGACGTCTGAGAAGTGGCTGGATCAGTGATTTTAACTCATGGCTTGTGCACCCCTGAGCATCATGAACTACCTCCAAGGGCTATTGATAAGTAACGGAGGCTATGTGAGTGCTCCATGTAAAGGTGAGGTCTGGTGTGCAACCTCTGACTAATCCCCCAGAAGTTTCCTGCAAGGGATTGGAATTGGAGCACAGCATGCTCAACAGGGCCCCCCTCGCCAGGTGACACAGGCATGAGGACAGTGGGCACATCACAGCTCTCGCCATTCTCCCAGGATGGACATAAGCCTTAAGAAGCAAACTATGAGTTTGTTTTGCCCCTCTCTATTCCCTTGCACTTACAAGCTTTTCAGAAGCCAGCAAATTGGAAAAGATCCAAACCTGCTGATCACTCTGCTGTGGCCACAAACAGTTAACTAACAAACTGTGGGTTTTGCTGGATCAGAGCCCTCAGGACCCACTAAAATGAACTGTATAGTCAGATTCAAGCATTTCAGAGCACGGTGATCGGACCACCTGCACATAAGGGTCTGGGGAACAAAAGTCCATCAAACCCTGGAATCTGGAGAAAACAAAGTTAAAAGGAAATGCTTGTTCTACGCCTACTTGTTAAGTGCTGGGTGAAGTATGAAGCACTACTGCTGGTTAGTAGCATTCACCGGAAAGTCATCATAGGCGTTGTAAATTACTCAAACACTCATCAGGGTCAGTTGACAGCAGACTGAGAAAACGCAGCTAAAACTGAGGACACGGAGCTTTGGGAAATGTGCGCAGAGTGCAGGGAAAGTTTTGCTCTGCAGCTGCAAGGAAAACTTTATGGTCTCTGCTTGGTTCTCAATGACACCAGTACAAACCTACAGTAACTCAGTGTCCTGACAGAGAATTACTCTAGACTCGCTCCACTCCCGCTGAGAGCAAGATTTATGTCGTGCATTTATTCCAAAACACAGTATTTTTTTCTTTGGCTTCTGCCATCAGAAGAAATTGATTGGGTGTCTTTCTGCAGCTCGGAATGACTTTATATATGACTGTGTTTTGTATTTGATTTTTTAAAAAATGTTTTAAAAAATCATTACAGTGCATGGCAGTGTAGAAACAGATTATTTTACGGCTAGGCAGGCGTATAAATAGCTGAGCTGTGTTATCTGTGTAGCTGGTGCTTTGCTGGGTTTCACCAGAAGAGGGTAGAGTTTGGGAAGGACTCCTCGCCGCCTGGGCTCCCTATTTTGTTGGGAAACTGCAAAGGGAAAACAAGCACAAGTTTCTCCTCTGCACGCTTGCACCGACTGACTGTGTGCAAGAGTCAGCAGATAAACTCTGGAAGATCTTAAGGTAAAACGAAAACGGAAAGAGAAACAAAATTCCAAAGCAGCTTTCTAGGGAAATCTGTGGAATCGAAGAGAGAAACGGCAACAGTTTTCTGTGGGCTCACCCTGCTGATTGTCTCTCTGAGAACTGTCACTCACTGCACATTGCATTAATCAGAGCACGGGATTTATTTCTCTGCCGTGACTTCCAACCTCTGAATAAGTATCACTCTTAGAGAGAGAATGGGACCTGAAAAGACTCTCGAGCACTGAGCAGAGGGGTGAGTTTTATTAAATGGTTTCTTCTCTTTCAAATCTGCTGGAGCTTTCTAACATCCTGCTTGCAGGCGCAGCAGCCCGATGACTTGTCTTTTCCCTGCAGCTTGTTGCATACCTCGCGAGGCTTTCCTGACCGCAGGTTTATCTCTGTAACCTTTCCCACCACCATTCCGGCTCAGTTTGGTAACATTTGTAATAGAGCTGACTCGCTGCTGATTTGCTTTCATGAGAAATTAAAACCACAAAGCTTTGAAACCGGACAACAGGCTAAAAATCAAGTAAAATCCAATATAATTAAAATGGCAGGTGACTCTAGGTCTCCAGATGTGGACGCTGACGGATCAGGAAAAAATGAAGAAACGGAGATTGTAGTCAATGTCGGTGGGGTAAGGCAGGTGTTCTACGGAGATAACCTGAATCAATACCCAGAAACACGGCTGGCAGAGCTGATCAACTGTTTATCGGGGGGATACGATAGCATATTCTCCCTCTGTGATGACTATGATCCTGGAAAGAGAGAGTTTTACTTTGACAGAGATCCAGATGCTTTCAAATGCATTATTGACGTGTACTACTTTGGGGAAATTCACATGAAGAAAGGAATATGCCCCATATGTTTCAAGAATGAAATGGAATTTTGGAAAGTGGATCTGAAATTTTTGGATGACTGCTGCAAAACTCATCTAAGTGAAAAAAAGGAGGAACTGGAAGAAATAGCTCGAAGGGTGCAACTGATTCTGGATGACTTGGGAGTAGATGCCTCAGAAAGTCGCTGGAAAAGGTGCCAAAAATACATCTGGAAATTTCTGGAGAAGCCAGAATCGTCTTACCCAGCTCGAGTGATCGCTGTTCTTTCCTTTCTGTTTATTTTGATCTCCTCCATCGTGATGTGTGTGGGCACCATCCCAGACCTGCAGGTCGTCGATGCGGAGGGGAACCGTATGGAGCACCCGACCCTGGACAGCATAGAGACAGCCTGCATAGGCTGGTTTACCATGGAGTATGTGCTGAGGCTAATCTCCTCTCCCAACAAACTCCACTTTGCCCTGTCTTTCATGAACATTGTCGATGTGCTAGCCATACTTCCTTTCTATGTTAGCCTCACCTTGACCCACTTGGGAGCCAAGCTCATGGAGCTGAGCAACGTCCAGCAGGCTGTCCAGGCCCTGCGCATCATGAGGATCGCGAGGATTTTCAAGCTTGCCCGGCACTCCTCGGGGCTCCAGACTCTAACGTACGCCCTGAAACGCAGCTTTAAGGAGCTCGGGCTGCTCCTCATGTACTTAGCCGTTGGAATCTTTGTCTTTTCTGCCCTGGGTTACACCATGGAGCAAAGTCACCCCGAAACTTTATTTAAAAGCATCCCTCAGTCATTTTGGTGGGCAATCATTACCATGACCACAGTTGGATATGGAGACATATACCCTAAAACAACACTAGGAAAACTGAATGCTGCCATCAGTTTTCTTTGCGGGGTGATAGCAATCGCCCTTCCCATCCATCCTATCATTAACAACTTTGTCAGGTATTATAACAAACAGAGAGTTTTAGAAACAGCTGCCAAGCACGAATTGGAGCTGATGGAGCTAAACTCAGCCGAGGGGAAAACCGCAAACTCCAAAAGTGAACCAGAGGATCTTGTGAGGGACGGCAAGGAAGGTCCTTTTTATAGCAGCCGGCTAAAAGTCTCCCACAGTGACACCTTTATTCATCTATTGTCAGAAGAGAAACACTATAGGACCAGGCTTCAAAGCTGCAAATAAACCGTGAGCTGTTGTCAGCGCTAAGCTATAGATGGGGACAACCTGGCAATCAGCTACTGAAAAGACTCGTGGGATCTGTCAGAGTTGAGAGGGAGCACTGCTTTGCTTTTCCAACGTGAATATAAATTAACCCCATGGTATCTCCATCAACAGTTGGTAAGACTTTGCCGTTATTACCCAAAATAAAATAGTAGGACTCCATTGAGATCAGACTGCTAATAACGAGTGTGTTCTGACAAAAACCATTTGTAATCATTTTAGAGACTGAAAAGCCCTTCCTGATCGGTAAATGTTCGATGACCTGAATGTGCAGCATTGCCACATCAGAACTCTGTACCTGTGACAATAAAGAGCAACATCGCACAGATCGTGTCTCCAAGGCTGTCTTCAATGCCTTTGCAGCTAGGAGAACTGCTCCTAAAAAAATTAAAGCAGCCTCTCACTTGTATTAGATTTAGGTTTACAGCAAAATATTATGAGCAGTTTCAGCCTAGAGATACTGTAAGTATGAGCATATACTGCGTGCAGAATATTAGAGTCAATGACTGTTTTAATTTTTGTATAATGTAATTTGGGGTCAACTTTTTGGATAGGTGCCTGTTCCTCTTTGCAGAAAAAAAATATAATTTTCAGTGGGACATGAAGCTATTTTTTGGGCAGACGTGTAGAACAGAATCAATATATTTTAAGGAGCAAGTAAAAAAAGTATTTGTTCTAGCTTTTAATTACGACATAGTAATTTATATATGCAGGGATCTTGCAGAAAGGATTTATAATCAAGTAATTTTAAAAACTGTAAGTTAACTCATAGTATTTTTAATTCACTATTAAAGCCAGAGAAGTTTACAGGGGAGTTAAACTAGTACTTCTAAAAAACAAACTTTAACTCTTTGAAAGTAAGTGTAGAGGAAGTTTCAATAAAAACAGTATACTCTCCAACTGATTTATGGTAAAAATATCTATCTGAATGAACATATTACTAGTTTTTTTTTTTTCAAGAAGTACATCCCACCCCTACAATAACTGCATGGTTTTGTAAATGTTAGTTTACAGAGGTGGTAGGCACTACTCAGGATCTTATTCATTAATCAGCATATTAATCAACACCAGTGTGTAGCTACTATCCTTTCCAAAAGCAGGTTCCATCTATGTGAGCGTTAATTTGGCTCGTATAACAACTGCAATATATGGGTCTGGTTTCTACCAGAGAAATCCATTGAAACTAGGAGTTATGCCAGCTCAAAGGGGAGAACTGGCACACAGATGTATTTACACATGTTAAAACTAGGATCCCAAATTATTAAAGGGCTAGAGTAGCTGTCCTTATTTGCACCGTTTTGTGCTGAGCAGCCCCTCACCCAGATGAAGTGAGCAGCATGAGCCATGACCCGTCCCCGGGCACCTCATGGTGCCCAAGGACCCCCATGCAGGTCCTTGGGTCTCTTTTCCTGGGACGTGGGCAAGCAATGGGGCTTTGGCATCCACCCCACCGGAACAGTGACTGGAGGGGCACAGAGCCGTGGGGTGGGCTCTATGCTCTCTCCTGACGCCTTGTTTGCCCCTGGCAAAGGGGTATGTGTCTGCTGGTGGGGAAACACCTGCCCTGCCAGGGGTGGGGAGCAGTGGCAGTGTTTAGGGGCTGGGCAGTGGCTCCCCAGGAACACTGCCCGCTCTGCAAGTCTGCTCACATGGAAATCAACACCCGGCTCCCCAGGCTGAAACTCTTTCCCAGCACTACCCTTCACACCTCGAGGTGCTCACCTCCAGGGACACCTACGTTGTGTCCCCGTGCCCTGACCCTGTGCCAGACCTACCATCCTCTTCCCCAACCCCATTACCATGTCCTGCCTTACATACGCCCAGCAAGTAAGAGAATTCAAAGCAAACTCTAAACTTTTCTGTACCAGAATCCTTTCACCAGCCCATTTTGTCCATCCAGGTGACCTCCACAGCACAAGCATCCCTTCACCTCATCCTCCCCTCTGCATCCCAGCACCCAACTCTCAACCTCTAGACCTGCTCTGCCAGTCCTTCTGGTCTACTGAGACTGGTCCTTGCTTGCCACCAGTCTCAGCTCTGCTCCTGCTGTCTGCCTGGCCAGGACCATTGCTGGCTCTCACCAAAGGGATAGGATCCTGCCCTTTGCACTGCTGAGGATTTCCAGGACACAAGTATGTGCTGTAGCCATCAAAAATCGACTTGAGTGGGATGCTGAGGGTGGGGGAAGAGGAAAAGTAACAGCGCTGTGCCAGTCCCAGCCATACGCCTTATCTATCAGCGGGGATATTAAATGTTCCTGACTTCCCTCGTGACATCCAGAGGGTGGCTGAGGATGCATTAAGTTAGCAAAAGTGCTTTCCTGAATGAGGAAAGCACTGTATAAATGCTAAGTAATATGGTTAGCACTGCAAGTACTAAATCCTCACTGCTGCGCTTTGCAATTTATTTAACGTGACATTAAATAAAAAATAAGCCTATTTTATCAGAAACAATTTTATGGGCTAATTTCTCCAGTGATTTATGCCTTTGAGCACAGGCGTCTGTCTATGCTATGTCAGTATGGAAAGAGCTTTGAGACAACCTTGGTGCCACTCCAGCCCACCCTGGTCTCAAGCCAGGCTCCATGTGGTTTGCTGCACTAGGGACCGTATTTGTTGGATTCGTTGCCATAAGTTATATGTTCTTAAAAGGCTGTGGGTGGGCAGGATGGATTCCTGCCTGTTTGCCTTGCCCGTGGTGTGGGAACCCTGCAGGAGCAAGGGGAGATGTCAGCAGTGATGGAGGGAAGGGGCAGGCTGGCAGCCTGCAGGACACGGTGGGACTGGAGAGGAGCAGGGGGGTCTTACACAGCCGCAACCCTGATGGTAGAAAGCAAGAGGTTTCCTGGGGCCTCAGGGGAGACAAGTCTCACAGACCAAGAAACTACTGTAAACCACTGGGTTTGAAGTCAGGGCTGGAGGGAAGGCTCTGCCCCATAAAGGATGGAGTGAGCTAGGGGACGTTTGCTTTCAATTTTTTTAATACCTGGCACAACCCAGCCGAGCTGATTTTCCTTTATTACAAGTTAATCTAAAAAAAGAAAAGGACTTAAAAGAGTGGAAGGCTTGAGGGTGGGAGAGGAGTGTCAGTGCAGTCCCTTCGCAGAGAGGAAGCGACACCATCCAAAGGCTCTGGTTGAGTTGGGGTCCCCCTCTCTTAGACACAGGACTTTCTGAAGTCCCAAGTTAGGACAAGCCCTGCAGTCTTTTCAAGGGGGAAACTGCACTGGGCTTGGTGCAGGACTCATTCCTGTGCTCTGGGTGAGGTGGGCACAGGCTGCACCCACCCAACCCACCAGCGACTGCCCCACGTCCAGCTCTTCCTGAGCACTTTATGGACACTTTGACTGAGTCTATACAATTAAATTAATGAATGCAAGGCATTCCCAGTGAGCCCAGCTCCAGTCTCACAGAAACAGCATCAGCCACTGCACTCAGCTTCCCCAGTGTCTGCAGCACAGTCTGTAGCACAACTGTCTCTCAGGGGAGCCCAGCCCCTGGTATCTAATACTCTTCACCTGGGAACCGGGACTTGAACAGCCTGAAAATTTCGAAGTGCAGAAAAATCTGCATAAACTGCCTGGATCTCTTCTCATCCCCCTGCTACCCAAATACTCTGCTTTGGACTCCCAGGTGTATGAAGGAAATGGGTCACCCTTCCTACACGAAATCGGAAGCTCTGGGAAGAAAATTTAGTACTCTTCTAGAGGAAACCCATTGAGCAGAATTATGGAGAAAAACACAGAGCTACTATAATTTTAGTTGACATCCCTTCTCATACAGAAGCTCCTCAATTTAGTGTGCAGGAAATTTCAGAGCCCAGTGAGCAGGTCGAACTATCCTCTTGAGAAGTTATCCCATAGGACACCTGCCCCATGCAGCCAGCCCTGGCTGCTTCTAGAAAACTTTGAATCTTTAATACAGCCTGCAGTGTACAGAGTTAAAACTTGACAGGACCAACTTTTAGCTCCTAACATCAAGTTCAGCTGTAAATTTGGGATTAGTCCAGGTCTGACATCAAATAGCTGCCAGCAGAATCTGATTCAATAGCCTTAATTTAATAACCCACCCAAGGGTAGATTGGTGGCAATTACTAAGGCTGTAGGTAAAATGAAGCCTGGTTTTATCTTCCTGGACACCATAAAGGGTAGAACTTAATAGAGTGGAAATTGCTTTTAGAAGTGTGGGAGACGGCTGCAGTAGTTCGTGACACACAGCATTAGTCTCAGGGAAGTGACAGGCACGTAACACGTCAACTCATGCTATGCTCTGCTGGCGTGTCACAGCCACCTTGGCTTTGGAGACAGCATCAAGTTCAGGCAGAAACAGCCATCTACAGCTAGGTTTTATTGCTGGACTGCCATATATATACATGATTTGAAGACCCTTATAAAAAAAAAATCAAAATTGTGGGAAATACTAGAATATCACTGTTGTCTGCTGTCACGCGTGCAGGAGAGCTGCCCTTGCTGCAGCTATGGCACCTGCCACACAAGGTTAATTGAAACGTCCTCAGTGGTCTGTGCATGGGTTGGGGGGAACGTGGAGGCAGAGCCAGCTCATACCAAACAGAAGGAGGGCTGAGCACCATCCAACAGCCCATCTGTCCCTGGCTGTGCAAAGGGCAGTCATTGCTAATGTCCCTTTTGCAGCTGAAGCTGAGACAGTGATGCTGTTTCAGTAACCCTTTAGGCAGCTTCCTTTTTGCCTAATGTGCTAGTTGAATCTACCTGATGAAAATGCTTAAGACTAAAAACCAAGACCATGTTGTTTTCAGTCTCAGGTATTCTCTCAATCTACACTGATTTTTCAAATACCTACACCAAATGCTCACCTGAGACTGGATGAAAGAGTAACGAACAGGTGTTTGTTGAAACAGGCCATTCAAATGTCCATAAAATTAAAGGGTAAGAGATATTAATGCACAATTATCCATACTGAAAGACACAAAAACCCCCACAACCCTCTTCCAGACACATCTGCAACACCAGATGTGCTAAAACAAATAGAAGGGCATCCCCTGTGAATTACACTAGACAGAAGTGCTTCCTCCCTCCTCCCTGTCAACACAGCTGTCACTCTTATATCCACTGACAAACCACCCAATTTTGTACTCACACAGGTATGACAGCTTCTGGGCACACACAGGAGAGCGCACTTGGTACCCAACCAGCTTTCTGAGGGTCTGGCTCGCTGTCCATTCAAAGATTACTGCATTTTGCTTAGACTGTCCATTCATGAATATCGACAGCTCCTTCCACACCAGCTTTCACGACACACCTGCCCTTAGAGACAGATGGTCCTTAGTGATGTGAGGAATCAGTTCTGCACTGCCTGGTGTAAATCAAACTTCAACAAGAGCTGCAGCAATACAGCACTAGCGTGAAAGTCGACGCAGGGCAATGTATATTAAATTTACTTGCTTCAGCTGTAGATATCCCACTAAAACCGAAACTGGTTTTTCTCCCTGCAGTGAACCCTATTAGGCCTGAATTCAGTGGCAGCTTTGCCTGCCTTAGGAGTGTTGGGGGGAATGATGCAGCTGAGTGAGCCAAGGCTAATACACAAGGAGGGCTCACGTAAATCACTAAGAGGCAAATGAAGATGATAGAAAGGTCTGAGAGCTCCAGGAGAAGCTGTGCCATTTAATTGTTTCTTGTTGCTTTCATATGTAGATGAGAAAACTGCCAGTGTCTTAAAGCTGCCTTTTGTCTTCCCATGTAAGGGGAGCCTCGAATCTCTTTTTAACATGCTGAGAGTCAAGTACTGCTAAATCATCCTGGTCAGTTAAAGATATACAACAGAAGTAGAAAGGAAGGGAAATCTTAAAAGGAATCTAAGCAGGGGACTCTCTTTAAAAATAAAATCTCAAAATGGAAAGGTAGACTGAACACTATCTTGTATATGTCCACAAAAACACTGTTATTTTCAGCGCACCACCCTACCGATTTAAATGAAAATGAGGCCCCCAAAGGCTGACCCTAGTGCTTTGTTTTTTGGTTTAAGCATGAAATGTTGTGATTCTCTATTCTGTAAGGAAGTAACCTGTACGCTCTGCAGCAGTTAAATGTCTTAAAGAATGAAAATTATCTGTATTCATTAGTGTCTGTGCTCCCGAATTCTGTGTTAGAGCTAACAAAGTGGTAGAAACTCAGGTGGGCAATCACAGGACGACAGCAGCAAATTGCTCGGCACTGCAAAGGGAAGTTTTAGAAAACCTTCTGGCAGCCTCAGCCTGCTTTGCTGTTCAGAAGACAAACTGCAGCTTCAATTACTATAACAGCATTACAGGGAAATTCTTTATCAGTACGATGCACTCTGCTGATCCCAAACAGTGTTTCTACTACATTACAGTTATCAGCTTTACAAAGTCAGTGTTTTCCAGGCTTACTAGCATAGTAAGATATGGCAATTTTACACAGTACCCAGAATATGAAGTAGCTGTAGCTGGCTGTTGGTCAATGTTGATTTTTTTATTATTATTACTTTTACAGCAAAAACGATACACTAAAAATATTCTTTGCCATATTCACATAAATAATGTATTCATTGTCATATGTTGATTTTGACTTCTCATATCCCTGAAGTCTCAGCTTGTCCATTATCAACCAGCAAAGAACTAACCCTTCTGTCTTATTCTATGCCAGAATAACCACCATGAAATACTACATGCCGTTTTGGTTCCTTCCCTTGTTCCATCAGGATTACTCTGTAATCGGACAGCTCTTGTCACTGGCATGTTTTTCTTTTCATTCAGCCTCATTTTTCGTATCTTAATTTCGGTCTATTACACTTCATTATTTTGTTTCAGAAAATGGAAATGATTCATCTCTCTTGCTGCTCACACCCCTGACACACTTGCCCATGACGAGCGCGCTCCCAGCCGTCGCAGCTCTCTGCACTGTGTCAGTTCACTGGGCCAGGCTTAGAATATGCCTAGGAGAGAAAACACACTGCCTCTGGACTTCATGTGGGCATGTTGGCCAACCACCCCCCAAAACCCTTCTACACATCAAAAGAAAACTCTCTCTTATATGTGGAACACTCAAAAGACACAAGGTCCGGTTGCAGCAGCCCTGTCTGATTTAGCCGAGCATTTTCGCACATTTAAATTCCCCTCTCTTTGGGAGGACTGAAACATTTTGCCGAAGAGAGATTGCTTTAAACGTGCGCTTACGTGCTTTACTGATCAGAATGTGCTCATGTTAAACCTTACATGGCAAAAAATGGATGTTTCTGAACTGCATCCAAGCAGGCACCAGGAATTTTCTGCTCACGGCCACCAATCAGGCATCAGGACAATGCCACCTTGATTGGTCCCTACAGGGGCTGCTGCAACATAAATGAGAATCATTTTCTGTTCATGAATAACATATAAAGTGTCTTCCTATTGCTTGAGAAGTGAAATATCTAGAAGACAGTCTGAACTTTGCATCCCTCCGACTTTGTAGAAACATTGCTAAATACAAATGTGTTTTGGTACAATATAAAAAAAAACAAAAACAAAAACAAAACCAAACTAATTCCTTCACTATTTAGCAGGCAAAACTCAAGCAGAGAGGAGATAAAGCCTGCATCCTCCCCTGGGCTTTTGCTTGGGAATGGCCACTGGCCAGCTGGACACCTCTTGCTTGTTTGCAGAGGAACAAATCACACCCTTGCTTGCCAGCAGATCCTTCTATTTCTACTGGTTGTCACAGTAATAAATCAATTGTTGCTGCAAAACACAGCTCCTATCCAACTCGTGGGGAATCTGTAAACTCTCTGCAGCACAAATGTCAACCAATTGCTGGCCGGGCTTTCAGGCTGGAGTGGTTATTGTTTGCCAGTTAGCTATTTGCATTGGAACAGTAAATTCCATTTGCAAAAGCCTTTACCATTTGGACTCATTTGCCTTAGGAGCAAATTAATTGCTGCTGTACGACATCATCCCTGCCGTGACTCACACAGGGCACATTCGTACTGCCTTGGCTGGAGGAGTGAACACCAGTTGCCAGCTGGACTTCATCCTTGCCCACTGGAGCTATTGCTGTCCGCCTCAGGTTGGGGCTCTTACCACCAGGACCGTTCACACGAGACCCAAGCAACTCAAAGATGTATTGAAGTGAGCTGCGCCCATATCTGATGCAACTTGTCAGCATAAAGTGACTGCAAAATGTTTTTGAGTTGGGAAGAAAGTGTAAAGAGAGAATAGCGGTCCTCAATGAGCAGTTGGGAGCTGGCGAGGGGAGTGTACGTGGACTGCTGGAGTAGTTCATGGCTCAGCCACCCAGGCGTGGCCAGGTGAGGCACACAAGCCTCTCTCCTTCCCTCCACTCATCTGGCTGCCCTCTAAGCATCAGTTTGCAGTGAGCAGGTGGGTGTCAAAGGGTTGTTATGACTGACATTACCCCAAAAGAGGTCTGTCCCTTCCTTCTCCCTGTACAGAAAACCACCATACCCAAATACCACGGGGCTCCAAGTATACAAAACATTTCAAGAAGTGAATAGACCAGCCTAGGAGACATCAACATCCTTCCCTTAGATAAACCCAAGGGTTGCCAAAGGGTTTTTTGGAGGGGTATGCATTTTAATCATAGGGTTGTAGATAGCCCCAGTGTGACAATGTTTGAGACTTGCAGGTGTCACTGCAATTAACAGTAACACCCAGCTATGCTGGCTAAGCCTGTCATATAAGAGCATGTGCCACCCTGAAAAGCTCACAGTTCTCCATTTTCAGGATTTTTAGAGGGAAAATAGTAAACTCTTTCTTATTCAATATGACTAAAGAAGTTGCAACTATTTGTAAGTAAACTGGCTGTTCACTGAAATCCCCGCGTAGGTCAGAGCAGCTCAAGAGGTTGCTCTGTCACATCCACCAAGGGAAATAAAGCGAGCTAACTGCATCCCTCTACATTTCTTACTGTTCCAGGGTAATGAGATTATAGTGATGACAGAGAGGAGGGGAAGAGGGAGATAATTTCCTTGTACGCTCCTTTCTGATGTTTGCTGCCTTAGCTTCCTCGTCCAAATTGGTGCATTTTGTAGACTAAAAATTGGATTTTGCGCAGGAAGACAAAGAGATTATGAAGCAGTCCAACACTGCCCATTTTTGGACAGCGTGCAATTAGAAGTGGAGTGCAAGACACTAATCTAAAATCCCAGATTTCAACCTGATTCACTGTTATATCAATCCAAGACACATGATGCTCTGTGATAACAGCAGGTGCAACAAAACATGAAGGATTTGTTTGTACATCAGTGATGGGAAGAGGCCACTTCCAGCTGCGGTGGGAAGGAAAGGACTTTGGCAGTAGGGTGTGGGACTGGAAACATGCTTTACAGCGAGGTTTTACACAAGGACCCCCACCTGCAGGCCAGTGCTGCAGCTTCTCTTCTGCTCAGGGAATATATGAGAGACTTCCCTGTGCCGCACTAGGGGTGTGGGAGAAAATGTTTTGCACGAAAAAATGAGATTGGTTCCCACTGAATGGCCAGATAGGGAGGGTGATGGGTACAGCTTCATTTTTAAACAGATACTAAAATGAAAACAGGTCTTTTCATCCTTCATTTGATTCTATGGCTTTCTCTCCTGTTCAGACAATAGCACTGCTGCGATTTCATGGGAAATGGTAGGTACTTCGGCAAAAGATCACCAGCACTCAGTTGCCGGCTCATCTCCCTTGTTCTGATCCAGGTGACAAAAGGCACACACCTTTCCAGTGGGCCACGTCCTCTGGCATGAGGGGGATCTTCCAAATCTTTAGTACTTAATGAAGCATCCCTTAGTGTAACTCGAAGATGAATGAAAAGCCACTCAAACCTCTTTGGGTTTTGGAGGTCTTTTTGGTCACAAACTGCTACTAAAACACATTAAGGCTTTTCACAATCCTGTTTTCCTAATCAGTGTCTACCAATGAGTTGGCAAACCCCCCCCCACTGTTGCTGGCAGAGGCTGCAACACAAATGCAAATGCAAATCAAAGTAAATTATTTTCTGGTGAAGACTGATAAAGGCAGAGCATGAAACAAATGTGTGGTAAATTGTTCTCACTTAACCATCATCCATTTGAGCACATTTGAATGCTAGATTTGCACGCAGGCTGTTTATGCTTACAGAATGAGAGCCTGGATATGTGATGGTGAAAGACACTTAGAGTTGAGATGAGTTACTGGGCAGGACAACTGAAGCAGGACAATTCCCACACAATGTGGTAGGTGATGTCTGCTGCAGTGCTACAGTTATTAAGTAGTAGGGTGGAGAGGAGGTGTACCACCATGGGTGGGTTTGGAGACTCAACAACTGAGTCTAAGGTAAGGGCTGCAGGAATTAATTAAAGTCTGAAAAATCTGCCTTAAATTAAAAAAAAAAAATATTATCTGTCTTTTTTATAGTTTGCCCAAGAATGGTTTAGAGATGGCTTGATCAAATCCCCGCATAGCAAGGAAGCTCCAGGTAGCTGAGGGTTTGTTAATGTAACAGACAAAACCATAAAATGCAGAAGTGTAGTACACTCAAAGTAGTTGCATAATATCACAGAATCACAGAATGGTTCAGGTTGGAAGGGACCTTAAAGATCATCTAGTTCCAACCCCCTGCCCTGGGCAGGGACACCTCCCACTAGACCAGGCTGCTCAAAGCCTCATCCAGCCTGGCCTTGAATATAACAGCAAGGAGTTATCTCACCACAGGAACAACTCATTTTGGATGGGCAGACTTTGCCACCTGGACTTTTGGCTACACAGTATTCCAAATGACATGACCGTTGAGAAGTCAGTCACTCCAAGGTTAGTATCCAGTGTACCTGAGGTGATGAGGGTGTCCCCCTGGCCTGGCACAGAAAGGGTGCATATTTCCCATGAGTGCTGTTGTGCATCTGCCAGTCCCAGGCAGATGTAGGGCATCTCAGGGGGTACTAGACTCCTAAGCATCCTCAAATGAATCGAGTCAGCTCTGTCATTGGAGCCTACAGGCATTTCAGCAGAGCAGCAGCTTTCAGGTGCCCAATACACTGGCATCTATTGCCAGCTGAGACCACAGTATCATTTAGGTTGGAAGAGACCTTTTGAAATCACCTAGTCCAATCCCTCTGCTCAAGAAGGATCAGTTGGAGCAGGTTGTCCAGACAGGATAAAGTGTCTGAGACATCTGCAAGGGATGGCAAATATACCCTAGGGGACTCATGAACCTTTCTGTAGTGCCTGCAAGAGGCCAAGAAAGGTGCTTCATAGCACCTGAACTGATACTAGATGACTATGTTTGGGCAACTGAATCCCACCCGTTGTGTCTGCTTGAGCACGGTCCCTGCAACATCAGTTGTATGCGAGGCTCCACTGTTGGCATTGACTAGATCTCCACTGACTCTAGAGGGAGCTGAGACAGCGCACGTATAGACGTCAGTACTTGGGTGTTTTAACCCTGACCTCAACCTTTATGTCTGCTGTCTGCCTGTCTGCTTCCTGCGTTTGTAAGTCATGCAGTGAGGTACAGAGGACTTTGCTGAGGGCACAGCTGGTGAATGGTCGTCTTTTACAAAAAAACACGTCAGTGAATATAATAGCAAGGAGTTATCTTCTTTTACAAAAGGGTCATAGAATGAGCCTTTCCCTTGCTGCTTGGTTAAAAAAAGTCTACCAAATGTAAATAAAGATGCCTTAAAAAGGTGGTCCCACAGTCTGTGACACAGGCATGGTGTCATGACCTTTCAGGCTTCCCCATTAGATCGGGGGTTGCCTGGATGTGGCTGCTGCAGCCAGGCCTGTAAATCCTGTCCCCAGATCATCAAGCTAATACACCCAGCATCTGTTTCTGATCTCACAGATCAAAAGAGGACTTGTGCCAGTGGTGTCAGTTGGAAATGAGATAAAAATCAGAAACGGGCCATGCGTTCTGGCTCTGGAACAGAAAAAAACATAGGAGCAGAATGGTGACCGTTCTCCAAAACACAAGTGACACTCAGGCAGCTCCTCCAGCCTTGACTGCAGCCCGTAATCCTGACAAAGCAGTCGTTCCTCAGCACAGCTCCTCTTTTTATTCTGCCACCCTCGAGAGCCTGCAGCTTCAGATCCTCAGTCCCTCGTGTGAAAGGAGACAGCATTACAAACTGTGCTGTCATCTCCTATTTTGGAAATGTAAATTCAAGGCTCTTTCCACAATGACTGGGAACAGTGTGGTTAGTGCTTTCCAGCTGATGAGACTAGATCAAGCCTTTCAGAAATTGTTAACATTTTTTCCTTAGAGTCTGCAAGGAGATCTAGCTTCCAGGTTTTCATATTGACTCCTGAAAGTGTGAACAGTATCTTCATAAACTAACTCAGCACCAAATTTTACACTGTTACAATACTCAAAGGTTGCTTCTAACTCTGCAAAGTCCTTTTTTCGTAACATTTTAACAAAAGTGTGATCTTGCCTAGCATTCTCTGGGCAGCTTCTCATGCATATTCAAATTGAACAAACAAAACTCCACGTAATGATTCTGATGTTATTGTCCTGCGATTTCAATAGGAGAGAAGATCACTTGGTATAGCTGATGACTGAGTACAGTATTCTTACTACAGACAAAATAGCTATATCATATGATTTTACCGAATCATCTGAATAAAAATAAAAGACTAACCACCCACACAACTCAACTAACAACCTATCAAGATGCACTCCCATGTTTATAATCAAAATAAATCTGTGATTTTAATTCAGAGGCAAAATATTTGCAAACACTTATTCCATTATTGCATGCTCATTTGTTATCATAAGATGAATCAGATGAAGCTCAAGTAATGGTGTAGTTCCATGACAATTAGTGCCACATATATGCTTAGCATCACGTTCTCTTGTCCTCACTGTGCCCCTGCATAGAAACAGCGTGACTTCATCTCCTGTTTATTACAGATGGAGTGACAGACACAGATTTTACTACTGTCAAAACACCATTAACACTTGGTAGTAGCTGGGTACTAAAATGGCATGAACTTATCCCTCCATCAGACTGCCTGGTATGGTGTTATATTGCAGAAAAGTTGCCGTCATTGACGTGTTACTGGGAAGAACAGAAGCATCAAAGCTGCGGTGTGGTGGCTGAAGAACAAAATGAATTTGATTCATCACCCTGAAAAATCCCATCTAAAACAAACCATCTTGAAGAGCCAGCACAGTTGCACCTTTTCAGCTAAGGACAATGAGAAAAGTTAATGTGCATGAGAGAGCGAGCAATTGCCACTTGGCCGGGCTCGACAGGAACATGAAAGGACATATTGCTAGTTAGTATGAAAGCAAAGGAACAGAACAGGTGGGAGTAGCACAGCATTTAGAAGGGTAATAGGGAGCAGAAGAATGAAAAGTAGTACAGAGAGAAACACTACAGAAGATAGAGACGAAAGAGAAGGGGATGAGAGACCTTTTCCATTTTTATACCATTGTGTCTTCACACAAAGCTCCATTTTCCAATTTCCTTTGAGTGACTTTAATTCAATATGATGAAAGTCGCTTTAGCACTGTCAGTCATTTGCTAAAGGCAAATCCAGTTGTAACAGTGATGGTGCATACGTGTGTGTGTATGAGTATGTCTGTATATACACATATATGTGTATTAATACAGTCAGCCTTGCATAATTAATAAAAAATACTTGTAAGTACTTTCAGAAAAGTTTGCTACAGTTATAATAGGAGAATCTTAAGATAAATAGATTTACTAATGGGTATATATATAAACAAATACATATTTACATGTTTCTCCTTTGTACTTATGTACAAAATATTTTTTCTATTAATAGTTACTTTCTGTATGGTGCTGAGAAGATCTGTCTGCACAGTGCCACCCGTTTACAATCCAGAGGTTGACAGGTAGGAAGGTATGAACTCAACTCAGTAACAAGCTTCAATCTATTCACATTTCCCCCAGAATTAACTTGTCATTACTTTACTTTTTCCACACGGAGCACAAAACTGACTCACTTAATTGGAAAAAATCCAGCACAAAAAGATATTGAATGTTCCTGAGAATTAATGGCTATATGTCTTATCCTTTCAGTTTCCAGTTGGTAATTCTTTCTAGCGAGTCCTACAGGAAAAGCCTCAATGAAACTGAATACATGAATAATTTTTAATGACATAAAATCATTGTGTTATTCTCATCGATATACTGTTCTTCCTCTGATTGCTTCTGACGGGTACCTGCAGGAAAACCTAGGAAACAGCAGTGAGGTTGTGGCTTATGAATCAAAAGAATATTTTTGTACAGGACAGGGTGAAAAAGTTCTCTTCCACTTTAACATATTTCCTAATTCTCCAGGAACTTAAACACTTGGTTTAACTGCTACCAAGTAATCCAATGTCAGGGATGGCATTATAAATCACTACAGTAAATATCTCCTCTTTAAAACCTCTGTGGGATAACAAGTGACCTCTGGCTTCTGATCTTACAGCTAAGCAGCTGAGAAAGGTGTGAATAGTTTGTTTTTAAAGATCTGTGAAATAAATGTAGAGGAACCTCTGTTCATTTATTTTATCAGTTATATAAAAAGCTACCGATGCCAAGTGCTCTGAAAGGCAGCGATGAAATGCTAAGTAAGATTTAGATAGAAGCGTTACTGCTTTCCCTTGAAGAAAAGTGGCAACATGCCTGGATTTTCACAAATAGCATTGAAAGTGCTTTGGTGTCTGACTGTCCTGGTGGTGGAAGGGGTGACCAAGCTCTGCCCTGACAGGGCCATGCTTGTGCTGGTGCCTGGCCTCGCATAAGCAAAGGAGGTGGCAGGTGAATGTTTGGCTACATAAGCTGCCATAAAATCCTTTTATCTCTTCTCCCTAAGAAAAACATGCCCACCAGACTCGTCCTAGCCAAATCCAACCAGCTGGCTGGCACCAGGAGAGCTCTGCTCTACAAAGGGGCTTCACCTGTTCAGCTCTTCTTCCAGCTGCACAAATTGCCTTTCAAGCTGGATTTCAGGGATGTCCCAGATTTCCTGACGCATAATTACTTTTGGGGAAATTCCAGCGAACCTAAACATTGAGTCAAAACAAAACCCTTAGGGGAGGAGATGGAGGAAAAAGGTGTCCTGAGAAGCTGCCTTGATAATTCAGCTCTTCCAGGCATCTGTGAAAAAGAGACTGTCATGAACAAACTTTCCTCACTTTAGACACAGAGAGAAATTAAAAGGCAGCTTTTCCTGCAGGGAGGGAGCCCTGAGTGTGATACGGGGCCACCTTGAGCAGCACTGGATAATGGAGCTCCTCTGCTTCAAACTGTCAAGGGAAGGCCCCGGAGAGAGGGACGCATGTGAGAAACGTTCCTTGCCTCTTAGCAAGCACAAGTATTTATTTATGCCTTCAAGGTAGTTTACTTTTTTCTGATGTTTTAGTCCTACTTGATTTATAGCACCACAACAAAAGGTGGTGATGCATACTGCTGAAATGAGAGAGGAATATTTTGCCTAATACCAGCTCAACTATTTAACCTCTACATCCATTGCCCACGTCTTCCCACAGTGGTGAATCTCATTCACCCCATTTTTGAAGCAGACAAACAAGGGATTGTGAATCATCAGAATGTCTTGGCTGGACTCCATCAGGTTCCTGCCAGCCCATTCCTCCATCTGGTTGAGGTCTTTCTGAACAGCAGCCCTATCCTCCAGTGCAACGACTGCTCCTCCCAGTTGATATCTTTTGCAGTTCCTCCTTTGATGGTGAGGGTAAAAAGTTCAGAGAGAACTTTGCACATGCCATTTAAAAATAAAGACAGAGAAGGCACTTTCCTTTTCATTCATCTTGCCATCCTGAGATCCTTCGGAAGAGATCTCTTTGGCAGACAAACCTTGAAGTAGCTTTAAACATTCCTGCCTCACATGTGTGGTTGTGTCCTGTCCTGAAAAGCCTCCAGCTGCTGTTACACTGGGACACTGAGATGTTCAGCCTCACACTGAGGGCCTTTATTGACTTGCTAGAAACAGGAAGCAATTTCAAAACCTTTTTTCATGCATGTATTGACTTTCACATCAGTCCTTTAAAGGATTACTGGATCTTCAGATAGTGACTAATCATGTTATCACTAAAGAATTCATTAATCCTGAAAAATGTCGGCCATGCATGGAGTTAGGCAAAGAAACTGAAAAGAAGACATTGTAGGAAAAATAAGTATAATGTTCTTAATGAAATTCCAAGAAGACAGTTAAATGATAGCAGATTTTGCTTTCTTAATAGTGCTGAGAGGTTAGGTCAGTCAATAGCAAGAGGAATGAATGGTATAAAAGTGTGCCAGTGACAAACACAAGTTTAAGACCTTGTTTCTGCAGTTATTTCTGCAGAACTCTGGTCCTGATGTAGGAAGACATTGATAAACTTCGGGAAATCCAGCAGAGGCCACCAGGATGGTCAGGGCTGGAGCACTTGCTCTGCAAACAAAAGCTGAGGGACTGGGCCTGTTCAGCCTGGATGAAGGACAGATTCGGGGGGTGGGGGGGGGGGGGGGGCGTGTCTCCTGCCTACCTGGAGAGTTATTGAGGAGCTGGAGCAAGGCTCTTCACAGCAGTGCACAGCAGGGGAATGAGGGGCAGCAGTCATAAACTGAAAGAAGAGATTCCAGCTGCATACAAGGAAGGAAATTCCACTGAGGACAGTCAGGCACTAGATCAGGCTGCTCAGACAGCTTGTGCAGTCTGCATCCTTGGAGTTTTCAAGAACCAACTGGATAAAGCCCTGAGCAGCCTGGTCTGGTCTCACAGGTGACTCTGCTTGAAGCAGGAGGTTGGACTGGAGGTACTTGTGGTCCATCCAAAAGTGGCTCATTCTGTGATTCTACTTCCATTTGCACAGTAGTTGGAAGCTAGGACTTCTAAAGGAGATCACCACTGTAGAGATGAATATGTTTAATCTTCACTGCTTTAAATATGTCTATCTTTACAATGAAACAAGCTTACTTGCCACTCTGTGTTCATATATCCAGATCACAAGAACCTAGAGACAACGATAAAACCACTAGGGAAACAAGCAAGGCATGTTACTGTACAGGACTAAATCCTCTTACAGACTGTCCCCTAGCAAAAAAAATAGGTTTTTACATTAAGAGGTGCAACACCCTGGAAAAGGTATAATGACCACAAGCAACAATTCCTAACTCTTGCAAGTGGAATGAAAAATCTCACACAAGTCTGTCTGATCTCTGCTGTTGAAGCGCTCCCATTCATACTAATCTATTCCAAAGATCACGTTACTCCTTCACTGCGAGCTCCTTCATTCACACAGGCACTTGTCCAGAATTATGTTGAGAACATATTGCAGAAACCCTGCATTTCAGAGCTAAAAAACATGTGTTAAACCAGACAGACTTTTCCAAGAAGAGAACACATGCATGAAGTTTTAACTGCTCCATACACGGCGGAAAATCTATGTTCTCTGCAGGACTGCATCCCTAATCCTTTTGCAACCATATATACAGGGTGAAAAGCTTCAGACCATAAGAAAAGATGGTGCTTCCTCTGCCTGCAGCAAGAGCATATTTCTCTCTGTAAGTAATGCAGGTTGTTAATAAAAAAAGCTTATTTATTTTTTGCACAGATATGGTTATGGAACTTATTAAAATAGCACAGTAATGAGCTTGAGCTGGCTATGTATATTACATTTTCATGTTCGTTATGAAAACTAATGCCAGCTTAAATATATGCGTACACTTAAAATGTAGCGAGCTTTTTGCAAATGAAAAGTATATTGCAAAGAAGTTTAAAGATAAAATATTCTGTTATGAATCCATAGAAGAAAGTCTCATCTGAATTACTGACTCAGGTTGCTGAGACAAAGAAGCCAGTAGAATCTTGTCAACAAGAAGTTTGACTTGGTTTTGCCTCAGAATTGGGAGGTCACCTACTCAAATTTTATACTGGTATGGAGATGAAATGTATTTCTGAAGACAGAGTGGCTTGTACAGATAAAGGAATAGCTGTCTATACAGTAATGTAAGATCAGGTACATTAATGCTGGAGGACTTTGTTTTATCATATTGATTTATACTGATTTTGGAAGTGCTCAAAAAATGTGAGTGTGCTTGGGATCCTCTAGCTGCTGTCTCTCTCATTCTTCTAGTTTGTGTACAAGCAGAAAAAAAAATCTTTCCTGAAAGCAAAATGCAATAATTTTATACAGAGATTATGTTCAAACTACCAGAGCAAAAACTAAAACCTAAATGGAAGAAGAACAGCAGAGATTCCATTTCTGGGATGGAATGATCTTCTCATGACTGAACAATTTAATACGTATGACTTGTAACTTCTTTGCATGGGTCTGTCATCTTTTTAAATGCCATTAAACCTCAGTGTCAAAATACCTATTAAGAAAGTGGCTGTTGTTGAGAAAGAGATAATAAAAATCAGGTAGATTAATGGACTGTATGGGAAACCTCACTCCAGAAATAATGAAGCTCATAAACTGAGCTTTGCCATTTACATCCACATCCTAAATCAACCAAGCACTTTAATACACCCAGCTCTGACCAAGAGCGATTTACCAGCCATGGAAAGCATCAGTCAGAACTTAATAAAATTTTGTATACACTCAGTCTGCGATATTAGGTCATACAGAAATAGAACAACAAAGTTTCAAGTGACGTTTCTTTTCTTCTTTCTTCAGAAACATCGAATATCTAGGAAACAGGAGACTGGACTTTCGTCTTCCTGTAAGTCTATAGAAATCCCTAATGAAGCCCACACAGCCCATTTGTACAAAGGATCATGTTCAGATAACAAGTGGGGATGGGATTTTCTGCATGGTGCAAATATACATTAGACACTAGAGCTGCAATTATAGGTCATAAATAGCCTCATGGATCTATAGTCACTCCAGAGCCTGCCAAAAGCAATTGCTTCTGGACTGCTAGTGCTTCCGAACCCACCTACTCAGTGCCTAAAACTGACAGTTGAGCATCTGGACCAGCATTATGGCAATATGAAAATAGTATCATCTGTGTCAATAAGCATCCACTAACATCCCTGGCCATTGATTTCTGCTATCATTTTAGAACATAATTTTATTTCAGTTATTGGATTTTGGAAAAGGATTAAGGAGATAAGAAGCTGGTGTCTGAAACAACTATGAGATGAAAAACAGAAACAATGAAAAATTCTGTAGCTACTCACAATATTCACAATTATTTTAAAACAATTGACTTTATTACATACAAATACAATAAATACACTCTTAGCTTTTTAATGTGGATGGGAATATATGTATATTCAATAACTGATTTTCATCTGCAGTATAGTCACTGATGTCTTTTTCAAATGAGAGCGCATTTTGAATGTAATGAATTCTAAAAATTATCAGATTTGGGCAAAATAGAAGCATTCTTGGAGTATAATTAACTGCAAAATCAAAACATTAAGGTACGTGAAGTGATGCACTGTAACAATCTGTTCAAAAAACAAACTCTCAATTAACCAATGGAACGTTAAAATGGAAGACAACAAAACTGAATATTTTTTTTTGCCTCTTCATTCTGCTAAACTCCATGAGATAAATCAGCACCCCAATTTAAACCTATGTCTAATGAGAATTAATATAATAACAGAAGAAATATATTCACAATCTCAAGATAAAACAGTATTTTTGCATTAGCTAGTGCAGTTTTCTTATACTCGTATTGTCCTAAATAGTAGAGTTTTTTCCCCACAAATGATCTTCCAGAAATATCATTTCATTTGTTTCCAAGTGACATATTATTCAAGACTGGATGCTGACCTAGCTGAAGCATTAATTTGTAAAATTTATTATTTTGAGGTTTTGTGCTTTGAGAGATACCTTTTATTCCCATTCACATAACTCCACTAGAAACTATTAAATTATGAACTGCTGAAATGGCTGAAATTGTGAGGACCTCAAGCAACCCACTCAGGTCAGTGGAAAACTTGCATTCTCTGCAGTTGTCTTCAGGTCAAACCCTTAATCCAATACCTAAGCTCCTGAGATCATTCCCACCTCCTCTGGTGACCCGTTCTTAACATGATTCTCAGTGTGTGGAGACAATATCAGCCATAGGTCAGGTCCTTTCTCATTTGGGAATGAATACCGCAGGTTACTCCGTGCTTACAAGATGCAGCACCTGTCTCAGCCACACAGCACTGCATTGACTGAGGTCAGTCATAGAGCATACAAGGGAAAATTCATGCCAGTGGTGATTTGACTCAATTTCTATGTGCCTCGGTTCACTAATTTGCTAAACGAGAAATAGTGGCACCTATCCCATAAGTAAACTGAAAAGTTTAACGATGCATTTAAACAGGTTTTAAATTCCAAGCTGGATGAATAGGCAAAATTACAAAAGAGACCATGAAATAAAATCCTGCCAAAATTCTGTTTGCATCATTTAAAATATTTTAAGTCTATAATGTTGACATAGGTTTCCCCAAGATCCCAGAAAATAGGCAGCTCAGTAAAGGAGAGAGTAGGAGCAAGCCTCTTATGAGAAATGTTCACCCATTTCTGAAGCCAGGAATAAACCAAAATTGAGAGGCGTTATGAGCACGCACCTGGGTTTTGCTCCTTTTAAGCCTCATGGATCTACCTGTCTTTTAATTGAACTCAACAGTACAAAGGGGTAACATTACTCTTTAAATATGCACCTCTAAGTTTACCTTTGAAACTTATTTCCAGTTTATATCATTATATCTAAAAAGTCCTGATTTCCCCAGTGCAATACAAAAGAAGAGAGCAACATTTCCAAACAGAGTAAATTGATCCTTGACTGGAGAGCTAATAACACTTTTTCCACCTTATCTCTCTGTGTTTTCTTTATTCCTGGACTGTCTCAAGAATCCCACCATTTCTCAACAAGATTGTATTTCCAACCTCTTTCTACAAACTGAACCAAACATTTTTCCACAGAACGGGAGCAAAATGCAGTAAGATAAGATCAACTTTCCACAAAAAGTTTCCACTCAAACATGAACTGGCTGGGAACGATTTATAAATCACTGCAAAAGTTATAAAAAATACGTTCTGTTTAGACAACTAGTTTCATTTTTTCTGTATTCAAGTTTAATTCTGCCCTTATTAAAATGGCCATTTTTGCTATTCTCTCACTTGATGAACGGACATAACCTGGCACAATTTTCCCATCAGATTGCAGCAATATCCGTCTCGAAGGCTGTGCCCAGCCTGCAGCTGCTCAGTTGGGTGCTGGCAGATGAATCCTCAGTCCCCAGCCCATGATGTTCTCCAGGCAGTTGCTGATTTTTGGGTGGCTGATGGGCGATAGAGGTGGTCTCCAGGCTACTGCACCTCCACACTGCACTGTGGCCACCGCTATCGGTGTGTGTAAACTCACCGCCGGCCCCTCTGCGATGTACACAAGCGTGTAAACAAGAAAGACTTAGCAGCCAGCCCATGGTGGATCCCAGAGTCCAACTGTGAAACCACCAGCAAGCCCACAGTGGCCAGAGACCGGAGCTATTTAAATATGAACAAGTGATCACTTTGCTCCTGCCCAAAACTGTGACCCATCCGTGGGATGATTGTGCCTGCTGATAGCCTGGCAGATGCCAATCTGCTTCCCTGGAGTAGGACGGCTGACCACGTGCGAGCTGCTGGCAGGAGGCAGCTTGGCTGCACATCGAGCAGGTGTGAGATGTGAAGGGGATGGAAAAATGAGTGGTGCTGCCTACAAAAATAACCAGGGCTTTAGTACATCTAGTGCAGGCTCAGGAGTGACCTGCGCATGGCACAGCAGTGATTTAAAGGCAGTAGGTTTATGACCGTGTGCTTCAGAAACACATGCTGGGCAACGGGTCATGGTAGCTCTGGGAACAAAGGAACCAGAAAAAAATCAGGGAAATGGTCTATTCTACATCCTCAGTTTGCAAGGACAGATGCTGTAAAGCAGACATAACATCAGGGCTCTGTGTTCATTTCCTACAGATTACAGTGAAACAAAGATAAGCGTTAGTTTCATGGGAACTGTGTCCGGCTGGACCTGTACCAGCTGCCTGATGTGCTTACTTAAGAGTAATGTAGTCTAGATTAATTTCTCAGAGATTCGTTTCCCATTAGTGTTTTACGTGCATACCGGAGGAGTGCAATGTAGAATCACCAAGAAAGGATACCGAGACTGCTAAAACAAAAGTACAAGAAGCGTAACAAAAGCAGACCTTTGCCAGTGTTGTCCCCAAATGCAAAGCCAATGCTGATAAAATGGCATGGGACAAACGTGCAAAATGCACAAGGTCACTTGCAAGAGAGTTAATTTTGCGCCCTCTTCCTGCAGGAGGTATGAATTTCTCACTGCCTATATAGGGCAAGAAATACTTTTGCTGCTTCAGTTTCACACGTCAAGCAAATTTGAGTTGGGGAGGTGATGGGAGAAGGAGCAGGGCAAGGCGCAATGGCCACCTAGTTCCTTGCTCTGGAAATCAGGGATGGGTGTCCTCACTGAGATGCACAGATGAGTCTTTTTCTATCACAGTGTCAGACTGGGAGAGTAAGTTGTCCAGGCTAGTATTTAGCCCGCGCATCCTCAGAAATGCAGATTTATACACAGAGTACCTGACTTTAGCTTTGAGAGCCAGAGGTGGTTTGACTACAGATACATCCATGTCTGGGGGAGCTGGGGACGGCAGGGGAAACAGGTCAAGTGATAATATCAAGAGAAATTCTCTCTTGGCTCATCTCCGATTCTTCTCTGTTCAGAATCACAGCATGCTTAACTGGATATTTCCAGCCCAGAGCAACAAACCTAATTTCTAATGTTCTTAATTGCTTTTCCTTTTCTTCTTCCCCAGATGGCAGATGGACCTGTACCATATCAGCAATGCTTTGTGTTGTGCTTGCAAGAATGATAATAGAACCAACAAAATGATTTTATTTCCTGATCTGTGCGCACTGCAAAGTTCAGTAAGCAGCATTTGGTCTTTGTTTATTTTCATTCTCAGCTTTTGCCTGAGATCAGAAATGATTTCTGCTGTATTTTATTTGCTTTTATTATATGGGGTTTTGAATTCTCTCTTTTAATTGTCACAAAGAATGTTTTCTGGAAACAAACCAAGCTTACTGAAGCTTTGCTAGGGATGTAGAAAGGCAAAGGATTTGTGGGACAACACACAGCAAAGCATGTTTGTAGAGTCTACCAACAAATAGGGATAAAAGAAGATGACTTCTATCACACATATCAACCCAGAAATATATACATCTGAGGCTGGATATAATGAAGATTTTCATTACAATTGCCTACCTTTAGAGGTAAGCTGAAGATTCAACTCAAAGCAGAGACACTCGCAAATGTAACCTCACATTCAGTAATACATTTTACAATTCTAACATCTACAGAATCAGCACAAGTCTTTTCTGCCTTCTTGCTCTTTTTCTGGGTTATGGAGAAGCATTTCAGAGTCGCATTTGTGCCCAACGTATGGAATAAACCTGATATCATATTTTTGGATATATATATATCATTGTCTTGTCCCTCTGAAAAGGATATCTGACTGAGGAATATGAGGTACATGCAAATTCAAGTTTTAAAAACTTCAAAGACTGCAGAATCTTAAGAGGTGGTCCAGGTCACCTGCTAAGTGTTGGTGTGTTACACTTGGTGAAGGAAAAGATGGGTAGAATTGACTTCAAGAGGTTTTGGTATGAGCCATTTTGAATGGACTCTACCAGTCCTCCTACAGAGAAGTCAGGCTAAATAGTCCCTTCTGATAGGAAATATCATTAGCCTCTAATTATTATTTTTTTTTAATATAAATATTGTATTTTTAATTCCTGAGGTAATTTCAATATTGCATAGTTGTATCTGTTGCGGTTTAGGCCAGATTGGCCAATGACGAGATGACAGATGCTCTCCCCCACCTCTCACTCCAAGGAGATTTAGGAGTTTAGAAGGAACTAAACTGCTTTAATGAAATATTAATAATAAAATGAAAAGGAAATAATGAAATAGATACAAGATATACAAAACCATATCAAAGTCCCAGGATGACGTCAACAGCAGGCACTGGGGAAGTCCCAGACTGGACTCAGTGACAGATGGGAACTGGATTCAGGATCTGGAGTCAGGAACGGACGGATCAGATGAAAAGACAAGGTCCTCCTCGGATGTCGGCCATTGAAGAAAAGAGAGCTGACCCATTGATCCCTCAGCTGTTATACTGAGCATGGGGCAGATGGGATGGAATACCCCTGTTGGTCAAATTTGGGTCACCTGTCCTGTCTGCTCCTCCCTGCACGTGGGACCCCTCTACGCTGTTCCATTTCTGACCCTCCAATGGGGCAAATAACAAAATTAGCTGACCTTGGTTGTTATAGCAATACATATAAGCAAGAGCCTCTTTGCATACCATTCCTTGGCGTTAACTATAAACATTGGTCTTATTGCTCTGAGAATGAACAGTTTTCTGCACAATATGCTGATAATTTCAGAGAATTAGAAGAGGCCTAGCTAAGAAGTAAAATTACTGAACAGAAAGTTGGTTCTGTTCTACCTCAAACCAGGACAGTATCCTTCTCAAACATTATGCCATAGAAGGAAAAATTCAGTTTTCTCCTTTATAACCCTTACAGTCTAAGGCTGCATGTGGAAAAGCAATGCACAAATACGTAAAAAGTTTGGCATCTCCTTGCGGAAGGGGACTGAAGAAAATTGCCATTTCTACTAGCGTGACTTTGATTTTAGCATTATTTTCTTTTCCGCTGAGTGGTCTGATGAGGAGACAGTTACAGCATTTAGCATGGAGTGCTATGCTGTGCCCCAAAGAAGGCTGTGAGAGAGCATGAAATTAGTTCAGCTAGTGTTTGTGCTAAATAACATTAATTTAAATACATTTCTAGTGTGGAGAAAAAAAAACAGACTGGGAGCATTTCAGCCTTTGAGCAATCCAACTGATGATGGCTGTGCTTACGGAGCTGTGATTGAGCCAGCTGGGGGAAACCAGGGCTGGGGCCCTGTTTATAGCAGGGCACTGAAAGTGCTCTCCCAAGGAAGAGCAGGGTGTTACCTCCTCCCGGGGAGTGAAACGATGGTGACATCACCCATGAAGACCTCAGTGGATTGGGAAATCAGCCCCACAGGGAGCTTCTGCCTCTCAAAGACAGCTTGATATCACCAGCCTGCCTTTAGGGCTGCCAGCATTTTACAAGCTCTGGGTTAATGAATTGTGAATCCAGACCTTTCCTTAATACATCCAGTTAACTATGTAAATCCCCAGGCTTTTATGTGGCTCCGTTCTCTGTTAGGCAAACTGCAAGTGCCCATATGGGGCAGAAGAGCCAGAGTTCAATTTGCCCCACCAGAGGTGGAAGCACCAGATTCAAAGTTCACACCCAGATCCGCTGTTAAGTAATGTCAGGGTATTTCATATGGGAATGGATTTTGGTCTTAACCATGCATCACTGCCTGGCTGAAAGTGCTCATTTTCTTTATCTGCATTGCTCTTACATTATTTGCAGGCAACTCTTAATCTTTTGGTGAATGATTTCTCCCAAGGTCGAATAAACATAGACATTTTCCCCTGGAATCACAGAGATCTGTTCTTCTCTCTTCTTTAGTGGTTGAACCCTTTTAATTCAAGTTTGTGTTGGTTGAACTTCCGTGCAAAGATGGAGAGCATATAGAAAAAAATTTTAAAAAATAAGAAAAAAGTATCTTTATTCCTGTTTTTTTTCTGGTGTTGTTCCCCTGCTCACCTTAGTTGGGAGCAAGGATGATGCCAACGAGAAGATTAAAGAGTAGCTGTAGGGTCTCACAGTTGCTCAGAGCCTCTGCCTCCCTGCAGGCAGGGCTAGAAGAGCATCATGGATCTGATTTCATTCCCACCTTGTACAAATTAGTCCAAATTTAGTAAATCTGGAGCTGGCAAACTTTCCTTCCTTCGGCAGTGGTGAGGAGAAACTCAGGCTGCTTCAAGCTCACATACTCCGTCCATCCTTTGCAATTCACAGACCAGATCCTACACAGGCCAAATAGAGAGGAAGGCCTTTGTCAGACCAACTTCTTTATCAGCAGGAGAATCTGGGGATGGCTCCATTCGCTGCCAAGTTTGGGAGTCTCTCAGGGAAAGAGTACGTGAAGGCACAGTTAGCAAAGGACATTGCAGCACTGTAATTGACCTAAAATTCCTCCGGAATGGGATCAGAGGGCAGGGATTTCTATAAAAAGAGGAAAATAAAACAATCTAGCTTGTCTCATAAAATCAGTTAAACTATTCAACCATCAAACACAAATCTTGCAGCTGAAGAAAATATTAGTGAAAGAGGTTTTGTGTGTACTGATCCTAGCACTATTATTTCATCCCTAAAGTATGGTTTGCACAGTTTTCTTGGCTCCTTGACTTAGATTTATCTCAGATCATATTTTTCTTGTGCTAATAAATTCTCTTTTTTCCTACTGGAAAAGTTAAGTGTTTTCCAGTCTGCTACAGAACAGTAAACACAGACTTAAATCCACCTCTCTGATAGCTAACTATTTTGCAGAGTTATTGCTTCGGTTTTATTGTACTAAAAGGGAGGTGAGATCCATTCAGTAGGACATATAAGCAATATTGTCCAAGACTAAACATAACAGCATCCAAATCTTTCCCCATTCTAGTGCCTAGGAAGCTACAAATACTATTATTATTATTGTTATTTTTAAATGGTGGTAGTTCCTACCATGTTTGTCTAATCAAATCATCCCAGTCATTTCTTTTCCAAAGTTCTTAAGCGAAGTGCTCGGTCTCCTCTGCAATGCACGGCATTTCCATCTCCCTCGAGGACCAATGTGCACACAGGTACCTCCTGCTGTTCGAGGCATTTGTCTCACGCAGCCTTTCAAAGGAGAAGAAATCTCAGTTCTTCCAATGTTTGTCTCCTCCACGAAAGCTCCTCTGCAGCAGGGCAGGTCATATCAAGGGCAAATTTTCAGCTTCTTTGTTACTTAAAAATTCATAGTGATATTGAGTGTTCATGTTTGTGTGCATGCTGGTGTGATGTGCAGAGCATATTGGCTAGTGTCTGTCTCTCAGCGATTCATTCTCAGCTACCCCAAAAATGAGAGACTTGAAGCCAGCTGCTAATTAAGGCTCTTATTTTAAACAGAGTTTCAGAAAAGGCAGTTAAAAGTTCACTTCCCATGTAATGAGCACTGGATTCATTAAATAAACACTAGGTTACACAAATCCATATTTATGTCTCTCTGCAGCAAACAGACATCTAAAGAAACATTTTGAAATAAATCACAAGAGGCAAGAGGAATATTGCATGGGGAGAAGGTTAAGTATATACCACAGAATGAATGGTGACTCCATCCTGTCCTCATGGTAAAAACATAAGGAAAAAAACCACTGAACTATTAAGGAGACTGTCATATTGATGTAGACAGAGTGAGGCAAATGTCATAACATCTTTTGTAAAGCACTCTACATTAATTGACAAACAAGTTGTTCCGTTTCTCCACTATATTCAGCAGATTGTTGTTAAAAAAAAAATTAATTGAAAATGACAAAACCTATTACAAAAAATTACTTGAAGACATTTTTTTTTCCTGGCTCCATATTCTATCTTCCTCCCAGGAGGATTCAAGGTCTCCAAATCCTTGGCAGCATGGCAATCTTTTTGTCATCCTTTCCCTTTGGAGGTGATTATTTGGGGCAACATAATTAGAGGTTTTGCATAAAAACAGCAGTAATATGTGACTGAAAATTTAAACTGGGAGGTCTCAGGAGAAGGAGTGTTTGCTGAAAATGTGCCGTGTTCAATTCAGCCATCAAAAAATTCCAAAATGGACTTTTTCTCTCTCATCTGGAACAGGAGGGAAAAGACACACCATGACTGTATGTTCAAAAAGCCCAAAAGCAGAAATGCACAAACAAGAAAGGAAACCAAAAGAAAACCTGACTAAAAAAATGGCTCATGACCAAGCCTTAAAAATTAGTTTTGCCTCACAGAAGCATGGGCTGTAGCAAAAATTAATGAGTAGGCTGGAAGCAAATGCACTTACCACTTCTAATCTGCTCATTACATTCATATACTATATGCTATGCAAAACATGCCTGTAGGAGTTGCCTCTCTCACCTCCCGCTTTGTTTGTTTTGTTCCACTGATGCTGTTGAACATGAAATGGAATTCTCTGGAGGAAAAACTAAAGGCTTGTCTTTTTTTACCGTGCATCTGTGTAATGCTTTGTGTCATGGACACAGCCAGTCACAGCTCCTGAGCTCTCCTGTGTTGCAAGCAGTAAATGACTTCCCGAAGAACTATGCTGAAAGGTTCTCCTGTTCCCCAAAATGGGCACTGAGTTTATGATTTCCTAGAGATTCACAAGCAACATGCAGCAGGCTCTGCAAGTGGAAGGCATCTGGGAAACATGCAGTAAAACTGAGATTCCTCTCCTTTCCTTCAGCTATTTTAAAAGCTGGAGCCTGGCCCTTAACAAGCACCTCTGGGCACCTCAGCCATCCCAAAATACTGGAGAGAACTGGGATGACTTGCCCTCTGTGTTGAAAATAAAGGGAGCATGGACAAATAGCTAAACAAAGGTAGGTAAATTTAAATTTCCCTTAAAATGTGTGGAGGTAAGGGCTTTACGAAGAGGCAAGGATAAATATTATTCTCCCCTGTAAATCAGAAGAATCCAGTTAGATTAAGCAGCGCTATTCCACGTGTGCTGCAAACAGTGTGAGAACAGAATTGCTTCGTTAGTGTAGAATTTTCTTTGTCTTCCATAGAAAGAGCTTCTTCGGTATTAGTTATTTCCCTAGTATACATGTTTCGTTAGTATTAAATTTAACTGAGATTTTAGTGAAAAAATATTTCCCAGCTTACACCTTGTAACTTAATCAATATGCACTTACAAGGCTCCCCCAGCATGAAGTAAGCACAAAAGTTCTAAAGATGCTTTTCAGATAGCTGAATCTTACCTGAAGCTAAAACTGCCCAGTATTTCGGCAGCAGCAACTGCTCCAAGAATTCATAAAGGTGTTTCAAAACAGATTGCACTACTTGTGCAATCCATCAAAGGTGTTGAAGTAGGTCAATATATATTGT
Source organism: Fratercula arctica (assembly GCA_947846985.1). Lineage (NCBI taxonomy): Eukaryota > Metazoa > Chordata > Aves > Charadriiformes > Alcidae > Fratercula > Fratercula arctica. The sequence continues at coordinate 108,921,003 of CANTUZ010000003.1, forward strand.
AAGAAGTAGCTGGAAATTTAGATACGACTTGTCTGTCCTGATTTGCACAGAGAATTAGGATGGGGAATTTGTCCATTTAAAAAAATATCTGTCATTAAAGAAAGAATGAAGCTTATTTTCCTATGGAGTTGTATAGAAAAGAAAACTAATGGAGTCCTTCCCTCTTGTGATCATTAAATCTGTGTGGTTGGCCATCTGTATTAGTAAATAACAAACGAAACATGGAAATGCCTGGAGACAAACTGAGTTGAACAGCTATTTCATTAACTTCTGCACATGTAAACAAACAATATTCCCCATGCCAGAAAGCTTACAATCTACAAGAAAACACTTAAGGAGAAGGGCACAGAGACAACTGAGTCAAGTTGAAGGCTGTCAGTTTAAAAACAGGTTCTTCAGTAATTTTCATTTCTTTGCAGGTGATCTAGGGACCAGTCCTAAATTCAAGAAAGACAGAAAGACAGAGGAAGGAAGGAAGGAAGGAAGGAAGGAAGGAAGGAAGGAAGGAAGGAAGGAAGGAAGGAAGGAAGGAAGGGAGGGAGGGAGGGAGGGAGGGAGGAAGAAAGAGAGAAAGAAAGAGAGAAAGAAAGAGAGAGAGAAAGAAAGAGAGAAAGAAAGAGAGAAAGAAAGAGAGAAAGAGAGAAAGAAAGAAAGAGAGAAAGAAAGAAAGAAAGAAAGAAAGAAAGAAAGAAAGAAAGAAAGAAAGAAAGAAAGAAAGAAAGAAAGAAAGAAAGAAAGAAAGGAAGGAAGGAAGGAAGGAAGGAAGGAAGGAAGGAAAGAAAGAAAGAAAGAAAGAAAGAAAGAAAGAAAGAAAGAAAGAAAGAAAGAAAGAAAGAAAGAAAGAAAGAAAAGAAAGAAAGAAAGAAAGAAAGAAAGAAAGAAAGAAAGAGCTTATCAGGGTTTCCCTTCTATCTATTCTGTAAAGCCTGCTTTAATGTCATCCTAAAGAGAGTAAGTCCTTTTCATTTTATTAAAAGAGTATATCAAAGCAATAATAAGTAATTTGATCCCAATATGAAAGAACATTTTACCTCTTATTTTTTATTAAATAATTCCTTTCAGTTAATAACAATGCTATTTTCAAAGTATGGAACTAGAAATTCTCTGTGTGACCATTCTGTATAACAGGAATAAGTTTGTTTTTATTTCTGCAGGGACAATAAATTGGAGCCTTTCATCAACTACCATTTATCTCCTCTTTTTATGAGGATGCAAGCAAGTAATTATCAGTGAAGTTCAATGATTAAGGCTCTGCATAATTTGCAGTAGAAACTAATCCTAACTAATTAACCTGACTAAATGTATGGCTTAAAATAATCCTCACTGCCAGTAGTTCTTTCACAATCATTTGCTTTTATATTAGAATTTCATCTATCCTTCATGCTTGCTATTTGAAATTGCACCCAAAAGAGCCTTTTTTACCTGGAAATTTCATGATGTTTTGTAAATACAGCCTCAGGTACAAAGAGACAAAAGTGAATACTCTATTGCTATAGATGAGCAGAGTTTTGTGAGAGTAGTGAACCAATGCCAACAATCATTCGGAAATTTGATGAAGGAGATTAAGGAATGAGTTTAGGCGATGCAATGAACGTTCCATTGTAGGTTTCTGCCACAGCTGTAAGAAAGTTCTCCCCAGGATACGCTTAGGGGATGGGAAAAGGGGAAAGATGTGTTCTGTACGGTAGGTTCCATAAGATGGTTTTGCACTTGTTTTTCATTAACTTCTTTATGAAGTTTTTTGGCTGTCTTATTTTGAAGAGTTTTTTTAGCCATTTTAGACCTTCATTCCCCGTATTCATTTTATTGTCTCAATTCCCCAAACTCCCCCAAGACATACACATAAGGCTGGTAGATCCTCAAACGTACTTGCAGAATGAGTGATTTTAACGTTAATGTTAAATCTGTGACTCCATTGCCACGGTAGGCCAAGAGCTCTGCTGTGCCACCTTTGAGCCCTGGAGCCCGGACTGAGCCTCGTGGCCCCCACACCGTGGTCTGGGCAAGGAGCCACAAACCTGTTTGACAGATTCTCCACCGAGGGACCAGTTTAAAAAAAAAAATCAAAAACAAAAGCAAAAAAAAAAAAAACGCAAAAAAACCCAAACAAAAACCAACCAACAACCACCCACAACCTAAAGATGTTTTAAATGTTAAGGGCATAAGTAGCTGTGTCAAAGTCTAGAGGTTTCAAAAATATCCTCCCACTGAGAGCTGAGTGCCCCTGAGTGCTGGCAGGGGCACTAAATTGCTTCCCCTATTTACCCTTCAACAAGCATATGAGTTGTCTGGCACATTGAAAAACCTGCAAGGCCCATGCAGAAAACTGGCAAAACACTGCCCTGAGTTGTAATCAAGTGGATGCAAAGCAGCACAATCCTGCCAACTGATATTTCTGATGCTAAGCAGGTAAATACCTTCCCTTGTATGAGCTGGTGTCAGGAAGAGCATGTAAAGAGTACCCAAAATCTGACCCTGTTCCCCTCTACACCTCCCCAGCAGCCAGAGAGCCCCTCAGAAATTGGTAGAGCAGTAAGCAGGCTGCCAAACGCTCGCAGTCCGAGGTTTATCCCCATGCATTGCTGTTGGAAGCAGAGTTATCCCAAACTCCTCCCACAGCCAACAAATGTGCCCATAAGAGCCATCCCTGCAGCCGAGCTGTTCAGCTGCAGAGACGTTCGGGTGGAACTGGCTCCATTGGTGGGAAGGAAGGGTTAGCGAAATGGTTTCCAGTGATCTTTACTCAAACAAGTAGTGGGTCTTTTTCACCTTCCTTTTTTTTTTTTTTTTTTTTTTTTCTGAATGCTGTTGTGTGAAAGGGGCAAAGTGGTTTTGGCAGAAGATAAACCCCCTTGTGTTCTAACACTCCTCACCGAGGTGGGAGGCTAGGTGCGGCTAGGTTTAAATTCTGAGTGATGCCCAATTCAGCACTATCAGTCCAGTCACGTTTAATATGTATTAAACTGTTACGATTTGGATACACTAATAGTGAACTGCACCTTCAGTCTAGTGCTCGTGAACCAGCACGGCCACCCTCCAGTCTTTGGTCGCGTGCAGTGAGAAACCGAAACGACTAGCTACTTAAACAGGGCAGTTTATTTCAGCAACAGATAGATAGGTTCTTATGATTGCCGGTGATAAATACATTGTCTGCAAAGCACACACAAATAAAAATATTGTTAAATATACAAAATACATGACAAAGTTATAAACAATACAGCCTGGCTATAAATGTAGGAGAGAAATTCTCTAGAGAGATTTCTATGTTTCCCGAGGAAGCACTCGGTATAGTCTAAGTCTTACCCAAAGGCGTCTCTAAATAATAACTTGCTTGATCGAGCTATTATTTAGTAATTATTTCACAGATGCTAGTAAACTTAAATTGTCATTGTTATGGATTTGTAACAAATATAGATTTGGTTTTGAAAAAAAAAAAAAGAAAAAGAAATGAAAGTCTAATTATAAAATTCGATCAGTTACTTGTTTTAATATCTTTCTCTTCCCTGGATTTGATCTAAAATGCTCAGGAAAATCTCAGGTTGCTTGCCGTCCTGTTTTTCTCTAGATGACAAGTACAGAAAAGAATGCAGCTTAAGGACCCAGTCCTGCAAATTGCAGGATGTGCATCACCTCTTTGGCTTACGTGGGCAACAAAAATTCCAGTACCTGCTTGTACGGGATTCACAAGCTAACACAACACAGCTGAGTTTCCACATGAACACATTTCAGCATTTCCTCAGGGGATACTGAGGGATGCACTGGTTGCAAATAGTCATTTCCAAAACCCAAAGCATTTCTGAAAAACTAATAGAGGCTTAAAGAAGTTGGAGCTATCATAGGAGATTCCTGTCACAATTAACCCGGAGGAAGTCTGGGATATTTCCACTGGATACGGTGGCAGTATTTGAGATTGTTGCAGGGTAACAGCCTTAAATCCCAAGCCTTAAATCCTTAGCTGTGTTCAGGAAATGTTTAGATTTTAGAAATGAGAAGCCACATTCTGTTTGCTATTATTTTTCCTTTAAGGCAATAGTGAGGGTTTTTTCATGTAAGAATTTACACGTTATTTTGGCCTTTAGAACTCTCCTGCTGGGGAAGTTACAGTAAAGCAAGTCTGAAAAATACCTGCTGGTTAGAAATTAGCTTCCCGAGGGGTAGAACATTTTTTTACTTTTCATCATTTTAGTGCTTTTTACACCAGAAATGTGAGATGGCATTCCTAAGCTTTCCAGCTCAGCTCCGCTGAAACAGCAAAAAGTCTACCTGGTTTAGGGAAAGTTTAGTCTTCTGAAAATCTCTCACCTGCTCAAAAACCTGATGTGTCTATTCTTGACAAATCCTTGCCATTCCTGCAGAACATTTACTACAGGGCAAGCAATTGTAGCATCCAGAACATAACATTGATAACACAGGCAATTAATTTGTTCTAATGTATTTCAAATAACTGAAGTCACGAGGTTATTGGGTTTTTTACTTATCCTCTGAGATTTGTACCATTTCCTTGTTACAAAGAGGCTGCTTTAGAAAAGGGAAAGGTGCGAGGATGGCTATAAATGGCAGAACCATGGGGAGATAATTCAAAGGAGATGGGAATCCACAATAGGATTTATGGTGTCTGTAGTTAGTTTTCAGCCTGTTTGTACCTTGCATGTACTGTACGTCCATTTGTATTTCCAAATTTTGTACGTACAGTTACCAATGTTAATAAGAGCATACATTTCATTTCTTCAATTTGGAAACTTTTATAAGAAATGTAACCCTACAGCAACTGTAAAGCAGACTCTGCTTTACGTGCTATGATTCAGGTATTTCTGGGCCAGTTTTGAGAATACAAATAAGAGCACAGAACTTAGTCAATAGGATAAAGTACTCAGACCTCAATGGTACAGGCCTTAAATGAATATACCATTTTACCACATCCAATTTATATACCCATTTTGCTGTGCGTGATAAAGCAGTAGTCAAAACCAAAGAGCTCAGCTGGAGACCCATAATTAAATTTGGATAAATTTTCCCAATTGTTTGTTATGTAGAAATGCATTTCCTATGGTGTCTGGGTTACAAAGACATTACTGGCACTTAGGAGATTAGCAGAAAAGGTTGAACCAGTCGACAATTAGTGAAGCACTGCGTCTGCTTGCAATTTGCAGTCCCCAAGGCATCAGCTTTTCCTCCTGACAGCTGTCTTCTGTTTCAAGAATAAGATGGTTTGGGCTGTCATTTGTCTACCACCTTCCAAGATTTTGGGGGGTTACTTCATGCAAACTTTCATGCTTGGACACCTCAAACGTTCTTCCCTGAGTTATAATTACATCAGCACAGCCCATTCACGCCAGCAAAGCACAGGTTCCTGCTTCACAATTAGGATTTAACCAAACAGAAAAAAGAATTAGAGAGCTCTTCTTGGAGACTTCGGCCCAAACACAGATACAGGTGGTTCTCTGAGGCACAGTGTCTGAGCTCAAGAGAGCATGGATGGCTCAGTCTGTCACAGAGCCTGTAACAGCTTGATTTAGGGATCGCAGCCTTTTCTTCCCATCGCATCTGCAGGGAGCCGGGAGCTGGAGCCCCAGAGCAGATCCTCTCAATTTCTCAATGTTCCCTTGAACTTAGATGCCACGGTGGTCATACTGCTTAACTTAGGTACTTATAAGGTACTGTGCATATGCCCCTCTACGCTCCCCCGTCAGCTCTGACCTCATCTCTCAAGTGGTTACACATCCCAGGCCCCGCCAAGCCCCGCAGAGGTCCCTGCGCCTCCAGCTCCCTTGCCAGGAGGAACGATGAGTCTCATAAACTGTACAGTTTCTCTTTGAGCAGAGCTTGGCCCTCATTTGTACTGATGTGAACTGATAGCAAATTAATTGCAAACTGCACAGCTGGTAATGAAGAAGACTGGTGTTAGAGCAATTACTGTTCTAAATTCTTTCGGAGGATTTGGGGGAAGAGTGTGTGAAAAGCAGTAACATCAAAGAGCAAGCTATCGAGGTAGCTCGTATGTGACTGTGCATATATCTGTGCACAGCAGACATCATAAAATAACACAGAGAGCCTTGATTGATCAGCCAGCCTTTAGAGAGCAAGGCTTCTGTGGATAATTTATCAAAGCAAAGCCATCTTCCTGGCACAAGTTTGCTTTACCAATTTTGTTTGAGCTAGCTAAATAAACACATTACAAATATTCCATTATCTTTTGCTGTCTGTACTGGCATGGTAGCATTTTCAATACCAAGATAAACATTCTTAAAGGTGGATCCTTACATTAGCCTATTATCATCAGCTTTTAATAAAACAGATTACTGCTGACCAGTGGGAATACAATGGACCTACACAATCGGGGAGACAAGTCAATTTTCTTCAGTAGCTGCCCTTGTTATGTTCTTGTCTCACAACAGATGTGCAATTATTTATCCTTCAATAAAAAAAGGTTTTACATTACCTGGGGGAAGAGCCTATACAGACGTGTTGCTGCACGGGTAACTTTGGTACGTTGGGGACTGAAAGGTCCCTTCCAACCTAGGTGATTCTATCATTCTATGATTTACATCAAATTTAGCTCCTGGTAACTTTCTGCTGTGCCCATCCCAGCAGCTCACCTCATCGTTTTCAGTGGCGGGTTGCCCTAAATCCAGAGACCTGTGATGAGAGTACGATTTTATCAGACATACCACTGTCCTCCAGTCTGTCTCATTACCCGTTATGCCTAGGTATCTAGCAAGAGCTAGTAAAAGCCTACCTTCCCCTTGTTGTAACACAGATATTTGTATAATAAATGGTTTCCAAACTGCATACTGCAAAAGTTGTCTAAAAGGAAGTTATAGCCCATGTGAACCTGTAGAGTCAAAACCTTCTCAGCAAAAAGGGCCAAGTTCATGTTATAATCATAACAAAAAGTAAATAAAGTATATTAAAAGTATAATAAACAATAATAAAGTATATTAATAAAGTATATTAAATAATGTATAAATGAATAAAGTATATTAAAATTATAATAAAGTACAATAAAGGCTTAAGCCTTTCTCAGTCTAACCAGCAATGGTTTGCACTTCAACAGCACTTTTCCATATCAAAGACTAATACCTTAACACATGGTATGGGAAATCACAAGCTGATATTTTGATTAATTAACAAATTAAAATTTACATTTCACATTCTCTGGTTCACCTACTCTCAGTAGGCTTTCAATAAGATTGAGTGGCATGTAAGAGAAAACGTCACACTGATTACATTTGCCATGTTCAGTAAGATGCCTGGAGGACGTGGTCTGTCCTGTCATTGCTTTACTCCTCACCTCTGGCTGAATGGAACAGAAAAGATGCCTAGGTTAAAATAAATAACAAGCAGATACAAGGACATGTTATCACATTACACACTTCACACTCCATGTCCAGTAACTGGCATTTTAGGTGTGGTCCTCCCGCAAAGCTTATGAGACATCAAGAGCAATTTGTGCTATAGCTGTGCGCTCCACTCCCTGGGGCAGCAGTCAGTATTTGGGTGTATGAGATCACCCCTGAGGTGCCAGACTCTTCCCCCTTAGTGAAAGTCTCTGTACCTTGCAGTAGAAGTAGTAGAAGAAAACAAGGAAGGTCTTACGGCAGTGCTCTGCCCAAACCTGTGAAGGCTTTGGGGAGTTACTGGTAGGGATTTTAGGCTGGGTTTGGGGGAAATTATGGAAAATTACACTCAAAAGTACAACCAAAGAGGTGAAGAAATTCTATTACCCTCAGGGTTTAAAACCACATAGCATAAAGCAGCAGAGAAAAAAAATACAGTGTTTGGTTCTGTCCTGGGAGTGGGATGGTCTAGATTAGTTTTTCCTAATCTCTTTTGAACCTGACCTTGCATTACAATGGAGCCTAACGCTGGGAAAGTCTCCCCATTCTTCTGCTCCCGACAAAAAGGTGGTAATTGTGGCAGTGGAGTGGAACAGGCTCCTACCGCCAGACTGAAACCCACAGTGAGATGCTCTGACAGATCGCTTCAATCTTCATAACTTCATGTCTCCGACTGAAAGAGTTGGTGTCCCTCAGAAATTCACCGTAATTAACCAGGGGTTTATTACTGACATTATAAGTATATAGCTTACTGTGTAATCAAAGCTCTTTGACAATTCTCTGACTGCACTGCAGAAAAACTTCAAACAGCGATACCCAGTAATCATCGAGAAAACCAGTGGTGCATGTACAATTTACCATCAGATTTCAGTTCTGCTGTGCTACTACCAAAAGTCTAAAAGACATATAGAAAAATATATTTATCACTCCTTTCCCTGTTGTCCCTTGTAGCCCATGAAGATGCTAAAAACTGCCTTTGTTTCTCCAGGGAGAAGATGACAGTTTCTGATGCTGTGATCGCTCCATCTATTTTTGCTGATGTACTATTCAGTGCTACAATTTGGTTCTACTAATTGATTCCTCCTACCAAAAAACAGCTGATGAACACCCATTTTAAAAAGTATGCCTAAATAAGGTTGATCTGCCACTCTTTTAAGACTGCAGCTACTTTTGATTACTTAAAATAATAATAAGCATCTTAGTCACTCAGTTGCCTTAGGTAACGCTGTATAACACTTGCATATTCTTTCACTATTCCTTATTGTAACCATAAATATCTGAGGAAAAATTAATTTGTTATTCAAATTTTGATCTCTCTCTGTATCCCTCAGTACTGCTTTTCCATGCAATGGTAGAAAATGGCTGGTATTAGCCGTGGATGGAAATGGTTTTGTGTGATGTCTAGTCCTTTTCTTCATGTTAATTCTGGCTCCTGCGAAGTCAGGAATGATGAAATAAATAAAGTTGCTTATATATGAGAGTTTTCCTATGCAAATTCATTTGACAGTTACATAAGGAACTTGTTTTCCGAAGACTAAGTTGGAGTTGTACTGTAGCAAAACTTTAAAAATGAAAGGGTAATAGCTAGAACTATGCTTTAACAAGAAGGTGCATATTGTTGTCCCACCCTGTAAGGAAACTGAGGGACTCAGTGCTGTAGAGGGGAGCAAAATTTCAAAGAAGTCTTAAATCGCTTGGGAAAGTGCTGTGGAAAGCAATGTTTTAATTGCAAAGGAAACACAAGAAGGTTTGGTGTGAGCAAAGCTGGACTAGCGCCTTAGCTGCCTTAGCAGAAGGATGTTCATGTCCGTGGTGAGAGGAGTCCCATTTCCTGCCAAGTGATAACTTGTAAGTGAGTAGTTGTAAGCTGGTAAACTCAACTGCCTTGGGAAAGTGTCTGTGAAAACTCAAGGGATCAGGAGGTGCAGAAGGATTTTGTGGAAATGAGGAAAGGGTGAAAAGCTGTAACCTTTTTTCTAGCAGAGGATTCAGTGGTTGATAGCTCCACCAGACTGCAGCACTGTTCTGCACTGTTTGTCTCCTGCATTTTGCTCTTTCTTCAGCATCCACAGTCTTTGATGCTGTATGTACTACATATTTTATATTTGCAAGTTTCCTGGTCTTACCTTAAAAAGCAACTTTGCAAAGTAAAAAAACCCAAATCCTTATATCAAAGAGTAAATTGTGGGTGTGTGTGTATGTGGGGAGGGGTGAGAATAATATGCTATTTTTCATAAATATTTCATATCTCATAATATATGTCTCTATAAAGATATGAGGCTAAGTAGCCACTGGGTAGAATAAGATTAGCTTTCATCTCCTGGCCAAATTCCATCTTAAGTAATTACATTCTTCCTGACTAAATATCTTTATAATTTCAATTGGGTACAGTCTATTTCCTATCTCAAATTGCTTTGTCGTACATAATGTGAGTTCCTGTATTCTCTCCCAGAAACAGGTGCCCTCTGCTAACAGATTAAATGATCACTGTATGATCACTGGTGAGTAGTTACACAGTAAAGTCAACCAAATGTTCTTAAATTCCTTTTGGAAACAGTACTATACAGCCATAAATCTACAGCGTTTGTCATTAGGATTGAGCAGAGGCAATACATTGTATGGATCTCTCTGAGAAGCAATTAGGAAGAAGAGAGTTTGGTACTAAGCTAGTGATCTCTGCGTCTTTCACCTTCATATCAGGGAGTGACAGAACATCACTAGGGATTTGACACTGTGAATTACAGAAATACACTTGGATAATATCTGGATATAGGGAAAAATGTTGCCATGTGGCTTGTATAGAGTAGAAAAGCCAAGGCTGTGAAGATATGTCTATACCTGTAAATACACTGGGCCAGAGACAATTATCTGGCCCTGAGGCTGTCTGGCAGAATCTGGGCTTCAGTTCAGTGATGCTCCCTGGCATAAGACATGCCCACAACTGATACAAGACAAGGACCACAGGTCCAAGCCATGCCAAGGATTAGCTAACTGCTCACTGGCACAAATATTCATGTGCTGGTGTCCCAGCTCAAGCTCTGGTCCTGTCTGGTTCCCTGGCAGAGATGCAACCACAGCTCCTGGAGAGCCCTGCCAGCTTCCTGCTTCCTGCTACCTGGATGAGGGCAAGTCTGGGCAGCACTTCCAGACATCAGTTAAGATGTTAAGATGTTCCAGTTAAGATGTACCAGACATCAGTTAAGAGGCGGGACTCCCTGGCACAGAATGGAAGAGGATGTAATGGGAATGAATTACAGCGAACACCGAAAGGCCACATAAGGGCATGCAAGCCATGGATGTCAGTCTCTTTTCCTGAGTAACAGGCAATGGGACAAGAGGAAATAGCCCCGAGTTGCGCCAGGGCAGGTTTAGATTGGATATTAGGAAAAATTTCTTCACCAAAAGGGTTGTCAAGCGTTGGAACAGGCTGCCCAGGGAAGTGGTTGAGTCACCATCCCTGGAGGTATTTAAAAGATGTGTAGACGTGGCGCTTAGGGACATAGTTTAGTGGTGGACTTCACAGAGTTAGGTTCATGGTTGGACTTGATGATCTTAAAGGTCTTTTCCAACCTAAATGATTCTATGATTCTATGCAAACTGGCCCAAGAAGTGACACAAGCCCCCATGAGTGGCTCCTGCTGCCCCGGAGTTACCCATTCCCTGGCCTCGTCCTGACCTGTGCCAGCTCCCTCACTCACAGTCTTCATCTGGGGAAGCCCAGTCCCTCCTGCATGGTATGGACTGGACCTCCCTCCCCCAAAAGTCCTCCAGCACCATCTTTATGTGCTTTGTAGACTGCATGTCATCATACCACATCGCAGGGTGTGCCATCTGCACCTGAGTTTCCTACCATGTAAATAACCCTCGTGTGAGTCACGGTGTTGGCATTGCATGATTTATGACATTTTTGAGTACAAAAATCTGTAGGAAAATAATGATTATTTCCAGTAATTAGTACCACTGAGAAGACCTGAGGCCATAACAGTGTGGATACACCAGTGTGAACTGCTTGGAGTCATCATCCTGATTGTTCAGTTACAGTCCTAACCAGAGTCCTGAATGTCTGAGGTACAAGAATACAAGGAGAAGCCTCTGTTTAAGGGGTATGAACTTCTTGATAACACTTCCAGTTTTAGGAACTACCCATTTTCTACACTTTTCTGAATATTTGGCCAACTGTGTGCAATGGGCTCACGAGCACAAGACCTTCATATGCAGATAGAAAATGTGACTTATTATTCATGTGCCTTATTTCTGTGCCAAAGCAAAACTGAGAGCACCACCACCCTGTGGGGTGACCTTTCCTCTGTGCAGAGCACGTCTTGAGGTCTTCAGAGTCTCACTTCATTAATAGGAATGGGACTGACATACACACCACACAGTCAATGCCATTTCCAGAGCAAACATTATCTTAAAAAATAAATTTAAAATCTGAATTGCCTGGAACTGGCCTAAGAGACCAAGAACTGACTACCTCAAGCTCTAAACACATGCATCTGGCTTTAAAACTTCATGAGACTGCCTTATTTGTAAGATTTAAAAGGTAACAAAATTCTTCCTGTGTTCACCTGGGAGTTCGAAGTGTAGGAGTCACCGTTTCATGTTTTACTCTGTGCAAAAGTGGAGATGAGAAAACTATTTTCTAGGTAAAATGCAATCTGACATAATAACACCCATATACTAATGCTAGGGCAAAGTTCTGTACAGAGAACTGTACATAGGAAAATTAAGAGGGAAGAATAAAAACTGGGCAAGCACATGTGATACAACCCGGTCATTTCCAGGCTCAGGATTAATCACCTCATACAGTCTCTGACTGCAGGTTATGGAATTGCAGATGATGATGATGATAAAGTCTCAAGAGGCCCAAAGTCTCTTTGGTGCTGTTTTGCTTGGGCTGTGCAATAACAGCAACAATCCTCCTTCACACTGCCGAGGTGCCTGGAAAGCTCCTCATAGCGTTCAGCAACCGACGGATTTATGAGCATCCAACAAAGCCAGCATGATTCAGCAATTGCATCTTTCCAGCCTCTCTTTTTTATAAAGAACAATGCTGTGTACAGTATAATTTTAAACTACATCTCTTAATTATAGGTTAAAGTTAAGAATTTGGGGTTTGCACTGTACTATACACTTGGTCTGGGCTCCTGCTATTGTCTTTTCTTGGGTTTCTTTTTCCCTTGTTATGCTTAGGAATAAAATAACTGGAGAATAAGCTTTCAAGCTGTATTTTACACAATTGTCCATTGAGTGTGACAGTTCTTGCAGGCCATTTGAAATTACTTGGCACTGAGCCTCTGTCTTCTTGTTGTCACTAAGCCACACAATATACTTGTTTTTTTAAAAATCATCCTACTTTAAGTGGTTGCAGAGTAAACTGGGTCTCTCACTTATCAGTATATCCTGGATAATGATACAACGTTTTAAATAGCCAGGGAAGCAGCATCGTCATTAAACAACTATTTACATTACACATCACAATTAATTATCTGCTTGGTAAGAAATACATGACTTTCTATATATCATTTATTTCAGTTGTAGCTTGAAGTCAAACATAATTTATTAATAATAAAATTATTAAAGGGATCCCACAGAGGCCCTGACCCATCAACAGTCTCACAGTGGCAGTAAGCAATATTTAATTCCTAGTGCTCTGTCTAGGTCATCCTTTCAGCATTTATCATTTCTCATTTTAATGATAAATGCAGCTGGTTCAATAGTCACTGAACATCTACATTATCTACACCAGCTCAAGAAGCAATCTTTGGCCTTCAGGGCTAGCCCCTTATACAGCAGATGGCCCCATCCATATAGCAGAGCATCCGTCCTGGGTCTCCTCTGGGCAGAGGGCCTTAAAACATCACTGTGACTTTCTGTGTTTTTTTTTAATTCCAAGAACTTGAAAAAATATGAGGGTGTTGTTATAGCCTGGGAAAGTAGAGTGCTTCATGCCATTATGCTGAGAGTGTGTGGTACGTGGAGCACAGCGTGATAGAGATTTGGGGTACGTGAAGCTACGAGGCCTGCCGGGACAGTACGGGAAGACCATATGTGGGCTCAGTAATCAAGAACTGCCCCCAAACCGTCCCCAACTTTGTCTCACATGATATTAGGGAATGTAGAAACTCACTCAACAGGAAAGCCTTGGACTGAAATGCCAGTCACACAGTGTAGAGAACTGGGGAACAGGCTCCAGCAGTGATCCAGCATAATGCCTTGATGACAGGATGAAGCCCCAGTGACAAAAATTAGTTTCATTCCTGAGACTTCAGTAGGGTCAGACCAGTCTAAATCAGTGCAGTACATCAGCACCTTCAAGATACACACAGATATTTCATTATTTGACCTTCTAGCATATTCAGAACAGACTATGAGCTAAATATTTTCTGAATGCAGAAAGTATCATGTGAATGTGGAAAAAGGAAGAACTTGCTCGGCTGGGAATGGCCACATTGCTGCCCATGTGCCTGGTAAAGGGGATGAAGCGGTAGTTAGTGTGCGTCTTCTCATGTAGATATGCTCCAGGTGACCGGCTCAGCTGCCAAGTGAGAACATCTCAGTAGAGAAAAAAGTGCTTCTGTACCAGTTATTTTAAATCTCATCCCTTTTTAAGCGTGTCTGAAGTTGCAAATCACATGCAGACATCAAGTGTCGAGCGAGCTCTGAAGCTGAGTTCACAGTGCTGGAAAGCATCTTTTCTGAAAATGTTCTCATCTGCAGCCTCCTCTATGCTAAATGCAGAAGGTAAAAAGATTACTTTGCTGTAGTCTTAAAAAAAAAAGGGAACTTCTCTCTGCCTGTTCCCGACTGAGGACTGACATTGTTTGCAGTTGTAATCCCAGGTGAGGGGCTGTTTGAAGAGCCTGGAAGCTTAAAGGAGGCACAACCTCCTTGGGTAGTATTGGCAAATTCAGGTCCCAAGCATCTGCCTTTGCCAGGGTGCCGAAACCTTCCTGGTCCCACCACGGAGCACTGCTGGTGCTCAGCCCTCTTGCCCGCAGCCTATGCACAGAACGAGGAGGTAGCGGACAGCTTAGAGGGAGGCGCAGCAGAGTCAGGGCAGAGCTGAGCATCGCCAACGGCTCTGTCAGACCTGAGCTGGCAGTGTAGAATTTGCAAACTGGTGTTTCTCAAATGAGTTTGATTTTCAACAATTTTTTCAATAATCCATGCCCAGGGTGTGAATAAAAAGCATTTCCCCCTCCCTCCGTTCAAACAGTCTCTTACACAACTCCGTTTCTCCAACTGAGTTAAAATTTCTCTTCCTGATACTTGCCTTTACTCATGGCAATAAATTATTTAATAATATGCCAGGAAGTCGGCTGGCTGCATGACTTGGCAGGAAACAAGGCACAACTGGATGATTACCACCCTTTTTCTCCAGGGAAAAATTCTACTTTTTATAAAACCGCCAGGTGATGTCCCAGAGCCACCTGGTGATGTCCAGGCGAGGCCTGGGGGAAGGATCCTCTGGTTTAGCCTGAAAGTATGAAGATTTTATGGAGAGCTACACAAATTCACAGCATGTTGGATTTTAAGTATTAGTGAAAAACTATTTGGTCACTAAAATAAACTCCGCTGATGTTCAGCAAGTGGTTGACAACCTATCAACCTTGGAAAGAAAAATTCAAGGAGAAAGAATAGGATAAATTAAGTGAATTGTGGCTGGTTTCTTCCAATGTTTGCAGAAGGCTCTGCAGCTTTTTTTATGTTGATGGCATTGTTAATAGAAGTGCATTTCTATAAAAGTGCTCTTAATAGAGGTATTAGCGCAGTGTCTGCATGCCTGTGTAGTGGTGCCTGAGAGAGTAAGCTGCGAGCTGACTAGGGAATTGATCCTGACCACAGCTGAGGGCGTGTTGAACCCCCAGCACCAGAATAGGGAGGACCTGTGAGCATCTAGGGACACACAGAATTACTGTGTACTCTCTGTGGGTGAGAGCTGAGAAAGTCTAAGGTGGTGTTGCTTCCGTCCAGGACAGCAGGAGGTGTGAAGATGGAGGTCCCTCTGGTGGCCTCCACACCAAATCCACCTCTGGTAGGTGACTTACCTGGACCTAGACATGGATCTAGAAAGGACATCCAGTCCTTTTGGCACAGGAGTGCTGCATTTATTGCCCCGTAACAATTGCTGGTCATTTTAATTGTTATGACTTCAAATCAGGAGAACAACTCAGTTTTGTTTCATTTAACCTTTTCAATGGGTGGGGTGGATAGTTAGGTATTCCTGATGCAATTGCTGCTTCATGCGAATGTCACTGTTCTATAATTATGATAATTACAATGCTGAAGAAGGCGTTGGAAGATTCTCTGGGACAAAATTAATTTTTATAATAGCCTGTACAGGAGGAAAACTTCTTGTTTGTTTTATAGAGCAGTAACTAGAGAAATCAGTTAGTTTTGGAAATAGGAAATATAACAGCACAGGAAATCAAAGGGCATGTAAAAATCCATCAACAGAAGGATTTTTAAAAAGGAAGAAAGAAATCATAATGTAGTACTACTTCAAGCTGTGTCTTCTATCAGACACCTTTTGTTTGCCTTTAAACTTATTATCAGCCATATCAATGTTAATTGGTATAGTTCCATTAAATTCATAGATGCCAACCTGCAGGAGGAGAGTAGTCAGGAGAATCTTCTGGCTTTCATCATGTAACCTTCATCTCACTGCAGTGAATTGGTTTTACCACCACCAGGAAAAGGGATCAACATTTTGCCAAGCCAGGTACATCATCAGTGTTAGTCGGTGGCTGCCCCCCTGAGCCTCCGTCTCTCAAACACAGAGCTCATCACGCTGCTCCCATTTCCATCTTCTCTAAGCATCCCTTCTGCAAGTGTAATAAACAGTTTGTGTTTTACAAGCTGGGGAAGTGGGCACATGTGCACCTCATGAGGTTGAACAAGGCCAAATGCAGGTTCCTGCACATGGGTTGGGGCAGCCCTCAGAATCAATACAGGCTGGGGGATGAAGGGATTGAGAGCAGCCCTGAGGAGAAGGACCTGGGGGCACCGGTGGATGAAAAACCAGACATGAAGACATGAGCTGGCAATGTGTGCTCGCAGCCCAGAAAGCCAACCATATCCTGGGCTGCATCAAAAGAGCTAAAATAATCTTGCCGTTGAACAGGAACTGGTAATGAAGGTTTTAAAACTGGGTCAGGCAATTGGTGTTTATCAGTTCAGTCTTTCTCTTTTTTTTTTTTTTTTTTTTTTAAATGAAATATGCTTGGTAAAAAATAAAATTAAATGGCTCTTTAAAATATAACTTACTCAATCAAAAAAGCTAACCCTATTTAAAGTTACTAGAAAACAGTGAAGCTAAAAAAGCCTGTCATGCTTGAATTTAGGATGTGAATTTAAACAGTTGCAGCTCGACTCTTCCACAGTGATATGTGAAAGACAATGGTCTTATTCTGATTTCTACTTCCATTTTCTGTATTTACTTGGCTGGCTTTAAGTTATTTATAACTTTTAAAAAGCTGTTTAAAATGTGTTTAATAGCTGGACTAAAGTAGTTTGATCATTGTTAAACGTTTTTTAAGAAGTGACGTGATTATTTTTGACAGAAACTTGGCACTTAACCAGCCTCGAAAGCTAATTATTGCTTCGTACGTTTTTCCACAGGGAAAGTCTTTCCTTAATAAAAGAAAGGGAATAGAATCGGGGAGTTTAGGTACACACAGGGAAGCAAGATGCATAGTAATTGATTTTAATAAAAGTGGAAGAGTTCCTTTAACTTACCACCTGTCTTCAAAAAGCAAAATTAGGAACACTGTACTTCCTTCACCTGCCTCACCTATTGAGACCACAAGCTCTTTTTGGGGTGGGGGCAGAATACCACTTAGCACATGCTGTTTCAGGATCCACCAAAGGAGCATTTCTGGAGTGCTTATTATAAAAACAGCTGCTAGGCTAGGCTCAAAGGGGCCCAGGGACGGGACCTGGACCTTCACTCTACTCAAAACTACCCTGAAAAGAAGAGTTCCATGTATATATGGAGCCTTTTATTCATTCAGACTCTTTGTACAAGCACTTGAGATGGTTATTTTCCCCTTCCCTTCCCTTCCCTTCCCTTCCCTTCCCTTCCCTTCCCTTCCCTTCCCTTCCCTTCCCTTCCCTTCCCTTCCCTTCCCTTCCCTTCCCTTCCCTTCCCTTCCCTTCCCTTCCCTTCCCTTCCCTTCCCTTCCCTTCCCTTCCCTTCCCTTCCCTTCCCTTCCCTTCCCTTCCCTTCCTTTTTGTCTTCCCTTCCCTTTTCACAATTCAGCCCTCTCTTTTCACAATCCATCCATCACAATTCATTCATCTTCACCTCAGGTCTTTAAATCCATGCCACCACCTGCTTAGTTATCTAAGAGCTGGAGCACGGGAGGACAAATGGCTGGGCTTCACTTTAAAGAATTGCCAAAGGAGAAATTCTCAGGCATTTCCGGGCAAAAGAAGGACAAAACAGACATCTGAGCAGGTGCTGTGCAGCACTCGGTACGCACCAGCAGCCTGGCTGCCAAATTATATGGTCTATGGAGAAAAAACACACTCCATACATGCGTTTCGCATGCAGTGTCAAAGTGGGAGCATCAAGAATGTCCATTCTAAGTGACATGAACTTCCAGCAATAAATTTCAGAAGAAATAAAGATCCTGATATAAGATAATAATGGTAGAGGTGGAAGATCAGTTAGGAGCATTCAAAATGAAAATGAAACCTCTGTCAAGGAACAGCAAAGCTAATTAGACAGCAATTTGAGAGAAAAGACCATGAGACCTGGCCTTGAATAACTGTGGAGTCTCTGAGGAAGCTTTTGATATACATGAGTAATTACACCGCATCTAGCAGCAAGGTTTGATACCCAAATATGAATTAGCACTTTTAAAATACATAATTAAACTACTGTTTTTAAACACAGCTAATGCCTTTGTTTGTACAGCAGAAAAGGGTTTTAACTAATTACATAAAGAAACTCTGTCAGGAAGAAATATACCGTGAAGTTGACAGATGGGCATGTCCACTTTTGTTAATTAGAGTGTTTCTGTAGGAAGCAAGCAAGGAGGCAAAATAGTTTGCTTAGATGTAGCTTTTCCCATATTATTGTGTACAAAGAAAATCCACAGATGGAATTTATATTTTCTTGTCCTCAACTTACAATTCTTAATGATTAGGGTGACAAAATAAACGGCTTTCCCTATGTTCCTCCCAACCTGGCACATGGTCCACTACTCGTCATCTTCTATTTGTACAAACCTCCAGCCCAGCACCCCTAGATGGCCAATACACCACTTCAGTTTTTCCCACAAAGTCTTTTATTTGGTTTTCAAGACAATTTCATTCATACTCTAAACCTTAATATTCAGTTAATACTAATACAAAGACAGTGCTCCTACTGGAAAATTAGAGAAACTCAAAGAGAGTTCAGCCACACATGAGATACATTGCAGGATTTTGTATGTTTATCAGAAATGTTTTTCACCCTCTTACCACCTCTGTACAGAATTTGGAATCCTTTTAGCTAATTTCCAGACATCAGGACCTCCCTGTATGTAAGAAAATCAACAGCTATTCCAGTGGTTCGTGCAGTCCATCTGCTGCTGAGGGAAATCCAACATATTTCTCAAAAGGGAGCTATCTGCAGGGACTCCCCTCCTGCTAATGCCTTGGGGAAGTAAAATGGGCTGGTGATAATCTGTCTGCTCTAATCCTTCTCACAGTGTTATTATAGGCCACAGTTTGTCTTTCAGGAAGAAAACGGTGAAGCACGAGCACCAAAGCACTCTTGGAGGCAGAGCTGGGGCTCTAAAATTATGTAATTTCACAATCGTTTTCCGCACCAGTAGTAGCTTATTCTGCTGCTGATCTCTTTTAATGTGACTTTCTGAAGCAGCAACAGGTTTGTCCGTACTGTTGCCAGGTTGCATCTCGCCTTCACTATGTCTGTGCTTTCTTGAAGAAAAAAAAAACCCCAGGACTTGTCTGCAAGGATTACCTTGTGTGTTAGGGCAGGACACCTACTGGTTATACCCTTTTAGCCTTATTTTAATCCTCAGAGGCTTATTAGTTTCAGGGGCTTGTCAGTGAAAAATATCAGTGAAGTTGGGCAGAGACTGTACCAGTCTTGGAGATGAAATCAGGCCATTTTATGCCTCCTTCTCTTTCCAGCCACCACTCACCTCCTCTGGGGTGACCTTACTTGTTACGGGCTGCCCTTGGTGGGTGCTCCCTGCTCCGCCAAGCACAGCGACCCGTCATCTAAATGGGGGCCTCTAAAAATACTTCCATTTGAAAGCAGGTAGTTTCTGCAGCCTGCGATAAAACACACGTAACTTATTATTTTTTTCCTAGGCTGTAGTATTTTAAAAGGATCATGTAATTAACTGGAAGTATGGAAGAAAAATGACCTACTGTAGGGCATACTAACCCAAATGCCATAAACCTCAGTGTGGGGGTTTAAAGTTGAGCTGACCTGAGGCTTTTTGTTGAAACGTTTTTTGTTGTGAGTTGCCACTTTGCCAAAATTGTTGGGACAAATAGGTCAATAAAAAGGCAAAACTTTCACCAGGACCATTTCTTGAATTCAGCCTTGAACTTCTCATCAGGCTAAAAAAGAAAAGCAAAAACAAAACCCAAAAGCTGTCAGCAGTCCTGTGGGTGAAGACAGTCATCAAGCTTGAAGAAGATCCAGGTTCAAACCCATGTCCCTGATTCAACCACCTCACTATGAGCTACTTCAAGACAGGATTCTCTGCTTTTGACCTATCTTTGTCCAGAGGTACTTTTCGAGCACAAAACACAGCACTTTCCTTGTTTGTGACCAAGAGCTGACGCTGTGCTTTGTACAATCCCAACATACCATGTAGGTATCAAGTCAGTCTCTCATTCCTGAGCAGTATTCCTTGCTAGCCCAGCAAACATTAATTGCTTTATACAAAATAGAAAAACTCCAGTGGGAAAGAAACAAAAAAGAAGCAGCCCCAATGCTCAGGTCCTAGACTCCCTTTCACAAGCACCTGAGAGTTTGTTCATACAAGAAGAAACATGGAATAAAACCAGAGCAAAATTACACAGGTACAACAGACTCCTCATCTAAGAGAGCTTTATTGTTATTTTTTGGAACATGACACTCTGCTTACAAGATAAATCCAGAATAACATTGTATGAAGAGAAGATTTAGATAAGAGTCTAGATAAGAGGGAGAAAGAATGTCCCTGCTCGTTGTAGGGGGGTTGGACTAGATGCCCTATGATTCTAAGATTCTAAGAAGAATCGATAGAGATGTCCGCAGAGATTTTGCCTGGCTGAAACCAGGTGCCAAAACTGCCTGGGTGCTTGCACCCTGACCAGGGCAGCTTCATGCTGGGTACTGAGGTTGCTCAGAGGGACGACGGCGCTGTCTCACTGGGCTGACACATCCTCTCTCCCCCAGGGTTGCCTGCACATACACTTCAATACCCTGCTTCTTCATTTTCCTGTCTGAAAAATAAAGATAGCAACACTTTCCTGACTTCTGCAAGGGTTGTTGCAAGCATGAATGAAGGGACGGAAAAGGCTCTGAATGCTTCGTCATCTTCCAGGAGCTCTAAGTATTACTAACGCTGTTATTAACTTTTTAATATGTCAACAGCTGTGGAGCCCTCAGCACAAGAAGGACCATGGACCTGTTGGAGCGGGTCCGGAGGAGGGCCATGAAGATGATCCGAGGGCTGGAGCACCTTTCCTATGAAGACAGGCTGAGAGAGTAGGGATTGTTCAGCCTGGAGAAGAGAAGGCTCCGGGGAGACCTTATAGCGTCCGTCCAGTACCTGAAGGGGGCCTATAAGAAAGCTGGGGAGGGGCTGTTTGCAAGGACATGTAGTGATAGGACGAGGGGCAATGGTTTTAAACTAGAGCAGGGTAGGTTTAGATTAGACATTAGGAAGAAGTTCTTTACAATGAGGGTGGTGAGACACTGGAACAGGTTGCCCAGGGAGGTGGTGGAGGCCCCATCCCTGGAGACATTCAAGGCCAGGCTTGATGAGGCTCTGAGCAACCTGATCTAGTTGAAGATGTCCCTGCTTACTGCAGGGGGGTTGGACTAGATGACCTTTAAAGGTCCCTTCCAACCCAACACATTCTATGATTCTATGTACCCAGAAACTTGCACTGACCGAAGAACTCCTGCAGATAAGAGTCCTGGACAGAGGAGTACAGTGCAGGAGGAGCTGACTCCGGCAGTGGAATTGCAGGCTAATACACCAGTTTTAATCATCTTTACCACTTTATAAAGTTATCATCTGTTGGTTATCTGTTTTCAGAGAATAAAGTTGTGCTTTTCATATTTGTTTCATCTGAAGAAATTTCACTTATTCATCTCAGAGTTGATTATTCTACAAAGTTTTTCAATTTGCACAGAAGATGTTATAGTTGTGGTTGTTCACCAGAGTGGAAAAAAAGTCAATGCTGTGCAGCCTATGCCAAATATATCTGTAAGCTCCTAAGAAAAATCTAATAAAGCACAAGATTTTTATTGTGACTTCTACATTTCATTTTTATGTAATTTCAGGACATTTATATACATTCTGTTTAGATAAATAGAAAATAATTTTAGAAAATCATTAGCTCTTTTAATGAGAGACTAATAAATTGATTTCCATGTCTGTGAAGATTTCAATCAATAGAATAGTGTTCTCATCTAGGACTCAATAAAATTTTTAAAATATATGTGAACTTCAATTTTGTCTCAGAATACATTTACAGAATATAATTGCTCTTAATGAACCATGAAGAAGAGCTGTACTTTTTAATATGTATTTTCTAAGGAGAAGGCATAAAGGGACAGCTATTATTCTGCTTCTGACTTTAAAGAACTTCTCTGGTTGTCATCAAAATGATTGCACCATGTTCGTTCCATGTTCTTCACTCTTTTACAAATAGGGTCTTAAGAAACGGTTGAGAATTACCAAAAGAAACAAGAAGGGAGCAGATGATTTGGGGTACTTAATGGGACAATTAATAACAAATTGTCTAGAGATTTATTAGTATGCTTTTACTTTCTATGTATATACATCAATGATCTATTTTTAGCCTGCATTGTATTTGTTCAATCCCTTATATTCCTTTAGCCCAATTCCAAAATCAGTACATCACATGAAAAAATCCATTCAATACTGACAACCTAGACAATTCTATGATTCTATGGTTCTATATGCTTTTCATTTTCCCCACTGAGATAATTTCCCAGGTGCTAGTTCTCCTTCCCACTGTCACTGGTGAATTCAACCTTTTATAAAACACACCATGAACTTCAAGTGTGAGTTATGCAAAGCACCTCATTTAAAAGTGCTGTCCACTCTAAAACAAATAGAAACTTAATGGCTTTCAAAGGTGATGAGTCTGGGACTCCTGATTTCCATAGGCAATAAATAGGACCTAATCCTGGTACTCTGTACAGAAAGGGGATCAGGGCTGCCCAACAGAGCCACCAGGCCACAAATCTAGCTGTGAAGTTTGGATCCCAGCATGGTGTTCAGCAACGTACATCTAAAGTTTGGTTTGGCCCATTATGAGGGCAGGAATCACTCAGGAACTGAAAATCCAGGTCCAGAATATATTCAGATTAAGCCCGTATCTAAATGAGAGCGCTTGCCTTGACAAGTAGATCAGGTTACTCATCTCAGCATTGGGTTTGGAAATGGATGTGCAAGAATGATTTTACCATGGGACATGTATGCCAACTCCAAAGATGACAGACAACCCATGACTGAACCTTTAGCTCGCTCCTCCAAAACATGTAATAATAATAATAATAATAATAATAATAATAATAATAATAATAGCAGCAACAACACCAACAACACTACTCCCTCTTGCTCTACTGATGTGACATAAAATTATAATTTTAATCTAAATTGAGGTGTCTCTGGGTGCAAGACAGGAAGATGTATAAATAGCCATGGATTTTTCCTCGTATGAACAGACTCCAAATCACCTCTGACAAAGGCAGCATACCAAACCGGCATTTGAAGTCTGAAGTTTTAATTTTATTCATGGACCATGGTCCCCATCCTCCTCTATGGCAAAGTAATTTAGACAATTTGTAAATACAAGTAATTAAGCAGGTGTAAATAGCACCATGGAGCATTTAAGTGTGCTCTTTTCCACTGAGAACAACATAGTTAAATGAAGCTGTTAATTTTGTCATCTGTAGGAATCAAGCATTACAGATACATGCTAACACATTAATTAAATAGTCAAGATTCTGTCATCATGATTTGATTCACAATATTTCACTTGAGAACAATCAAGATTCATCCATAGATACCTGGGCATATTAAAATGGAATATTGAAACGATTACGTAAAACCCAGTCTAGAAGAAAGATACCAACTTCCCAGTTCTGCATTATCTGGATAGGCAGAAGGAGGCATTTTTCTGACATATTTATTTAGCCAAGCCACTTTGCCACAGCCAAAGTTCTCTATCAATATATGGTGTGTGAAGTTTAAAGCAGCATTTGCAGGTGATATCTTCACATATTCGATCATGATATGTTACCTTCAGTAAGGAAACTTCAATTAGACACGCATACACACACGTTATTACCTTGGCTAGGAGAGGGTTATAGGATTCAGGAAGACCACAGGCATCCCTGGCATGTCCAGGTGCAGGCACAGGTCAGCCCACGTGTTCGCACATCCACACACACCATGCACAGTCCGAGCTTCACAGGGATGGGATGTACGTTATATTTCAATGAGAACCATTGCTCCAGCTGGAAGATAATGACCAGGCACTGTCATCCCAAAGAAGCAGGGTTTATCCTGCTTCTCAGACACCCAGCAAGGTGGTAGGACCAAAATCAGGTGGTTGATACCACATACCAATGTCAGAGTAGATCGTGGTGCTGTGATTATGCGTAGGAACACCATGCATGGCCCAGCATGGCCCTTTGGCAATGTAGGCATGGAAAAGCTCTGTCTGGGGACTACACGCCATTTTAGGTGGGCGATACACATCTATACAAGCAGGCCAGTCAAGGCAGAAGCACCTTTGGGCAAACCCATCTGGAAAACTTTATTTGCTTAAAGGACTTTTCAAAAAGAAAATAAAAAAAAAGCTTCTTGTGTTCTAATCAGACTTAGGACTTGGAGCGGGACTGCTCTCCTGAATGCTGGCACCTAAATTGTGTCTATGATGCACAGGGGCCCATATATGAAATTCTGCATCTTACCCTGGGTCTTAGCTTTTGCTCTTTAGTGCTTTCTGCACTTCTGCACATTTGACACTCTTTTCCTGTGGCTATTGGGCTTCTGAGGTTAATTCTGCTCCTGCAGGGTGGAGGAATTGTTTATAAGGAAAAAGCCTCTTATAGGAGCCCTCAGGAAACATTATCACACCCACGACGAGAGACAGCCAACATTCTTCCAACATTTCATCCGCAAGTATAGCTGGACCGAAAACCTGTTTTAAAGGAGAAGCTATTTGTCAGACAGAGGCATAGCTTATAAAACGGGAAAGAAAAAAGTTGAAAAGAAAAGTGTCAGGATGTTTTTTTGCCAGAGTTTTCTGTTGTAGAATTGAGAATTGTGTGCACTCTCCACACGGGTTTCACCTGTAGCCTTACCAGCTGTGAAATAGTAGGAAAGGATTAGAAGTGCTACTTTTCAAGAGAAAGCGTTGTGTTTGGAAATCATTGTCAAGCATGTTAAAGAGAAGGTGTTACTTTTAAAAATGAAATATATTTTTCTCCTCTTCTTCAGACTCTCTTAATATTTCTCAGCTCTACAAAAGCTGTGTGAGAGTGAAAGTTTGTGAGTGTGGGAAAAGAAAAAGCCCTTTTTCATGTTTTCATCCCTTGCTCATGGAAAAAAATGTAATTTCACATGGGAAGTATTCCTGAAAAAAGCTCTACTTTTCCAGTTCTATCTATGCATGACACAGAAAAGACAGATCAAAGGAACTGTCAAAAGTTTCAATGTCAACAGCAGAGTAAAAAATAGAAACTCATTTTACCTGACTTTGCCTCTCCCTATTATTCTTATTGCTGTCTCTTCTACAAATAAAACAGCCATCTCCAAAATGTTCCCTGACACTGAGTAAGAGCAGGACCTGGCAAAGGTAGAAAAAGATCCTGTGGAGTTCAAGAGATGGTCAATAATTCATCTTTTTGAATCATCCTGAAATTGTAATTGAAGATTTTATCAAAATCATTTTCTAAACAGTCAACGACACTTTGCAGCTGCTAAATTGCCCCAGCAAATCCAGGTTAATTTTTACCTGTGACAAATCAAACTTTTTTTGTCTCTTCCTTCAGCCAAACTCTTCAGTCATATTTCCATAGCTTCTTATTACAGACCATACAATTTCTTGCCGTGTCTACTCTGACTCGGGAACCAAGTTCCCTTGTACGTGTACATCATCCATATTGCTATTCCTCTAGCAGCCCTTATCAGGTCAGGAAACCATACAACTGCTTTCTTTTCCATGTCCAGCCTTTTCCACTTACCTTGCAGCAATTTTCATATATCCTCTGACTGTAAATCAGCTCCTGTAATCCCCAACTCCTGCATTTGTAACAAGGGTTCATGCTGAAAAAAAAACTTTGTGCTGAAATCTCAGATGCAAAAGTCTTAGTGGAGAATCTCTGGAAAGAGAGCAGAAATCCCACAAACACTCAGACAAAATGACACAAGCCCTTCAAATGGATTTGTCTACCATTATTAAACTAGAATACAAAATGCTGTGATTTGTCCTTCCATTGGACAACATCCTCACTGATTCTTTGCTTTTCCAATGTCTCAGCCCAGTCTTTTGGGGAGAGGCATCATCGTCAGACAGATGATGTGACCAGAGAGGCAGATGAGACACTGCCAGCAAAGAGATGCCAAGTGCCAGTTGACGGCAGCGATGTGCCTAAGTAAGTGCTCAGTTTTGGTAGACCTTAGTGTCTTGCTTACTCTCTCAGAAATGTTTTCAGTCTAAAGAGTAAATTACAGCCAGAAGGTGACAGAGCGAGATGACATGAGAAAATGTTATCAACAAGACAAGGTTAATGACCTGTCCCATGAGCTGAGGCTCTTTATCAGTGCACTACCTCATTAAAATGAAATGAGTCCCCAGCCAGAGGGCAAATACTCTAAAAGTCACAGTAAGAAATGAGAATGAGGAAATGAGGAAAAAAATTTACTCACTGTAAATATTATGTTCAGTATATCAGTGTGAGTCCAGGATATCTTCTGCATATATAGGCTGGACGTCAGACCTATATAGTAGAGGGAAAATCAGGTTTTCTCTACTAGCACAGTAAATAATAAAAAAAAAAATAATTCACCTTTTCTGAACATGAGATTGTGGCTCTATCTGCAGTTTCATGATGGATTATACATTTTAACTGCACTGCCCAAGGCGTTTTATTGCTGACCCACAATTTTGAAAGCATCTTCCTTGCTCCCAGGTGGAACAAGCTGTGATCTACTGCCATCAAGTTCTTCTGTTTGACAAGATGAATGGGGTTTCCACAACTTTGACACTCTCATTATCTTATTTTTAATATGTTGTGTGAAATTTTCTCAATCTTCATGACAAATGAAATACTATATAATCTTTTGTTACAATTTTTCTCAATACACTGCGTCTAAAAGTTACACCACTGAGCTTTCAGGTGACTAAAAAAAAAAAAGAACAAGCTGCCTGAAGCCAGGTGTGTTAATTATGATGTGGGACATTAATATGAACCAAGAGACCTATAGAAAGGAGGGAAGGAGTTGAACCATGTGATAGATTCATGCACAAACACAAGAATGAAACCTGTCCCAGAAAGGAATGGCGAGAAGCTTCGTTATTCCATCATGGACCGGAAATGGGACAGGTTGCTTCAGGAACCTTCACCAGCAAACCAGACAATACACAACTCAAAAAGCTCTCCAATGCAAAGTAACTTAGATGGAAAAGTCAATTATCCTCTCTCACAAGCTGGCTTTGATACTTTAGAATTTTAATGGTTTCTTGTGGGCTTCTCTCTTTGTAACAGAAGAAATCTAGAAAGCAAAATCACTGTTGTCTTGCAAGTTTTTTGGTGAACTTTCTCTTTTATCCTTAGCAACCTCTCTGGATCTATGGAAATCAATGAGCGGGAAAATCCTAAATTGCCCATCACCCACTGGAAAATGGCGTTCTCAGAACCTGCATGGAAATTCTCAACTGAACCTCTTTATTGGCAAATGATACAAATTTCTTATGATGAAGACGCTTTTCTCAACATGTGCACTAGTCTCGGCAGCTTCAGTGAGCAACCTGGGGTGGTGGCATCATCATGAACAAACCATTTCTGTTGTTCTCTAACGCTCTTCCTTCTGCTGCCTGACAGGGTGCACGGCAGATGTATCATCCCCTTCATCCCCACACAGCAGCACTCCTGTGCAGCTCGCATGAGGACACTGGAAGGATCATTTACTCATTAATTAGCAGGACACTTAATTCCAGCCTGAGCAGCAAAGTCTCTGCTCCTAACCCAGCTGGAGTCCTGTGTTCAGTCATGGAACCCACACCTGACACACTGTTAGCAGGTTCCCTGACAAAGAGGATGATTTGGATGCAGCCAAGTGAGGTTTTGGGGATTTGGAGACTTGCCCAAGCAAATGTACCCCTGGAAGAAGCAACACCATGCACTACACTAGACAGATCAGCAGGATCCTGAACTGTAATTTAAAACAGTTCCCACGTTTTCAGCGCCATAGATTTTACAAAACACCTATTTTTCCTCATGTAAGGCAACACATTAGCAGCAAGCAAGAAGTCTTTTTCCTGCCTAGCAAATTTTAAGGTGAAATTACATTTTTATGAGCTGTAACAGTTCAATGAGTGACAATCCTCCAGGCAGTGTGACCTTCTTGGAGCATGACCTGATTTCCCGAGTGCTCCCTAATCCACACCAGTGTGAAGTCAGCAGGGTTTGAGCTCCAACAGGGTCAGTATTAGCTTTGCACGGGACCAAATTGGTAACTGATCAGCCACCAGCGGAAGAGGAGTCTTTTAGGCTTTGGTTGCTTCCACTGTATTCATAAAAGAACCAACAGCAATCTGAGGCGGCCTTTGGAATAACGTAGAAGACTTTAATGTTGTACAAGGAAAGAAAAACAAAACACATGATGGTAAGCACTAGTTCTGCACTTGGAGCACGCTGACACGCACAGACACTTGACTGCACAATGAATTCCAGTGAGGAGACTTACTGTCCTGGGCTTCTTAGAAAGAACTCGGTCTGTAAAGTCAGTATTTCGGTAATAAAAATGTGGTTTTGGGAAAGTTCAGTCAGACCATGGTGCTGAACATGAGACAGGGCCCTGACTAATCTGTGCCACCTCCTTATCAAAAGGCTTTGAGCAGTTTTTTTGCTTTCATCAAAGAAAGAGCTATTGTATCACCTGCAGCTCAAGCTATTTTAGAAAATTTTGCATTTACAATCAATAAGTCAAAATCAGTTACAAAACAGTGAGTACAACTGCTGGAAAGCATCTTTTAACCATGATCCAAAATTTTGTCTTGTCAGCTTTCACTCTTACCTGATATGATTTTGATAATTTGTCTTTGTTTCTCCAGGGTATTTTGCCTGTGCCGTAACACAGAAAGATGCTCAGGTCTTTTTACCATTTTAGCTATGTGAAACATAAAAAAGCTAAGTGGGTGAGAAAAAAAATTATTTAAATCACCTGTGGAAGGAGCAGCCCATTTTTATTATCACTCATATGTTTCAACAGAATAACGGTGGATTTTTTTCCCACATTGCATATTCCATTCTTTTCCAAGTTCCTTACAAATTTAAGAACATCGGAAACCAAGGGAACAAAGTATTTACCTTGGTTAATTTTATCTTGTGACTTCATCCCACACAAAGTATTACCTTTGTCCAGTGCTTCCATAGCCCTATTTCAAGTTAATAATGAATGATTACAGTAAACGCTAAAAAGCCTGTCTTTTCAGAGCTTTTGCATGCAGTGTTTGGCTCTGTACTCTTTCTAGAGTGCCAGGTAAATGGAACAGAGTACCAGAGATTTCCCTCACTCCTTGAAAGGGAGTAAGGCTGGATTTTGGATATGAGAGTCTTTAGGAATAACAGATTAACTGGCTAAATGTGTTCGTCATGGAAAGGCAAATAAGTATTCCCAATATCCAGCAGACATATTAGTATGCTGATGATTTAAACACATTTTTCCAGCACAATTAAGAAAGCGCTTTTTGGGAGACCTCATCACGCTGTAACTGTCTCAGTAATTTGCCATGCAGCCTGCAATATCCGTTTTTAATTCCAGGAGTAATTAGATATCTCCTGGGACTTGCCCTGAATATATTTTCTTGTCTGTCCTGTATACTTCTTCAGATAAACCGATTTTGCATCTCTCATCAGGCAAAGCACATTAGAATCACCATTAATTTTTGCCATTTAGAATTGTACAGTAATATGATAGCTAAGATGTAGATTGGCCTCTGCACTCATCTCTTCACACTTCTTTCTTAGATAAATATCACTTATGCTACTACTAGTTAATAATAAAGCTGAATTAAATTTAGAGCGCCCTCTGTTAACAGGGATCTAATATCAGCTTTCCTGAGGCAAGTAACCAGTGCTGTGTAAACCTGGCTGGCCATGCCAGGAAATGGTCCAAACTTTTATCCAGGCCTGGAACCAGCCCAAACCTCAACATTTCAAATATTTGCTTCCTCCTTGTTCAACTATTTCTCTCCCTCTGAAGAAGGGGATTTTCTCTATCAGGTTATGCTGTGTGGGCTCACCCCTCACAGGTTACTTAATATTTCTGACAGCAGTGGTTGTGTGCTCCAGACTGTTCCAGCACTTTGGGGGATCACTCAAAGGAGAGTGTCCAAGCAAGGAGGTCAGTACCATAGTGACAGGCACAGGAGAAACAGCTTGGTGGGCAGTTCGTGTAAATTGAATGGTTTTGTCTTTTGCAAAGGGATAGAGAAGTGTGAAAAACTGGTCAGATTATGGTTCAAGACACCTAAATTGAGTAGTCAGCATGCACAGGCTGTGATTCAGGCCCTGAAATGTAATTGTCTAGAGCCATTTGAGATGTCCTAGGACACCCCACAGGCCCCCTACATTTTCTTTGTCATACCTGTAAAGCTCATGTGGGTGTTCCAGGTACCCTAGAGTATGTCAAAAGGCTCTGGCCACCTCATCTGGTCACCTGAACTGAGCTGCATATGCCTGCAGGCACTCACACATGGACACTGAAATGGAGGGGTCATCTCACCTGCCTGGGATGTGCTCTATTGCCCAGGGTACAGATGGAAACCATGGTCCTGAGTTGTTAAGTAACTGCATTAATTCATAGAAATGACTGACACAAAATCTTGGGCAGAACCTGGAACCGATGCAAAGCTTCCCAAATCCCAGCCACTGTCCTACCCAGTAAGTGGACAAGAGTAGCTACAAGGTGGTTAGAAATCCACAGTGTTGCTCGTCAGATGCCAGAATGGTGTGCAAAAAGTGAAAGATTAGAAAGGCACGACTTGCTGGCCCTGATCCTGCAGATACAACCTTTTATGGTCACCTCATCTCTTTCATGGATCTTTGAAGTTAATAATTTCTTAACATGCAGCATATCATGCTGCAAACCCTAATTCTCTATTGCTTTCTACAATTTTAAATTATTTCAGACCAGAAGAGATGACTGTGCAACTGCAGTCGCAGACTTCTCTTGTACAGCTTAACAAATTGCTTTATGTGTACTGCCCAAGCAACATCTTCCACAGCTTCATTTGAAGTTTTCTTTCTGTTTCAGTTGTAATCAATTGCTTTAGCAGTCTGAAAAAAAAAAAACGTATAGGCCACAGGTCCTAAACACACCTATGGTTAGGTTTTCAGTAAATCATTACATGTGGGTTGAAAAACATGTGAATAAACCCTCTTTATCTATTGCATGATTGCAACTTCTTTTCTAATCAGTCTTCACCATGTTTTGTATATCGGTTATTTAAGCAAGGCCTAAACATATCATTGCCAAAAGTGTCCTTGATATCCTTTCATTACAATTTACATCACTTCGTTTCCAAAAGACAAGAACCTGATGTGCCATATGTTTGTCTGCAGCTGTGAAGGTTATAGTTGCCATATCTAGAAATGAAAGAAAAATGTCATGTCTCCAGGTACATCTTTCCATCTGGACAGCATTTTCCCCTCAGAAATATTTTGAAGCCATTTGTTCTCTCTAGTTTTTCTGACTCAGATAATGAGATTCTCACCAACTCTTCCGGGGGTTATTCCTCAAAACTTTCCCTATCCTAATGCCATCCTACACAAACCATGAATTTCCATCGCTGCAATTTCTCATGTTTGCCATCATGTTGTCTCTATTGTCCCTTAAATTTGATTTATCTGCTCCACACTACATAACCACAACTCATTTTCAGTCAATAATAATTTTGTTTCCTTTTTGTTACTCTCCTGTCTTCTAAATTCATTTTAATTACCGCCGACATCCTAGCATCAAATCATTAGCAGCCACATCCTAGCACCACGTAGACACAAAAAAACTCTTGTCAGAGTGGAAAACAGAGCAGATTTCACAAGTTTTGCTCTGGATACACTTCTTGCAGCAAAGATACCAGCTAAGCTCCTGAAATAGTACACTGCCATGGATTATAGCTGTACCAATACAGAGAGATCTCAGCCCCATCAATGCTCCTGTACTGGGTCTGACTCCAGACCCGGGAGTCTCTTATAGAATCGTAACCTCTTATAGAATCATAGACTAGTTTGCATTGGAAGGGACATTTAAAAGTCATCTAGTCCAACCACCCTGCCACGAGCAGGGACGTCTCCAACTAGATCAGGTTGCTCAGAGCCCCAACCAATCTGACCTTGAACGTTTCCAGGGATGGAATATCTACCACCTCTCTGGGCAACCTGTTCCTGTGTTTTGCCACTGTCATTGTAAAAAAATTTCTTCCTTATATCTAGTCTAAATCTACCCTGTCTTAATTTAAAACCATTACCCCTTGTCCTATTGCAACAGGCCCTACTAAAAAGTTTATCCCTGTCTTTTCTGTAGGTCCCCTTTAAGTACTGAAAGGCTCCATCCTTTTGGTTGTTGCTGTGTTCTCAAGAGGGTTGCAGTGTTTCCTTATTTAGTATGTATTGCAAAATGGACCTTTTTTTCCAGGACACCAAGATGTTAAATGTGACCAATACAAGGTCCTGTAAAAGACCAATACTTACACAAGGGAAAGTCCCAGCCCACAATGTATACACATAGCACAGAGAGGTTTTAAGTTGGCCACAGCGTGGTGCATCATCAGGAGGGGACTGGTGATTAACTTCCTACAAAGCCCTTGGAGCACAGGTCTTTCTTTCCATCCTGACCTCTTGTTGTGGCAACTTGTTCAGTAGGACTGGCACAAAGCCACTACCTTCTTGTTCTTTCATCCCACAGAAAGATCTCAGAGCACATCTGAAGGCCCATCCTGGCTGTATGTAAACTAGCAATCCACCGTAACAAGCTCAACAGTTTGCTGCTAATCCTACTAGCCTGCAAATGCCCTTTTCTCTATTTTATTTTTTCCGGTACTCAGTGCATGGTAGAGTTCCTTCCTTTTCCCATCAGGCCATGATCTATTTCTCATTGTTTCCCATTTGACCCATTAGTCATTTGAGAATTCAATTAGTTGAAATTATTTTTATATTTATGCTGTAATTTTGTAATTATCATTGCAAGTGACATGCCATAAACCATGTGTTCTTTGAACTAATGAAAATGTCATTGCCGATATCTAGTAAACTTCGCCAATAGTTTGTTATGACTACAGTAGGTTTTGAATTGTACTCTCACTTCAGCCCAAAATGGCTAAAGCAAATTTTTCATACTATGATCTGTGAAGAGACCCATCTAACACCCACTGGAGTCAGTGCAAGTCTCTCTGTTCCTTTATGTGAGCAGTGCTCCCGGCCCCAGAAAAAGTATAATTATAACTAAATTTTACACTGCAGAGCAATAGCAGTGAATGGCCTTGCAAACGGAGGAGCAGTCTCATTTACTGCAGAAGAGACAAAAGATGTCCCAGCTTCCTCACCTGCAAGCCAGTTAGGGAACCACCTTCATGACGACAAAGCTCTTAGAAAGGAAGGTGCTTAACATTTGAGTTGTTTAGTTTCCCAGTCTCCAGGGTGCAAGTATGGAGCTATTTATCTTAATTATCAGCCCTCTAAAAAGCCATGCCCTTTGTGAAGGGAAATCAAAACAAGTCACAGGTGTTTAACGCAGCTTCATGGTAGACAGCTGGCAGATAGGTAGATGATATCTGTAAAGGTTTATATCTCTCCACAGTCAATATAGATGATCAAGAGTTAAAAGAAGAAAGCATAAGATTCCTCAAATATTTTCTACATCATGCATATTTTTGCAGGACAATGGGCTCTTTTTATTGAAAGATTTTGAAAAAATATCTTTTTTTAAATTTTTTTTTTTCTCTCTCAAGTGATCTGTCAAACTCCAAGACTGAGAGAGAGACTGGACTTACCACATTGTCCTACAGTCCCTAGTGTAACTCTTCATAATGAAAGGAAATAGCTTTTCGTTGCTCTGCAAACGGTAAGGAGTGATAATGTAAGGGAAAATGTTCTATGTACCCTGTAAACTTTAGAAGGGCACTTTGTTATGTACAAATTCTCTAGATATGTACCCAAATTCTACAGGTGTTGTTGAAAATTTCTCTTAGAACAAAGGTCTGCACTGCATGTATTCAGATCCCCCTTTTCCCTCTACCATTCATCACATATAGCTTTTGTCATGCTAGATTCTTAAATCAGCATTCAGCTTCCCAGGAACTATAGAAAACCCTGTTCATTTTGGACTTCATGCTGCCTTTTTTTTTTCCTGTGTTCTTTTCATTCATGTTTTGAAAACATTCTTCCTTAATGGAAAATGTGTAATAACTTTCACAGATTTTTTTTCCAGGTTGACAGTATCAGAGCTTATATTTATGAAAAGGAAACCCAATCTAGACAGAGCTCAGAACTGAACAGAACTTTTGTTTGCTTGAGTTTGTTCAGAAGTTCACTGGGCTGGAGGAGGAGGGAAGGGGACAGTAAGAGAAGCACAGTGTAATCTCCTCTGCTCACTGAATTCATGCTTACTGGTGCTACTGGGGCTGAATACAAGGAGAGAGGTTGAAGATCTGTGCTATTCCTCTTAAACTTGTTATGTCATCCTGAAAAGAATCCCATGTTAGAGGGAGCTCTTCACATAGTGTGTCCATCAGGACAGCTGTCATATCGCGTTTCTTCTGTGACCTGTGTTAAGGAAGGTGTTCTGGGAAGGAGAACATGGGCAAGACTTTCCTGCACACGCAAATCCTGGCAGACCTATTGCCCCTTGGAGCCATGTTCTGGCTTGAGGAGCCCGAGCAGCTCTTAAATGTCCCCTGAGCCCCCAGGAGTGGGCAGTGCAAAGCTGACATACAGTGCCACCCTCGCCACACAGCCAGCTCTCCCTCTACAACCCTCAACTGCTCTGTAACCTATCTTTTCGGAAACGAATGGTTTGTTCACCTTGACTAGAAGGACACAAATATGAGGTCAGATATCCTTTGCTGTAAAAAAAAAAAAAAAAAAGGGAAAAAGTAATATTTTTTTAAACTTATAAAAGATGTTGATTTACTCTACAAAGTATTTGAGATGTTCAGTGATTTGCGTGTGATGAGTAGCTTCAGTCACTGAGAACGTGATTGTTATCACTTGTGTTGCCCTTGGTGCTTTTATACTATCATACCACAGCCCCTGAGTTTCCCCCTCCTGACACTGGAAGTGTGATTTAAGTACCTTAAAGCCTTTGACAAGGAGCTGTACATTGTGCTAGCACACTCCCATTTGGTCAGGAGGCACACAGGGAAAAAATAGCTGTTCTATTGCACTGAAGATTGTTATCAAAAGATTTCGATCCGATAGTCAAGTCTCTGAGTGTTTATTGTTCCTCAGGCCCATATATTAATTGAAAATTAAAATTAACCTCTGTTTCTGCTGTCTCACTTAAATCCTACATATTTTGCTTCTTTGTATTTGATGTTTGAGGGGAAAAAAACCTTCAACGTGTTATTTGTGATTGTCTTTTCAACTCTTCCCTGGTATTTCTCAATGAATCAACTGCATAAACGTGTACAGTAATTTTGACAGCATGAAATATTAAGGCCTGACTTTTGGCGTTGATAAACATTTCTGTATTATTCAATTTGTTTTGTTAGGATCTATTTTAGTTTACTAGCTCAATTCCCAAATGGCCTTTATGCAGTTCAGTTTTATAGTCTCAGTAGTGTCTTTCATAAGTAAGCTGCTTAACTAATAAAAATGGCCCAAATTAATAATACATTCCTCTATTTCAAAATGCCAACAATACGGAGTAGAAGTAGCTGGCAATAAATCCTTCTCAAACATAAGTTTATAAAAAAAAAAAAAGGCATATCATAACAGCAGCCCAACATTTTTTCTGCAAATATATTAATGTTGGAAGCAGCCAGACACTTCCATGAGGTAAGAACGAGGTTTGGTGAGTTCCAGGACTGTTTGCTTTGCTGACATTTAATGTCCTATTTGGGCTTCTCTGTGCCCAATGATTTCCACTTTTGGTTTTTTTTTGAGCAAGTCACATAAAGTTCCCATTTATCTCCTCGCAAAATTCAGGCAATCCACTTCAATACTTAAGGCAGAACTTGGGTGCAATTTTCAATGTAATCTGGAAAATGAAGTGACCACCCAGCCTAGGCACTGGTATGTGAATCCCAGCACCTGCGAGTTAAGGAGCCAGAAGTCAGCTCTTGCCAGAAGTTTGTTGTGATCTGCGAATAATGCAAGGAGTTGCCTTAAATTTGCTTGACCCCCAGAGACTGCATGCTGACAGCCTAAGCTCCAGCCCCAAAAAAAGTGCAGCTATTATGGGTCTTTTCATTCCTGGAAGGTGGGCTCTGAAGCACTATGGTGTGGTGTCACCTCCATCTCGTTAGGTTCTGCTGCTGTGATCTGTGCATAGGCACTTTGCTTCAGAAGCAAGGAAGGTGTCTGCTGGCATCCATGCCTGGTGGGCAGGGCGCTCAGATGGAAGTGAGAAGGGGGATATGGATCTCCTCCAATTCAGAAAGAGGTAGAAATTGAAGCCAGGTCCTCAATTTCCTGACGCCAGTATGGGAATTATTTCTGGGTGTTATTTCTGGGCAGGCTTTACAATGAATGAGTTCTGACCAGTTGCATCCTCACCTCTGAGAGGGTCTAACCTGTTACTGGACTAACCTTGTGCACAGCCTGAAGGTGTTATCAAAGGATGAGGAAGAGATCGGTCACCCTTGCCTACCCAGAGGCTGCTTCTACACTTCCCTGTGGCCAGGTGCCATGGTCTGGCCACCTTCATGCAACTAAACATGCTTAGCCTTCAAAGTTGGAATGGCTGCATCCAAACCACCTTTTGGGAATGGTCCCAAATGCCAGGGCTGGCTCCAGCCATTTAACCACAAAGGCAGTTGTGGCCCAGCATTTGCATCCAGGTCTTCACTGGTTTTACCAGCGTGGTCACAGCCTGTGGGACTGACTGGCCTCTGCTCCCCTGTTGCACAGTAACTGCACCCTGAAATTTTCTGATATACAACTAAGGAGATTTAAAAAAAAAAAAAGAAAAAAAGATTGACTAGCTGACAGACAAGCCTGGTTTCACTAGCTCTGTGACTGCAGAAAGAAAAAGGGGGTGAGGGATGGGAGCTGGCAAGATATTATCTTTAATAAGCAATATGTCACTTGTCATCACCGAGACAAAAGCTTCACTGCTTGAGGGTGCTCAGGGGATACAGCTTTTCTGTGTGGTTTGGCAGCTTCATGCTACTGGCACCAAATCACCCGTGAGTGTTGGCACAGAGGACTTAAGAAAGAGAAAACTTCTACCCCCTGAAATTTGATTACTCAGAACGAAAGGAGACTAACGAAGATGAAAACAGAGGCAAAGATCAACGTTTAGCAGTAAAGCAATAAAAATTGAGAAAAGCTTTGTCTTTAATGCAGTCTAGGGAAAAATTTTAGTTGTAAATTACAATAGAATACGCTTTTTCAGTTGGAAGGGACCTACAATGATCATCTAGTCCAAGTGCCAAATTAATTCTTAACATTAAAAAAATTGTTCCTTTAGATGAGTTCCTGCAGTGCCAGGGAACCTCATCTTCCAGCCACCAAGATGCACATTACTTCAAAAAGGTGATGCCCTGGAGAAAGAGAATGTGCCAGAGTAGTGACAGACACGAACAGGGGCTCCGGGTCTCTGCCTGAGAGTCCTTTCAGGAGCGGACTCACGTATTAAAAAGTTGCACAATTAAACTTGAACAGATCATCGATTTGATAATGAGAAAGCGCCAAGTCTGTATTAAACGCCCCAACTCCCATCATTTAGCAACAAATCAAAAAGGAAACTATGAGGTGTATGAGGACAGATGGTAAAATTACTGATAATACAATTGGCACAAGGAAGAGGATTTAATAATACATGTTGAAATAATACCTAATAATTATAATACATCAAACAGGGTGGGCTGTAGTATACCAACGCATTGCATTTCTGGTCTTTAGGAACCACTGTGAGCTGCTTGCCAACAACAACCAAGGGTAGACATTTCTAATCCACAGCGCATAAACTCTTGACTGCTTCTAAGAGGTAGGAAAGTTAGGGTGGCTTCCGCAAGGTCACAACAGAGAGGTTGTCAGTGCCAGAGAAGTGCATATTTGGGTGAAATGCCTTTTGCCAAGCCCCATCCTGCTTGTCCTGGCATAACTGGGAGTTACATTTAGTGTTTCCAAAGTGTTGATGCTTTGTGGGGTGTGTGTGGGGGAAGTCGCCCTTATTCCAGATTGTGGATGACAGTTTTGAGCCATCTATAGTCCAAGTATCATATAAAAATCTACTTACTGAACTGGGGACTTAGTCTGGTGGGTTTTGACTAGCCTTTTTGCCCTGTCACTTGTATGCACGCACCGCAGTTGAAAGAAGTAAGTAGGAGCTTTTGGGCTGCTTGTCTCACTTCTGCTCACAGTGACAGAGCAGAACTAGACCCAGTAGTCAATTCTTCTTTTACTGTATGGATCAACACAACGCTATCTTCATGTCATATACAAAAAGCATGAATCAAACTTGGCACTTAAACTAGGAAAACACTTGCATTTCGGTGAACTTCCAGCTGAGAGTATTTTACCTGCTGTGCTTCGTAAATGTAAAAAATACAAAATGCAGAAATGGTCAAATGGAGGTAATCAGTTTTACATCTCAATATATTTTCTGTAACTCTAATGAAAAATCAGCATTATTGATCTAACGGTGAATGAAGTGAATATTCCTCACCCCTCCTTTCTTGTTATGAATAATTTTTCAGTTGACATCCCCAATATAACGAGTGTGGATTTCGATTGTTGAACAGCAGCAGCTCCTCTCTTTGGTGCCGCTCATTCCTTCGCGGGAGGCAGGTCCGGAGCAGCATCAGCAGCAGTGAGGACGGCAGCCTTCCCAGGCTGGTGCAAAGGCAGGCAGAGTCAGGCCCCCTTTCTCTGGTCTTCATAAGATTAGCAGTAGAACTAATGAAACAATTACTATTCCAATGCAGTGAGAATCGCTGCTGGTTACAGGGAGATACTTCTGTAAGCGGTTTGAAGCTTGCCAGAATCCCACAGGCAAGGTTTTCAACTTTGTATTGAAATACAGAAATCAATTTTAGTTTCGGGAGATAACAAGAAATTTCAAAGTTATTGAACAATTAATTTTGCATAACTAGACACATGCTCAGAAAGGTGAAAGCAGATATTCGCAACTGGGGTGAAGAAAAATGGAGCTCCTCCCACTTCATGTTTGCAATCTCCAGAGCGCACAATACCAGGAGCAGCAGAATAATAGGGTAAGCAGGGAGAGAAGATGAGAAAGCTGTCATGTTAAAGCAGAGGAAAGCAATCACTTCATTCACAGAGTTCTCTTTTGCTTTTAAATGCTTAGAAGAAAATGCTACAGATCAATGGATTTCCTCATTAACCAACTTTAGCACCGGGTTGTGAATACCAAAAGCAGCTTTGGCTTGCATACAGATGAGCTGTACAGATGACAACTGAACTAACATCACTTGTGGTGCAGGATCTCTCTGGGCTGAAGGTTTATATGTCAAGAAATGAGGCGTGCACATGTAACTGGGTCTTGCAAACCCACCACTTGCAGGGACTGCAAATTTCCTTTCTCTCCTGCCCAAAGCTTTGCAAATTTACCCTGCTTTTCTTCACTGTTTGGCCTCAGTTTTTGAGGATGCTTCCCTTTCTGTTCATGTGTTCTGGTGGAAGGAGGGCAGATATTTTTGAAGCAGAGCCACTTGTTCCAGTTTCTCCGTTTTAAATTTGAAGAAGCTTTGTACCATGCTTAAGAATAAACATCTTGTAAATTATTTTATGAAACACAAATAAATTCTTTCAAGTAAGCATATTTTTTTCTGCGTGTGTTCTGCATTTCACAGCACAAAAGCAGTTTTATTTTGTGGCAATATGGTGATACACCTCACAAACCTCCAAATTTCCAAATAATAAGACTATTATTTTCCAACCCCAAGGGTTTTAGCAGATGAGAGAATGACATAATCATACTGAAAT
Organism: Fratercula arctica; assembly: GCA_947846985.1. Classification (NCBI taxonomy): domain Eukaryota; kingdom Metazoa; phylum Chordata; class Aves; order Charadriiformes; family Alcidae; genus Fratercula; species Fratercula arctica. Next base: position 108,960,963 of record CANTUZ010000003.1, read on the forward strand.
CCAACAGCAGAAACATTTTACTCGCACCTGCAAAATATCTGCACATATAACACCTGTGCAAGCAAAAGGACAGTTCTCTTTCCACAAGCATCCTCAAAGTTCCCTTCTGCACACAGGAGCTGAGTTTACGGCAGTGAACAGAGCTCCTTGACATCAGATTTCAGCTAAGTAAAGACCTACAGGTCTTTACCGGTGAATCTCCCTGGGCCTTAGTTTCTAATTGTTTTCTGTTCTGTCAATTTAAATTGTAAGCTTCTTGGTACAAGAAGAATCTCTGACTTATCAAATAATTAAAGTTGTATAACCAGTCACACGTCTGAGAAAGGTGAAAGCAAAACTTTGCCCAGGGTATGAATGAAAATGAATTTTCTAACATTTTGCATTCTGTTTCCTGACAATCTTGCCCTGTCAATTTAAAACTGTAATTATTTGGGTCAAGACAGTTCTCCAGCTACGGTTTACAGAGAAAGGCAATAGCCAGGCGGGGTAGGCCCTGTGTCTCCTGCATGGGGATGGCTGGGAGCTACCGCCTTTCCTCCCACTTCTGCATGGGAGGCGGCACGAATCCCAGAGCTGATCATTTATTTATGTTTCGCATCCAGGGGTTGCGGAAAGCATCAGCTATGTCCCCCAGAGGAATGGAGACATGTGGAAATAGCCTGGGGTTCGGAGGCAGAGCTCTGTGCCAGTGCACCACTCTTTCAGAAGGTACCACAAGCACCTGTGTCAGCTCCCGGTCCCCTGGAGACCCGCCTGTTATCACTGCGAGTCTCTGGAGCCTCTGACCACCGCCGCAGCTGATACAGTTCAGTAAAGACTCAAAGCCACGTGTATCCTGCCCATGCGAGTGCATTTAACAAAACAGTGGCAGAAACTTAGCTTGACTTCTAGGTGATTGACTTTTTTTCAAGACTAGCATTTTGAGTGTATTTGATTATAAAAATCAAATAATGAAGAGAAATGCTATTCTTCTGCCACGAGCCTGCTTTGAAGAGTGATGATTCTTCATTTCCTAACTTGATTTATTCAGCTAATCTACTTGACCTTATGCAGACCTTCTGGTTTCATGTCTGAATGGTAAGGAGGGGGGGTTCTTAGTGCATGCAAGAAAGCCAGAGGGACTATGAAAAAAACTGAAGACTACAACACATTGTTTCATGAGCAAAAAGTAAAACCTGTATTTATTACAACCATTGTTACAAAGGTCTTCTCTCTTCTCTGCATTTGTATTTTGGGAACCCAAAAATGAAAATATTAGCCTATGATACAAAAGTAAATTATTCAAAACCATCTTTCTGGATTATATGAATTTCTCATGTGAGTGAGGCTTTGTGTCTCCCTATCATCAGCAGGCAGAAACACATCACATACAGGTTACAGGCTTAGAGAAAGGTGTTCAGAAGACTTTATTCACTTCATAGAGCCTGAGTGATCTCCAGGGGGACTGTTTGCCATGTGAGCAGAGGGAACTTCCTTGCATCTTGGTGTAAATCCCCAAAATTGTATATTTGCCCAGTCTTCTGCCTGAGTGTTAATTTTCCCTCTTGCCAGTTACTCATTTGAAAGTTAACAAGAGGGATCCCCTTCTTCAAGCCGATAGTGCCACCGGTGCTCATTCAGGGTTATCTCTCTCTCAGATTCTGTTACAGTTCCTCTCAGAGAAAACAACTCTGTTAAGTGATAATCCTGCTGATTTTGTTAGGAGAGCAGGAAGGACAGCTTTTCTCTGCACCGCATGCAGCCAGGATGAAGACTAATCCAGAGGGACAGCTGAGGATGCTCTGCCAATAGCAGAGGGAAAAATGTACCTGCTATTTCAGCCAGTGAGACCAACGCCCGAACTGGGATCCCTTCAAGCCCAAAATCAACTTGCTCTTTGTCCTCCACATGCCAGCATCTGCTGCTGGGTATCCACGTCCCTTCTGGAGATGCAATTTTCTCTCATTTCTGACAAGGGAAAAAAATATTAGCACAAAATTGGTCAGAGAAAGGGAGAGTACGAAAACACAAAAGCTGCTAGGGAAGGAAGGACCACCTGGGGTTGGCCAAAACCTTGCAACGCCAGTGCTCTTCCTGCTGTTCTTTAACAGTGGGCACAAGAGAGGGGCAAAGACCAAACTTGCTCCTTAGGTCCATGCTAGGTCCCCTGTATGAGGGCAGATGTTGTTGCTCAAGTGAAAATGTATGTCAGACTACAGGATCAGACCTGAGACTGGCAGCATGGACAGCTTAATCTCTCAGTGCTCATGCTTTATATGGAATCATAGAGTCATAGAATTGTTAAGGTTGGAAGGGACCTTTAATAACACGGAGTCCAACCTAACAGTGCCAAGTTACCACTAAACCATGTCACTAAGTACCATGTCTACCCATCATTAAATACTTCCAGGGATGGTGACCAACGTCTTCCCTGGGCAGCCTGTTCCAAAGCTGGACAACCCTTTCAGTGAAGAAGTTTTTCCTAATATCCAATCTAAACCTCCCCTGGTGTAAATTGAGGCCATTTCCTCTTGTCCTATCGCCTGTTACTTGGGAGAAGAGACCGACCCCCACCTCTCTACACCCTCCTTTCAGGTAGTTGTAGAGAGCGATAAGGTCTCCCCTCAGCCTCCTTTTCTCCAGGCTGAACAACCCCAGCTCCCTCAGCCGCTCCTCATAAGACTTGTTCTCCAGACCTCTCACCAGTTTCATTGCCCTTCTCTGGACATACTCCAGCACCTCAACGTCTTTCTTCTAGATAAAAGTATCATCTGTTGGGTTGATTAATCTTAGCTTTCTGTTCCAAAATAGTTGTTATTTAAGGTAGCTGGTCTATTACCTATACAATGTGACCTGAAGAGACCCAAAAGAACAAGCACCTTTATGGGTAGTACTTGCACCTTTACAGCACAGAGCATTTTAACAGGCAGCTGGAAGGGAGCTGGTTAGTATGTACAGGGTTGGGTTCATCCTCCTCTTTGGGGATTAGACATGTAGCAGCAAGCAGCTTTATTCAACTTAAAAAACCCAGGCAGCTGTGCTCTTCGCTAGCTGAGAGGTAACTAACAGCAATAACTCACACACTTGAGAGTCATGACTTGTTTGATTAACTTGTGACCTGCTTGAAATACCTTTAAATGAAAGTTATTTTCCAGCACACTGGTCATTATTTTGTTAGAAGATATATATAGCATTACAGACATTTTTCAGAGTGCCAGTAAGCCCTCAGTCTGAGATTTTGACTTCAGAAGGAAAGGCCGTAAACTGTTGAGAGAAACACAGAGCAGTAGTCTGCAGAAAACTTTGTCCAGAAATAGCTTTGGCCAGATAATACACATTTGAATATGCACTTTTAGATACCCTGTGTTAAGCAAGTGCTTGCTGCTTCTTCTTCTGATTTGTGACAGTGCATGCCATCTACTGTGAAACATGACTCCTGACAGAAATAAAGCATAATAGTTTCTAAAACACAGTGGAAAATGGAGTCTTTCCATTGCCTTTAATGGGCTTTGGATCCATCCCAAACAAGCTGCAGCGATGTGTTGCTCACTATAATTCACTGGTCCTTACCCCTGCCTTGTGGCAAGAGAACGCCATCCAGCAAAGCGCGCGCTGCCTGCAGCATCTCCCCACCGCTTCACCCTTTGCGCTGCAGGCAACGCCAGCAGCAACGACCAGGCCTAGTGCTGCGTTTGTGACCCAGGATGATCTGGGAGAGAAAGAGAAAAACCCTATCGAAGGCAGAGGCCAGCTCCAGCAGCTGTCACAGATGCAGCCCTTCTTCACTGCGCTCTGCCGGGGGATCCCAAAGTCACAGCCAAGAAGTTGTTCCAGCGCTTTGGGTGCACAGCTTTCCTGCAAAGCAAGGAAGACTGCAGAAACCCAGTCTTCATGGGCAAGATACTGCTCCTTAGGTGCTGCTCATTGGACAGGTGTTACCAAAGTGCTGCTTCCCTGAACTTATCATCTCTCCAGAGACCATGGAAGGGAGCAGACATTGCCAACAGTCTCATCTCCTTGCCCACAGGCAGTTCCCACTCAGCCATGGACACAGATCATGGGTGTGCATTTCCAAAGCTTCAGGTTTATCTCCACATTTCATTCTTTCCTGCAGCAGCACGAGCACACAGGACTCTTGTCCCACCTGTTCCCATCCCCAGGCGATGCACCAGTTGTGTGGCAGATCCCTGCAGACATGCAAACACACCTCCTACCCCCCTGCTTACTGCCCCTGTTGGCATTGTGACCTCCAGGGTGCCAGAGAGGGAAAAATACTCTTCTCAGAGCCATAGCACCAAACTGCTGCTCAACAACCTTAAGACAACATGAACTGCCCCCCATTCTTAAAGCAGCTGGTGACCTCCCATCTCTCCAGGCCCTTTCTGCCCAGCTCTGCCCAGTGCCTAGAGCTGGAAGAGGTCTGGCCAGCTGGGTGCCAAGCCAAAGCAAGGTTCTGAAGGGTGATACAGTGTCAGGGGGACAGGACCACCTCCCACCCCAGCTCACTGCACAGCCACATGCACCCTTTGAGGTGGCACATGGGGAGGACTGTCCCACTCCTTCCAGAGTCCCTGGGTGATAACCCAGCAAGAGCTGCAGCCAGGTGAAGTTACAGCTGGGTGGCATTTAGGTTCCTGTTCTCCCTAAGCTTAGCAGGCTGGCGTTTTTTAATTCAATTCCATTATTGGTGTAAATAGGAGTTGTAAGGTTGTTTTCTCCATGCTGGATTGCTCCAAGTTATACACATGCATAATTGGCTTGAGCTTAGGCTTCAATACACAGAGACTTGTGTGCACATAGTAACGCACCTCAGAAATGAAAAAAATGAATAATTACTAGATACAGAGCTCCTTGCAGCAAGAAAAAGGTCATTCTGCAAAAGAAATGCCTTTATATTCCTGAAATGAAGCTGCTGAAATAACGCTCACGGCGAGGTTTAGCTGCAGAGGTCTCGGCAGTTTCATTAATAAGAATTACTTCCAGCCACTCCGTATCTGAAGCAGTGTGACACCAGGCAGACTGACATCTCTTATCAGGTATAAAGAAACACAACCATCAGCTCTCCTGCTTTGTGTGTGACTGTTAAGATGCTGTACGAAGGAGACCAGGCATCACGTCCCATTCTGGGGCAGCTGGTCTTCTGTGAGAAGTTCATTTTATTCATGAGTAAAAGCTGATTTGCTAAATCCAGCCTATAAAACCAGAAGTTAGGGTAGGTGTAAGATTATAATCAGAGAAATAAAATATTAGCTTTTCCACATCATAAAACCACATGCATTCTTTTTGGTAAGCAGATAAAAGGATTTCTTTAATCAGTGCTTGTTCATTGACTGTAAGCTAGCATCTAAAATCTTGGCAGTGATCTTCAGCACATTTGCTGAGACAAAATATCATTATTAACAATTAGAGCAGATTTATTCTGAAATATTTTGCTTCACTTGAGCAATTATCTGGGTAATCACTGACAGAAGCGTACAGGCAACGATGCCAAAGCACAGAGCTGAGTTCTTCCTGTTTTCCAGTCTTAGCCTCAAATTAAAAATCACTGTGAGCCAGTGGAGTTAGCCTATGTGTACAACAGCATCATGCAGCGTTATCACATCCAAGCTGATGCAGAGACTTACTCTTTCCATATTCACCAACTCTGAATTTGTTCAATCAAATTTAAGCACACACATACATGCTCACAGAGCTCCCTATAGTCTGCCAACCCCACATCATATGAACCTTGTCTTGGTAGGGTTCTCCACTTCTGAAAACATGCTACTGAGCAGCTCAGTGCTGGGGACACTGCCCACCTGAGAAGCAGAAGCGCTGAGAACGTCTCCATCTGATAGCACAGATTGCTCACTGCAAACCCAGGCCTATAAAAAGATCCTGCAATCACATCACTCCTAAAGCAGATTTTGGAATCCAAGAGGTCCTACATAATTGAAGGGCTATGAAGTAATGGTAGATAAATACGTAGCGGTACTGCAAAGTCCTCATGAGTCACCCAAATTACAAGCAGAACAGGAGTGCGTTGCCTCACTAGTTTAGCCAGGAGAAGAGGTTTTTGTTTTATTTTGCAGGCCTGTAGTTTACAATCCTTTTATACTCTCTTACTAAGTGGTTTGTCTGCTGTTCCAAAGAAACAAATTATTCTGCTAGAAGTCTCACTTTGTCTTTGAGGTTTAGCTTCGCATTGTCATTACTATATAAATAAAATCTTAGCTAAAAAGCATTTAAAAATATTTATCAGGGACTGGCTTTCATACCAAAATAGATTTTTATGTGTATGCATAACACACAAAAATGCAAATCTTGATAAATTGAGTCAATAGAGAAAAAAAAACCCTAAGTGCATTCTCTCACCAACACTTTCCTTTCATTAAGAAAAAAAGGGATAGATGAAATTGTTGAGGTATTTCTCTAAGAACAAAGTCTGCCATTCCTGACATGAAGCCAAAATAATTATTTTAAGAGGTTCTAAAAGGTGTGAAAGTCAGGTATGAGATAGGGTGCCATTTTAAGATTTCAGAATTTATATTCAGGAGGGTGTTATAGAAGATGAAGGCAGAACAAATGGTACCACCACACCTCTTGGTGAGCGCCTGAAACCTTCAAGATTTAGGTGTCCACATCATGTCACTAGTCACAAGGTGACCAGAAAGATGACCTACAGGAGAACACATTGTAAAACTCAGTGTTTTTTGAAGGTAGTCAATACTTATTTTCCTTTTTGAATAGAGCTTGGTTGTTTCCTTAGGCAGTCTTCAGCAGAGATTAGACAGCACCATTTCTGCAGCTGATCAGTTTGGGGAGTTCTGTCAGATCAGAGAAATTTCTTTAAAGAAATAATTGAGCATCTCTAGTTCAGTTATCCACTTGACTCAGTTCAGGCAAACTTTTGCGCCCACAGTGGGAAACAGCTACCAGAGGATCCAACTTCTGCTCCCCTAAATCTAAGCTCCTATAAAGTTCATTAGTTTGTTTTCCAGCACTGGCTGATTCTGATGTGCATTCCAGAAGAAACAGTTAAACTATAAGGACAAGCAAATGCCTAGCAGTAAAATTAATTGTGCATCTACTAGATAATAAAGAGGAATTAATGTCAAGTGAGTGTCGATAATTAGAGCTTAAAATTATTCTTCAGTGTCATTTCATTCGTGACTGAAGTCCTATGAGTGAACACCAGAGATATACTGTGAAGAGATTTTACTTCTCTAGGATATTTGATTTCCAGTGCATTATTTGATACAGACACGGGTTTTACATTAAATGCAAAACTTTTTTTATTTTGACTGCCTTATAAAAGTCCTACTGATCACACACCTTTTGCTGAAACAGACATGATTTCAGAAGGCTTAGGGTTGTTTTTGAGTTACAAAAGAGGCCAGTATTCTGGTGTTTACAGTAGCTTGAAGACTACTTGTATCAAAAGGAATAATGAAAGTGATGTTAAGTGATGAAAAACCAGAGAAGTCAGAATGTTCCATGCCCATATATAAAAGAAGGGATTCCTTGATTAAAGGTGAATTGCCTTATTGGTCCAGAGCCACAGAACTTGTTAGTCCTTCATCTTCGAAGAGATGCCATTCCAAGTACTATGCAGGTCTCACATCTTTAATTTGTGTAATGACTTTCCTTCCTACTAGGAATTAAAGAGATATTACGACTAAACGTGGCAGTTCTGATTAATTATACAGAAGTGAGATACAAATTTTTAACTCTACATGTACAGGGCATACAGAAACCTAGCCATTTGTGTTCTACTAAACTTTTAGTCTGGACAACATCTTACAGGAATGAGCACAACACTGATTACGTATTTTATGAAAAAAAAAAAATCTGTTTTAAGTATGGATATAGGAGAAAAACAAAAAGCTTTTTCTGCCCTTGACTAAGCCTGAGGCAATACATGTGTATGTATTTTTTTCCAGGTCTTTTTTGAAGAAATAGGTAACATTTATCAAGAACTGTATCTTAGTTTAGGTTCTGGTCATAACAATATGGGGATTGAATCAACCGGAGAGTTTTAGGATTGCTTATCTTTATATCTGTCTTAATGGCATATAGCCTTACTTCCCTGCTAGATAAGAGGAAATTAATGCATTCCCTAAGGCAGACTTCTAAAATGGGTCAAATGAAGCACTGTCTAAAATTACCTGTTGCTCTTCATTGACTAGGGAACATTGGGTCCAGGAATCAATTTGACACAAGAATTTAAATTTAGGTACTTTTGGGTACACTTGGTTTCTAAGCTCCCATTACAGTCACTGGAGCCTAAAGAGCAATTCAGCTTACCATAAAGTAGGTATCTAGTGGCTGGTCAGCTGAATCATTCTTTGATTGCTTTTACTAGATCTTCATTAATGGTAATGGGAGCTTAGACATTCTGTATGTAGTTGCTTGTATTTAGGGGACTTAATCTAGACTTGATCTCCCATCTGAAGTGTTAGGGGTCTACCTGATAAACCTCTATTTACTAATCCAGGGCACATGAGCCCTATTCATTGTCTCAGACAACTTCCAGTTCACTTTAAAAGTATCCTTGGAATAACTAAGAGCCAAAAATGACTTGCAGAACCAGGGTCTCCCCTGAACTTGGACCTTTAAAGGAATTGCACACAGAAAAGGCATATTCTTCTTGAATCATAGAATCATAGAATATCAGGTTGGAAGGGACCTCAAGGATCACCTGGTCTAACCTTCCATGGCAAAAGTGTGGTCTAAACAAGATGACCAGCTGAATCTTAAGTGTCTAATGTTGGGGAATCCACCACTTCCTGAGGGAGATTATTCCAATGGTTGACTTTTCTCCTTGTGAAAAATTTTCCTCTTCTGTCCAATTGGAATCTCCCTAGGAGTAACTTGCACACATCACGCCTTGTCTTCTTCATGGGACTCCTTGTAAAAAGGGAGTCCCCATCTTATTTGTAGCCACTCTTTAAATACTGAAACATGGTGATAAGGTCTCCCCTAAGCCTTCTTTTCTCAAGGCTGAACAAACCCAGTTCTCTCAGTCTTTCCTTATGTGGCAGGCCTCCCAGTCCTTTAGTCATTTTTGTGGCCCTTCTCTGGACCCTCTCCAGCCTGTCCACATCTTTTTTGTAAGGTTATTACAGTTACGGTTCCCCTTACTTCTACTCAACCAGAAGAAAAAGCAAAAACAAAGCATGGTTCAGCAGAAAATGATGACCAAGATATTTGCTAGAGGAGCATGGTTACTGACACAGTTAATGGCTGGGTTTCATATAGCCAGTTGGGCACTGACCTAATGGCAGTGCTGCCAAGGAGCCAAGGACTTGACCTGGAGCTCAAATTCCATCAAACAACTGACAATGACCTGTTGTCATGTGTAAATCACCCTTGGATATCAAACTTATCACAAGGTAAGTACTTATGCAGCATTTGAGCAACAGGCACTCTCAACTAGGAGCTATGACAGGATGCTGAGACAATTGCCTTGTCTTAAATCCTGCCTCATTCCTGTCATGAGGCATGCAAAGCCCATTGCTTCAAAGACAACATAAAAAGAAATTATACAAACTCTTTCTACAAAGTGCAAAGTTGTTGGCAGATACCTCCTTCAAGCAATAACTCAGAGTATAGTTCACTCTTCCAAAGATGGCAGGAACAATGATCCAAAATACTTTTTCCTCATGTGCCAGAAAGCTCCTTCTATAGTGGATTGTGGTGGGTTGACCTTGGCTGGACACCAGGTGCCCACCAAGCCACTTCATCAGTCCCCTTTTCAGCAGCCAGGGTTGGGGGGGAGAAATTAAGATGGAAAAAAATTCGCGGGTCTAGATAAAGGCAGTTTATAAAGTGAAAGCAAAAGATGCACACGGAAGCAAAGGAAAAGAAAAGATTTTATTCCCTACTTCCCATCAGCAGATGACGTCCAGCCACTTCCCGGGAAGCAGGGCTTCAGCAGGTGTAGCGGTTACTCCGTAAGACAACATTGTAAATAATGCATGCCCCCCTTCCTCCTCCTTTCTCTTAGCTTTTATTGCTGTGCATGTCATATGGTATGGAATATCCCTTTGGTCGGTTTGGGTCAGCTGTCCTGGCTCTGTCTCCTCCCAAGATCTTGCCCACCCCCAGCCTACTGGGGAGGGGGGATGTTGGAGAGACAGCCTTGATGCTGTGCGAGCGCTGCTCAGCAGTAGCCAGAACACTGGTGTGTTATCAACACCTTTCTAGCTACCAATACAAAGCACAGAACTACGAGGGCTCCTATGGGGAAAATTAACTCCATCTCAGCCAGACCCAGTACATGGATTAATGTAGGATTGGCAAATCAGTACTTTCATTTTCAGTCATTCCATGCAATCTTCACAGAGAGAGCATGTACTCATGCCTCAAGACCCTGCTTCAGGATCTGGGTTGTGTTGGACTCTGAATTAGACCTTTACACTCCTAAGAAATTAATATAATTTAATTGCAGTGGTGCTGAATGCCCAGAGCTTAGGAAAGTCCAGAAGGAAGTGACAGCCCTGTCAGGGGTATCCAAATTTTGGAGGTAACAAAAGGATAGTGAGATGCTCAGAGCCAAAGTTTATTTGCCTTTTATTTGCATACACTGTTAAGGGAGGATTCCAGTGGTTCTGAACTGGGGAGAAGTACTTTCTAACCTCTGGTCTTTCCCAAACCATACGTAGCAACAGTAGAAGCTCTTGTCTGGGCAGAAGGTCCATACAGTTGTCCATAGCACTGCAGGAGATACAACAATACAAATTGGAAAGCACCAGGTGAAACCAAGGAAGACAAGTCATCCCATAGTGACCTTATGAACTATTTCGTTGACTTCTCTCAGTTTGCAGGCCATGGGTAAGCCCGTGTATCGGCTGTGGATTTTAAGCTGTATATTTCAAGAGGCAAGCTTTCACCAGGCACTGGGGCATCATCCATGAAACAAAGACTGCGCAAAATTAACCTATTCAACTTTCATCTCATTAGTCACCTGGTGTGTTCCTCCAGGCCTGCAACTTCAGTCCAGGCTGTGTCCTTTGCGCTGGAGCTGGCAGTGAGGCTGGATATTACACTCACCTTTAAAAACTATTGAAACCTCTGTGACCTTTAGGGAGCAGGGTGAGCCCTCCCACACCCCAGGAATATCCCGTCCCCTGCTTCTCCATGTCAGCCCATCTCTAATCTTTGGGCAATTACCTCAAGGGGAATAGTTTTCCAAATTCACTTTTAAATACAGAAAAGCTTTCTTTTTTTATTGCGTTAGAGTGATTAGTCAAATGGTTTTGTGGAGCCAACTGCTTTAGACCGTCACATTATGAACTAATTTCATTACTACTTGGCAAGAAGCAGTAACTGGAAGCCTCCTTGCACGAGGGTTTACAGAAAGGGCTGGAGGCCAGCACTGTAATTTCAGCAAATACAATCACATTTTACCCTATCACTGCACTAAACAGGCAACCCACAAAGAACAACCAACAGGAATGCAAATTATCCATGAGATGGGGACTTTGTCACTGTTCCTAAAGGAAAGTATTATGATACCTTCACATTTACCCCAATAGACAGAAAACTCAAATTTTATTTACCTCATCAGTCCATGGGTACTTTATATGGACCACACGGGAATTTTGAGGGCACACTTGTGTAAATGTGGTAGGATAGGCTTAAACCAAAACCACCAGGCTTAAATCAAAAAAATAATAAATTAAATATCTAGACTAACATATGTGAGAAATGCTATCACTATTTTTCCTAAAAAAAAAAAAAAAAAAAAAAAAAAAAAAGAAAGAAAGAAAGAAAAATAATTGGAAAGGCTAGATTTCTAGAGAAAAATAGGCATTTGTCCATTTTTTCTAGCAATTATGTATATCCTGTCTTCTACAAGGCATGGGTGTTGAGCAAGCCTGCTTCAGTTTGTGCAAAATCTACTACCTCCTGGAAATTAAAAAAAGAGAATAAATCATCCTCCACCTTCTCTACATGCCACCAGCTTCCTCACTGAAGTTACGTTGTCAGGTATGCAGTTCCAAATTTGCTGTTGTACTGGGTGTGGCTGGGATGGAGTTAACTTTGTTCATAGCAGCCCATATGGTGCTTGTGATCAAAATAGTGTTGATAACACACCAGCGTTCTGGCTGTTGCTGAACGATTCTTGCACAACGTCAAGGCCTTCTCTGTTTCTCACTCTGTCCCACCCCAGTGAATAGGTCAGGAATGGGCAAGAAGGTGAGGAAACACAACCAGGACAGCAGTCCCAAATTGGCCAAAGGGATCCTCCATGCCATATGACACTGTGCGCAGCAATAAAAAGATGGGGAGTTTTGATTCCAAGGTAGCCATTGCTTGGTATATCCGTCTACTTGTCGGAGGTGATGAATAATTGCCTTTGCATCATTTGTTTTCTTTTTCATCTCTCCGTCATTTAGTAAACTTTGATAACCTTGATGCACAGATTTTCTCACTTTTGCTCTTCCTATTCTCTCCCCATCCCACCTGAAAGAGGAGTGAGCAAGCGGCTGTGTGGGTGCTTAGCTGCTGGCTGTGGTCAACCCACCACATCACTTTTCTCTCAAGACGCTCCACTAACATGATCAAATGGGACTTGGCTATAGTTTAATCCCTCATTATTCATTATCTTTTACTTACCAGAGTGTGCACTTCCCATCTTTCAACATGCTGCTCCTTATTAGCTCTCCTAGCTTTTTTTAAAAAGAGTCCTTTCCCTCAGGGCTATGAGATCACAGAGTATGTGGGAGGGTTAAGTCCAGCTCACAGTGGAGTTGAAAATGGGGAGTTTGGTTAAACAGGTTAAATACGCTTCCAAGAACTTACTCAACATAAACCTTGTTTAAGCATCCAAAAGGAGAATAAACTCCTGTTGGGTTACTACCAAAATTTAAATATTTTTAAATGGTTTTCTGATTGGTACGGGACAGTTTGACGATAACGTTTCACTGGCAAGTCATGCAAAGACATTGCCATATTCCCACTTAAGAAATTTAGTTGCTAACAGACACTTAAGTCATCCCCACCAGACACCTGAGCTTAACAAAATAAATATGTTCCCACACCGTAGATTTTCAGGAGGTATATCTATGCATCGGTAACTTGTAGTTCACAGAAACATGGTTTTGCTCATAACCAGAACAGCCTAACAGTCTGTTTGGGATTCTGCAAGACAAATGAATAAATTCATAGAAGTACTAATTTGCCACAGGAGACACACAACAGTTTGAAACTTGGCTGCATTCAGGCTACTGATCTTGTCTGAAGGTTGAAAGACAGTTCAAGATCAACTGCTAAAAAGCAAAAGTTCCTACCTGAAAGGTTTTTCACAATTATTAACAAAAAATTTTCTTTTCTACAATTTAAATTGAAGCAATTATGACACCAAATTGTAAATTGGGTTTCACACACTGCTCAACTTCCAATCATCTTAAACAAGAAAAGAAGATTCTTTCTTCTTCCCCCGCAAAAGCAAGCTTTCACAGTCCCCCACATGCAGTAGCACCATTACAGAAAGCCTAGGAATTGTCTTTCATATAATATTCTGTACATGTATTACTTTCTGGTCTAAAAACGTTCAGTATGATTGTTTCATAGAAATTCAGTAGATATAGAAAAGAATATCAAGTAATGCAGTTAAGAATCAAACTTCAGTCTTGTAAACACCCAGGAATTTTCTGGGTAGTCTACAAAAGTCAGCTCTACTTCCCTGTCAAGCATTGTTCAAAGCTATCAGAGAAACGTAAGAGAAACACAGCAGACTAGGCAGCATGTTAAGGGCCTGCACTGCACGTTCAGCCATTCTGACCAAATCCCAAACACTTTTTTACCCCTTATTTCAGTCACATTTCACTGATGGGCTGAATTCTGCCAGGTACTAAGCACCTACCACTCCTGATTCCACTCACAATTCAACACCACTCCAACTCTTTTCAAAAGGGAGAAGCAGCAGACTTATTTCTTAGCCCATTTCATGTAACATCCACAGGACTTAAGTGTCTCGGGAGCCTCAATCTCATTAAAAAAAACACGTGACTGCTCATCAGGGAAAACAGAAAGGAATTTAGAACACACAGAGCTACTGAAAGAGCAGTTGAGGGACACAACATGTTGGAGCAGCTCAGCCCTCCAGTACTAAAGCACTGCACTTCTCACACGCTATAATTTCCTCTGTGGACAAGGGAAGGGGCAGGCAGGGAAGAACATGGGAGTGAACTGCTGAAGAGCCAGTGGTGGCTGTACTCACTGTCTCTGCTACCAACTTAAGGAGACTTTGCCAAGCAGTACACTGATGGACCCCCTCATAAGTTTCTCTTATTTCATTGCTTCTAGTTTCAGGTCAAGAGGGCATGACTTTGCCCTGTTATTAGTGATTAGTGACTATATATATAAGGGCTGATCCTTCCCACAGGTCTCAACATTGCCTTCATTGGTTCATGCCTTTGAATGGATATCAAATGCGATCTACTACTTTCTCCATATTTTTTTAACTTCAGGTGGTAATAAACTAGTCTACTAAGTGACATGCTTAAGACCTTTCCTGAATGAACATAATTAAATATTATGTTTTATACTATATAAAATATTCCATCCTGACCCCATAATATTAAGTTTATGCCACCATCTTCCACCAGCTTGCTCCTCAAAGGGAAACTCAAAAGGAAAAAGGGACATTTCCTTTGTTTTGTTTCACATGCACTCTTGAAGTTTTAGAGGCAACAATTCTTTATGATCCTCTATTTTGATGTTACTAGCCTTGAAAATATGAGGTGTCTCACTGAAGACTTACAAATTACAATTATTTAAGATATCAGGCTCATTCAGACTGTTTTCCACTAATAAATGACACCACCTTTTCTGTGGAAGTCTTGCTGGGTTCCAGCTCTTTGAAAGAATGCTAAACATGACCAGTTCAGTTCTGGTCTCGCAAAAACATATATCGGAAATTTTTTCATGGATTTACAGAGGAAAGACTGCTGTAGGTCAGCTGTGAAAGATCAGAAACTGCTGAATGAACTCGGTGAGGGAACATTGCTGTATCCAGCTGTGAAATTAGGTCCTTTGTTTCATTCTAATCTTCCAAGAACTGAGGAGAGTTCTTTACACAAGAGTATAAAGAATAGTAGATCTATTTAAATACTTGGCTACCTTTATAGTGTGAACTGAGCAGGCTGCAATTGTTATGCTCATATCTGTGTTAGTAAAATTAAAATAATAAGCAAGATCCCAAGATCCAAATATGTATTCTCACGTTGGATCAAAAATTTGCAGTTCAACCCATCTTTAGTAATGTTGATACACTGGAATCCATACAAGCCTGATGTGAGACAGCTCATTTAAATAAAAGCTTCCCACTCAAGTCCTTACAGCACCAAACCTCCAGTGTGATATAAACACATGTGGACACGTACATACCCATGTTTCTGTTGTGAGGAATTAGGTCTTCATGGCCTGTGTAAATTACTAGTACCTATAGTTCCAAAGCATCTTATGAGGACACTAAGATCGTAAGTTTCAGAAGAAAAATAGGTTAAATTTTAATAAATATATTTGTCAAACTCCTTTAAGTGACTTAAAGGGAATGTTCAATTATTTTAAAAATATTTAAGACTTCATTCCTTTGCATAAAATAACAGTAGAAAAGACCACTAAGCATACAGGCTGTGGGTTTTTTTACAGGCAGTGGGGTTTTTTTACCTTCATACAACTGTAAGGACACATAAGGCAAGACAATGAAGTATGAGATTTCAAGTACTCCATAGCAAGTAGGTTTTATATACATGCTTCTTAAAGACAGGGCTGAATCAAAAGCTCAAGTTTATTCATATTCCAGCCTGCACACACAAGCCCTCTCCTAATAGTATAAGCACAAGGGAAGTACATCTTAATTCAGTTGGAAGTGATTCGAGCATTGGCAACAGCAGAGAAAATGAGCAAGCCCCTTTTTGTGGTTCTCATTTACTTGGTAAGGCACACTATCAGAGGTACTTGCATGCCTCCTGTTTTGCCTGATAGATTCATGATTCCCTGAAGTATTTTGGGCTTGACAAGCACAAAGTATGTCCCTTCCAAAAAATAGAATAGAATCCTTCCACTTCTCTAAAAAGTGATATTTATTGTTCTGCTGTTGTCAAATATAGTTCAGGGGGAAAAAAAGGGAAGTATAAAGTCACCATCAACACCATAAGAAGTTCTTGGATCTCCTAAAACTCTTGCCAGGGAAAAAACCCAGGTTAACAGATCTGTCAGAGGAGCTTTTGAATTTCTTTTCCTCTTTCACACCACATCTCCAAAAGGTAAGGGTGGCGTCACTACAGTAACCGCCTTCTTCTTCCCCAAGAACATGAGCATCCCGTCTTAATCTTTGCTGTGAGATGCAAGAGCACAGGAAGCCCCAGGCGGGCAGGATTTCAGAGGGACTGGTTTTGCACAGCAGTGTCCACCCCAGGGCAGCAGTACTTCCTGCCAATGGCACCATGTCATTGCTAGCGCCCACCATGGGGGCAGAGGAGGGGACAACTCTGCCAGAGGCTTCGAGCTTGTCTCCACGTAGCTCCACACAGCTCCAGGAGATGGCTTTACAGGATTGCACTTACTTCACAGAATGGTGTTGATGTGTTATGTGCCTGATAATTAAGCACTCTAACAAGCAAAGTCAAACTCTGCCCCAATGTTAAAAAAACCCACAAATGCTGCAGAAAGAAAACCCCACATCAATTCATTTTCCAGCAGAGAGCGTTCACACAGGCCTCAGCATTTAAGAGACTTAGTTAAAAAGCAATCAGGCTTCTTTAGGACATTTCTTTCTCTATAGTAGGATATTACATACAGGTTTCATTTCAGGCAGAAATAAACTCGTTGCACAGGACGTGATAAAAATAACCATGCTTTGTATACTCGAGAGCACTTAGGGTGAACACAAGGACATAGTCAAGATATATGTTTTTAAACACAGTAGGTCACAAACTGTATGTGAATCAGTCTATAGTGCTTTTATGGAAGATAAAGACATATCGAGGGGTATGCTAGGAAAATCTACACTCCAGTGAGGAGCTGTTGGGACTGACAATTCGTATACTGCTTTGGGCTCTGTGCTTCAAGAAGTATGCAGTTGCAGAGTCCACACCTGGGCTGTGAAAGCTGGAGAAGACAGAGTATCAATGCTGTAGTGTTTTCCCCAGGTGTAAACTCTCTGGGATCGGCCTCTCTGCAGCAGTTTGATCTCAATAGCTCAAGGGCTGAGCTCCAGGTCTGAGGTTATCTTTAGATAACCCCCGGTGAGATAAGCAGAGAAGCAGCTTTCAGTCACCGTGCTGAACTCCCAGCAGAGCCTCAGGCAGACAGGGACTGGCACAAGGAAGGGAAGCGGGGACTATCCTACAGCAAGGAGAGCAGAATTGCTCTTAGCCAGCTTTGCCACCAAAGGAAACCTACTATTGCTTTGCAGCCTGAGGGGAGAGTATCAGCGCTCATGTACATAAGGGAATATGCTCTTGTCTGTGCTCAGTGTAGAAAACCTAGTTTAATGGGCTTTAACTACAGCAAGAGGGATTTCAATAGCTAAAAAAGCTTTCTGGAGCAACAAACTAGTGCAGGATGGGAGCAGGTTGCACAGGAGGGTCTCTACAGTCCCTGTTACTAGAGGTTAGGAAGAAACTGGACAAGGGCAATGCTCCTGGTGCATGGTGCTACCCTGCCTTTGGGCAGGATGATAAAGCAGCTTCTCTGATGCTTGGCAGCCTTGTCTGACATCATTTTGGCTCCCAGACCTTCAGTACTGAATCTCTGGCCATGGTTACTTTGTAAAGAGGCATATTCCCTTCACTCACTAATACACAGGGTTTTTAAAAGTGAGAAGACACTTTAGTAGATAAATGACTCTCAAAGCGTAATTATGTAATCAGGGGCAGGGGCAATGACAATGTGATTAGAGCTACTCAGACCTACAGTTCCCATATAGCTGAAGCACTTAAACATTTGCTAAGTAACTGGCTGTAAGTGGGCCCAGAGTTGGTAAATTTTCCAAGACAAAAAGCTGCTCTTACTTACATTTCTTTTGAGTTCCTTATTTCCCGTACTTCTTTCATTCATGTATATAGTTCCATTGAAGTGGATATCATTCGAGGAATCCAGTTGGAAGTGATTGGAAGTTGGCATCGTTCCACCGAAGGCTACGAAGCATTAGGGACAGACTGGCCAGGGTAACTCGCTGACAGTCACGCAGGCTGTCTCATGCTGTTCTTACTTTTCCTCGCGTCATCGTTTCTTCTCTTGTCCTTGCCACATGGCAGGAGGAAGTAATTAATGTCTGCAAAATGCTTTAAAATCTGAGCTCAAAGAAACTACACAGGAATAATGGTTATTTGGAACAACTTCAGAAACAGTCATTGTACATTCACTAATTTTACTTCCAGCCTGAATTTTCCATGGGTAATTTGCAATGTTCATAACCCACCAGAAGCAGATCATTTGTTTTAGCCAGAAGCTGTTGGTATTAGCTCTTATTGTTCCCCTATTATCTGAAGGAAATCTTACTCAAAGGTAAGAAAGGTAAGAAAAGAGTTTGTGAGAGTTTTAAACCCCAGTCCCACCCTAGGGCCCCCGAGCCCTTTGAAGAGCCCTGTCCCCGTCATCCTCCTGACAAGAATCTGGGTCCCACACTGACGCTCCTTCCCTGCGCAAGTGGCATTTGAAATGCAGCAATTATACATGAATGTGTTTGCACACTTTATTTCAGCAATACTACCTTTGAATAACTGGCCTATTCAGTTCCATCACCACAGCCTCTTGTGCCTTATCAAATGCGACTTCAAATCCAGACAACACCAACCATTTCCATTTTTAACTAAGAGTGCTTTAGTATGGCACAGCATAGGAGAGGTAATGCAGATGCAGCTACTGGAGAAACTCCGCACATTTTGTCAGAGCTAATGGGGCCTCTAGCAGAGTATTTTGGAAGAAGTTGGAAAAAATAATAATAACTTAAAGATCGGTTCTTCCACCCCCAGTCCAAACCCATCCCAAGCTGATGACTTTCTGGGCATGCTGCAAAAGTACCTGAGGGAAAAGGATGCCCTTTCAAGTGCCAGAGCAGCACAGATGCCCAGCTGAATCACATTTTAAACACTACAGTGTATTAGCTCATCCTGAGTACCGCGTGTTAGCATGCCTGCATTTAAGTAGACACTATTTCCAGGAGTGTCCAAGCCACTTATAGGCATGTGTCTTATTGAAGTGAGACAGCTGCTTTTGAAAGCACCATTCTCTGCCCTCATCTGCTGTCATCAGCAGTCAGGTTGCTGTGCATTGCTTAAGAAAACTCCCTAGAGAGTAGTTTTCAGTGACATAGACCAAAGACTGTAACTTTGCACTGCTCAATAACCTTTTATAGCTTTGCTGTATCACCATTAATCTCCTTCTTTCCTCCTTCTTCAAAACCACCTATCCATCTTTTAGGTTGATGGAAGATATTTCCCCATTAAGTGCACATTATTGTTAGGAACACTGTCCATTGTGCAGAAATTGCCATTACCCTGCAATATAACCATGCTCTGCTGCTGTACACTTAGGAGAAGAGTACCTCTGGGCTTTTTTCATGGCTGCTATACACCTCCTCTTTCAGCCTACGTCTGCCTCACTAACTAGCCCTGCATCAGGCTGATCCTCAGACACACCTTTTGCTGTCATTTTATTTTCCTTGAACAGAACTGTCCCTCTAAAATGGTTCCTTAGAAACTGTTTTGTCTTTCCTATGATGCCCAGCTGGACAGCCAGAGGTGGAAGCCTGAAAAAACCCCACCGTATCTTTTTGATACACATATTCCCATGGGGAAGATGAACTCAGTCCTGCACCAGGCCCCCAGCACCAGGAACAAAGCTGAATGATAACTCTTATGGGCTCATAATCCAAGTCTCATCCTTTCCATTTCCCTGGCATTTGGAAATTTTTTTTTTTTTTTTTTATTTTTTTGGAGACCATGACTGGGAATTTCTGGGGAAGGAGTCAGCTGGTGCGGCTGAACCAACGGCAAAGACCAGGTCTCACAAGTGAGCAGAACAAACAACCAAGAATCGGGGCAGGGGTCAGAGTGTGGTTTAATTAAATAGCACAGATCAGCATTCAATTCTTAGCCTGAATTCTAGCCTTGCACATCCCAGATATCATCCCTGGGAAAATTCCATCATGCAAAATCCTGTGAGATTCATAGACCTTGGACTTGGGTTTTCTCCTGTAGAAAAGTCATTGATAAAAGTCATAAAGGAATTTTTCCCCTGTTTTTATCTCATAGATTTGAAAGCAGACAGCACAACAGCAGTTGCCTCTTTCAATGCTGTGGCAAGCTCTCCAAGCCGAGCTTCAAAGACAGTACTGATCTTCGACAGAGATTACAAGAGGCAAACTCTCCTGTTTCTCATTATACCATTTCTTCCAAAAGAAACATCACAAAAAGTTTCCATTGCAGCATTTTCCCTTTATTACAGTGGGAGGAAAAGTTTGATGAATTGTGTTCTACGTGGTACCTTACAAACCAGCTCTTTCAGAAGTCAGCTAAGACAATAGAGAGGGTACGGAGTAGGAGTAGGTTTCTATTCAGGGCACCAAACTGCTGTTGCTTCTGGTTGGGTGAATGGGATGAGAGACAGAGGATCTGACACCATAAGTGAGTCTTCAGAAGCAAACACCTTCCACAAACTACCCGCAAGCAGTTGCTCTCTAGGCATATGTGTCCCCACAGCTCTAAGAAGCAGTGGTATCTGGATTTTATCTCAGCCATTTATCTCATAAATGGTTTAAACGTTTCAATAACAACAGTCATTAAAGCTCAAAAGTGCCTATAAACCAGCTCTCAGCCTGGGGCCAGGCCGCCTTTCTAGTTCTTCTTGGATTTACTTGCAATTTTACAGTTATAAACACCCTCACTGGTAAATCAGCAGGGAAGAAGGTTTGCACAATTTGTTTGCTTTCACACCAATTTATTTAAGGTTAATAATTTTTTTTTTTTTAAAAAGTAATGAAAAGATAATTAAAACACTGGTGAGTTCAAGGCTTTTTACCCAGAGTAACTCTGCACTTCATTGTTTCACTTTGTAGAACTAATACATAACCATTGAATACAGCTGTTTCCTTGAGATTTCCTCACGAAACACTTTGAGGGTTTGTAGGGGAATGTATTCCACTCTGCACAAGCCAGTAACTCATAGCAGCAGTGGAATTTGCTCTGCTAACTCATCTAGAAGTTAAAAAAAAAAAAAAAAAAAGCTGGAAAACCTTCAGTTTTTTTAGTCCATCAGCTATTTTGAATCACCAGCTGCTGAAAACCCTCAAGGATGATATTTATCTCCAGGACACACAGCGGGTGAGGGCAAGGGTCTGGTAGGTGGCACGAGGGAGGATGCAGAGAGTGAATCAGCAATGTCAGCATCATGGGGGAAAGGCATCATAATTTCAGTCACGTAAAGATACATCTGCGCCATTGACATTCCTTGTGCCAGTACTGTGAGCCTCTGACTTGGGAACAGCAAAGTACTTCAGAGGCTACAAGATTTTTTTTCTTGCAACAACCAAAGAGGTGTAACATCGCTGCTGACATCCCCATATCCTCCCCTATTCCCCAGCCCTTAGCACGTGGAGGAGCTTCCCACACAGTGGAGGGTGGTGGGACCTCAGAGGGTCCCAGAGCCTTCCACAGCATCTCCTGGGCAGATCCCTCCAGCTCAGCACCCACCTGTGCTCCATCTCTTTGGGACTCACAAATGAAGTGTTTCAACCCTACGCTCCCCGGTGGCCAATGCCACAGGCATGCTTAGGCTGTGGGGTGTTTCTCGTGCTGCAGATGACCCACCACACATTACAGCTGCTTTCACTCAAACACCAGAGCCAGAGCAGCTGGAGATAGCACCTGCTTTGGAGTGATGAGCAGAAGCAGGCATAAGGAGCACTCGGGATTCAGCTCTCTTCTAGCACAAGGAAGGTCACACGCACTGATCTCCTCTCCCAGCACAGTGCGTAGGCTGGAGGAGGGACACCAGCTTTGAGCCTCTCCCATCACGGGAGACAATATCACAGAGCCAGTTGCTCAGACAGAGCTTGCTTTTACTCGCGCAGCCTAGCATGCTTGAAGACGCTCTCCCATGGGCATACATCAATGCAGTGTTCATATACATAAGCCATTTGAGGGGGCAAGGACCAGGATCTAGGATTCCCTAGGTCCCAGGAGAGGGTTTACACCAGCCTTTTACTGCTTTAACACAAACTTGAATCTCACTTTGCCTCCTCAGCAGTTAAGGTTACAGAGGGGCTGGAGGAAGTCCCATCTCAGCTGTACATCCACCCTGGGGGACATTGTTGACTTCTACACTTCGTGAAAGAGTGAAATAAGAGAGGAAGATTCAAGGTTACAACATCCAGCCAGAGAGAAAGGAATTAACTTCCTTTCTATTTTTTTTTTTTTTTTTTTTTTTTTTTTTAAGATATAGCTACTTACAGCACTTGTCTGAGGCATTCACACAGCAAGCAGCAAATTCTCACTGACCTTGACAGCGGAGGAGAAATGTAATGCACCACCACCAGCCTGAGCTGCTCCTGACTGCTCTGCAGACAGCGGCTGTAATCAGGAAGCAGCCTGGAGCATCTGCCTCCCCTTCCACCCCTGCCTTCCAGGGGAAGGGTGTTCCCAGCAGACACCCCAGCGCAGATGACCCTCTCCATCAACACTAGATGGGCACAAAGCACCAGGTTGCTGGTAAACAAAAGGACAAGCACTGAAATGAAGACCCTGTAGTTTCAGTTTAATCCGCAGGTGCTTAGCATCCTTCAGAAGAAAATTTGGAGTAACCCAAGACAGACTGTTGGGGTAAACCAAAGAGTCTGTTGGCTGGCCACTAAGGGACATCTTCTGTGAGGAATTTTTGATCCACTCCTGAAGAAAGTTAGAAGCTACAAGAGGAAATCTAGTGTGAGTTTCCTCCTGGGATACTTGATGGTGTTTTGTGGGGTTTTTTTGGGTTTTTTTTTGTTTTTTTTTTTTTTTAAGTAATGCATTCAGATTGAAAAAGTTACTTATTCACAAGATACATGAGTAAACAGTAGAAGAAAAGAGACAGAGAATACAGAGAATAGCAGAGAATAGCTGTCTTCTCTGTGGGTCTGCCCTGGTGAGGATCAGAGGCCTCTGTGCCGCTTGCTGGAGCCCATCCAGTTCAGTACTTCAAGGCAGTTGACAGCATTTTATAATCTGTTATAACTCAAGATTTTCTCGGGATATAAAACTTGTTAAAGCACTTGTTAAAGTTCCACCCTCTTTTTAAGCTCTGCAAAAAAAAAATAAAATGGTGTAGGAGCTCACAAATACATAATAAAACATCAAAGCAAATGCAGAAAATGTACAAGGGGAAGCTAACTCTTACCCCAGTAATTAATATCCCTCTCAACCAAACCTCATCCCTGGGAATATGGATTTTGCTGCAGAGACTTACCAATGGTTTCACCTGTATCAGTCTTTGCTTTTCAGAACTTGTGCCCATGGCCCCATCCCCCCTGCAAATTATCTGTCTTGTGAGCTATTTTGGATATAAAATAAACATAGATGTAACAGGTACAGAAGTCCTGTTGCATTAGTGGATAAACAAGTAAGGAAGTTTCTCTAAAAGCAAAATATGCTTCTTGAAACCTTTTGTTTATGAAAATACCTGAATATTCAAAGCCCTATATACAATATTTTGAATGCACATGAAGTATTTTGTTACAAGAGGTTTATGTTTCCTTCTATATCAAAGTTATTGCCATACTCACCACTGTGTTACCTAACGGTTTCCCATAGTGCATTATGGGAATGACTGCCTTTCTCCTATATAGGGTTTACCTTTTGGGGATTTTCCCTGGGGAGAAAAGCAGATGAGGTGGAGTGACTTATTTTCAAAGAGTGTTTTGTGGGGTTTATATATGCTTTTGTAAAAGAGACACTTTTATGATGTATCTGAGGCAGAAAAGGCAGCTGAAAAATATAACTTTCCCATTAGAGTTGAAGGCAACGAGGTCTATGATGCACCTCTGGCCCTTAGGGAGATTCTTCAAGGATCTCAGACTGATTTTTTCGGTCAATTCTGATTAGACAAGCTTTCTCCTTATCATAAAAAGTGGTGTACCAGAGGAGGAAGGCTGGCAACATCCACCTGCATGCCTACACAAGCCTGTAATCAGCCTTTAGCGTAGCCTTAGCCTTGAGCCGTAAAGCACTTTAGCAGTAAGGGCTGAAAACATGAGCTTGCCTCCAACTTCTGTGAGGAGCTAATCCAGATGTGGGAGGAAAGGTCTGGTGGTCTCCCTGTAGCTTCACAGGTGAGGAAACGTGTTCTGCACTACTTTGAGGTGCCAAAGCGCTGCACATTTCATTCCCGATTATATTTTTGCTGCCATCCAGCTAAAATGTATTATCCAGGCCACAAAGCAACAGCTTATCTTACTCTCAAGGGTAGGCTGGAGTCTGTCACCCACCCAGAAGTGAAAGAAGGAATTAATCATAGAAACAGATACCCAAATCAGTGAGAAATGCAATAACCACCAGCCGCAACTGGCTGCTGGGAGAGCCGGCATTACAGTGATGTCCAGCTGCCTGGGACCTGTGCTGGTCACAGTGTCCTCAGTGCGAATTTGGAAGATCATGTCTGAAGTGATCCACTTACACAGGCTGGACCAGAAATTGACTGGGAAAGTCCTATGGAGAAGACTAATATTTTGTTTTGTTTTCTTCCTTCAGCAGCTTTGTCAATACTTGTGCTGAAACATAGCAGGACAGCAGCTCCAAAGTACTTTCCTGACAAGTTATCAGTGAGCTTTGTTACCAAACCTGTTGTCTGTGCTGGTCTGTAAATGAGCAAAAATCCTGTTCGTTTTGGCTGTGTTCGCTGTAGTCAAAGGAAAGAGTAAAGTGGAAATTTTCTTTCCTGAAGTGACTTTCCTGTATTTGATACCTCACAAGAAGGTATGCAAGGCAATGCTGCCTTTCCTTGTCTTGGCTGAGTGTCTGGTGCACTAAGCACCCTGCAAGGAGGCTTAGGAGGGTTTTATGGTGTAATTCACACACCTCCAGGTAAGGCAAGCTACATTAATGCCTCCGTTTCTGTTATCCGATATCGTACTCACACCCTGAAGTAGTTTGGGAGCTGTCGTTTGTCCCAGATGAGCTGGACACCCTCTTTGGTGTTAGTGATGGCTCTACAGAGATGTCTCAGGCTGATGGCAATGACTTCTTTTGAGGCAGACCGTGGAGATCTGCCCTGGGGAGGTGGATGCGCCGTCTGCTGCAGCTCACTGACCAGCACCTGAGAGCAGCAGAGCTATCCGGGGAGCAGCCGATACTCCTAACACCAGCTCAGTTTGCTCAAACAAAAGCATTTTAGAGTACATAAATATATTCTCATACCATACAGTAGGCGTATGCATGCCTAGTTAACATCTATATGTGCGTAGGGAACTTTATTCCCTTTAGAGATAAACTAAAAGTATTCAATCTTGCATCATGAGGTTGGTGTGGCCATGTCTACATCAGAGCTAGCAAGACCAAGAATGTCCAGAACTGGAACTAGCAAAATCTGTATTATATTTGAAGCACAATTAAATTTATATAAAATAGTTGCATTTGCAGGAAGTTAGTTCTTGGAGCACCAATACGATTCTCTATTTCTGCACAGACAATGACAACTAGGTTTTGCTGACCCAATCCTGACTTCATGTTTAGAAACTATCACCAACGCCAGCTGTGCCATATGCAGAGATTTTCAAAAGTTGAGCAAAAAAGGCCTGGAGGAACCTAACATGATTCAGAAGTTGGCCCTTCTTTGAGTCCAGTTGCCTTTGCCTAAATTGTTTCATGGTAAATGGTGGATGATTTGAAGGATCTTCTATAATCACACAGCCACAATTGCATCAGATGACATAAGGGATATGCTGTAGCCAGCAGTTTTAAAAAAGTGGCACCAAAATATTGTGACTGTCACAGTTACCCAAGGAAAACTTGGGGCAACCATTTGTTTTCCATTTTCCCATTCTGGGTGCTCCTCACTGGCTACAGCTTGACTTGGAAACAAAATGATTTCCAGCTGACACAGACTGGCTGACCAATGTCTTCTCATCAGCACAACCACCCAAACCACCTCTAGGGCTGACCCATGCAGCAAGCCCAAACACTATCAGGGACTCTGTGACCACTTTGGGAGATCAGGTCTGCGCTGGGATCCTGCTTCATTTACAAATATAGGGCTACAAAGATGATATGGGGACTGGAACATCTCTCTTATGAAGAAAGGCTGAGAGACCTGGGTCTTTTTAGTCTGGAAAAAAAAGACAACTATGGGGGGATCTTATCAACACTTATAAATACTTAAAGGATGGGTGTCAGGAGGATGGGGCCAGACTCTTTTCAGTGGTGCCCGGCAACAGAACAAGAGGGAACAGGCACAAACTTGAACATAGGAAGTTCCATCTCAACATGAGGAGGAACTTCTTTACTTTGAGGGTGGCAGAGCACTGGAACAGGCTGCCCAGAGAGGTGGTGGAGTCTCCGTCTCTGGAGACATTCAAAACCCACCTGGACGCGTTCCTGTGCAGCCTGCTCTAAGGTGACCCTGCTCTGGCAGGTTGGACTAGATGATCTCCAGAGGTCCCTTCCAACTCCCGTCATTCTTTGATTCTGTGAGATGTAGCCTCCAACTGAGGAACTAAACTTACAATAATGAAAGGCATTTTGGAGAAGATTATTCCAGTAAATGCTGTTAATAACATCTTCCTGAGGATAACAAAATATTTGGGTATTTTCCCATAATGAAAAGTCTGCTATCACCTACAAAACTAGCAAAAATAAAAAAAAAAGTCTCCTACGTTCTGTCATCTTTGAATATTTTTTGTTTCTTCTACTGGTTGTTTCCCTCTTGCAGCAGAGGAGTGTGGCACTGTCGTCTCCACTGTCCTCCTCCAGCACAGCACTAACCGGTGCTGCCCATCAGCAGGCATTTCACTTCTTGACGTGCAACTGCATACACTAAAGTCTTATTAAAGGAATTTGGGGTCACTACAGGGAGCGTAAAAAGCATAACTGAAGTTCTCCCTTTTGTATATACAAGGATTAAAAACTTATCAGCCTTACCCATCGCTGTCTGCTTCTAAGGCTGGGCTCTGCATCTAGCTATTTTAAGCTGTTTATTCTTGGAATACGTTACTGATGTATATCTAGGAACCATTCAGACTGCAGAACATTATTGTTGTTTCATGAAACAGCAAACATTCCTCTGTCAAACAACTGTCAGAGGAATCAGAGTCAAACCTAATTCATTTGCACTTCCATTGGAAATAAACAATGTGCATCTGGTCAAATTAAGTGATGAGTCTCTAATTGTTACAATGTGCACCTTACTCCAGTTCTCCCAGCTGCTGCGTGATGCTGTTGCAGATGTTGTCCTTCCTAACCAAAACCCACATGTTTCTGTAGGATTTAATTCCAGCTACTAAAGGAAAATGCCATAAGTGGACAAGTCTTCAGCTGGGATATTGCAACGAATGACAGCCCCTTGCTGGCTAGCTCTCTGTAAGAAAAAAGCTCCACATTTTTGATGAAAAAGCATTAGCCATTCTATACGAAGTGCCGAATTAACAACGCATAGCTAACAACATTACTAGCACCACCACTGTGTTTAAAAAAAAAAAAAAAGCGCTAAGAAGCAGTAAGAGAGACTAAGCAAAGGGACTTGTGCTAGAAATATATGAGGCTATGTAGTGGGTCTGGCTGGGATGCAGTGAATTTTCTTCACAGCAGCCCATATGGTGCTGTGCTTTGGATTTGTGACTAAAACAGCGTTGATAACACAGGGATGTTTGAGTTGTTGCTGAGCAGTGCTTACACTTACATGTGATTTTCACTTACTTTGCTTTGCTTCTACAGGCAGCTTTGTTTCACCTGTTAACTCTTAACTAGTATCTCAACCCACAAGTTTTCAGCTTTTGCTCTTTCAGTAGAGGGGGAGGGCTCAGCTGCCAGCCAGGGTCAACCCACCATAGTCTGTAAGGTTATATATGTCAATCTAGGATGTAACATACCCAGTTACATGCTCTACTGGCTCTTCGATGCACCTACAGGAGATGCTGAGGATTCATGTCCCTGTGGGACATCATAATGCAAAATAACACATAATAGTGTAGAAATCAACACGCACCTACTATCTCGTTTGAGGTGTCTTCAGCAAATTAGTGACATGGAAAGCAGCAGCCAGAGGAGTGGTGCCAGGGCCAGCAGGAGACTTCTTACCTTACCAGGAGCATTTCCTCAGCAGAGTTCCCCTGAGCAGCTGAATCCCTCCCAGGCACAGCTGAGAGACCCACTTAGTTGCCTTGTAATCCCACTGATGAGCCAATCTAGGTGTTGTCACTAGAGAGCTACTCCATGCCCAGCTGTGAGCCCTTTGCCTCCCACACATGGACTTTTAACTCCATCAGCAGGATGTTTCACAGCATGCTCTTCTCCTGGGTTGTGATGCACAGCTGAGAGTACAGGCTTGGAGTTCTGCCTGCCTCTTATGTCCTCAGGTGCTGGCACTGGGAAGCCCGTGTCACACCATCGGGGTAAGGGAAGCATAAGCTGACATGTGTTGGTGGAAAGACCCTGTGAAGGAGAGAAGGGACTGACTGTCCCTAGCTGGTACCCCACAACTGTGTAAGCAACGTGGCCAAACCAGGCTGCTCTGAGTGTTATGTTTCCATCACGGCCAGAATAAGACAGAAATCTTTTTAGCACCTATTTTGCAGAGAAAATGCTGTCAGCCACTCAGTCATCTCCCTTGGTGCCTCCTGGGCTCTGCTGCCTTGCTGCTCTCTTCTCCTTGCCTGCGTTGCCTTTCATCCCTGTGCTCAATTCCAGCTACACATCCAGTATCTGAACAGATGGGACATTTTTCCACGTTGGTTTTGTCAGAAGATGACACCAGCTTTCTGAAAAATCTGCCACAGGAGATCTGCAAGGCCTCTGCTTTGGAAAAATGTGTCTCAAACACCGTTTTGATTAAAAAGGTCAAACAAAGAGGTCAGTCAGGTGTAGAGCACCCTGAAGGCCTTAATGATGTGTTCGCTACCATTTCTTATTGACAAACACTGTTTGCTTTTCTTTTCAGAACTGTCTGCGTTGATAAGCAACTCATCTGGGAAGTCATTTCTACGCAGGGTTGTGCTCCCACCACTGCAGCGGGACAGGTCTGGGTCTGGCGTAAAGAGATGTCCCTGGGAAGGAGTTCAGAGGGTGCCTGATGCACACAAGGGTGGAGGGTGAAGGGCGCCCTCCCTGCAACGGCTTCTGCCCCCTGCACTGTCTGGGTACAGTTTCAGAGGACTGGCATCGTGAGGGCTTTTGATAGGGGACATATTTCTGGGACATTTTGCTTGCCTGAGCTCATGCTGGCCTGAAGACCATCTAGATCATTGGTGTATGCTTTTATATTCCTTAACACACCACTTCCAAATTAGGCCATGACTGTAGTCATTCTGTACTGATACTGTATGTATTCCTTCATCCCAAGAGCTGAGTGCTTTATACATCCAGATAACAAATTTCCAAAACATTCTTACAGATATTTATTCCATTAAAGTGCTAAATGGCAATGGAAACTTCCACAGGATTATATATATATCAATTCAGGCAAATGACAGGAATAAAATGAAAATGTCCCTATATCATAGAATCATAGAATCATAGAACCATAGGGTTGGAAGGGACCTCAGGAGATCATCTAGTCCAACCCCCCTGCCAGAGCAGGGTCACCTAGAGCAGGTTACACAGGAACACGTCCAGGCGGGTTTTGAATGTCTCCAGAGATGGAGACTCCACCACCTCTCTGGGCAGCCTGTTCCAGTGCTCTGCCACCCTCAGGGTAAAGAAGTTCCTCCTCATGTTTAGGTGGAACTTCTTGTGCTCCAGTTTGTGCCCATTGCCTCTTGTCCTGTCCCCGGGCACTACTGAAAAGAGCCTGGTCCCATCCTCCTGACACCCACCCTTTAAGTATTTATAAGTGTTGATAAGATCCCCCCTCAGCCGTCTTTTTTCCAGACTGAAGAGACCCAAATCCCTCAGCCTTTCCTCATAAGAGAGGTGTTCCAGTCCCCTAATCATCTTGGTAGCCCTCTGCTGCACCCTTTCCAGCAGTTCCCTGTCCTTCTGGAACCGGGGAGCCCAGAACTGGACACAGTACTCCAGGTGTGGCCTCACCAAGGCAGAGTAGAGGGGGAGGATGACCTCCCTTGACCTGCTGGCCACACTCTTTTTGATGCACCCCAGGATGCCATTGGCCTTCTTGGCCACAAGGGCACATTGCTGGCTCATAGTCATCCTGTTGTCCACCAGGACTCCCAGATCTCTTTCCACAGAGCTGCTCTCCAGCAGGTCAGCCCCCAACCTGTACTGGTGCATGGGGTTGTTCCTCCCCAGGTGCAGCACCCTACACTTGCCCTTGTTGAATTTCATAAGGTTTCTCTCTGCCCAGATCTCCAACCTGTCCAGGTCTCTCTGTATGGCAGCACAGCCCTCCGGTGTGTCAGCCGCCCCCCCCAGCTTTGTGTCATCAGCAAACTTGCTGAGGGTGCACTCTATCCCCTCATCCAGGTCATTGATGAATATATTGAAGAGGACTGGACCCAGTACTGACCCCTGGGGAACACCACTCGTCACTGGTCTCCAACTAGATTCTGTGCCCCTAATCACAACCCTCTGAGCTCTATCTTTCAGCCAGTTTTCTATCCACCTTACTGTCCATTCATCTAACCCACACTTCCTAAGCTTCCCTATGAGGATGCTGTGGGAGACCGTGTCAAACGCTTTGCTTAAGTCAAGATAGACCACATCTACCGCCCTCCCCTCATCTATCCATCCAGTCATGCCATCGTAGAAGGCTATCAGATTAGTCAGACATGATTTCCCCTTGGTGAATCCATGCTGAGTACTTCTGATAGCTTTCTTTTCCTCCACGTGCCTTGAGATGACGCCCAGAACAAGCTGTTCCATCATCTTCCCAGGGATGGAGGTGAGGCTGACCGGCCTGTAGTTCCCTGGCTCCTCCTTCTTGCCTTTTTTGAAGACTGGGGTGACATTGGCTTTCCTCCAGTCCTCAGGCACCTCACCTGTTCTCCAGGACCTTTCAAAGATGATGGAGAGCGGCCCAGCAATGACTTCTGCCAGCTCCCTCAGCACTCTCGGGTGCATCCCATCGGGGCCCATGGACTTGTGAATATCTAAATGATCTAATTGATCCCTCACTCGCTCCTCCTCAACCCAAGGGAAGTCTTCTTCTTTCCCTGTTACTTTATTCAATGCCTGGGACTTCTGAGGGCTGGGCCGAGCAGAAAAGACCGAAGCAAAGAAGGCATTCAGTAACTCTGCCTTCTCCGCATCCTCCGTCACCATGACTCCTGTCTCATTCAACAGTGGGCCCACAACTTCTCTGGTCTTCCTTTTGCTTCCAATATACTTGTAGAAGCTCTTTTTGTTGTGCTTAACATCCCTAGCCAGGTCTAATTCCAAGGCGGCCTTGGCTTTCCTTGTTTCATCCCTGCACGCTCTGGTGGCATTCTTGTAATCCTCCCAAGGGGTCAGTCCCTTCTTCCACTTATTATAAACTTCCTTCTTCCACTTGAGCTTTTTCTGAAGCTCCCTGCTTAACCATGCAGGTCTCCTGCGTCCCTTGGCCGATTTCTTTCTCTTCGGGATGCACCGATCCTGAGCTTGGAGGAAGTGGTCTTTGAATATCAACCAGCTTTCTTGAGCCCCTTTGCAATATATGGCCTTTGCAATCCCCCTGGACAATGTTCTCACATGTGTCAGATGAAGCCATGCGTATTTAGGTGGGAAATGGGAATAAAATCATCCATTAACTATTACAATGCACTTTTGATAACAAGAATTTCTGTTTATCCATGTTTGTTACTAGCATTTAACTGCTATAGCAACAGGCCCTTTATAAATGAGCAAAGTCGCAAAAAGAAACATCCCCAGTTTCACTTGAACTTCACAGAAGTAAAGACCATTCCTGCACTCTAGTGCTGGATCTTTTTTCCTAGGCGGAACTGTGGAGAATTTTCATTCACAGTTTATTTATCCTGGGATTAATTGTTTAAATTTTGGTATTTTTCATTAGACTTTAATAAATGGCGTAGTACTTGCTCCTTTCCTTTGGCATATAAGAGAACGCGTGTTCATGATGGTATTTGAATTAGTTAATCGTATTTCCACACTTAAATGTAAGCAAGTGATGGGCCAGAATCATGGCATATATATGCTGTAAATTGTCTATATTTGGACCTGCACTTTCAGTGGGCAGAATGAGTAATAACGAGCATAAACTGAGGGAGTGGGAGACTTAGGAGGGACCACAGGAAAAAATTTCTATTGATGTGTGTATGGAGCATTGGACTTGGTTGCCTAGAGGGCATGTGGAGTTTACAATGCAACCTTTTTTTTAAAGAAAAAGTTAAACAGCAGTTTCTAAGGAGAATCATAGATGGTAGAGCTGATCCTGTCCTGGTGCAGGGGATTGGCTGGGGAGATTTATGAAGTTGCATCTGGGCTTGTAAACTAAATAGTGCTGGAACAAGG
This sequence comes from Fratercula arctica, assembly GCA_947846985.1. NCBI lineage: Eukaryota > Metazoa > Chordata > Aves > Charadriiformes > Alcidae > Fratercula > Fratercula arctica. The sequence goes on from CANTUZ010000003.1 coordinate 108,993,527, forward strand.
GTCTAAGAACTTGCACATTAAGAAATTGTCCACATTGTTTAATCCATATTGCTCATGCTAAAATAGTTTATTCCGGTGCTCTGGGCACTTAGATAAGACTTCTGGATAATGTGGGACATAGATATATATCCCTCTATGCAGCATAGATGAGGTCACATTTGGGACAGAAGTGAGTTTATTTTTAAAGAGACAAGGAGTTTTGTGCCACAGCTGTCATTGCTGGACAACAAACTGTCTGCTTCATTAGCAGAGTCTTGTCTATTTTATCAGCACGGACACTGCCAGAGGTTTTGTTCCACCCCTACTTTCCCAAACCCTGCAATCCAGCCTTTAAAAAAAGGAGATGTTTATGAAATGTTGGAATTAAGCTCTCAGCAATGTTCAGAGTCTGTTTTGGTACAGCCCCTATTGTTTATCTCTCCTCTGAATTTATCTTCACGGCACTGGTTTCGCTGTTACATCACTGCTGACTTCAGTGGAGATCATCCTAATTTACGTTCACCAGGACTCATAAGACAAGTTCATTATGGGGAAAACCTGGTATGTTGTTTTCTTTATGTACATTGAGTGATGTAGAAGGAGCTAAAGATGAACAGCTTTGTGATCTAGCATGGAGACAAAAAAGTACAGAACTAGACTATTGAGAGCTGGAAAGAATGTCATTAACTTTACAAGAAAGGTGGACATTTTCCAGTCTCTCTCTGTTTAATTTGTATGGGGGTTTTTGTGTCAGTTTTTAAAAATTTTGCATATCAGGGGACTTGCACAATACAACTTTTCACCCAATACAAACCTTGCTTCTATTTAGTGCACAAAGAACAACCTGCAGTGTTGCTGGGGTTAGGACCTCTGGGCTACAGACAGGCTTTGCATGCCAGGTAAGCGATGCTGAGCCCCATGGCATTAGTAGCCCAAATGTGTTCAGACGTTATCCAGAGTAGAGGTGCCCACGATCAGTAACTACGAGTGCAGACCGGAGCCCTCCATTGCACAGCTGGACTAACTGTTCCTACTGGTTTCACAGGGGAAGAAATTCTTGCTGAGGCAAGTATGGTACAGCTGTTTACTCTGTTCTCCATAGTATAGATGAAGTTGTAGATGAAGTCTGTCAGACTTCCTCTACAGTAACCCTCTTTCCCAAGAATGGGACTTCTGGAGGTGTTGAGCTTGGATTTTTCAGAACAGATTCATGAAAGGATTTGACCTGTCTTGTGAGAAAGAAGTTCTCTGTAGCCTGGAATCCAAAATAACTGCTATGAACTTGAGGCTTTTTCTTAGATAAATTGTAGGCTTTCTTCTTTTGACTTTGAAGGGCAACTCGGGGAAGAGCTGTGAGGTCATGGCACTCAAGATGGCCCCTTGCTGAGGTGACCTTTAGGGCATTTCCTTGGTGCTGTGGAAAGACAAAAAGGGTAAGAAGCCTCTAGTAGCAATAAGTTTCATATGATCAGAAATAATTCCAGGTTAACAGACATTTCGAGATAGATCCATGAGCCAGCCTCAAAGCGAAGCTAAAAGACAGTGTTCTTCAGCAACAGACACTAGGGACTAGCACCATACTTGTTAGGGCTCCAAAGACATGTTTACATTGCCTGAAAAACACATTAGCCAGAGAAGAAGGCCTGAGAGGAAACAGGACATTGGAGGAGATTCTGTCATGTTCCTGACACTGATAACTTGTCTATGCCAGACAGATCTTGTAAACTTCTGAGAGCGCTGGTAGTACTGGGCAGATAGATATTTCTACAGAAAGTCTATGATCTTGCTGCTTTTGTGACCCTAAGGAAGGCCCACAGAGTGTGGTAATCTTGATATCTACAAGCGTATGGAAACCCTCATCCATTCAATAACTCTAAACCTTCCTTGCTCTCATCAGGGATGTATTCCCTTGTGGTTTGGGCTACTGAGAATTACAGGGAATCCCTGAGGATTGGATCCAGGCAAATATTCTCATGATTACAGAGGTGAAAAATACCGCTTACTGCACTGAATGCATCCAGCTTGTAACTGTAAGGAAGTAGAAACTATTCTCTCTTCTTCATTCGTGAAGGATTTTATTTTGATGATTCTGAAACCCTCGGTCCTTGTTCAGATCAACACAAGCAGTCATAGTAATTTGATATACTCATCTACAAACTAGCACTTGAATAAACTTTTCACATAGTGGGCTCAATGGACATCAGCTGAGTTTTGGACAGAAGTAGCTATGAGCAGTTGTAACACAGGTTAGAAATTAAAGCATGCCTCTCCTTCACAGGTCTTGGTACCCCATGAGCAGGGTCTGCAATTATCCGCTGTGTAAGTCTTATCAGACAGGCCAAGATGCGCGATACCTGGGAGCTTGTGACATTTCTCTTGCACCTGCTCCTGTGGTACGTGCAGTTTCTGCTATGCACATGATAAAGGAATAACATCATCAGCAAGACTGAGAATGCTGCAGAGGAGGCAAGCTGTCCTTCCTACCCATGTCTCAACTCATGGAAGACGCAAAGGGGGAGCAAGGAGGAAAGATAAATCCGTAAGGGGTACAGAAATTTACCTGCCATAGCAAGCGCTCTGTTGGCTTGGTTGTCCTCCTCTGTCATACATCCTCAGTCCCTTGAGATGCACTGCTTCTGGGGCCCAACTCCCAAGAAAATCATCACAGAGTATTATATTTGTTATATATAGTAAGACTCTTGGGTTTGAGGTGTTAAAAGGTGGGGCTATAGAAGACAGGTACTAAGGAAATATGGTTCCCACATTTGTTGCCTGTCTCAGGCTAGGTCTTAAAAATCAGACCCTGGCCATCACAGAGACCTGTGCTGGGACTATCAGCATCATTTTGGCATGGCTGGTGTCAGGGGGGGTGTCACTAGGGGGGTACCCTTCTTCTTATGCCCCCTGGTCACCAGAGTGGGGGACAGACTGGGAGGACCTTTTGATGACAGACTGGGGGACCTTTTGGTGGCAGGGGAGCTTGGCTGAGAGGGGAGAGCAGAGAGAGGGACCAGCCAGAAGAGTAAGGAAGGATTACATCCTGCATTTTGTGAAATTTGAGGCTTGCACAGAGCATTTCCCAGATGAGAAAATTAGATAGGTTTTTTGAGACAGCTTCTGCAGCATGGCACAAAAACCATGTCTTTTAAAAACACACTCCTTTCCTAAATCAGGGAAGTATCTTTTTTGTAAGTAGTGCTGAAGCTTCTCACAAATGGCAGGTCTTGTACCCTGGGATTTTCTTACTCTCTTTCTCTTGAACTCTCTGTCAGGATGGATATAAACAATAGCTTCAGTGTCTTACAGCAAAAATACAGAGGTTTGTGTTCTAAAACTGTTAACAACCCACAGGTAACTAGCATCCATTTATTAACAGTATACGAGGAAGAATTACATTTCTCTTCCAATCCAGGTTTTCATTAAGGCATTCTCTGTTTCTTGAAGTTCAGAAACAATAATTTGCAAAGAAACCTTTAGTCAAAACAAAGGAATTGGATTCAGATATATATATATATATTTTTTAGCATAGGAGAAGAACAGATGGTTTGTGGGAACAATTCATTATTCTGTAACATTATCTCTTTAAGTGAATCTTTCTTTAGTATGCGTGAAGACTGCTAGAATGCTAACTCTGGGCCCATAAAGACCTGTGTTTACACACAGGCATGGTCAAAGCAAATTCGCTGACTCAGTCTTAGTCTGCATCATAATTGGTATTGAGCTGTTGAACAGCACCGAGCAGAGCTTGGGACTTCCACTTAAAATGAAATTGCAATATTTTGAAATCTCATTTCATACACAACAAATGCATTTACAAAAGAAAATTCTTGCAAATCAGGATGGTTTTCTTTTAGTCTGGAGAAGCACTGATATAGAGTGTCAGACATGAAAACATCTTCTTGGGACAGCAACAGCTGCTGACTGAGATTAGCACAGGTAATATGGACAAAACCATAACTGACAGGATACTGATCTAATTCAGCAGGTACCAGAGCATCCAATGCCTGGGTTCAATCATCTTTTAATAAACTGAAGGTGGATATCAGAAAAGACTTCGTACTCCTTAAAGCAGTAAGACTGTAGAACAATCTTCCCATGGGGATAGTGGGAGGGGAAAAAAGCAAACTATTTTGAGGTTTGAACTGGGTACATATCAAGGCTTTTCATCTTAATACATCAGGAAAAATTCTGTGTAGCTAAAGTGTGATTTCTGAGCTGGATGAGTAAACCTGTTAAAGAATTAAAGAGACAACACAAGAGCCATACAAACCCAGAGCAATCTTTAATTAGCTGAACTCGTTGACTGCAGCCTGTAAATTTTGACAGTGAAGGACTGCACAAGTACCCTCGTGTGCTCTGCCAAAGGAGTCAAAGGGGAACTCTCCTTTGACCAAATCTGCAGCTGTGATGTTAAACTTACCTGCAAACTATTTCTTTTTCAGTTTAAATGTAATTTCACCATCCTTTAGACTTCATCTTAAAAGCTCATGGGATGACTTGTTTAGGACTGAGAACAAAACTGCTCTGTAATCATCTATTTGGTGGGAAATGATAAACATTCAACAGGAGACTTCTCAAAAAATTAAAATAAAATATGATTTAAAATCATTTAGAACAAATTATTAAAACCAACTCAAAAAAAAGTCTTTGAAATGGCAAACAAAGAGAAATTGGGTAAAACTTCCAGATCAGCCATTTAAATTCATTCCCTCCCACCACCTTAGAATTTCTAATACTTATAAAGAAAATATATGCTGCAAGATAAAAGGGAGAAAAAAATAGAATAGTAAACTTCAATTGCACATAAAAAGAATAAGTGGGAGTTTGGGAACACATTTGTAACTATTTTCTTATCGCTAAGTAGGGCAAAATGACTCCAGAAAGTCATACGATTTTTTAAACCACACTCATATTTTGTTGATTTTTCAATATACAATTTCCTTAAAGAGAAAAATGTCAAGACAGATTGACCCAGGGTATTAATGATAAGAAAGACAGTTCTTGTTTTTATATTAATGATTTGCTTTTGAATCAGAAACTTAGCATAGGATTCATTTACTTAAATTATATACATTTGAGTGTATTCTCATAAAGTATACTTTAGACTCCCTTTATATTCGGTGGACAGAAAGGACACTCGTAGAGTGCAATTTATTGCACCCTTATGTAGACCTCTGAAATAGGTTGATGAATTGCACTCTGAAAGTGCCAGTTTCTCTCAGGGAGTATAAAGACAGCCAAGCATAACTAGTGCTGATAGAATAGACCTCTACTGTGCAGAAATCTCAGTTTAGTCAAGAAGAATCATTCTTAGGGCATGATTCAATTGCCCACACACAGATATGCAATGCCATTGGAGAGGGTACTGGAGATGTCCATGTAATAGTGCAGATAAGAGATTGAATCTATGGGAGACCCATGCTCTCCTCTAGCAGCAACTGAAGACTGAAGACCCTACAGTGTCTATAGTATAGTTGCACTATATGTATATGTGGAGACAACTGAATTGAGCCAGTGTCATTGCCCTTTACTATCTGCTTGATATATTACCACAATGAAGGGATATAGCAGCTAGTTACACAGGTTAGGAACCAGACATCTAATTTAGATGCCTTCATTTCAGCAGATTGGATTTCCCTCTGGAGGTCCTCAAAGGCACTTACTTTTCCTTGTTAGTTATAAAGTGAATTTTGGCACTCACTTTTGGAAGGATGCTGCATTAGATGCCAAGGGCTGAGCATAATTCATGTACCTAAATGGACAGGATTTTAATTCATGCACCTATTTTTTTTAAAGTGACTCAATCCTGTATGTGATTTTGATATTTCTAAGAAAAGCGATCCTTAGTCATATCCCCAGTGTGGGTAATAGAATTTTGCAGCTCAGTTTTCACAGTATCTTCGTCGTTGCCGGGCAGTCAGTGAATACCAGATCTCTGTCTGCTGGACACTCAGAATTGCAGTTGTTTTTCAAAACTGTGGTGCTGCATTGGCCCAAAAGTACAAATTCCCACCCTTCTTTGGGGGCTTTTTTGTTTGTTTGTCTGTTAAGAAAGGAAAGATGGGTCCTTCAGGCAGGGTGTGAGTTGGGACTTGGTGTCCTGGGGTGCCAGGTCCCTCCTGTGTCCAGACAGGTCACTTCTGACATGATGCAAATCCCCCTGGAGGTCTCCAATGCAAACATCTACATCCCAATGAGTCACCTACCTTCCTTTTATGGCTGTTTTTAGAACAGGATGCACCTGAGATCCAGTTCCTCTCATCTTAAGGTAGGCATTTACACAGACATAAGGACTCATGCCCCAAAAGTGCCTGTCCTCTCATTGACCGCAAAGGGAGCCACAGGTGACAATTGCAGATGGAGATGAATTCTAAAGGCACACTTTTCTCAGGAGAAAACTCCTTCCTTAATGGGTTTGGGGGTCTCTTTGTCTATGCTTCATTAACCATGCACCAGTCGGAGAAAGCAGCACCTCCCCATTTGACACAGTGCTCTTAGGAGATAGTGACCTGAGGTATGCAGAAACTGCAGTAACGAAGTACCTAAAATACATAATTTCAATCTGCTAGAGTTGAGAAAATTGCACTGTTTTTTCCAAATTGCCCTCTGCCCCCACCTACCATTTATTAAGCTTCTCTTCAGCTCACTGCTTTTTTTTATTTTAAACCCAGTAGTCTAGTGACAGATCTGCTGGGAAACACACCAGATAAATCATCAAATTCAATATAAATAAAAAAAGAAGAGCTGGCTGACATTTAGAGAGACTGACCTTTCGACAGACAAGCCGGTTTGTGATTGAAAAACTGCCTCATTCAAGGCTTTAAGAGGGTTATTCTACATAATAAATAATGTAAAAAAGAAAAGGCATTTGGAAAGCATAAAGAGTGAGGTCCTTTCATCTTGCCTGGTACCCAAGTACAGATTCAGTTCTGTACCATTCAGTACTTCTGCATTATTTTAGTCAAATGTACAATTGGGAAAAAAAAAATAAATAAAAATTATTATTGACAGATAATTCAAGCATTTCAGCAAGGACACTGTAACAAGCTAGACAAGTGATTTTTTGGCTTTCTTTGTCATCTTCTGTTCTCCCTTTCTGTTGTTTATATCATCCGGTTTATCTTTATCTCTTCTTCAAAGGTCCTTTGATAAAATCATTTTTTAGAAACCTTTTTCAAGCATTGTTTTGCCCAGCCAGAATCAACAGCTTTGTTTACTACAGGCTTGCATTATCCCGTTCTTATAGAATACAGTGTTTGAAAGGGCTTTTTCAGAAAACTGTTTGAAAATAGAGACAATATCATTGTATAGAGAAAACATTTAATATTTAAAGACTGTTAACCTTTTAAAGTCAAAAATATCTTGTATTCCTTTTGTTTTCATTTATAAATAAGTGGGTGGATCAGTCAGCTAGCACTCCCAGCATCTTGCACAAACAGCTCCAATTAGTTTCATTTTCAGTCCAATTATAATCCCAAAGAAAGCAAAAAACATAAGACCAGGACAAAATGGAATTGAAAAATGTGCTTTAAATTAATGAGATAAGATTTTCCACGACTTTTTCTTACAGAAATAACTTACTCTCCAGTTGGCTTCTGGATCCCAGTTTGTGAGCTAGGAAATTAGGAGCAGTTCTGATTAACATTACACCTATTAAAAAACAGTATTGGTTATACTGAAAATTTACATTTTTCCAGCATCAGTCAATTGCTGGAACAACTGGCTTTTTAGTAATTCCAAAATGATTCAGTGAGACATCCAGCTGACAAGTTCAGGAATGCAATGTTAAGCTCTAATTAAGTAACACTGTAAGGAACATTTTATACAGGTTAGCCTTCCACAGGCCATTTAATTTAACAAAAACTTTTATAACCATGCTTTATAATAATATCTAATTTCTCATTAATTGATCTCATGCAGTTACCACCCACAAAAATTCCAGTACTTCCACCGGACTGAAGTGACTTGCTCATGGCACCCAGGAACTGACTCCACCACATTTCATTTTTGCTTTTTTCTTTTTACTTTTCAATTCAGCGGTCAATTACCTGCACTTTTAAAAGCCGCCCCACAAAAACATGGTGACGGGTACAATTGCAAACTTCTCAGAGGACTCAGTGCTGAAAATGTTGCCCTGTACATTTCAATTCGCACTTCAAAAAGAAGTGTTGATTTTTTTTTTTTTTAATAGACTATGATGATTTATAAAGCGACTGGAGATATGTAGATCAGACAAAAATGAATAGCTGTTTGAAGTAAGCTTTCTAGATGGAACTCTCTGATCAGCATCCCTCTAACTCACTTTGATATAGTTATTGGCCGCTTGGCTGTACTTGAGTTTCAGGACGTTTTCCTAGTTGGATGGCAGAGTTCCCTCTCGCTCCCACCGAGGGAGACTCAAGTCATGGCATTTGACTATGGACTTCAACCCCTGCAATTCAAAGATATCCGGAGACTGCATCTCTCTGTGGCATCGTGCAGCCTCTCTCAGCAGTAAGTTAAGACTACAGCTCAGCTGAATTCAAATTCCAAGGATACAGAGGACGCTTCGTCCACTTGCTGTACGTGAAATTATACTGCTGGTCAAAATTACCTTCCCATGGGGGTATGTGGCAAACTCGGCTTCCTGTTAAACTGATGCAAGTTAAGGTTTCACTGCAAGTAAACATTGTTTCTGTTAATTTACATCAGCATCACTGAGAAGCAGATTTGGCCCATGTCCAGAACAATTTCACAATATCATAAAAAGGCAAAAAAAGCCCATTTTTTTCATGCCCTGATGATTTTCTCACTTCCTGAATATTATATTACCGTGAATTTGAGCATAATTAAGGTTCCTGTCACTTCATCCATTGCCAGCAGAAGGGCTTTTATTCCATAATTGCCTGTTTTTCAGTGTCCATGAAAATGATTGTTTGCATTCACATTACCGGCACTCGCAGAGAGAGAGGGAAGAGCATGAAAGAGGAAGCATTCCTGTGTATAAATCTGAAGGCAGCTGCAGCGTCAAAAATACTGTGACCAAAAGCTTGATGAATTCTAGAGTTTTAAAAGAACGTGTCTGAAGATCTCTCTTCCTCATGGTGTTTCCTGCCCAGCTGCATTATCCCCCATTACATCTACAGTGATGGGCATAGCTCTTGGAACTGTGGCGTTGACAGCTGCTAATGCATGAAAGCCAGAGAGCTTTTGAATCCAGTGTGCAAGAGAACAGAGCTATTCCTCCCCATTCCAGTCTCTGAAAGCTACATCAGAATAGTTTGAGGATTGAGACTTTAAACAGCATCTGCTGGCCCAATGTAAGGAGGGTTTGGGTGGCTGACTGCATTTAGATGCACTCCAAGAAGTTTGTAAAAGTAGCATGGTGATGTCAAGGGCCCAGATCTTCATGGGTGTTGAGGTGTCCCTCCCATTGAGGTTGATAGGACATGGATTCTGGCCTATTTGGCATTTTAGCACCCTGGGAAGGCTAGGTCAGCAGAAAGCAGAAGAATTTCAACATTTTGAAAATACTCACAAATGCACTGACCAAGTAAACAACTTCTGAAAGCACCTATCAGGATAATAGTTTTATCAGTTCAGGTGCCAAAACAAAACACCAAAAAGATGTTTCTGGAGAGGTCTACCCAATTTAAAAACAAACAAAAAAAGCAAAAAAAAAAAAAAAATTCAAACACCCCCTACCCCTGAAAAAAGAAAAAAAAAAAAACAACAGCAAAAAGTTTTTCTCAGTGAAACAAAAGCTAAGAGTTTTTGTTTAGGGACAAAGAACACAGAATGATTCCTGCAATGAAACTGTACCTTATCCTGAAGACCATGTAGTGTTCCAGTCACACGTACGCAAAGAGATGAACAAAGGATGATTGAGATGACTAGGCTAAAGAGGAGCTTTTTTAATAGATGAAAATTAGCAATTTGGCTTATTTAGCTGAGCATGATGAAGGCTGTAACAAGACATTTACTGCACAAGCATAGCTGGAGGATGAACAGAGAAGAGCTAACAGAAAACACGTGCTTGCAGAGGTGCAAAGGTTGGGCATACATGGGTCACGTACGCCATCTGGCAGTGAGGAGAATTTCTCACCATCAAAGGAGTGAGACTCTGGAAATAAGATCCATTAGGATTATCAAGGACAAAGTCTTCATGGGCATTAGGTTGAAGGGTGGTCTGTTTGTGAAGGCTACACCAACAACTGCAGAGGACAAAGTGTCCAACAAGTAAACTGGTCTAACTAATATATCCAGGCTTTGGAGTGTGGGGTGATGCAGAAGACCTAAATGCTTCACCCAGGGAGAGGTAGGGATCCAAGGATGCACTCAGTCACCTTTAAACCGATATCTCTAATTCACTGACTGTATCAGAAGCAGCATTTGAGAGAAAGACATCTCTAGGATGGCACCTACTGAAGCAAAGATAAAAAAATTAACCCACATATGGCACATTTTGTGTGACTAGTCATTCTGCGTCTAGTCAATACAGGGGAAAATATGTGTGTAGAACTCAGGTCAGAAGCACAAGGCTCCAATATTTATAATCTAGTTGCTAAAAAACTTTTTTTCCAACCAGAACAACTCATTAAATTCATGCATAGTCTTGGGGTGAACAAATCTGTATTCGTTCTTAGCAAATAAAAGTTCAGTGAAAAAAACACACGAAGTTTAAAAGGAACCACTTAAAACCTAGATTCTAACACTTTTCTGCTACCACTGGTAAAAAGCCAGCAAAGAATGAATCTAAATTGATGCCAGAGAGGAAATGAGAGGTATTAGGGGCTGAGTGCCTAACTCCTGCGTTCTGGCACACTGCCGTGCTGTGATTTCAAAGGTGCGGACTGGCTAATCATTCACAACTGTGTTATTAAAAGAAAAGGTTATCTAATTCTTACAATGGCAACCCAAGCAATATCACAGACTAGAGGTAGCAACAATTTACCTTCCATAGTTAGCACTGAAAGTCTTACATTAACTTTATGGAAACAGAAGTGTTGTGCAAGTGATTTGCATCGTGTTCTCTCTCCTCACTTGAGAAATGGCTGAGAGCATTGATCGCTGCCCTTCCCACTCTCCGTGAGCTGCTGTAGAAAGACAGAGGAAGACATAATGCCTGAGCTAGGCTGTGAAGGGATTCATTCAGGAGATAACATTTTCTCCTCAGCCTTACAGTCACCGGCACATACTATGCACTGAGGAGAACTACATAAAGGCCATGCAGGCTCAAAAAGCTTCTGACAATGCAGGATGGAGGCTAGAAATTCTCAGAGGAAATATAACACATGCTACTCCTATTCTTATATTTTTTCCTACATTTTTTCCTATATATCTGCTTTAGGGCATTGTCAGAGACATAAGCATTTAATTCAGAAAAGTTCTGCAGCTTCTATTGTGCAGGTGAACTTACTTCTTCTTTTGATGGCTTTTAGAGGCTAAGCTTAGTTTAGAGAGGTAAATTGTGTGATAGACTATACAGTCCCTCATCTGTCCGACCTGGGCAGGACTGAGGTTCTCCATGGCTCACCCCTGTGCGTGGCTGAGAGCGTGGCTGTGCCAGGCTGTGGGGGGAGGCAGAGCGGCGTGTGCGTGGCTGGGGGTGAGGGGGGCTGCAGACACCACTTCTTCCCCCAAAAGGCTGGCATTCCTTGGAGAGGAATTTTTCTTTATGCTCTTCCATAGGTAATGATGGTGGAAGACTGGGAAGAGAGCAAAGGGAGCCCACGGAGGTGGAGGCTGTCCAGAGCTGTCGTAGCGATCATGCATGCAAGGAGCACCATACCCAGGCTTCGGTAAGGAGGCATAAACCAAGATACAGAAGGAAGAGAGCTTAGGAAAGACAATAACAAACTAGAGGAGGGAATATTGAAAGTTCGATGTAGAAGACAGAGGAAATTTGAAGAAATCTTGAGATGGATGTCAGAAAGCAAAATTAAAAAGGAGAAAGTAACAACAGTTGTGAAAAGACTACCAGATAGGGAAATGGTAGTGAAAGACATCAGAAAATAATAAAAGTGATTTCAAGAAAAGAAGCCAAGACAAGAAAATGAAACACCATCATTACCTATGGAAGGGCATAAAGAAAAATTCCTCTCCAAGGAATGCCAGCCTTTTGGGGGAAGAAGTGGTGTCTGCAGCCCCCCTCACCCCCAGCCACGCACACGCCGCTCTGCCTCCCCCCACAGCCTGGCACAGCCACGCTCTCAGCCACGCACGGGGGTGAGCCATGGAGAACCTCAGTCCTGCCCAGAAGCACCAGCAAGAACCCCTCAGCTGGCTTCCAGGGACACCAGTTTGCCCTCTCTCATTCATCGTCTTACACTTTTTCATATTTTTAACTTAAAAGTGCACTGTGACTGAGATAAAGCAAAATACTGGCTTCAGGTTTTACATGCTAAGATAATATCAACTTCTGTTTCAGCATCCTAAATGGAAAAGAGAAAAACTTACCTGCAGGAGTAAACCTGTCAAGGATTAAGGGGATTAATTGGAGACAAATCATGTTCTTCTATCTGTGACTGACATTGGATTTTTCACTTTCAGATACTCCTCTGTTTAATCTCCTCAAGACATGTTAAGCAAAGAAAAAAAATAAAATATCTAGAGCACAACTTCAGAGCATGTTTTATCACAAAGTCTCAGGAAAAATAGAAAGTGCTCTTTGTAGGTGGCAAGAATCTCACCTGAACCAGCTACAGATCTGGGAGGCGGGAGGATGTTTTCGTTTTTTTTTTTTTTTACTTAAATGGCATCAATTTGTTTCTGACTGTCAAAAGACAGTCAATTAAAAACAAAAGCAGGGAAAGAAGAGAGAGTGCTGGGAAGCAGAAGGTGCTTCAGCACAGAAGAGCATTGCTTTGAGGATAAGAAATATATTCTGACTTCACAGTGCTGCACTGCAGTGGAAGAATAGACTTCCTGGAGCTAAGAGGGTGAGTTTGTATATCATAATGTACTCGTGTCCTAGGATTTATTTCCACAGATGTAAGGCTACAAAGGAGTGTGTGAAAAGGTTAAACAGCTCATTTTAGAGTCTCTTTTTTCCCCGTCAGATTCACAGGAGCCCAAGCTTAAAAATCATTCTCAGCTGTTGACGTGCCTTAGACAAGACCAGGCTGCAGGAGCTGTGGTGCCCAGGGTGGGAGCAGAAGACCTCTGCTCTGCACATCTCTTCCAAAGGGACTAGAGCGCACTGCCCTCTGCAAAGGCTGGTGTGGAGGGTCTGTTAGGGCACGCTGGCTGGAGGACCTGTGCAGCAGGAGAGATCAGCTCTCTCTTGTCTTGCACAAATCAACCTCAATGGCCAAAGCCCAAAGCCAAGATGTCACAACTGCCTGGCCTGAAACTAACTTGGGGCAAGCAACAACAAAAGTACAATCCCTGCTCTGGCAGGGCTCCCGCTCATGGTGCAGGCATGTTGTGCCACTGTGCAAAATATTAGGAGACTTTTCAGCTGTAGGTATCCTTAAATGCAGGGTCCTGTAAATTGGGCACAGCAGGGTCAGACACCTGTGATCATAGGGAAGACAACTAGCTGCCCAAGGTAGAGAAACAGAAGAACTGGACGCCTCATTTTTGAGGTCAGTTCTTCAAAGCAGGGGCTGTCAGTCCCTGTGCATTTGTAGGGCACCTTGCACGGAGGGGTCTTCATGGCAGCAGCCACCGCTCCAAGCTTATGCAACCACAAATGCTTATTAATAACTGTATCAGTTTTGCATCTCACTCTCTAAAACAGGTTGCACCTCCTCCCACCCCCACCCCAATCAATCAAAAGCCCTTAAAATAAATCTTCTCATTCATGCTTATAATCAAGTCTCAGAGAAAAAATAACAGTAGGTATTCGCTATCACACAAAATCAGGTTATTATCCCGAAATTCTGCCTAGCAGAACATAAAAGATACAGTTTGTCTGTGCCCCTCTCAGTCTTTGTGTTATTTCTTTCTCTGATCTTGCTTCTTAATCCTTCATTGGTGAATGCTATTTTGAGTTCAATACAGCATTTGTTTATCACCTATATTACAGAAGTGCCTCTTCTGTCACTGTGACGGATGATTTCCATTGCTATTCACAGACCATGTGTGAGCACAAGGGACAGAATCTGCCCCAGACACCCTCTGTAAAGCCAAACACATCCACAGGCTGTGGGTAATACTTGGCACTTCACTGAATCTAAGCTGCTGTTTTCATAACAGATGCTTATTACTTTATACTTGAAAATCACCGTGTAAAATTTTAGCTTCTTCCAGGAAGCACAAAAGTCACTCAGATATAGAAGGTGAATTTCAGATAAAGTTTTGTAACTGAGCAAGTCATTAGTTAGCAAATTTAAAATCATTGGTGTGCTCTGAATCATCACTTAATCCCAAATACAGCTTTTGTTGTTTTGGTGCCAGTGATGGCACCGACAAAATACCGCATCCAAAAAATGTCATAATGTAATTTCAGCAGTAATTGCATCACAGGAAGAAAACATCGCAACTGAAAAAATAGAGACATTGCATTGAAACTGTAGGTGGACTTCCATGTTCTTTGGCAGAAGTAATCCAAAATCTGTAGATGCGGCACAACTATTTTAACATTTCAGAGACCTGTGAATACCAGACAGAAGTGCTCACTGTAATTGGAAATGAGGGTCTATTAGAAAGTCAGGTATCTAAGACTTCTTACATAAATCACCACAGTCTTGTCAGTGGCAGCCCACCACACCTTAGAATATAGTCATTATAATTCTGTGCAACTTGTCTAGAGGTTCACCTGGGGCACGGCCAGGGCTGGGATGAGGCCACGCTCCACTTTCAGAAGAAAGATCATGTATGTTCCAATAGGAAGAATGAAGGGACCCAAATTACCTCTGCAGGAGATCTTTGGTCACCACATGTGACAAAAAAGATCGTGGCAAGACTAGCTGGAGACTGTGACCCACGCTTGTGGGCAAACAATGACATTTGGGGAAGAGGGAAACAAGAAGCAGAATTTGTTTTGAGAATTATTATTTTTCTAAGCTTTCAAATTTCATTTTAAAATGTAGTCATAAATCCCTATCTTCAAAATCACAGAAGCGGCACGAGGTAGGAAAAAAGGAAAACTGAAAACATTTTTTCATCTAATCATTCATTGGAATGTTTTAAGATCCCTCACTGGCTGATTGGTTAAAATCAGCATGATACAGGGACAATGCGGAGTCACAAATTTCTGGCATATAATACATTCCCCAGGAGTCACTCCATTCATTCACAGAAGGAAATTTACCTAAATGAAAACAGCAGAATGCCTAGAATTGTGTATCATAGGCAAATATATATTTCTCCAAATGATCTTCTTTCATGTTCTTTGCCATAAGAAATGTCACTTTTTTGATCTTCTATGCTTAAAGGTTGTCAGTAATTACAATTCTCCTTGTGTTGTCTGAAAGGGGTGAAATAAAGGGCAGGTATTAAAACTTGCTAGGCTTAATTAAAATGTTTCCAGAATCATGCTCAGAGAGATGAGTTTCCTTTAAAAAGTGAAATATTCATTTTTAATGTTATGACATTTCCATCCTTCACTTTGATTATACTGTTCAATCCATTAATATTTCCACTGAAACCTTTCCATGAAATAACCGTAGTCCACTGCAATTGTGCTTGTATATTCTGTGCATACAATACCAGATAATAAGGCTCATATAGTTTTATCTCTGTAGTTCCATTAAAGGTAATAATGATGTTTAATGGTTTCATCACCACTTTACCGATGAATCATTCCATTTGTGCAGCTGCGAAGCACACAAGGGGAACCATGCTCCCTCACAAAAGGGAATAAAAAGGAAAAGCGGACAGAAAGGAGTAGAAGGAAAAAAGACTAAAAATCCTACACATTGCTAACACCAACTGTATAGCGGCAAAGTAAACCTGCACAGTTCACAGAAGCTCCTTAGAAAGGTGGGACGTGGTGTCACAGGTGAGGCATAGCTCAAGCTGCTCACCCCATTAAGGCCATAAAATTAGAGAGGACATGATGATTAGGCATGAAAAATAGGTGGAGCTGAGGTCCATGAAACTTCCAGATCTAGGTGCCCCGTACAGACTAGAAAGACGTAGTCAAAAAAGGATAATCTTAGCAGGGGATGTACCAAGAAGTACCAGTGTCCACAGTCCTCCTCCCTGAAAGTCCATCATGGCTTGCACACCAGATGCTTAGCTGAGGTCCTGGCCATCTGCTTGGGAAAGGCTGGAAGAGAGCATCCATCCCTGCTGGTGCCCTGGCAGAAGCACTGGTGGCTGAGCCTCCACTAACGTGCAGCACATGAAGCACCTACGAGGAAGACATCCTAAAACACCTGCAGGTGCACCGCAGCTGCTGCATCAGTGTGCAATGCTGGTGGTGCAAGAAGCTCTTCAGCTACCTATCAGTGCCAAAGTTTCCATGCTAGTTAAATGGTAAAGGAGCTTTCAAACAGCACTGGTCTGTTAATCTGTCTTCTCAGCTAAACCATCGAGGTTAGGTTAAATAAAGAGACCCTGGTAGGGGAAGAACAACCATGAGTGTCTGAGGGGCTACAGCAGAGGTTAAATACTTTGTTAGAAGGGAATCCTAAATGTGTACCTTTTCCAGGTGTTTTCTTCAGCATTTTCCCTGTGATGGGGATGACTGTGCATTTGGAGAGAGAAGTCGAGACAGCAATAATTTTGAAAGACCCTCAGGGATTAGTTACTCATGCAGAAAACAGCACCACTCCAGACTCGCACCTGCTTGAACATCCATCCCCGTGGGACATTCTCCTCCTGCAGACTACCTTCTCCAAGGGCTCTGTGTAGGGCTGCTCCCTTCTCTGACTCGAGTAAAGATATTTAGAGAGTTTTCATTTATAATCTGTCAAAACTTCTTTCACTGCCTTCTGCAAGGAACGTGTGTGTGTGAGTGGGAAAGGCGTATGTGCAGCCCAGAAGTCTTGTCTTCAGGTTTGTCTCTTGATGACCTTTTTCACTTCCCTCAGTTGTCCTGAGAGTGATGGTGAAACCAGAAGGGCTGCGGGAAAATCCATGGTTTCTCACTGCAGGTTTTCACAGCCCAGCCTGGTGCCCTGTGCCTGCCAGCCCTGTGCCTTCCCGCTGCACCGCTGTGAGGTCCTGAGGCAGAGCAACCACACCTCCCTCAAGCTGAGTTTTAATTGCCTTTAGCAGTGGTCAGGTTTCACTCATGCCCTTTTACAGTGCAGGCGTGTCTCAGTCTCATTGCGCATAAAATGGAAAACATCTCACGTTTTCAGCTCACGTAGTTGGATTCTTTACTATTGATGAGGTCCCGAGTAATGTGTGCACGCCATAAATAGCACCTGAAACCTGCCTAGGAAGATACACAGATAGGATGGAGGATTGTCATAATCGAAAGAGGCACCTGGACTCTCAGTATGAAAGCAGAGGTCTGTCCAAAAGAATGGTTTAAAAAGTGCATATCAGAGCATTAATTCTGTAGCTTAGAAGCGTTATCATCTTCTGCACTTCACTAGACATATTTGCGATTGCTGCAAGATGCTGTTTCTTTCAGATAAGAGCGGCACAGTAAATGTCAGGATCAGCAGCGCTGGGCTGACTGGGGGAGACGCTGTGCTGTAATCTATAGAGCTCTGCATTTTCTCCCCATCCAGATTTTGAAAGCTGTCTAAATTCAGAGAGTATCTATGTTATATTTTAGAATTAGAGCCCCAGAGGGCACCATTCAGTCAATACAAAATGCCATCAAATCACTTGGGGTAAAACCTTTTGTTGACTTTCCTGACGTCTCATTTTATATAGTAAGTTTTTTTGGTGGGGTTTTTTTTTTTTTTTTTTTTGGATATGTACAGATGAAACAAGCTTTGCTTAAATGTATTTTCTGGAAGTGCTGGGTTTTTTTCACAGGGAATAAAGATCAACCTTTATACTGTGAAGTCTGTTTGTAGCTGCAGTAGAGGCTGCAACCAGTATATAAACCAGATCTCCGTAACCGATTGTGGTTCCAGTGAACGCAGGGAGAAGCAGCATTTCGCACCAATGAAAAATTTCATCAATAGACTTAAACTGTGCATCTTTTACACAACTGAGTCATGCATTTCAATTGTGTGACTGAAGCAATAAGGAGACACAGGAACCTATGAGGTGATTACCATCATCTACCTCCCTTTCAGCTTGCACCCAATCCATGGTGCCTGGGTTTACCACCAAGCTCTGGCAGCAGTAAGAGAGGGCTTCCTTGGACATTTCTGCCAACCCTTGGCAAAACCCTGTCCCCAGGACAGTCGTTTGTATCTGGGCTGTTAATCTGAGGGCCATCCCAGGGGTTTGGTTGCCTGGGCTCAGGGTGAGATGAGAGAGGACAGCCAGTGGCCTTGATTGAAGGAGCTGAAGGAAGTGTCTGCAGATGCTTTCCCCACCTTTGTGGCCTTCTTTTAAGCTAAAGGTCTTCCACTTTGTCCTCAACAGAGTTACACCACACCTCCATCAAAGGTATGTCTGCATCCAGGCTCATACTTCCCTGATCTGGACCTGTGGACTTGGCTCCCTGGCTTGACTGGGACCTGCCCCGCTGCTGAGGACTTGCTGGGTGCTCGCTGGACTCTCATGCAACCCCGTCTGCTCACCTTGCTCTTGTGCTGTGGTCGGTGAGGCTGTTGCCTGCATTGCCCCGGGGTTCCTGGCTCCCCTTTGCTGCAGAGCTGCCAGCCCTTGCTGCTCCCTGACAGCCAGAAACAGGGATGAAAAAATTTGCACCTCCAGAAATTGGTTTATTGTGCCTATTTGCTGGATGCTGTTACCCTTTTGTCTCCAGTTCACCCTAAACCTGCTTTTGAAATCCACTAATCCAATGGCTTCAAGGGGCTTGTCTCCTTGCACTCTTTCTCCTTTAAACTCGGAGAGATTTTCCTTCAAATATAGTTGAGGCAAGTACAGGTGACCCCCCTCCCCGGCCCTTGCAAGCCCAGACATAAGACTGAGACAATTGAAATAGCAATTTGCAAAAAAGAATGGAAATAGGTCAGGGTAAATAAAAAAACGGCCTGCCAGGCTGCAGCTCCCCCCTGACGGTCTGCAGACTGCCCCAGGTAGCTTTGCTTCAGGTTCAGCTGCAGGTCAGTAGCAAACACCTCATGTCTTAGAAACTAAAGGTTTTTGCAATACAGAACAATGTCTGGTTGTTTATTCTTCAGGAGGCATCTGGGGATTCCAAAGGAGTCTGTAACCATTAATGAAGCAAGTAACGATAAGCAGTAACAATCCACTTGTGATGTACTGGATTTTAGCATCCAGTCCCTAAAGTACCAATTTAGCTGCAGTAACTTTTTAAAACAAATAAACATGCTTTTACATAGAGTGTTTGTCCTCAAGGTCCAACAACCTTTGTGGGCTCTTGTATCTTTTAAGACATCTCCTATGCACAGAGATCTCTGGATTTATTCCTTTTCCCACGCATGCAGCCCTCTGCATCAGATCACGCCACAGCAGCAGAGGCAGCAGCATGAATGGAGGGGCTGGCCCTGAGGAGAAGCATCTTGAACCCCATCTTCCTTTGAGGGTAGGTCTCTGCAGCACACTGCTGATCTCCTCACCTCTGTGCCTTACACCACCGACCGGTGGTGGGCAGATCACTGCAGAGATGCTGGGATGCAGTGATACGGCTGCACAGCCATGGGGGGAGCGTAGGACAAGAGCCAGTTGTGGGAACCTCCCCTCAATACGAGAGACTTGAAGCATCAAGGAATATGTAAATGCACAATGAGGAGTCAGGCTCTCATTATTTTTTTTAGCAAGCTCTAAGCTCCTCGGGGCAGAAACCAATTTATCACTGTTTGCATGCACAATTAGCATCATAGGAACCTCAAGCTCCACATGGGACCCCCGGCCCAAGCAACAAGTAATACTAAGCAGCTCCCCAGCTGTTTGGATTTGATTTCTGTGTATCATATGTAAAAATATTTTAAAGTAAATGAAGGAATGGGAGAAACTGACCACAGCATTGCAGTGACCATGTACAAAGTTGCAACATGACAGAGTCAAAAAAAAGTTTAGTCTGATTTTTTTCACTTACATTAGACAGAAGTTACTTGCAGCATTTGTGCGTAAAGTATCTTCCAAAGGAATAATCACTTTCCAATGTAAATTGGCAATTACCTTTAGCTGTTTTTGTCAATTAGCCTTCACTCTGGTCCACCTCCAGTGTTCCTCCTTGCCATTTATGCTGCCTCCTTGCAGAACAATGGTGCTTCCAGCTGGAAAGACCTGAGATGGGACAACGCAAGTTTTTGCTGTAATATCCATTAAAGAAAGACACACAAAAAAGGAGTTTTTAAACAGCCAGTTTACAGAAAGATAAGCTAAAACAAGAGGGAACTGAAGGACTTCTGATGCATTTAATTATTTTCTGGATTATATTAGGCACTGGCACCATATAGGGGACATCAGGAAATTATTAACTCCAGCCATAAGGGTAAGGAAATTAGAGCAAACTGCAGCATTTCAAACTATAGGCTGAACAGTTTCTAGATACTCTTGAACTAACCTCAATGTGGAAATGCCACCAGATCCTTCCACTTTGTTTCCTAACCCCCAGAGATCAGCAAGTCCAGCCTGGGGAATGGGATGGAGCATCCAGCCCTGGAGCAACATGGGGTGCAAATGTGGTCCAGTGCAGCTCCACCTCCCCACCCCAGCCCAGGTTTCACCTGCTCCATCTGCCTGGAGCCATCCCGCCAGCTCAGCAGAGGATGCTCACCCTCCCTCTGCCACCTGCGGAGCTTGGGGACCAGGAATGGGGAAACGGGTTTCCCCTCAGCAGCACTACAAACCAAGCCTGTGTCGGCCCATAAAAGCTCCCTCACCTTGTCCCTCCAGAGAACAACCTTTCAGGAAGAAAGCACAAGTTGTGTGTGAGAGATCTGCCAACCCCAAATAGCATCTGGGCTGGCTGGGGTCTCACATTTCCACACGGAATGCTTAACTGCCATGACTGAGGGGTTATTAGTCTTTTTTTCAGGCTTGGAAAGCCATTTTAAGCTACAACTGTGGTTTCAGACACTCCCCAGGGCAGACTTATCTGGCTTTGGAGGCTCAGCACAGAAATGAGAAGGATTCAGTGGCATTTCCAAATTCGGATGAGTTCAGAGTGCCTAGAGGCTGTTCAGTCCTGTGGCTTGAATTTATGACCACTTCTCCCTCTGCCTGCTGATTTCCTTCCCCGTGTCCTTTCTGCCTGCTATGAAGACATGCTGTTCTGGTGAGAAATACGAGGCACGTGCTTTCGTCCTGACAGCCTGCTGCCCACCACCTTCCCCGTTCCCCTCCCGAGAGACAGCATGGACACGTTGGCCATGCCTGAAGCTGCCACTTCCATCCAGAAGCTGGAGAATTGCCCAAAAAGGGAAAAAGGCCACATCAGCCCAAAGCGCTAGAGGATGACCGATACAAAACAGATAAAATGCAGCAATATGATCATTTTGCAATAACCTAACCATGCATTATTTATAGGTATGAATGCAGGAGAGCTCCGTGCTTAATCCTACCTTATATCATCTTCATTTATGTTATATAATTTAAATTTATTTTTTCTCATTGCATCAGATCTTTCTTCAACTACAACTTCTCATTCATATGCTTCCCTTGAACTCACTGCCTGCCATGGACGAATTTGGTCTAGCATGCAGAACCATCTTGGTGTTTAATACAATTTAGTACTTGAATATTTACCAATCATGTCGTCTCCATAGCTAACACAATTCATGTGAAAGAAGTTTCACACCAATTCATTGTTATGGGCAATGCTGGTATTGGATGCCAAATGATGTAGCATCACCTCCCTCAGGTGACAAAGCAGATGTGGAGGGACACATGGATGCTGGTTTTCCCCAGACTCGGTCCCCTGGTTACACGTGAGATGCTCTGACCACAGGCAGGTGCCCTCAGCCTGTCTAACAGAGGGAGTAAAGACATAGTGGTTGAAGACAGATTATCTTCTTGTGAGTAGACATGAGCATCTGAGGAAGCTTGAAGAGTTAAAAATCTAAGGCCCCATATAATGTATGTAATTACATAAATGTGTATCTTATTTTGTCATCACCAAATCTAGCTAAATGCAAAGCACAACTTTAGGATAAAATATGTATTTAGGTAGCTAATAATATAAAGGCAGTAGCAGTGAACAGTGTCTTGAGAGAATAAAATTTACCCATTATACAATTTAAATATAACACTTCCGCCAGGTTTCTTTCTTCAAAGATTTGCAGTGATATTTCTGAGGCAGGGTCTCAGATTTGAGTAGAGATAATGTTCAATGTTAACTCCTAAATAAAACCATTGACATACACTGTGAGAAACCATTCTTATGATAATTATGCAATATTTGTATTAGCAATCACAGGACATATAGAAGTCTGATCACATTTAAATCTTGGTCTTCAGCTTATATGTTTCCAAACTTTACAGTGAATCCGCACCCTGTTCATTTTGAAGCACCTTTTCCTTGTTGTCTGATGAAGCAGGATATCAGTGTGACAGCTTCCAAGGTTTTCACTTATATGTGCTTTAAAAGTACTAAATTAGCGTTAGTCAGAACATGGTAGAAGTCTCTAATTTCAGAAGTTGTAGACATTAGGAGAGCATTTGCAAGCTAGACATGGTGGCTGATAGTGTAGCTTAAATCTTAATGCAGAAAGTTTAGGAAGGGATATTTTCAACTCTGTGAAGTAATGAGTAAAAATGAATACATTAATATAATAAAGTCTTTGCATGAAACTTCTGTGGATATGAATTGTATAATAAGACATAATTTATAATGGCTTATGACAACAGACTTAATATTCATTAGTGTGACTGCAGTTTATTAATCCAAACTTGTTTTATGTTTGTTGAACTAACTTAAGGCTTTCATTGAAAAAAAGACATTATAATGGTATCTCCCTTCTCAAGCAGCACTGCTGAGCATAAGGAGACCAGTAATGTTTGCCAGGCTTTAGGATTTATTGAGCTCTTAAGAAAGATAATTTGTTTGGGTTTTTATCTGCCTGGAGAAAAACTTCTTTCTGCATGTAGCTGAGCAGTGGTCACAAAGTGGAATACATGGATTATGGCATTTTGGAGCAGGAAGGACACTTGTTTTGAATCTAATCACGCACTGGTAAATGATAAGTTAATTTGACCATCGATCTGCTCACTTTTCTAAAAATTAAAACTGTAGATAATACAAGAGAAGCAATTTAATGCTTTATTTATCCATTATGCTGCAGCTTCATAAAGGAAAGCCCGTGCCTTCAGCATGTTTAGTCCCCGTAGTCGCTCGTTCGTCCATGAAGTGAAAATAAACAAAATATCATGGAAAAGGCAAAATGTTGAATTGGTAGTTTAGTTCTTCTCTTACATTTCTGATATTACCCCCATCTGAAAGTACAGCAATTATTGAAAGACCGCTGCCTTCTGAGACTAGAGTAAAATGCATTCACATTAAATATTAATTTCAGTATTTCCATGCACACATATTTGAGAACGTACAGACGTGTACACATGCTAAAAATACAAAAAAACCCCATAGCTTGTGCAGGTAATACCATTTGCCTTCTGGGCAAAGTGAATGTCATATTAATAAATAAACATGGAGAAGCCAAGATGCCAACCCATTTGGGGAAAAAGAAAAGCCAAAAAAATATTTAAAAGATATTCGTATTTTTAAAATTTGCATGGGCTTTATGCAGAGAGTGTGCTTGAAGGAAAAGATAGTCCTGTGTGCAGGAAGAACCTGAAAGAGTGATAAAAGTAGCCCATCTAAGGAGTTACCAGCCCTGAAGCCCTCCAGACCAACTCCATCACATACTCATAAGGTCAGGCAGGTGAGAGTGGTGGAAAGATTTGCTGGTGGCTCAGAGCTGCTCAAAGTAGTAACGACAAAGGTACACTAAGCAGCATTAGGAAGGGCCTTAGGAAAATGAGTGACAAGGCGGTAAGATACCAGATGAAGTGTGATATAGATAAATGTAAAAAGATGCACATGACGGCCAACGGTTCACACATAAAATGCTGGCTTCTGAGCCATGCATAACCACATACAGGAGTGAGGCCTCGGGAAATGGCAGCTATTTCCTTAAAACCATCATCTCAGTGTTTGGTAGAAGTCAAAAAAGCAAAGAAAATTAAAGGAAATATTAGGTAAACAGTGGTTTCAAGGGGAAAATGGGGAATTCCATAAAAGAGAGATCTCTTGGAGGTTACTGAACAGACAAGCCAGGACCGGCAGAGGAGATCCTTTGAGCTGAAATTGGCAGAGGTGGCGTAAGGTAGCAGGAAGAAATATCACACAGACTACTCCTGATTTTATGCTTCCCTAGGTATCTGCTTACAGGCACTTTTGGGCTAGGTGGATATTTGCTCTGAACCACTATGACCATTTCCATGTTCCTATGGGATACAGGAGGGCTGCATTAAACTCCAGCTCATGCACAGGGACCAGGTATGTTCTTTGCCTGGTAATTTAATTTGAACCTCGAATAAATTTTCCCAGATACCTAAGTGAATGTAAAGTTTGTGGCCTTTCATAAGGCGACATATGCACCTATGAAAATTATTCCCAATGGCTTTCAGTGAACTTTGCAGAAGCAGGAACATTACGAGCTTTTTAAACCAAAAGTCCTGACCCTTTCATTCAAGTTGGGAGGCAGCCAGCACACCTGTGGATGCTGGAAAACAATTATAACGGTAATTATTTGCGGTTTAGTACTAAAATTATTAGCCTTACTGTGGAAATTCAATCTAGTTAAAAGTTGGCTTCTGTTCATGCAACGTCTGAATCGCTCTGCCTTTCCTTGAACCCTACGTGACAAGCAGCACGCTTTGTGAAGGTTACTCAGCAGGGAATAGAGCCGTTTTATTCCAAATGCACATAATGAGAGGGTGCGAGAGGAATGGTTGAGTCAGACGCAGTTTGCCATTTGTCACTGCCTACGTGGGATTAAGCAAGTGACCTTATGATGAAAGCCCAATATTAGTAGATTATTTATGAGGGCTGTTTGATATTGGAAAAACACTCCACAAAAACGAACACTTAACTGTTGTGATATAAAGATGTATTTGTCCTCCTTTGCTCGACTGTAAAAAAACTCCTGTTGCACTTATACTTGGTTAGCCCCATTTCAGCTGTCAGTCCCTGCCTGAGTGACGTTGTAGAGATACCCATATGGATGGACTTCAGAGCCATGTTGCAGCTTCTTCCCAGCCCTGTCTCTGGCCCTGTTTCCTTCTTCTGGCTGGAGCACTTGGGTGGATCCTGGCCCTTGTTCATTACTTGCCACGTCAGGGCTGCCAGACCCAGTTATCAAATCCTGTGGGACTGTGCCTGTGAGTGTGGGCAGGATTTGCACTGGCTCATGTTTGGCTCCCAGCTTGTGTCTCCCCATGGAACAGACAGCCCTCACTGCCCCCAGGGCGAGACCTCCCCATCAGTATGGTCAGTAATAATGGGTGATGCTGACATTTTCACAACAGGTCTACTTCAGTGTTGTTTGACTGGATGTTAAGCTTCAATGAGTATTCCATTGGACAATTATTATTGTCATGGCCCTCTGTGATAGTTACTAGGCTAGAGGAGTCCTAGATGAAAACATAACTTTACCCAATCATTCCTTCATACAGTCAAACTTGTGGTTGCTCTATAACATATATGCAAGAGGGATGTTCTTCTAAGTCAAAGACTGAAGAGTGTGAAGAATTTCATGTTCTCTGCCAGTAGCTTACAATGGCGACCTTCAGTGCTAAAAATGGTCATCATTCTCATAGTTTTACCTTTGGTTTCAACTTGAAGGCAGTAGATCTCTGTGTATCCCGCAAAAGAGTAGGGTTACTACAACTTGAAGCTTCTTATATTTACATATGTTTGATCTGACTGTGTATAATTTGATGTCATTTCATGTTCTTTCTCTCAGTTGACACAGCTTCCATTTATTAAACTCTGCAAATACAAAATGGGAAACACAGCTCATCCCAGTTCCATTTCTCCTCTAGCATTGTTTTGCTATCTCCAGTCCTCTGAGGTTCTCAGTTTCCTGATGTCTTGTTGACTTCACCGTGCTTTACTATTCATCTTCCTACAGAATAATCAGTGCGGCTACTCAGAGTTAAAGGAGTCTAAAATGTCAAAGATGTCTGAAATCCTGCAGGGCACCTATGTTCTCCAGCATCTTCCATGTAGGATTTCAAAGCAATTTTCCATTGCCAAAGGAAATGATGCTTTCCTCCCTCCTTCAGTCCATACTCTTCCATTCACCAAATATTATTGCTGTTTAAAAACATTTTTTTTCTTTTGTGAAGTGAAGATGCCAAAGGCACTCAACCAGAAAGTTTGATCCCTTTATTCAACTGTGTCATTTGGTCTAATAAGACATTAAATGCAGGTGTTACCTGCACCTACAAACATTGCTTCCCTGCCTCCTTTGACTGGTAATTCTATTAGCCCTTAACATTAACTGAGGTATTCTGTTTGAACTTTTAGGCTGCCACACCTGAAAGCCAGCAATGCCCAGGGCACTTGTGAAAGATGATATTTATGCTGTAAAGGGAGTCTATAGTAAATTAGGATTGCAGATTGTTCTATTCCGAACAGCTAGAATACAATATTTTAGAACAGCAGCACCACTATCTGATGTGAAAAATAAACTCTCAGAAAGTTCTGGATGAATAAAGCCCTGAGCAACTTGGTCTGATCTTGTAGCTGATCACCTCCTGAGGTTCTTTCCAACCTGAATGATCCTGTGATTCATCTGAAGTGGATCTCTCCCAAGTCCAAAAGAAAGCACTGTGCAAGGCAGCTCCTTAATGGATGTTTACTTTTGGAGACAACAGATAATTTCTTCTTCTGGAAATCTGAACCTTGTGGCAAAAAATTTTTTTCACTGATATACTCAATTCATCCATTTACTGTAGGTTGATTTTGACATTCTGAAAGTAATCCAGATGCCAACTGTATGGAGCAAAAAGGGAAAGTAGGAAGAAAAGGGAAAGAAAGAAAGAAATATAAATATCAAAAGAAACTGAATAATTTTTTGTCACTCTCCTTCATAACATCTAAAGGTTACTTACTGCCCAAGTGACATAGTATTTATGACATCTGAGAATTTCTTTAGTATATTCATGCTTTTAACAAAGATGCAAAGATGCTATAAGTCGGGTAGATGTGCTTGTATTGCTTGAGAAATGTACCTTACAGATTCTTAGAAAGGGCTGATGGGCCTTTTTAACTGTGGCTTATCGACTGTTTTTACATTTCTGTGATTTAGCCTTGTCTGGGCTTAGTCTCTACTGGAGTCTTCCCTAGAAACTGGCTATCTTAGGCTACTATTTCAAGGTTTCTTGTATCTTCCTTTGGATATAAAGGAAAAAAAGGGAGAGGCAGAAAGTAACTTAGAAAGTGGTCTAAGTGTCAAATTTTAAATTGTTGCTATGTAGCATGCTATCTCTAAGAAGAGGGTATAATATACTAGAAAATACGAACTTGGCAAGATACATGTATAATGAATATTTTATACTGCTTTCGGTGCATAATTTAGATAGTTTGAAAGAAGTCTTGCATCTGTTGTGATATCTCCACCCCCAGAAACACCCAGAATGCTTCCTTCATAGCACCCAATAGGCTCTTGCCTCAGATCATTGAGGCTTTAAAAAAAGAGATGAGAAAACTCCAGTGCAAAGAACCAGGGAGAAAGGAAGAAACCTGATTCAGAGACTTTCAGCCATGGGCAAGTGTATAAGATGACAAGTTGAAAAGACCTCTCCCGTCTCCCCTCATAAGACTGACTTCCACTGGAGAAGGATCAGAAGGTGACCTTGGCAAGGCAGGGCAATGACAGCAAAACAAAAGCACAGATGGGTAACTTTAAAAACTCACCGGGGACATCAAGCCTAAGAGAGTGAAGGCTATTAGTTGTTCCCAACCATATGAAACAAAACAAAGGAAAAACATACTGTGTTTTGCTATTTTTCTTTAGTGATTTTGTTTAGAGTTGTGTAATTTGGAATGTAATCCTTTGCCATAATAC
This sequence comes from Fratercula arctica, assembly GCA_947846985.1. NCBI lineage: Eukaryota > Metazoa > Chordata > Aves > Charadriiformes > Alcidae > Fratercula > Fratercula arctica. Next base: position 109,021,519 of record CANTUZ010000003.1, read on the forward strand.
AATAATATTCCTTGTATCCATTCAAGCCATTTTATTAATCTTAAGGGCATTTGATCATTTGACAGACCACAGCAGCAGCATGTTATGTGCTTGGCAGACACATCCCTTCATTATCTGTAATTCCCCTCAAAATTCAAGGATTAGAGTGTGGTTTTCATCAATGAACAAGGACTATCTTAGAGGCTACTAACACAGAGAGAAATATATACATGCGCGTTAATATATCTAAGGGGCCAGAGACAATCCATCAGACAGGGTAACCCCATATAGTGGAAAAATGAACCTTGCTGTGTGGGAGGAAAAGAGGAATACCTTTACTTTAGAAAAGAGAAAGAGATTATACAGTCGGCGGAAGGCTGTACAGTTGCAGCAGCCCTGGGAACTGAAAGCTATTATTTCTTGAGAAAATGCCTAGGATCCCAGTTTACACATTGTCAAATTATTCTAAATTCCAAAGCAGCAGTAAAATTATTAAAGCATAATTTTTCAAAAAAGCTGTAGAAAGTTACTATTTTCTATTATACAATGTAGGGATCTATAGAAATTATGGTCTTATGCTGGAGGCAGTGATCAGTGTTCAAAAATGTTTATATTATATATCCTCCAATCACTGCACAAATTCTGTCACAATAACTGTCTACAGGCAACTCAAGACTAGTCAGAGCACAGCCATTTGAATACTTTCTGAGTATAGTCAATGGCTTGAAATGTTACCAGCCTGCCAGAAGGCAGGGTCCTGTGAAAGGGAACTTTTCTTGTACCAGTCAGGCACTGGGCAGCACCCCTACAGGCTGCCTGCCGCTGGGACAACTCCACTTGGTAGAATATATTTAGTGACTATTAACAACATGGTATCGTGGGCTAAAGAAAGGTAACAGACAATGAAGAAGGAACATTTGTGGGTTGGGAAATTAGTCAATGTTTTGATCTTAAGAAGAGAAAGTTTAGAGAGATTAATTTCAAACACAGTTTGTACAACAGCAACAAGTCCTCTTTGGCTGTCAGAGTCACCCAGCCTGGAAGAAACCAGGCAGTTGCATGCGCTTGAGGAAATGGGACAACCTGGGCTTCTGACCCTTGACTTGAAGTATCAGCCCCTTTTAGTTTTGCCTCCAAAATCCCTAGCAGCACAATAACTGATGGTCTGTGCTTGCTCTTGGTGACATCCATGGCTGAACCCTCACTGATTTGAGAGCCAAATTTTGCCTCTAGCTTTCAAGAGTAGCTATGATGCATTTATTCCTGGGTACATAACATTTCCTGTGACAAAAACATCCTTTATAGGTAAAATCAGAACTATTATTAAATCTTTCATAGAAGGCAATACAAATTTGACCACTTTTTATCACAGTTTTACCACGCAGAATATCCCAAAACAAACCAACAAATGCATGTTTGCACGTTTAACCATGACATGCTTTTCTGATGAAATATTCATTCCTAACATACACTGTCCAGGAGAAATAATATATGTTAGAGGTCTGTTAAAGGTTTATTAAATCACCTGAATAGCACATAGTGTTCAAAGAAGAGCAACAAAGCTGGTGATGGGTCTAGAGCACAAGTCCTATGAGGAGCAGCTGGGGGAACTGGGGGTGTTTAACCTGGAGAAAAGGAGGCTGAGGGGAGACCTTGTTGCTCTCTACAACTACCTGAAAGGAGGCTATAGCAAGGTGGGGGTCGGTCTCTTCTGCCAAGTAACAGGCGATAGGACAAGAGGAAACAGCCTCAAGTTGTGCCAGGGGAGGTTCAGATTGGATATTAGGAGAAAATTCTTCACCGAAAGGGTTGTCAAGCATTGGAACAGGCTGCCCAGGGAAGTGGTTGAGTCTCCATCCCTGGAGGTATTTAACAGACGGGTAGACATAGTGCTTAGAGAGATGGTTTAGTGGTGGACTTGGCAGTGCTAGGTTTACAGTTGGACTCAATGATCTTAAAGGTCTTTTCCAAACTAAATGATTTTGTGATTCTATGATTATAGCAATATGACAGAGATTATCATTAAAATGTTTTATATTTTAATACTACAGAGTATTGAGCATACATGTTAATATTAATGGGGACGTGAGTATAAACTAGCACATACCACTTGATTTCTGTTTCCAGTCCAAGCCATTTTCAAAGTGATGAAATAAAGTTCAATCAAAATTTCACAAGGATCTTCAATGATTAAACTGCAGCTGAAATACAGCACATAAAAAAATATCTGGCAATTACTTGCAATACATTTGTGACAGTCATAATCTGTTTTGACAACTTGAGAACAGCAAATGGAGAAATTCATCAAACAAGGAGCAATACTTGTAAATAGATGGAAGAGAACTGAGTGAGAAAGCAGTATTATGCTCATAGTCTAACAGGCACATGCCTGGAGATTAGGCATCGTTCTCCTTTCAGTGTTTCTCTTTGGTGACTCTGAAGGACATGAATTGGTGAGGACTGATCTACAACCAGAAAAGGAAGGAGTGTTTGTTCCCAATCATTGAAGTTCATGAAGGAAATAAACCCCAAAGACTTTCACAGTGCTGCCTTTACCAGAATTTCAGGAAATGCATAGCTGATTTGGGCATAATTTGACACCTGTCGTAGAAGGAGAAGCTGCCTGCTAATTCAGAGAAAGATGATGAGATGCACTACGCAAGAAACCTGACCACTGCAGCCAGCCCCTGGACCTGTGCCTGCCTGGTGCACCCAGAGGGATCCCCCGTGAACACTGTTCCCCAGACACTCCTTCTCTACATACACCTTTTAACATTCACCTGCAAATTCAGGGCTCTTCTGACAGGCTTCTCATGCACCTAAACAGGGAATACACTTTGGACCACAGAAAGAGATTGAACATCACCCTTTTTAATGCTGCAATGTCACGCCACAGAGATCTGCCTCATTTTTAGAGCTGAAGTGTACTGAAAATGTAGTGAGCCTGTCTCAGCTCCACAACAGAGATTGACATCATGCTTGTAGTTGCTCAGCATCCCCATTTACCACCAACTTTTCCTCCCTGTCACATGTCCCACTGGCAGTGAAGCAAGGCTCATGATTTCTCTGCAGCCCTGCTCCTGCCTTCTCCACAGAGACAACATGGCCAAGGCTGTGCCATCAGCTGGGCACCATTCTCATTCCTCCTCTCTCCTAACTTAATAAAATCTCTATTCATGAAGAATTTCCTAATATCTCTGTGTCATCTTAAGTCCAGAATGGTGTAAAATGCTTCAAAGACGCAATGGGGCCACTGCAGCATTTTGCATCCTCCTGCTGCCTCCTAAGGTGGTAGCAAAGAAATACTGCAAATCCCTGGCTATTCAGAAAGTCAATCAAAGCCAGAGGTGGAGGGGCTGTCTTTGGGGTGGAGCATACAACCTGGGGAAGGATTTGGCTAAAATGTGCACCCGGATGTACCCAGCTCAGACAATAATTTCTTTCGTGCTCAGACCACTAATGTGTAATTGCTTTCAGTTCTTGAGTACAAATAGTTGGCTTCTCTTCCCTTGCCATTCAAATCTGACCATCCTCCCTAGTTCCCAAGCTAACAACGTTAATCACAAAGTATGGGGAAAGGACATGGGCCTCTTGGAGCAAGTCCAGAGGAGGGCCACGAAGATGATCCAGAGGGCTGGAGCACCTCTGCTATGAGGACAGGCTGAGAGAGTTGGGGTTGTTCAGCCTGGAGGAGAGAAGGCTCTGGGGAGACCTTAGAGAAACCTTCCAGTACCTACAGGAAAGCCAAAAAGGGACTTTTTATAAGGGCATGTAGTGATAGGATGAGAGGTAATGGATTCAAACTGGAAGAGGGTATATTTAGATTAGATATTAGGAAGAAAAATTTCACTATGAGGGTGGTGAGGCACTGGAACAGGTTGCCTGTGGAAGTTGTGGATGCCTTATCTCTGGAAGTCTTCAAGGCGAGGTTGGATGGGACTTTGAGCAACCTGGTCTAGTGGGAGGTGTCCCTGGCCATGGCAGGGGGGTTGGAACTAGATGGTCTTTAATATTCCTTCCAACTCTAACCATTCTATGATTCTATGATTGTATGTAACTGAAGAGAAACTGAAGAGAGCAAGAACAGTGTACTCAAGCAACAGTGACACAGAATCACAGAATCACAGAATGACAGGGGTTGGAAGGGACCTCTGGAGATCACCTAGTCCAACCCCCCTGCCAAAGCAGGGTCACCTTAGAGCAGATTGCACAGGAATGTGTCCAGGCGCGTTTTGAATGCCTCCAGAGACGGAGACTCCACCACCTCTCTGGGCAGCCTGTGCCAGTGCTCTGCCACCCTCAAAGTAAAGAAGTCCCTCCTCATGTTTAGGTGGAACTTCCGATGCTCAAGTCTGTGCCCATTACTTCTTGTCCTGTTGCTGGGCACCACTGAAAAGAGCCTGGCCCCATCCTCCTGACACCCACCCTTTAAGTATTTATAAGTGTTGATAAGATCCCTCCTTAGTCATCTTTTTTCCAGACTAAAAAGACCCAAATCCCTCAGCCTTTCCTCATAACAGAGATGTTCCAGTCCCCTAATCATCTTTGTAGCCCTTTGCTGTCCCCTCCCCAGCAGTTCCCTGTCCTTCTTGAACTGGGGAGCCCAGAACTGGACACAGTACTCCAGGTGCAGCCTCACCAGGGCAGAGTAAAGGGGAGGACATGGAAACAAGAATTTAAAAAGTCCATCTTGGATATGGCAATCAGGCAATACCAGCTCTCCCACAGCTTCTTTCCCTGATCGTGAACTAGGACCGAAAAAGATTTCAGCAGTCATTTACTCCAGATGTTGTGAAATCGTACTGGCCAAGCTAAGTGCTGTCAGCCCACATTTCAGAAACCTGACAGTAAAAACACTGACTCATGAATCCTGCAGCTAAATGAATAGGACTGTGTGGGGATGCAAGCTGCACTCTGTGTTTTTATTGAGGCATAAGACTGTTTTGTACATTTGTTTAATATTTCCATCTATTTAATATGTTTCTTTGAACTGATTCCATGGCATTTTTTTCTGAAATATCTGTCTATAACAAAAAAAAAAGAAAGGATTCATAGTTTATAAGTCCCTGACTGGAGCACCATCCTTCAACTGTAAAGTAAGTTTATCTGGCTGAAAACTAGAATGATGAAGCCATTAGTGGTAATTTACCCCTCTGAAATAAGACTTGTCTTTAAGAATCTCTTATCCTTATTTTCATTTATTTTCCAACATGAACCTCACACTGTAGAAATCAGGGTACCGTTTCACTAGCTTCATCCATGAACTCTGGAGATGAGGAAACATATTTTTCTTGAGAGAGAAAAAGGAATAAGACTTTAACTTCCATTGTTTATGATGCTTCCCAGAACCCTCTCTGGAGAGTTTAGCCCACAGGAGCTACACCTATTACTGGAGACATAATAGTGAATTATGCTGGAGGCAGGATTCATCTGAGTGTCACCCCACAAAAAGCTCCAGGCCGACCCCTGTGCTGTGTGTTGGGACACAGAGGCTGCCTGTGGGTCAGTTGTCCCCTGCCAGGTATGTCTGTCACCACAGCAGTGATCTGCACCCCAGGAATGCCCACTGGGAGTGGAGTCCCAGCGTAACGCAATTAAGCTTCACAGACGTAGTAGCCACCTTCACTGAGACAAACTGATGCTCCTCGACCAGCACTTCGTAGCTCCCCTTTACAGAAAAGCAAAGTAAAATAAAATTAGCTTGAGCTCCAAAAGCTTTGAAAACTGTGAAAGCTTGTGCATGTTTTATGAAAGTGGTTATTTTATAGTGTTCATCCCTCAAACTTACGACACTCAAACAACTCATATTGCATCAGTTGAAGGACAGTGCTCCAAAAAGCAGCACAGCTGTAGCTGCTTCTGCACCACAGGTAGAAGCCAACAAGGCAAGGACAATCCCATCTGAGCTTTGCACACCTTCTGGCCCTGGAATCAGAGACTTGTCACCCTAGGCTTCTCCTTTACTCAATGGAGAGAGAAAGGCATCTTTGAGGGACTGAATCCTGCTTGTTGGCACCATTTCTTTTAGATTTTTTGTTACCAATCTGTGTAGCGTTTGCTGTTAGACTGCGCGACTGGGAAAGGAGCAGGAGATGAGCGCCAGGTGCTGAGGTCTGTGGCAGCACCGTCATGGGGTTCCCTCAACCATCATACCCCACCACAGTAAGAGACAACACAGGACCGCAAATGTTTCACTGAGCTTGTTTACACCCCCGAATGTTTGAAGATATCTCCAGGAAGATGGTTACATCTGTCTGGCTTACTGTCATTCATTTCTTCCAGGGAGTTAATTGTTGGTCCGGAACCAGCACTTCAAATGCTGCTGAAAGGGATCTCCCATCCGTAATATGATCTGTTGTATTGGCATCTTTCCTGCTAGTCTTTGCTGTAGTAAAGAGACGGATATTTCACATGAGCTTAATAATGCCCAGAAAAATTATAAACACTGTTCCTTAGGGCACTTGCTCTGTTTATCACCATTCCTAAAAAAGCACAGATGCAGAAAACCACGGGCTCAACCACAATAGTTGAAGGTGCTTTATTTGAACTCCCCTAGACAGAACGAGACTTTCAAAAACAGAAATTAACTGGTTAAAATGAGCTCTTGAAAAAGCTTTTGAAAATATTGAACATAAAAGAGAGAAGTATTCAGCTAAAATGCCAGTTCACTCAAAGAATGCTCTTTCCTCTAGTTTACTTACTTTTTTATTCAGACAGCACAGGATGAGTTGGAGCTGGCTTTTCTTCAAAAATAATGTTTCTGTAAAGCCGTGTGCTTTGTCCCAGTGAGATGTTGCATGGGAGAGATATTTTTAAATGAACATTTTAAAGGTGAATTTCACAACAGTGACACACCTGCGGGCATTTGTGTTGTATGAGTAATAGCGAAAAAGACCACCAGGTTGCTATAGCAACAGGCATTAAGCGATGACTTCATGAGAGGAACTGAGTGACATCAGAATAGCACCTTGAAAATAGCTGCCTTCGCTGGGGGTCTCGTTTTGCAGGACAGGCTGAATGCACTTCTTTTCTCCCAGCCCCTGCAGCTCAAAGGAGCCGTGAGGGCAGGGGAAACCTGGACTCGTGTCTCAGCGCAGGGATGAGCACAAGCAGCTGGACGAGCGAGATGCGAGCACTGTGGGTTTGGAAGATGTTCCCTTGCCTATCTTACAGTTCTCTGAGCACTTCCAAGAGGAATGAATTCTTTTCCCCAAACTTTTCTTGCTGCCACTCCTCCAAATTTCTCCCCAGATGTCAGATCAACTCCTGGACTCAAAGTTTCTCTGTCCTTCAAGCTTCCGTGCAGAGGGTTTCTGCCTTCAGGCATTAGCACGGTGTCACACTAAGCATTCCAGCCCCCAAGGAAAAAGGACATCTGCGAAGGGCAGAAAATACGCAGCATGAACGGGCTGGGATGGCTGTGGGACTGTTGGAAGGAGCAGCTGTTATTCTGAGCGATAGCTGAGGAGTCAGCGACCATTTCCATCCCCGTAACTGTTTCTTCAGAAGCAGATTCAATCTCCTTTCAGGTCCCTTCTCTTGTTCCTGTTAGCTGAGAGGCTCAAGAGTTACTGTTGTGGGTTTTCTTCAAAATTTACCTTTTTTTTTCATCCAATCTTCAATGCATTCTTTCACCCTAGAGGCTTAAATAGGCACAGAGAGATGTCTGCTTGTCCCTGTTATTTCTTGCTAGCAGTAGGGTTCATGAGGCTACCTACCTTACACCTCTTCCCCCAAACAGATGAGGAACTAAGGATTCAAGGACTTGGGAGGTGGATATAGAAGATTATCTCCGATTTGCCTCTTCCCTGGTCTCTTCAGCTCCCTTACCTAACCCGTGGTTTTCTCTGTTCTGGACAGTTTCAATTTCTCTGTGGTTTTAGCGCATCTTTTTAATTACCTGCCTGTTTATAGGCAAAAGGAAGGTGAATAAGGGCTTGGCATTCCAGATGGTAGGGAAACACAGGTGTAAAAAGAACACAGAGTCCAATACCAAAAAAAAATGGTGTTTTAGACACCAACACATTACTCACAAAAGCCAAAGAAAAATTCTACAACAGCAATTTCCTTCTCTGAAGAGCCTTATTTGTAGAAATGAGTTTGAAAATATAGATTAACTTTTCCATAACTTCAGGATGCTTTTCCAGACAGGCTCCTTCCAGGCTTTGCTACATCAGGCCCTCTCCGGCCCTGAGATGTCACCTGCTGGATACGAGTGATCAGGAGATCACACACACGCTGGTCTGATGTGTGTGGCAAATGGGAACACAGAGTGAGATGTTGCAAGACATCGCTCATGGTACGTGAAACAGAAATATGGCAGAGGGGGTGAGTGAGGAGGGCCAGATATCTCAGTTTCACGTCTAATGCATGAAACTTGGTGGATCTGCAAATTCATTGCTGAGGACAAGCACTAATTGCAATGCAAAAGCAGACAGCACTAGCCAGGGACTGCTTGGGGGCTGCAAGAGCATCTAGGGGCATGCGGCAAACATTTTTGTTGGGTTTGTGCTTGGCTGGAAAGACTGAACTCATTGCAGAGTTTCTGCTTCTGATGCAATGAAAGAACAACACCAGAGGCTTTCTGGATTAGCTGCTTTTAGCAACTGAGGAGAGACTCCAGTCCTCCAGACTTTTCTCCTTTCCAGAAAAATAGGACATTTCAGTCAGGATGCTAAACAGTAAGAAGTTAAGAACTCACAACTGATAATATATAAAACAGTAATCAAAATGGCCACAAACTCTCCAGATATCAAAGATACCGCATGAGTCATTAATGAGCGCTGTAAAGGAGTCTTTATCTGTGACAGGATCAGAAAGCTACATCCCACCACATTGTGTACTCAGTCGGTTTTTAGTGACTCAGCCTGCTCTGACTTCAGGACACCATGGTGTTGAATGTCAATTTATGGCCCAGCAATAAATATGAACCTCAGCAGAGAAGACAGAGGTGACTAATTATTTGCACATTTGGGCATCTGAGAAAAGAGAGGAAGAATAGGAACATCTTAAAAAGATGGAAGAGAAAAAAAAAAGATGAAAAAAAAAGACTCATTAGTATGTCAAGGCATTTAATTTAAATGCCTGGGTAACAGATTTATGTATAAAGAAAACAAATACCTTGTCTGGCTTTCCGTCTCCCTACATCTCTGAGTGAACTAGCCTGACGAGAGAGAGAGAGAGATGCTGTGTCCTTGGACACCTGCCCTTTATTTACAGACACAATATATATGCCAAAAATAAACGTGAACAATAGATGCCCCAAATACTGGGACACGTTGACTTGTAAACAGCAAATAGCCCAAATCCAATACTAGTCATAAGAGTCTGAAAGCAATTCAGAAGAAGCTAGCATCAGCCATAGTGCTTAGAATCTTGCCTAGGAAGTTAAGGATAGAAGACAAAGCTGATTTGAAATCTCACTTCAAGGCACACCCTCTTGGTAGGACATACCAGCTCAAAAATATAGTGGTACATTTCCAATGGAAGCTCCTTTCTAACTCTAAGTGCTTGATTCAATGGTTAGTTTTCCTGAGCCTGAGGGGCTTTTCCCTCCCCTCTGCCCATGAGAAGCCCTCAAACTCTCCTACTGGTCACAGTTTCATAGCTGTGCAGCTTTCCTGCTCTACTTTCCATCCCCCCTGCCCTGAGGCTGGGGTGACTTCTGGTCCTGCACCAAGACATATGAAAGGAGAGCTTTTCATCTCACCAAGAAAATAAAGGATTTCGACCTGATCATACTGTTGCACAGAAAAAGGAAGCAAAAGTCTGGGAGACGACCAAGAAATTGTGCTCCAGGAGTAGTAAGGCTACTTACTATATATATCAGCATATATTCAAACTAAGAGACAATTTATATATATGGTGTGTTCATGTGTGTGTATATATATACACACACACATAGCATATGTAGATATATATGTATATATAGCACATCTTCAAAACAAGGGTGGACTCATAACCAAATGTCTATGATCTAGTAGTATATACTCCCTTGGAGAGAAACAATCACTGACAGGGTGGGATTTATCTCATTCTCAACTAAATATCCACAACAGGGCAATTGAATCGCATCATAAAAGTGCCTATTTTTCTCCATTGACTATTAAGGGAGCCTAAAGAGACTAGTTGTTTGCCTTCACAAATCTTAAAAAAGGTGCTGAAAATGGAAAGACAGGAATGTCTGTTGAATTAATACTTAGCTGGAAGAAATGCTTTCAGAAGAGGCCCATGTTTGGTAAAACAGATAACAATACAAAGCAGCATTTCTTATTTATAGAACTCCTAATAAGAATAAAGAAATCCAAGCTCATACAGAAGTCTGATCCATAAGTAATTCCTATTTTTGTAGAAAAATTTCTTACTATTCACAAACAATCTGATATGAATAATACAAACGTTTCCCAAAATAATGTGGCTTAATACATGTTATACCTTCAAGAAGAATAGAATCTGTGAGGGATGAAGGTAGTTGTTCAATCTTCAACAATGGTAACTCAGAAGTGCCAAGCAGATTTAAAGAAATGACTGTACCTCTGGAAAAGATCCAATCTAATCTTCCACAAACTTAAATATAATACCAATTTCCATTAAAATGTTAGACTATCTGTTTCTGATGCCACAATAGAGAACAAAACCACACCTTTTTCCTAAGACAGTTGCTACCACAACTGAAATAAACTCTTGAATTAATAAAGAAATGTTTATCTCACCAAATTTTAAACATATAGTTGGGCATCTAGTCTGTATTAGGCAGCCAGTTTGAGGCCAGTCTCTCTCACCTCTCTGAATATAACCTTAACAGATGCAGATCATCCCCGAAGTCCAACCTGGGAGCACTGTACCTGTCCTAGCTATCCATAACAGAAGACACAAGCACTACCAGAAGGCGCGTCTTTTTCTACAGTGATTTCAGATGAAACCTAGGCCAAATTTATTTCAGTTGCCCCAGTGAGGAGATCTGGGTTGAACCCCACTTTACATTGCACGGTGGGGGAATGTCCCAGGGGAAGGAATCTTGCAAAATCCCCAAAGAAGGCTACATAACAGAAGAATGTAAAAAATGGTCTGAAATTCAGACCTTCAATCTGGTGAATGCGATGAGTAAACGCAGTGACGTTGTGTCTCCACCTGGTTTGCAAAGGGAAGGATCCCTGTCTATGCTGTACGTGACCTGGCCAGTCCTGGGGGAGGTGTGAAGCCTGGCATGGTCTCCACTGACCTGTACATCCAAACTGAGCCAAACACAGATTGTTGTCAATCCCACTTGGTGCAGAACAAAACGCTAACCAGGCTGTGGGCACCTAACATCATGATCCATCCAACAACCTCACCATAATGTGATCACAAGGACAGGCTGGACCCACACAGAGATCGTAGGCACTGCATGTCACTGGCCTAATACAATGCAGGTAAATGCAGTTAGCCTCAGAAATGCCTTTCAAATACTTCAGAGACACAGCCAGAGATGATTGGACGCTGCAGCTGCCAGAACTTCAGCTTGGGGAAAATTAACTCACTTGATTGCAGATCTGAGTCCCATTTATCTGAAAATTTGCCGTCAGTGAGTCACATGTACAGATTTTCCTTTGTGAAAAGGAAAACACATCGGCTTCTTATTGCATTCACAAGACTTTGTGCTCTTCTCATGGTATTTCTTCCTGTTCCTGCTAAGGGTACCTCCAGTTTCCCTGGCCTTACTCCATGCTGTTTTCCCCAGCTGCTCATTGTCTTGATATCTTCTTGCTCTCCCAAACTCTTTTTCTTATTTCATATTTTCCAGGTCTGTCATTGTCCTCTTCTGGTTTTCCATATCTTCCTCCCACACTTTACATTCCCATCTTCAATCTTCTGCACAAGAACTTATATGTCTTAGCAACCACTGATGGCAAGCAATGGTGGTAACCATTTTATATGGGCAAATGTGACCAAAATCAATTCTGGGAGAAGTAAAAAAATGAGAAGAAAATCAGACCAACCCAAGCCAACAGCTGTCACTCTATTTGGATCATACAGCTCTTAGCCAGACCTGTTCTAGGCCAGGTAACTGCATCCTAAAACAGCCGGTGGGTTTTCCTTCTGCAGCCCAAGACATAATTGCACTGCCATGGGAACATCCTTCAATTGACATGAAAAGTGAGTCTGATCATTAACCAAGGGATGCTGATGGTAAATTTGGGGAGATGAGATGGAGGGAGAGAAAGGTAGTCTCTCTGGGTTAAACCTGAAGAGTTAAATCTGGAGACCTGAAAGCTCAAAGAACTGTGGCAACTGCAAGGTAGGGACAGAGCTACATGGAATAGAGAATGAAAGGAACTCCTTGCTGAACTAATAATATAAAAAGGCTTAATCCTGCTAATTACCATGGAGCAAATTCTAAAGTGTTGAAGAGCTAAATTCATGTGGGAAACTGCAAACAGATATTATTGTGCTTCCTAATATAATTTTTTTATCTCCACTGAACTCCACAAAGATTTCCTCCAGATTAGCTTTATGTCTAAAACCACCAAATCTGTGTCCATTAAAGTAATTTTAATGTAGTTATAATCTGTTACACTTGTCAAGTAAAATTGAATTTGCACAAACTTCCTTGCCATTGGGTATGTAGAGTTCAGTTATTAAAATGTACTTTCAACTTGGGAAAATGTTTTCAGCAAACAAACAAAGCCTGTGGCTTTGTGCACTGACAAATATAGATCAAAAGAGTATCCCTAAAAAAGATGAATTGGCTCCCAAAATGAAAAATGAAGGGACAATTTTGAAAAATCTCTAAACACAGTGACCTGAAGAAAGAGGGATCAAGTACTTTAAAAGAATCCTTAAAATTGATAAAATATATTGAACAGCTCATTTTTGCTTTTTTATTTTAATCTCTTCATGTATATTTAAGCTTCTGGCTCTAATTAAAATCTTTGTATCTCTCAACTAACATCTACTGCTACAAAGTGATAAAAAACCATGGGACTGGTCTTTGGAAAATGAAGAATTCTGGTCTTGGAGATAATTGGGTTTATAGGTCTTAATCGATTGTAGGCCTTAACTGATTATAAACCCAAGATCTTTCTGTCACATCCTAATCATTATTTATTTCTTGATTGTCCTAATATGAGACTCTAAGCACTGCTTAATTACTTAGGCCAAAATAACAACAGTATTTCTGACATAGTTTTAATTGGATTAAGGGCACTGTCAAGCTTGGCCCTTCATAACTACGTACTTAATTTCTCAGTCTTACTGCTAATGCCATGAAAAGTTTGCTTTTTTTCTGAAAGATAATACTCCCGCCAGCGCTTGGTCTCGCAGAGGCGTGCGAATGGATTGTAATCCTGCAGATTTCAGCAAACAGAAGCAAAGCCAGAATGTGTCCCGTGAGGGTCTCAAAGAACTCAGGCAAAATTGTCTGGCATACTAAGTAGGGCAAAAATATACTCCCGTGAAGAGCACTAATGATTGGCAAGTTGTCAAGATGCAGAAAGGTTTGAACATCAGCTTTGATTAAGAGTGATATATTAATGGAAGTAAAGTGAATGCTGGCATGTGCCTCAGTAGAGAAAGACAGCGCCTCCTGCGAAATAACTCTGATCAAATGAAAGCTAAACGCCAAACATCAGATGCCTAAATTTAACCAGCTAAACGTAGCTGGATCTCTGTTTCCATTCTGTTTAGTGAACTGGTCCTCATCGAACTGGAAGAGCAAGTCACGCTTACTCACATGGCATCAATTTCTAATATCAAACAATGGAATTTAAGATTCGGGACAGGTCTATTTGATGGCAACAAAGAAGTCAGAGTAGAGGCTATAGACCCTATCCTGCCTTGCCCATAACCTGGTACGGTTCACACGGCTCAGTGGATGAAGGTGATAATTTAGCAGTTGCTTCTTCACTATTTTTCAAACAATCTTCCTACCTCTTTCATTGTTTCTGCACATACAACCAAGATTTTCCACATACCAATCTAAAAAATATATTCAATGCAACACGTTTCACATTTTTAGTGGCATTTCTCTGTAAAACTACTGAGTAATTACAAATTCTCTGAAATTTCCCCTGTGATTTAGTAACAGTGCTGGAGCAGGGCTCTCATACAGGAGAAATGCTTGGTTTTTCCTTCATTCTTATTTATTTCAGTTATAAATACCTATTTTTCAGAAATTGGAATTGCTTCTACTGCTCTGCCTTGAATCATTCATCCCACTTTCTATTTGCATATATTATTTCTCATCAGCTATGAAAAACAGAGTCCTGAAACACCTTAAGGTGGCTGAAAGTTTAGGTAAATTAAGTTCAATCACTTTTTGCAAACTGAAAAATGACAAAAATGGCATTGAGACCAGAAATTTCATTAGTAAAAAGCATCAATTAAAGTGCTCCATTCTCCAAAATTTTCATCAGTTCAAATGTCCTTTTAAGCCACTCGCCTTGGGGCAACTTTAAAAATAATTTTTATTATGAACCAGTGAAAGCAGCCACCAGACTTCTTGAGCATCCAGAGAGAAAGATCTCCCTGAACCACGACAAAATTCACCACAGAGGTGAAAGGAAAGGAAATTTTGGGGGCCTGGAAGAGGAAGGGGGTGTTAGGCCAGGGCAAGCTCAAGAATTTAATCCATGTTTCTCAAATCCTAGCTCAACATCCTCTCTCTATTAGAGCAATGTATTGGGTTTGAGTGGCAAAGTTTGGTAGTGGGGGGGCTACAGGGGTGGCCTCTGTGAGAAGCCGCCAGAAGCTTCCCCCATGCCCAATAAAGCCAGTGCCAGCTGGTTCCAAGATGGACCTGCTGCTGGCCAAGGCCAAGGCCAAGCCCATCAGCGACAGTGGTAGCACCTCTGGGATAACGTATTTAAGAAGTGGGAGGGAAAAAAATGGACAACTGCAGCTGGGAGAGAGGAGTGAGAATATGTGAGAGCAACAGCTCTGCAGACAGCAGCAAGGTCAGTGAAGAAGGAGATGCTCCAGCAGCAGAGATTCACCTGCAGCCGGTGGTGAAGACCATGGTGAGGCAGGCTGTCCCCCTGCAGCCCATGGGGGTTAACAGCGGAGCAGATAGCCACCTGCAGCCCGTGGAGGATCCCACGCCAAAGCAGGTGGATGCCCAAAGGAGGCTGTGACCCTGTGGGAAGCCTGCGCTGGAGCAGGCTCCTGTCAGGACCTGTGGACCCGTGGAAAGAGGAGCCCACGCTGGAGCAGGTTTGCTGGCAGGACTTGCGACCCCGTGGGGAACCCACGCTGGAGCAGTCTGTTCCTGAAGGACTGCAGATCATGAAGAACTGCAGCCTGTGGGAAGAACCCATGTTGGAGAAGTTAATGGAGGGCTGTCTCCCGTGGGGGGGACCCCATGCTGGAGCAGGGGAAGAGTGTGACCAGTCCTCCTCCTGAGGAGGAAGGAGCGTCAGAGACAACATGTGATGAACTGACCACAACACCCATTCCCAGTCCCCCTGCACCGCGCAGGGGGGGAGGTAGAGAAACCGGGAGTGAAATTGAACCTGGGAAGAAAGGAGGGGTGGGGAAGGTGTTTTTAAGAATTGGTTTTATTTCTCATTATCCTACCCCAATTTGTTTGGTAATAAATTAAACTAATTTCCCCAAGTCAAGTCTGTTTTGCCTGTGATGGTAATTGCTGAGTGACCTCCCTGTCCTTATCTCTACCCATGAGCCTTTTGTTAGATTTTCTCTCCCTTGTCCAGCTGAGGAAGAGAGTCATAGAGCAGCTCTGGTGGGCAACCGGCCTGCAACTTGAGGCCGTTTCCTCTTGTCCTATCACTTGTTACTTGGGAGAAGAGACCGACCCCCACCTCTCTACAGCCTCCTTTCAGGTAGTTGTAGAGAGAGATAAGGTCTCCCCTCAGCCTCCTCTTCTCCAGGCTGAATAACCCCAGCTCCCTTAGCCGCTCCCTCATAAGACTTGTTCTCCAGATGCCTTACCAGCTTCGTTGCCCTTCTCTGAACAAAAATGTACTTATAGACACTAATTCTTGATTGCAGATGGGGCCACAGCAAGTCCCCTGCGGTGCTGGGCTGTGTGCTGCTGCTGGGTGGGCTCCTGCCTGCTCCACCAAGCAGAGCCGCCGGACCCCCAAAGCCATCAGCACTGCACCCCCTGGCAGAGCAGCGGCCCCAGATCACAAGCGATGGAATACTTGGGGTCTCAGTACAGGCACCTGAAGCATCACATAAATAAGCTATGGATGAAAAGGAGGGAAGAATAGTCTAATAATTTCCTGTTGTGTAATTACAGTAAAAATAGCTAATCCTGAATAAAGTTATTGCTTCGTTATTGTATCCATGGCAACAGAAATGGATAGCAACTGTTGGACTGTCTGCAAATGAACGTGACTTTCTTCTCCATCACATAAAGCTGCCCCAATGCTTCAGCAGGCAGGCGAGGAAGGGCTTGGTCTCCATGCTGGAGTGGACTCCATGCTGGGGTGGTCACCTCCATGCTGGGCTGAGCAGGCCCAGTGGCAGGGAAATGCATGCCCACGCTCAGCAAGCTCTTTATAAGCTTTTCTGAGCACTGTGGTTCATTCCCTGAGCCTTTTCCGAAGGCATGAAGAGGGAAACACAGGGAAATGCATGGCACAGGGAGACACGGGCTTATCCCCAGCCTTTCCAGCCAGCTCCCCACCTCCCAGCAGGCCCCCAGCCGACAGCAGCACAGGCAGTGAGCAAGCACGCTCAGCCTCTCCTTGCTTTTCCTTGCTTGCCCGTCTCCAAGGAAAAGGCTAATGGTGCTGTGTCCACTCATCTGTCTCTTCTGCTGCTGAGACACAAGACCTATTTTCTGCTAAAAATAAATCATTTTTTGCATCGTATTGCATTAAAAACCAAAACTACTCATACCTCACAACATCTAAAATGATATAGATAATATGAGTTTCTTAAAATAATTTCCTCTCTGGTGAGGCATTTGTTTGTGTATTTGCCAGTCCTGTACATACACAAATTCACCTCTGACGCTGTAGCGCTCTGGAAGGGAGCAAGTTGTTACTCCCACTGTACAGACTTTTAATGTAGCTCTTCCACACTGCTGCAAACTCTTCACCACAGATTTGGTCCTGGATGCTTGGCTTGATGTGGAATTTTTTTCTCCTACCAACAGGGACAGCCATTGGCAAAGCCACAGGATTGTCCCCAAGTGTCAAACTAGGCAAGATTCCCGTGCTGACAGAAATGGCCAAAATTAGAGCATAAAAAATAGCATTGCAATCTTCCACTGTAAACCAGCAGACTTCAAATGTCCAGTTTCAGACACAAAGTGGGTGAATACAGTTTTATTGGCACCTGCTTATACCATTTAACATACTATGTACTCCAAACCACTTTTGAATAAAATGCCCTTTAGGGAGAGATTAGTTGACTGAAAAAGACTTCAACTTTCCCAACATTGCTAATACTGATACTGTATCATTACATTTCAAAATCACAACTAACTTCTTGCACAGCACCCAGAAGAAGGGAGATAAGATTATCAGGTACTGTGCTGGATGATCTAAAACAACAAAAGAAAGATGTTGTAACTCTGCAATATCAGTGTTTAGACTTAAAGCAGCATGTGAAATCTCCTCTAGTGCTCATGAGGGCTTAATGATGGCCACCTATCTTACACATTGATCCCCTTCCAGTCTTCATTAGTCTGGGCTAAACATGTCACTGTCCTCTCTTTCTTCTCATTCTCTTATCGATCCATACTTTAAGGTCCCTCTCTGACCACATATGGAGTATTGCACACTTTTTTCGTTATCTTTTCTGTGCTTAAATTTAGAATTGAGCTTGATGTGGTTTGGGGGCAGTGAGGATGGGAGAGTTCACTTCATTCAAGTGTTATTCCTCAGGCAGGTGGCTGCAGTGTCCCACCCCAGGTGCTCAGGGGATGCCCCTGAGCCCACCTCTGTATAGAAAAGAATGACCAAAATCACAGCAGTTCTGAAGCGCAGCTACACAAATGCCTAAAACAAGGGCTTGCGTTGGTCTGTGCTCCGGCTCCCACTGTGGGCACAGAGGGGCTGTGCTGGGGAACAGGATGAGAAGTACAAATGACTCCATAAAAAGACATTAAATAGAACCAGACTCTCCAGCTTGAAAAAATCACAACTGAGGGCAGCTACACCAGCAGTCTAGAAAGCCAAGTGCAGAGAAGGGAAACAAGGAGTGCTTATTATTTTTTGTAAAACAGAATTGAGATGACAGTCTAGGAAACAGGCAGGTGGGGGTTTCAAACAAACTCCAACTGAACCCATGGTCATTGGGTCCTCAAGGGTAATACCAGGTGATACCAACGGGTATCATCAGCATCCTTTTTCACAGTAAGTAGAGTACTATACCCACCTCGTGTAGTTTCTCCTTGACGTAACAGGGCCTGTTTATGGAGTCCTGCCCGAGCAGTCGTTCCTGTAGGTACAGCCTGGGAGAGCGAGCGCCTCCCTGGGCTCAGGTGTGGGAACACCTCCCAGCGCAGGGTAAGAACTCACCAGGGAAGAAGACAAGAAAATCTCTAAAGTGACAGTCTTACAAGGTGGCAATTAGTAAACTATGAAGGAAACAAATGCAGGTTGTTAGATCTTATCAACTAATTAACATCCTCCTAATGAGAACTGGCTGTAAAAAGTGACTTGAAAAATGGTCTGATGATTTATGTCAGGATCATCCCAACTTGCTGGGGGGTATTTTCCTCCTGCATACAATAAACATCAATTGCAAAGGAAAAACCTGTAGAACAAAAAGCTTTGTTTCACCCCAGCTGTAGCCATTCCCTCCCCTACGTTCACAAAGCTTTTATTCCATTAGCAGGAGAAATTAACAATTATAGTTTCCTGCTCACTGTTAATTGGTTCACGCGAAGGCAGGGTACTTGGGTCCTGGGTCACAAATCAGCAAAAATCAAATGATAAATGACCAGCAGAAGTGGACTAACACTTCTCCACATGTAGCAACAGGTTTCAGCGCATGACTTCGGCGTTAATTGAAGTTGCTGAATAGGGTGGTTTGCATTCTGATCTAGAAAGGATCTTGGTACATTGCTGATAAACTGTAAATTACCTATTGACACTAATAGGTTTGCGCTTCCACTGTGAAGTTTTATACATATCACTGTGATACGTATACCAGTGCGCAGCAGATCAGTGTTAGTATCCCACTTCAGCCCCATGGAGTGTGTTGAAGTTACATCACCGTGTTGATGAGCCCATCAACATTGTCTGGAAAATAGTAACCACCACACCTGTACAGAAACATACCTTTAACTCCCAGTTGGAAAGTACCACTTATTTCAAGCTCTGTTGCCCTATCGAATTTTGGAGGCATCCCTGCCCATGGCAGGGGGTTGAAACTAGATGATCTTTAAGGTCCCTTCCAACCCAAACCATTGTGTGATTCTATGTGAACTTAAATCCAAAAGATTAGGGCTGGGATACAAATTTCAAATGTCATGCCCAGGCAACGAGCTGCCGCGAGTATTGTATCCCAGTCACGTCTGTGTTTACTTGCATGCACTCATCTCCTGCATATAATTAATTGTTGGTCATGAAATTCCTCCTTGTGAAATGGATACCATATTTGATTATAATAATCAGTTTTCATTTGATATTAATGTTCCTTTAATACAGTGAATTGCACTGCATTTTTAATGGAAAATCATATAATACAAAATCTTATAATGTGTTGCACCGGCAACATAAAATCAGGAGCACGTAAAGTTCTTGCAACTTTATGTATGAAGAAGCAGCTTTTCTAATAAAAGTGCTGGGAAAAAATAAACTTTGTAACATAATAGTATCATAAGCGTTGTGAAAATTGTGAACACAGAGCTTCTGGGAAAAATAAAAACACTTTACTATATTTTTCAGGTCACAAGAAGGATAGGTGAATAGTTACAGCTTCTTTTAAAAAGTTAGCCATATACAGAAAATGGTATCATCTCTTGGAGAAGAATAGAGTGCACAAAGGAGGACATAACAATTTGTGTGTATACAACAGTTTTCAAAGAAGTAGTGTTAATTTTTTTTTGGTTGTGGGTTGTGGGGTTGGTTTTTTCCCAAGGGAGAGATTTGACTGAGATGCCATCTCCAATGGATGTCATTTCTATGGGGATTTTTGTTAATTATGAGAAACTAATGAAAAAAAAAAAAAAAAGCCACATGGTGAAAGCCATACAAAACAACCAAAGAGAACAAGTCTCATTTTTATTTTGTAGTTCAACCAGCTTTCTGTAGTATGGCTTCCGTAGGCAGCAAAGAACCATTCTGTAAACAGAGTTAGCTTTTCCACTGCTGTCCTAATACACGGAAATGTGAATTAAATATTTTTTTGCCCAAATATGCTACCCATTCCATGCCCAGAACATTGTCTAGTTCAGAGGGTGAATGGCATGGCTTGGCTTGCATCTGTACAGTTAAACTCTGCCATCCCCAGCACCCACCATGCCCACAGAGAGGGCTCCTGCTCGCCTGTGCACCATGCCCAGGCTGTGCCAGGGACATGCCAGCAGTCCCACAGTACGGACAGCCTCGCGCCAGCACTGCCCCACATCCTCGTCTTCTTCAGTTTACTGGTGCAGACATAACTTGTGTAGCTCAGAGGGAGCTCAGATTTCTAAAGCAGCTACTCATCTGAAGGTTAGCAAAGAGCCCTCACCGTCACACCGATGTCAGGAGTTAATCCATCACACGTTGTTTGCAATTGATCTAAATCACTGGTGTAACTGGAAGAGGCAGTGATGGAAGTGAAAGGGAAGGATTGCTGGCTGATGTCTACTCCAAAAAAAATTTGCCTCTGGATGCCAAGGACATCTGCATGACAAATCTCCAGTTTTCTTTGATATCTATCAACAGCAGCCTGCACTACCTCTAAAAGCCCTTGCAAAACCTGTCACTGTGTTCCTTTCATCTAGTGTTTCTGCAGCCTCTGCCTTTCCCACTGTTGCCTTCTCATGCATCTTTAGCCCTACTGACTGTCTCCTTTGGCAGCTATTCTTCTTTTCCTCTGCCAAAATCAGGCACATCCGTGTTAGTGAACTGAATACTGTTAGGTAGGAAGGCCACCTTGGTAGGAAGCTCCCAGGTGGAGTTTTGGCCCGGCCACCTACCACCACACCAAGCAATCCCTAGGAAGGGTTCAGGGGTTGGCACCGAGAGATCACAGAATCATAGAATCACCTGGGTTGGAAGGGACCCTTCAGATCATCTAGTCCAAGCATCAACCTAACTCTGACAAAAAACGTCACAAAACCATATCTCTGAGCACTATGTCTACCCATCTTTTAAATACCTACAGGGATGGAGACTCAACCACTTCCCTGGGCAGCCTGTTCCAATGCTTAATAACCCTTTCGGTGAAGAAATTTTTCCTAATATCCAGTCTAAACCTCCCCTGGCGCAACTTGAGGCTGTTTTCTCTCATCCTATCGCCTGTTACTTGGCAGAAGAGACTGACCCCCACCTCTCTACAGCCTCCTTTCAGGTAGTTGTAGAGAGCGAGAAGGTCTCCCCTCAGCCTCCTTTTCTCCAGGCTGAACAACCCCAGCTCCCTCAGACGCTCCTCATAGGACTTGTTCTCCAGACCCCTCACCAGCTTCGTTGCCCTTCTCTGGACCCGCTCCAGCACCTCAGTGTCTTTTTTGTGGTGAGGGGCCCAAAACTGGACACAGTACTCGAGGTGGGACCTCACCAGTGCCAAGCACAGGGGGAATGTCCAGGAGGTACTTCCAGCAGGCACTTCCAGCAGGCAATTTCAGTGCAGTTTGTATTTCAACGCAGTCTCTATTTTGAAACAGAGGAGAGCATGACATTACTGACATGTCCAGGCTGGCTGTGCTATTGCACTCTGGTGCTCCAAAGCTGGCTCTCCTCCTCTCCAAAGACAGGGTTAGCCTACCCCAGTTTTGCACAGAGAGTGGATCCTGGCACAATTTAGCTTCTCAGATATGAGCTCACTAGCAGATGTAGCAAATGTGATTGCAAAATAATGGCAGTTATGGCATTTAATTCCTTGCTGCAAAATTTTAGGGCTTCAGTTATTGCCAGTCTGCTCTCCTAACATGCTTATTCACTGTCTGGACACACTAACAAAATCCCTCTATCCCGTTACAGTGGAAGGGAAATAATTTTTTATCAACACCAGAAACTGAAAATACTGTGGGTATGATGGAGGAACAACCTGAATTTGTGACCACATTTGCTCTGAGTGCAGCAAGAGCTGCCAGGGAAGATGGCATCATCAGGACAGTGGCTGCACCCTGCAGGAACGGGTCCCACTCCATGTCCCCCACTGCCCCAGCTGTGCGGGTGGAAACGCCTGACGCCCGCCCCACCAGAAGCTCTCCTGCACGCACCGGGGAGCCATTCTTTCACCAAGCTCCAGCCAAGTACATATTACAGGCAACACACAAGGGAAATTACCGTGTTTTGCCTACAGGAAGAGTGGTGGCAGAAATAAATGTTTTCCCATTATTGTCAAACATTTTTTTTTTTTTTGACATCTTTTGATTTTTCTTTCAAAACAACAAAAACCAAGAAAAAAAATTGCCCAGAAGCAGTTTCTGAAATTTCCTCTTATGTGTTTTCATTACTGAATGGTTGTTTTTATCCCCATTTTCCCTGATGTTGTGGTTTAACCCCAGCCAGCAACTAGGACCACGCAGCCTCTTGCTCACCCCCTGCCTTACACCCCCAGAATGGAAGGAAGAAGAGGGAGAAAGGGGGAAAAAACCAAACTTGTGGGTAAAGACAGTTTAATAGAACAATAATGGAAAAGGAAAATAACAGTAATAATAATAATGGTAAAAGAATATACAAGACACAAGTCACTTCCACCGCCTGGTGAATTGATTTCCCAGCCCGACCTGAGCCGAGATCACAGATCCACCCCTGCCCCGTCCAACACCCATTTATATCCTGAGCATGACATCTATGGTATGGAATATTCCATTGGCCCTTCTATTGCTGTGTCTATGCTCCTTCTCAGCTTCTAGGGGAAGCTGAAAAAGGTCCTTGACTAGTATAAACATCACTTAGCGACAACTAGAACAATATGTATTATCAACACTGCTTTCATACAAAATCTGAAAACATACCAGCCACTAGAAAGAAAATTAACCCTATCTCAGCTGAAACCAGGACACCTGAACAAAACAAAACACATTGCTACAGAAGAAAAAAATGTGCTAATGTTCTGTCTGCTACAACAGCGATGGACCATGGTTTAGTAAGACAGGATGGGATGCAGGAGAGCTATGCATGCACAGCCCTATGACGGGATTGCGTGAGGTTTAATGTTGTTTTTTGAAGTGGAATCCTTTCCTATACAGCACAGGTGAGCCGGTGTGCAAGAAGGAGGGAAATCCTCCAGCAAGCCACAGCGGTGTTGGGAGGATTAACAGATTCAGGCAGTTTGGAGGCAGTTTGCAAAGCACCCACCATTTTTACACAGCAGGGCTCTGCCAAGCTGCATCTGCAAGGACGGTTCATTTTCAGAGGCTCTGTTTTTTAAACCAATTCCATTTTTTCCTGTCTGAAGCCTGTCCTGCCTAGGCTTGCTGGGTTTAAAACTGTTTCTTCTCAGCACAGCACTGGCAGAGATAACTGGGCATGAGAGGAAGCAAAGCTGCTGATGGTTTCAGAGACCTGGAGTCACAATTATGAGTGAAATGAGACAGCGACAACAAGGCAATACAGAATCTGTCAATTCACACATATCTGATACTATAGCATCTGATTGAGCTGGCAGGGTCAGAAAGAAATGCAGGTTTTACACAAGACATTTCTGCAAAAAAGAGACCCTGTTTGGGGTTAGAAGGGAGCATAATGTTGGGGTTGCTTTTAAAGAGATCCCACATATCATGTGAGTGCAATAAAACTGCATTACTAAATCCTAAAAGAAATATGTTACTGAATATATTTTTAAAAGTTTTCCAAGTTCCATAAAATGGTGGATAATGTCATAATCTGAATAACTATTAATTTCCTGGGAATGTTTTTGTTAGGGTACAATTTTTTTCTTTTGTAACTATCCCTACCCACAAAAACATTATTACTGTAGTTGAACAAATGACTGCAATGCATAATTTATGTTGTAGATTTATTTATTTCCATTTGTGAATCATCTAGCCATAATTTTTGCTGTTTGCTCTTTGCAATTGTTTTGGCATTTTTAAATTATTACATTTCACCTTGTGGACGAATAAGCAGTTGCTCATGGTAAGAAGCGGGTATGTGAATTCAGTGAGTAGGCACCTAAGTCACCCAGTATTGGTTCCACTCCCAGACTTGAAAATCTCACTTTCAGAAGGCCATGAACCTAAATAAATTGTGGGTTTGGTACTCTCAGTGTCGCCCGGTTTGGGGAGGACGTGGTGTGACATGTTTGGGAAGCTTTAAAATCTTTCTCTGTCCCATTTACTTGATGTATTTTTGAGCACAGTAGAGAGACCAGGGTCTCTCAGAGGCAGGCAAATATTCAGTTCAAAGTAAAGGAGATGAAGGAGACCCCAATGTACAGATTTCAGTTTTGGAAAACAGCAGCGGCCCTTCTCTCCCCAGATCACTTCGGCATCACTGTGCCATCACCATTACCCTGAGGACTGTGGATGAGACCAGGACCCATTGGGCCCTGTGTAGACACAAGGCTTGCAAGCCCAAGGCTGTGAATCCTAAGGAGCTTATGGCTAACTCCAAAATCCCCAACCAAATACATGAAGAGAGACAGCAGAACAGCAGGATGAGGGAAGCTGGAAGCAGAGGTAAATAGAGAGTCCAGGTCTCACGCGTGCTACCCTCATGGACCATGCCATGATGCCTTTTGGGATTGAAACCAGGCAGTTGTACCACATCAAGTTATTTTTTCTGGTAGAAAGGCTGGAAAGAACCCATCTGGAATCAGTGATATGGGCAGGACGCTAATATACCTCATCACCACCACCACCTACAGAAACAGGTACATCTCAAGAGCCCTCTCAGGATTATGACATCCTCACAATTTCTGTGCATGCCTTCAGACATGTTTTATCAGTTCATCTCCTTGGCCACTCATTCTGGCTGGTTTTGATATTGAAAGAGACCTTAGATCATATCTGCTACTTGAAATAAACTTAACCAAAAATGTATTTGGGATGGCTGTCGAGACAGTTTTTCAAAAAATTTCTCAATAAAATTCTCAAAAAAATGCAAGCTCTTTGCAACCTCTTCCCTATGAAACCATTTCCTCTACCAAAAAAAAAAAAAAAAAAAAAAGAAGGGGGACAGGTTTCAAATACTAATTCTAAACCTCCAGCCAGATACAGACAGATTTAATGTTGTAGTGTTGCAGCTATTCAGACAGCCCAGAGCCACAGGATAGCGTATTGGAAGAGCTTTGTACTGCCTGAGAGCGGAGCACTGAGTGATGTGCAGCCCCGGGGAACGTGCCTCTGTTTCTATGACGGCTTTTACTGCAACCAACTGCGGGGCTTTTTCTCCTCTTGTTTTCCCCTTGCAATCATTTTCTCAGCCAACGCTTGTTCCATGTCCTCAGTCTTTCTTAGGGATCAGGGACCACATGCTGAACAATTTGTCAAGGTCTCCACTGGGGCCCTCTCTCTGTAATCTCCCCTTTGCTCTTTCAAACCCCGGGAATCACTCCAGACCCAAGGGACCATCAACCCAACACTGAGGATTCCCCCTCCAATCACAGCTTCAGAAAATAAGCCTTTTCTAATACTCTTCCGTACAGAAATTATAAACCCTGGTAAATCCTTTGCCAGTCTTACGTACCCATCAGCAATCTCTGTGCTGTTTTTCTCTAAACTCTTTGCTGACCATTTTCCTTCCGTACTCGCTGTTATCTCAGGTGTCCCACTTCCCCACCGGCAATGGCTGCACTTGGAGAAGGACCCTTCTCCCACCCCACGCCTCACCCTGGGACCTAGGGAAGATGCCACAAGCAGACTGCTCCAGCCCCACAGTCAGATGCTGCCTCAGGAAACATTCAGAGAGAAACGCAAGATGTTTCCCCAGCCCTTGTGGGCAGCTCAGAAATGGAAAACTTGTTGTAGCCTCCAGCTACCAGCTTCTACTGGGAGCTTATTGGGAACTTGGAGCTTAGAAACCTTAGTATACTGGGAGCTTACTGGGAACTTGGAGCTTAGAAACCTCAGTATGTCTATAGATGCTTACACAGAAAAGCATAAATTGATGAGTTCCAGCATCACAAGGAATCCCTGCCCTGTGTAACTTCATTCAGAGACACAAGTGTCTTGCTGTGCCATGGCTGCTAACTGTACTGCATCTAATAAAGATGGAAAGGTCTTTCAGACCCTCTGAGGAAGGCAAAAATCATAACTTCAAAGCTGCTAAAGCAGGAGGCAGCCACTCTCTTCCTTCCAGAGAGACCATGCCGGGCGGGCAGTTACCTGCCATGCTGTGCGTGTAGGAAGGTCTCCAGGATTTGAGGTCTTCCAGAATATGCTGCAGGTTTAAAGCAATAGTGTCAGATTTTAACAGTCACCACATTATTTGAAACATGATAAACCATATTGCAGCTGTTCTCTCTGTCCAGTAAATTATGATGGCCACTGCAAAGCAAGCCTGATTCCACGGGACCCCAGTGAAGCTACACCAGTGAAATCCCAAACTACCTATTAAATAGTTCAACTAAAATTTTACTTTCTGCAGCTTCTTCAGGCTTTCCTAAAGACAGTAACATTTTATCTAAAGGTCCAAGGCAGAATTTAAAGTATTACCAGCTATTCAAAGTTTAAGAATAAGCATTTAAAAGATGCCAATGAATAGTACTCTACACATCAATTATTGTTTTAAAAAGCATCCATTCAGCTTCAGCAGTCACAGTAAAAGAACTGGTGTTCATTATTAAGAAAATTAAACAGGGATGTACTCTCTAATGTTGATCATAATTGTACTAGTCATAGAAAGTGACAGGTATCCTGTGAGCCCGTTCTGGTGGAGGACACTATTAATTATCACAGCGGAATGAGGAGTGATTTGCCTTTGCCACAAAAACAAACCTCATTACTTGTTAACTCAGCAAAAGAAAAAGTACTGAGGTGTGTTAATTTGTCATATTGGAATGAATCTGGAAGGTTGGAAGAGTTTTTTGATATTTAGGAAATGAGAAAGATTAGATTATTTATGAGGTTAGATTGGCCTGACACTGAGGATGTTGATATTAATATAAGCCTCTGTAGAGCTAAAGAAGTGTGTTAGAAACTACCCTGAACAATCCAAATGCTTTACAGAATCATTTCTTATTGTTAATTGCATGTTAAGGGCACACAGAACCTTTTTTTTAAAGTTTTCTGCGTTATTGCTGTATTTCACATTTAGATTTGGTATTCAGTGAGTCACAAAATACAAAAAAATAACAGGAGTCAGGAACATTTTGTGGATGTTTCTGGGTGCCCAAACCTGTTGGAGCACGTTTCTGATAGGCTGTGAACTGTTACTATCCCAATTCCCTTTTCTGGGCAATGCAATATAAGGGATAACAGGAGAAAAATAACAGGAGAAACACTTACAATCAGCCTGATCCTCCTCTCAGGTTGCTGTCTTGATTACAGTATTTAAGGAGTTCCCCGGGGAACAAGTCGCAGACGCTAAAGGTCTCGTTAGTCTAGTAGGGAAAGATGCAGGGAAAGATCTGAGATGAAGGAAAGGCTGGAGGGTGCAGCTGAAATGACGCAGCTGTACCAATTCCAGCAATGCCCAGAAACACCGCGGTCACCTCGTAGGTGCAGGATAGGGCCTACAAGAAACCTGGGGAGGGGCTGTTTGGAAGGGCATGTAGCAACAGGACGAGGGGCAATGGTTTTAAACTAGAGCAGGGTAGGTTTAGATTAGACATTAGGAAGAAGTTCTTTACAATGAGGGTGGTGAGACACTGGCACAGGTTGCCCAGAGAGGTGGTGGAGGCCCCATCCCTGGAGACATTCAAGGCCAGGCTTGATGAGGCTCTGAGCAACCTGATCTAGTTGAAGATGTCCCTGCTTACTGCAGGGGGGTTGGACTAGATGACCTTTAAAGGTCCCTTCCAACCCAACACACTCTATGATTCTATGCCCCCAATAAGCCCAGTGTGGTCAGGGAGCATTGCACACTGGGCACAGGCACCCCCTGCACAAGGAGATGTTTAACCAGAGGGGCTACTCCATGGAGCCATCAGAGCCAGGCTGCTGTCAAGCTGCCCCTGCAAGAAAGCTGTCAACCAGAGGATGAGCACACCCAAGTAAATTGATCTACTTGTACACCAACACTGGTCAGGACACACTGAGTTTTGTTCGGAACTGCTACTCTTCCACCCGCACTGAATCATCCATGAAAAATAAACTGAGAAACCACAAGAAAATGGAAAAGCAAATCACCAACTGACAGCTGAAATTAAAATTCTGAAAGAAACCTTCCTTCTGTCCCATCATCCTTTCTAATTACTCTCAAGGCTGCAAAATAAACAAGATAAGCAATAAAATTTGTATTGCACCTCTCCACATGCTGAACTTCAGGAAGGAAGATCTCTGCTCATCAGCTGTGGGGTGGTATGATTTGCTTCCATCATTTTCTTTTGGGTTTATATTTTGTCTGCCTATTCCATGACTGGCAATAAAGTGGGGATTTGAAGGCTGAATTTTAATATTCTGCTCCTTGGAAACTCAAGTGATTAAGGTGCTGTGGCAAGATCTCAAATTGTATGAGGCTGAATCATGACAAACAAAGGAAACAGCACTTGGAACTTCTGTCCAACTGCTGCTGTTGCCACTGGGAGCATTTGGGAGTTTGATTAGAAGACAAGTATTTTTAGCAAAACTCTCCTCTATTTCTGCAGGTTTCGAGGATTTCCCATATAGCAGAATTCACAATGGTAAGAGAAAACTGTTTCAGGAGATTTCTATGTAGGATGGTGGCCAGGGGCATGAGGTTGGGAATGTCCTATCATTGCAAAGTGAGTCCACCCACACTCTTCCCCATGTGTGGAACACGTTAGTAAAGATACATTCTGGTTTGCTATATAGGGACTTAGTTAAAAACTAGCTTAATTCACCTATTGCTCAGCAAATTACTTACAACTCCATTTAGAGAGACTATCACAGTTAGAAACTTATACAAACTTATAAAGCGAGCACTGAAGCAGAGTAGAAGTCAGATAAAGGCTTCATGGACTCACAAAACGCACTATATTCAAAATGAAAAATAAGGCTTGACGTGATGCAAGAAAAAATTCTATAGGTAACCAAATCATCTATGCAACCAAAGGATTCACATTAATTTGATCTCTGGTTCATCTGGTAGCTCCAAAATGCAACCATGTGCTGAGACCCCTGGATTTCCAATCAAGCATCGCTAAATCTGTGTAATCCCCTGCAGGTTTTTGAGAGGTGACTCCATAAAAGATATGCAAGAGGAATTGTAACTCAGGTAAAATGGAACTAGTCCCATTGCAGAATGGAGTGCTCGGTAGTCTGCGGATGGATAATAAGGGCATACCAAGTTGAATCAAAATTGTGTTGGTTTGATAACTTTAACTGCACCTACGTGCCTAATAAAATTTTAGTGCTTCTTTAATTTGGAGAAACACTCTGAGCTCTTCATCTCATTAATTTGCACTTACTTTAAATTGCATGACTTACTTTCCATAATGAAAAGAGTCTTACAAGGTGGAAGTCTGTAAATATTTGAACTCCCAGTGTCAAGTCAAGACACAGAATCAATAAACAGTTGTCTTTTAACCTGATATTGATATTCTGGGAAATGTAACTCATTCCCATATAGCCTGGTCCAGAGTGATGGGACTGGGAGAATTTCAAATATTCCAGCAGTAATGAGTCATCCCAGATGCTAGAATAACATCCAAGATTATTGTTCAATGGCTGGCAGCAGAGATGTGGCCAAACTGCCAGGGATATTCCTCTGAGAGTTTATTGCAGCTACAATGCAAAAAAGCCGCACGTGAAGACGTGCAGAGCATGAGAAAGATTTTCTGGCTCATGGAAAAGACTGGCTCTAGAGATACAGTTTTACAACAATACTGACGCAGAACAGGGTTAGCTATGAAGGAGAACTGGAGAGAAATCTCAGTACACCTCTGTAAACCGATGGCTGTATCACACCGGAGACTCAAGGTTGAGGTAGAAGGTACCTGTGTTGCTTCTCAGCAAAGGCCAGGCTCCATTTCTGCTGCCTGTAAGGAATATGTCTATGAAATTCAAAGGGTGGAGGTAGAAACTTAGGGAATGCTGATGGAAAATTTAAAAAAAAGTATTTTGTTTGTATGGCTATGAATCTGTGATGAACAAAAATCCTCATTCACGCGTGTTATCATGACCCAGTTGATATAACACAATTGAGGTTATAGCTGTGCAGCGGCACGCTCTGCCCCTCAGCTGGAGCCTGGCTCTCACACGAGGTCTGTAAGCACTCCAGTGAGTACTCACATGAACGGCATCTTTCTACATTTGAAGGGTCTTTGTTTTACAGAAAATCCAGTTTATTGCCTTTTTTTCTGTTTTACAGTAGCACAGTTGCTCAGTCATTGCTCAGCCACCCGCCTGCCCTGTGGATAATGAAACATCTTGGAGAAATATCTCTGAGCCATGAAGAGCCGCCCAGAGAGGGCTTCGAAATGCATCTAGAGGCTCATTCACAGTTAGGTCTTGAAAATCACACAGAAGGCCTTAAGATCATGTTTTTTTCTAATATATCCAGTGTTTCCTGGCTCAGGCCAGGCATTCCTGTTCAGAGTGGATGAACCCATCTTGCCAAATTTTACTAATCCTCAGACATGAGGGTTCACAACTTAAAATTTGTCTTACTGCTGACTTCATCCCCAATTCACTTTGCAGATAAAACAAGAAAGTATATTTCTAATATGAAAAATTGTATGCACATTGCATCCAGACTTTACCACTCGTAGCAGCTAAACATTCAAGTGCAAGCTTTTTTTTCTGTTAAGAATTTTCTTTTTGGATCAAGTGGAAGGAGACATTGGGAAAATGACAGCACTTTGGCTCAGAACAGCCTATAATTTCATTTTCTCTAAACAGCCAGATGATTATTCTTTTGTGCTTCATTAATTGTGGCCCACAGAAGGTACTTGAAAGGTTTAGTCAACCCACAGGGACAGGCTTTTTAACCTACCTTGAGCAAATGACATTTGCCCTTTAAAAATCACCTGCAGTGGATGGAGAGGGGAGCTAAAATTACTTTCCAGAAGGAATGATGGGTATGAGCCCTGGCACTATGTCTATATATGTATGTGTGTGTGTATCTGTCTGGTTCCCAGACACCCTTAAACAGAGCTTGCTTTGAGGAGAAAGAGGGAATTTAATAAAAAGTGGCAGAATGCAAAAGAACTTTATTCTTCCCCATTCAGCATGTAGACTTTGTCTTCCCAGAGCACAATTCCCCTGAATAAAAGAAGAGTTAGAAATGCTTGTTTGCAGCAAGAAAGCCTCTCCAACAGCAATCATGAACCCCCACTGATGAGGTCAAACCGTGCAGCAATTCAGGCAACCAGAAGCTGGTTAGTTGATGCTTTGTCTCCCGTCCTTGATCTGAGCGGCTGTGGTGCCGAGACAACCCCAGCGGCCCTGCAAGGGAGTGCTTTAGTCCTTCAGCAAAGTTATCTGAAATTCTGGCTCCTGGGGAGAGAAGTCCTGCCAAACTCCCCATGGGGCTGGCGAGGGAAAAGGGGAAGGCTGGGCAGTCACCCCTGCTGCCCCCACCCCAGCTGAGAGGAGAATCACAGCTTCATCTTACTCTCGGTATTGATGACCCTGGTATTTTAGGACGAAGCACACCCTATTCCTTCTGAAATACTTTCCCCCTTCTTCCAGAGAAGCAGTTTTTCCACCTTCTAGGCACAGCTGGTTTCTTCAAAGCCCATCAGTCCTGCTGACTAGAGCAGGGCAGCGTGGTTTTAAAGCAATGATTGTGGTGTTTCGTAGGAGTATCCTATCAAATCTCAGAAAGCAAGGGAAAGTCTGAAAATAATAATGACAATAGTGACAATAATAACACAAAACACAAAGAGAACACAGTCCTCCTGGAGCTGACGGGTAATTTAGGGAAGCTGCATGCTCGCTCTCATAAAGCGAGCACTACGTTCCAGGAATCGCATTTATCTGGGTCTGAGCAGAGGCTGTGATGCAAAACTCATCCATGCTGTAAAGATACGTGTCTAGCACTTCACCTCTCATTTGCATTACACCTAAGATGAAGTTTGTACAGAACAAGGAAGTACATTTCAACCAGGTAACACAGAAGTTTGCTGCTACAGTGGGGATTTAGGCAACACAAACACGGATGCAACCACATTTAAGTCAGAAGAAATGTTACACTTTCTCTTTGCTTGTCTTCATCTTTCTTTTTCCCTTGCATAGGTGCTAAGATCTCATGCATCTACAAGCCTGAGCTCTCTGGGTAACAGGTTTTTTTATTATTATTATTTGTAATATAGCAGTTATATCTACACAAAAACATTGTGGTAATACTACATATAAGAGACAGAAAAGCCTTAATCAGACAAGGCAGAGAGGTGAAAGCGAAGGTGATGCTAAAGATCAGATGACCTTGTGAGGCCCTTTCCAACCTGAATAATCCTGTGATCACATAAAGTCAAGCCACCATCATTTTATAAAAGTCAGGCAGAGGAACAGTGAGAGCATCGGGCAGCACCAGAACCCACACTGGTTGGTGCTTTCTCCTCTTTCACAGTTGTTCATCCTCCTCCCTCTCACTTTTTGATTTGCCTCTTTTCAGCCTTCCACTCTGTTAACCTCACTAATCCATATTGTCCACCTTCAGCCGCCATCCACTCCAAAAGCTGCTCTCACCAATATTTCTAAGTGTTACTCCCTTCTCCCACATCACCTCTCACCTTAATAAGTGCTTTTCTGAAAGTGCCACCACGGAGGGTGCATCCTCCCTTTCTCCTTTGATGCTGCAAAGCAACCACTGACCCTGCACCCTCTTCACCCCTAATCAGTGCTCTTCCCTCCATTGATCCTGCCCATACCGCTGGAGCTTTTCCTGCCACTGCCCCCCTGCCCTCGGCTCCCGCTGGGAAAAGGAAGGTGGTTTGTGAGCAGAGCAGGGCCCTTCTGCTACCCCTTAAATCCAGCAGGTGATTGCAGGGTCTGTGCAGGCTCCATCCACCGGCAAAACAAATCAGAAACTCCCTCAACCGACTGAAGAGGAGGCAAGAATCATCACATAAGCAAGGGACAGGAACAGCCCGCTAAATGATATTTTCCAGTCAATCTATGTCTGGCTCTTTATGGGTTGTGATGAAAAGGGACACTTGAAATATTCCAGTAGAATAAAATTGGCAGGGATGTGATTATCAGACATGCAGCTCTCTCAGAAGATCTTGTCTGTAATGTTGGTTCATTAATCTGCTGTTTTATTAAAGACTCATTTAGAGGCTCTGAGACAATTTCGTGTCATGTGTTTTCTAGTAGAAAGTGTTCAGGACAGGAATGTGTACTGTGCAGTATTTTGGGAATTCATGTATATTTATGTCATCAACACATCACTCTTAAATTTCCTAATTCACTAGAAAGCCCACTTCCAGCACCTCCACAACACAGTAGGAAACTGAAAATCGGAGCAGCTGGAAATGCGAAGGCAGACATTCGTTCATTCATTCATTCCTCTGCAGCTTGTGCTTTCTTGCACCGGGGGGAGATGGATGCGCGGCCGTCGGCTCCCCTCTGCTGGCTGCTGGTACCAGGACACAGCACCGAGCCACGGCCAGACCTCCCCAGGGGCCGTTAGCCACCAACTGAAAAACAGCAAGGGCACAAACTGCTAATAATCATGAAATGATGTTTTTCCAGGCAGGTGATCAGCACTTGCATAGCTCTGTGCAAGGGCAAGCGCACCTGAAAGCAATTTTCACAAATTCTTTAGGCAGAGGCTGATAACTCATTGCAGGGGGACTGGCTGTACTGCCTGGGGTCGGGATGTCTAGACCTTCCTGCTGTAAACACCAGGTTTCTGTGATTATAAATACTGTGATTATAAATTTCTGTGATGATAAATTATAAACTTTAATCATTATGCCTGAAAATTTCCCTGTCAGATCTCTACCTCAGACCGCTTCTTTTTACCTTTCTTCCAAAACAGCTCAGCAATTTCTGAAAACTTATTTAAGGAAGAGCATAATATTTTTTATTATTTGCTCTTTGGTTTGTTTTTTTTACAACGTTTTCCAGCAGAAACTTGAAATTTAGCAGCGTGTGTTCAGGGACCGCTTTATACCAGCAGCTAGAAAGTACGTAGCCAAGTCACAAAACTTAGAATCAAAAAATGCGTCTCCACCCCTGAGCAGCGAGAGACTTGTGAGCTTGGCAGCAAACCTCTACGAGGAGCCTGTCTGTGCTGAGAGCGCACTGCTGTTTTGAGCCCGTTGGTGAGATTGCGCATCCAGCATCTTGTCAAAACACTGCCCGAAATGAGCCTAGTAACACTTCGCTACTGATAACAGCAACCCAACGGACCCGCTGGGAGACACGTGGCACCAACCCTCCCACCCAGCCAAGCTCCATGTGCCTTCAGCGGGCGCTCCACGGATGAGGAGCCCAGAATCGCTCTCAGATTGCGTCTCGAAAACAGTGTGGCACTGTTTTCTAAGGCTTGATTGCATCCACAACTCAAGCATGCTTTTCTTTTCCATTGTCTGGTTAGGGATTTGGTATTTTTTTTTCTGATCATGGGAATTCTGCT
The DNA here is from genome assembly GCA_947846985.1 of Fratercula arctica. Lineage (NCBI taxonomy): Eukaryota > Metazoa > Chordata > Aves > Charadriiformes > Alcidae > Fratercula > Fratercula arctica. The sequence goes on from CANTUZ010000003.1 coordinate 109,056,204, forward strand.
CCTGACTTCAAGAGAACAGGGCATGACTTTCTAATAAGGAAAGTGCTTAAACTCCACTGTGTATGCACGGCATTTCTTCCTAAGTACAGGAGGTCTGGTTTGAGTCAGTTCTGATACCACAAAATTAAAGAAGTCTCATTTACCTGGCTCAATGCCGAGAAAGGAAGCTGCCTACCAGTGTTCATATGATTACTATTATTTGTATTTGTATTAGAATGTATGCCCTGAATAATAAGACTCTTAAAATTTTTAAACACCAGGGATAAGGGTGTCTTCCAGAGGCACATACATGCAGTCCTGAGCTATGAATGTGTCTGCCCAGCGTAACGCATCACCTTGCAGAACAGGAATAGCTGAAGAGCCGTCCCACCTACAAGAAGAGGGTTTTTCAGAGCAGTTTTCAACCTGGGGGACAAGACATTGCCCCTTTGGCAGAGCTTTGCAGCCCGGGAACACACCTGTGATCTTCTTCTCCTTGCACCTGAACTAGCCGGTGGGGTCTGCCTGCAGGGTACCCCTGATGCTCAGGGAGCATCTTCGCAATGGGAGCCCAAACCTACAACAGAAACAGCAGGCAGGCAAAAAACTCAGGGCTGCTCATATACCCAAAGGGGAATGAGAATAAAGCCTGCTTTGATCCTGGAATCTCCTTAGATTTTGGTCAAAACCTGGCTTGTTTCAACATTTTTTTTTGTGTAATATTGGAGCATTCATGCACAATGCATGTGTCCAGATGTATTCATAGAACATGTACGTGTTCAATTACACATACTGAGTAAATGACATTTAAAAAAAATCCCTAATGTTTTGCCAAGCCGAAACAGATTTATTATATTGAAATTGTAAAGAACTTTAATTTCACTGCTTCCCTGAACATAAAATAGGGCCAACATTATGTACAAGGAAACAAGGAAAGAAAACAAAACCAGTACAAAATGCTGGGGTGGTTGTTTGAATCAAGTTTTCATTAAAATGATCAGGTTTATGTAAATTAATAACTACGCTACAAATTGAGAACCAACATAAAAGCACACAGAAATGCAATGATAAATGGCTGGCCACTTGGCTTGCTGTGTCAGTCACACAATTATGTCCCTGTTACCAATTCCAGGCAAAATACACAGTACGGCCATAACAAACAGCGCTGTTGCTTGATTAGATGGTATGTTTCAACGAAGAGACACTTTGCACAGCAAACAGAAAATAATGGTAAAATGGTATATGCAGAGAATATTCTATGTATCCTAATAACTGCCCCTAATGATACTTCTTGCAATAATTTCAGATCCAATTTCAACCAGCCACTGACCACAGCCTCATGATTTCCTCGATGCGTTACATGATGCAAAAGTCCATTTGCAGTAAGGATGTAATTCACAGAATCACAGAATGGCCAGGGTTGGAAGGAACCTCTGGAGATCATCTAGTCCAACCCCCTGCCAGAGCAGGGTCGCCCAGAGCAGGTTGCACAGGAATGCATCCAGGCAGGTTTGGAATGTCTCTAGAGACGGAGACTCCACCAGCTCTCTGGGCAGCCTGTGCCAGTGCTCTGCCACCCTCAAAGTAAAGAAGTCCCTCCTCATGTTGAGATGGAACTTCCTATGTTCAGGTTTGTGCCCATTACCTCTTGTCCTGTTGCTGGGCACCACTGAAAAGAGCCTGGCCCCATCCTCCTGACACCCACCCTTTAAGTATTTGTAAGTGTTGATAAGGTCCCCCTCAGTCGTCTTTTTTCCAGACTAAAAAGACCCAGGTCTCTCAGCCTTTCTTCACAAGAGAGATGTTCCAGTCCCCTAATCATCTTGGTAGCCCTTTGCTGTACCCTCTCCAGCAGTTCCCTGTCCTTCTTGAAACTGGGGAGCCCAGAACTGGACACAGTACTCCAGGTGTGGCCTCACCAGGGCAGAGTAGAGGGGGAGGATGACCTCCCTTGACCTACTGGCCACACTCCTCTTGATGCACCTCAGGATGCCATTGGCCTTCTTGGCCACAAGGGCCAAATTCCATCCTCCCTTGCAGGCCCAGCAGTGGGTACCAATGCCCCGTGAAGGGACTTAAAGCAGCACGGGAGGAAGAGAGGCTGAAATAATTTGAAAACCTCTCACACCACCCTAAGCGGCTCTCAGGACTAGCAACCACTGCGGTAATGTGAAAACCATTTGGCTACCTTTAGGGACTTTCCTTCATCAGCGAAAGGTTTCTCAAGGTGTTTCTGAAGATATGATGAAATTTTATTTGGAGAGGATTTACAGCAGGGAGGTTGGCCAGGGGGGACCACCTCATTTCTTCTGCTAATTACATGATACAGTAAGAAAAATGTTTTCCATTCTTCCAAACACCTACTTAAAATGGATTCTTTTCACTTTCATCAAATCTCAATCAAGACAGGAGACTCACAGGCTCTCTTGGATACAAACCTGGGCTGTTGACATACCTGTTACCGGGATGGCTATTCACAGGCTTCGAGAGGATTGCTCTCTCTCACACTTTCCTGGGGCTGTCAGACATAATTTCCAAACACCCCAGCCACTCGACACCCCAACTGTTACTCTGCACAGGGACATTTAAAAATAGGGCTGTAATAATTTTACTTAAGTTACATCTTGCACTCACCCTCAGTAGGAAAGAGAATAATTGAAATGCTATTAAGAAAAGCTCATTACAAGTTAGCTGCGGGCTGCCAATCAGGCAGGGAGGTGTTGTCATTTCTTCTTCACGTACTGTTAAACTTACTTCAGAAAATTCTTCAAAAAATGAGGGAAAAAACCTGCATTTTCCATTAGCTTTAGGAAAAGGTAGAAATCATATGCACACAAACCCAACTTTAACATCTCTGCTTGCGTGTCCACCTCACAGCTTTCACTAGAGGCTCACAAGTGCCTGAACTTGCCTTGCACTCACCACCCTCAATAAATTTGAACTGGCATTTTTGTCTTGCAACTCCCAACAAAAATTGCAGACCAGCCAGCGGTATGATATGCCTGTCAACACCATGCACAGGCCAGTTCTCCTGGCTTCCCAGTCCCAGCCTCCCATGACAGCCCTGTTTCCCCGGGGAGACCATGATTGCCCATCATCTGAGGACAACAGTGGACACAGAGACTTCAGGTTCGAACATGAGAACGTGAAGGAGGGAATAACCATGGGTTGCATTCTCCAAAAGACCAAAAACCTCTCTAGTCTCACAACTAATGCCCAAACCTGAAATTTTGCTCAGTTCCCCCTACAGAATAAACTCCTCCTCTCTGGCCTTCCTGGGCTCTTATTTATACAGTCATAGTGAGACTCAAAAAGAAGCGTCTTTTCTCTGTATCTACAACTCAGCAGAGGTTCTTAGGTGTGGGGCCACAGAATGCTGCTATGAGAGGCTGCAGAAATAGCACAGGACATGTTTGCAGCCATTCTAGGCTCATTTTAGCCATCACTCCCTGTTTATCCGTACCCTCAGTTTTCTGGATGAAAAAATATGATTGCATTGATCATGAAAATACTGCTGCTTCAGGCCCAGAGCACCCCTTCTCAAAGGACAGAAAAGGAACAGGGGAAAAAAAGAAATCAGAGCGCCAAAGACCCCACTCCCTGTGGGGCTCTGACAGGAAGGAGGAGGAAGAGGAGGAGGAAGAGAAGGAGGAGGAAGCCTTCAGCCACCTGCTTAGCCACTGGTTTCACAGGGAGAGGGGATGAAGAGTCCTTCTGGTTTCCCTCTCCCCTCCTGCTACTGCTGCCCCAGAGCCATTTGTCCTCCAGCAGATCCCTGCCCCTGTCCTTCCTGTCCTGTGTCTCCTAAAGTCCATCCAAGAGAGACCTCCATCTTATTTCCCAAGGCTGCCAAGCAAGCCTGCTCCAGACTGTGATTAGAAACAAAGGTCTCCAAACAGCTCCTGCTCTTCCCCGAACACAGCTTCTTGCAGCGTGCATGCCACCAGCCACCAGCAAGACATTCATGACCATCTCACCTTAAAATTGACAGAATTAATTTTAATGAACTTGCCAGTCCTTTTTTTTTCGTTTCTATCTGCATCAATAAGGTTTTTAAAGAAAAGGCAAAGGAAAGCATTTGTATGTATGACTACTTTTATTTCACAGAATCATAAAATTGTTTACATTTGAACAGACCTTTAAGATCATCTAGTCCAACTGTTAACCTAACACTGCCAAGTCCATCACTAAACCATGTCCCTGAGCACCACATCTACATATCTTTTAAATACCTCCAGGGATGGAGACTCAACCACTTCCCTGGGCAGCCCGATCCAATGCTTAATAACCCTTTCCGTGTAAACATTTTTCCTAATATCCAATCTAAACCTCCCCTGGCGCAACTTGAGGCTGTTTCCTCTTGTCCTATCGCCTGTTACTTGGCAGAAGAGACCGACCCCCACCTTGCTACAACCTCCTTTCAGGTAGTTGTAGAGAACGATAAGGTCTCCCCTCAGCCTCCTTTTCTCCAGACTAAACATGCCCAGCTCCCTCAGCCACTCCTCATAGGACTTGTGCTCAAGACCCCTCACCAGCTTCGTTGCCCTTCTCTGAACCTGCTCCAACATCTCAATGTCTTTTTTGTGGTGAGGGGCCCAAAACTAGACACAGTATTTGAGGTGGGGCCTCACCAGTGCCAACTACAGGGGGAAAATCACTTCCCTCGTCCTGCTGGACACATGACCTCTGATACAGGCCAGGATGCTATTGGCCTTCTTGGCCACCTGGGCACACTGTTGGCTCATACTCAGACAGCTGTCAACCAACACCCCCTGGTTCTTTTCCACTGGGCAGGTCTCCAGCTACTCTTCCCCAAGGCTGTAGCGTTGCTTGGGGTTATTGTGATGGAAATGCAGGACCTGGCACTTGGCCTTGTTGAACCTCATACCATTGGCCTTGGCCCATCGATCCAGCCTGTCCAGATCCCTCTGTGAAGCCTTCCTACCCTCAAGCAGATCAACATTCCCGCCCAACTTGGAGTCATGTGCAAGCTTACTGAGGGTGCACTTGATCCCCTCGTCCAGATCATTGACAAAGATATTAAACAGAACGGTCCCCAGCACTGAGCCCTGGAGAACACCAGTTGTGATCAGCCACCAACTGGATTTAACTCCATTCACCACAACTCTTTGGGCACAGCCATCCAGTTAGTTTTTTACCCAGTGAAGAGTACGCCCGTCTAAGCCACAAGCAGCCAGCTTCTCCAGGAGAATGCTGTGGGAAACCATATCAAAGGCCTTACTAAAATCTAGGTAAACAACATCCACAGCCTTTCCCTCATCCACTGAGTGAGTCACTTTGTCACAGAAGGAGACCAGGTTAGTCAAGCAGGACCTGCCTTTCATAAACCCATGCTGACTGGGCCTGATCACCTGGTTGTCCTGTACATGGCCATGTGATGGCGCTCAAGTTGATCTGCTCCATAACCTTCCCCAGCATCGAGGTCAGACTGATAGGCCTGGAGTTCCCCGGATCCTCCTTCCACCCCTTCTTGTGGATGGGTGTCACATTTGCTAACCTCCAGTCAGCTGAGACCTCCCCAGTTTACCAGGACTGCTGACAAATGATGGAAAGTGGCTTGGTGAGCACTTCCACCAGCTCCCTCAGTACCCTCGGGTGGATCCCATCCGGCCCCATAGACTTGTGTGTGTCTAAGTGGTGGAGTAGGTCACTAACCATTTCCCCTTGTATCATGGGGCCTTCTTCATTCTGCTCCCTGTCCCTGTCTTCCAGCTCAGGGGGCTGGGTACCCAGAGAACAACTAGTCTTACTATTAAAGACTTTGGCAAAGAAGGCATTGATGTGCTTGTTCTATTTCCTTCAGCGTAGCTTTTTTAATATAGTAGCTTTATATCTAGATTTCTGCACCAGTAAACCAGCTGATTTTGACAGCGGTATGTGTGACATCAGACATCAACTCAGTGAAGAGAAAATAATTATAACATCTGATGCTCTTTGTGAGAGTTTGTTAAAAAGATCAATAAGGACAGGAGCACTTTAACTTTTCTTATTATGGTTTCTCTGGCAACCAGGGGAAATAACATAGGTAAAATTATAGTCCCATCACGCTCCATGTGCTGACAGTACATAATATATAATTGCATGCTTCCCACCAGAAAGCTTACTTAGTATAATCCTATACAATCTTTTTTCTCGCACTGTTTTAGATGTTTCATCATTTCCACAGCTTGCAAAGCCCTGAAAAATTAAAGAAGAAAACAAAACCCCTCGAGTTGGTTTTGCTATTGCCTGGCTTTGAGAGCTTATGACAGAACTAATTTAGTTTGTCTGGCAGCAATAATCCTAGATTATTCAAAACTAAGAAGAAGGGGGTGTGTAAATCATGCAGTCTTTCTAGAGACTTTGTTTTGCATTTGCCAGATTCCTCATCCTCCTCGAGGATGAACTTCAATACTTCAAGAGCATCTTTACTTCTGAAAACACCGTCCATAGGCTACTGATTTCAAAGAAGAGGTGGTGGGCCAGCATCTTGCTCTCAGGAGGCACTTTCCAATAGTTTGTGTACAACAGTGTGTCAACCCCGTGCGTCTGCCTTGTTTGTGTTTTGAGTTGCACTGGTCTCACAATTCAAGAACATCCCGGGCTTGTGGAAGGTACTCAGGGGTACCTGGAGAAACACCAACACTTTGCTGTGATATTTCTTTCCCTGTCTTCAGCAGCTCATCCCTGCTTCCCAAGGGGAAGGCTGCAAGGGCATACAGCCTGTCCTAGTGCTTGAAAGGAGAGGAGTCAAATAAAGCAGTACAAAAGCTTGCAGAATTAGCTTCTGACTTGCAGAAGTAGAGATCAGGATTCGAAGCTCTCACCTGTCCCCTCCACTGCAGCTCCCCAGCCCCCCATACACCATCCCTGCCTTGCCACTGTCCCACCCAGTACTCTGCCAGTGGGACACTGGGGTTCCTTCAAGATGACTGTTTTGGAATCCAAAATAAGTTCAGGTCCTAAACCTGCAAACAAGTCTCTGGCGAAATAAGCAGCCTAATTTATTAAACTCTTTACAGGACTCCGTGTGAACAAAAGAACATGTCAAGCCCAACGAAACTGCCATTGCTCGGGGCTATAGAAGTCAACTGCAAATTCTTGCTAAGGCCAATGGCACAGCAACAAGAGCTGAACTTTAGCCACCTACCTCTGGATGTTAGTTTAGGACATCTGAAGAAGAAATAAATAGATAACAGCAAAATGAAGACAAACTTGCTGTAACTGGAACATTACCTCTATAGAAGGTAAAGATCCTCTGGAGGTGAGCACACCTCTATGGAAAGGCAAATGATGGGAAGAGGAGCAACTAACAGCTTTGGATACTAGCAAATATTTCTAAACCTCTTGGGGTTTTTTTCCGCCAATGCCAAAAGATGTTCAATAATTACTTAACACAGGAAGCCAAACGAATCCTGGTGCTCTGCAACAAGCTTCTGTGTGCATTTCTGGGTAGGACCCAGGCACAAGTTTGGGGCAAGGCTGTCTGCTGGGAGAAGTCCTCAGGCCAGCAGCAGCCAGGCCCTGGCTGGGTTAATGCAGCGTCTGGATCACAGGAGGAGGCTCTGACAAGCCAAACACAGGTGGGACCCACTCCGCCTGTCCGTACAGTATTTTGCTGACGCTGCCTGACAACAGGTTCCCTGCCCATGCTCTGGGATGCTGTTTTCCGTGTGTTAAACATAATGCAACCATTGGAAAAATTACTTAAAGGAAAAACAAAAGGGTTGGCCTCTACCTTGCTTTGTCCACTTGGCAGGATGGGAGGCTTAAGCATGAATGGGAGGCAGTACTGGTGATGGAAGCAACCAAATCTTTTTAATCCCTATCTCTGTTGCCTGTCTTCATCATCTTCTCCTTTGCAGAAAGCAAAGTTCCCTGGACATCTGTTTTCTGCTGGACACAGCACATGACTGTGCTTAAGACAAGCTAAGCCTGGTCACTGACCAGAGAGCTTTATTTTCTACTGTATCTTTCCCATTGTTTGTTGTTCTCATCAGAGTATTTATTTGCAGATTAATTTCTCAGGTAAATGCTTTTGAGATACTGTCTCAGCTATAACATCCAGAATTTGGATTTTAGTAAAGCAGCTCCCTTTTTCTTCATCTAGAGATCTTGCAACCTCTAAAGAAGCAATCACATCAACTGTTTTAATACAATTCATTAATCCAATCTCCTTTTACCTTTAGCAGAGATGTCTTCAGATATCTTTGGGATGTTCTAGGTTTGTTTCCTCTCTTCTTGTTCTGTTTGTTTTCTCATGACAGAAATCAGAATGACAAGCATTAGCAGGATTGCTCTATTGACTGAGGATCAATACTAGATTGCTTTTTTCCCCTCACAGCTGACAGCTCCATCCTCCTCTGACTTCAGAAATATTCATCAGAGTTACAGTCACTTTACAGACTTTTTATCTTAACACTATCATGAATGGCTTAGCAGACACAATGCTTTCCATGTATCACCTCCTTTAATGTTGTCTTTTCTTTCCTGTTGGAGAGACAGAGAGATGGCTGATAGCGACTTCCTGGGGAAAGTTACAGCCATAATTCAAACCAGCAGAGGCTTAATGTCATCCACATGCTGCAACAGACTTAAAATAGTAGATAAACCTTTATTTACAAAGCTATGGGTTTTGGTTTTAGCGTAAACAACTCCTGAGGTTTGGCATCTTTATTTCCAATGTTAAAAAGCTGCATGTCACAAAAGTGAAAGACACACAGCGGTTCAGAAGGCAGCTGGGCTTTGGTTGAAAATCTGGGAGACTGACAGCACAGGTTACAGCATCCCCTAGTCCGGAGCTGCTGCCGGCTGTGCCTCCATAGCAGGGCACGTTGTTACGGAGCTAGTGGTTTCTATAGCAGCGAGTGCTATATAAAAAGCTTGACTTTTCCCTCATCTAGGTAATCTTTGCGTGATGTACTGAAGTTGGGAGAGAAGAGGCACAAACCTGCATCTGTGCGTATTGAGGCAGGCTCTGAGCAAGCATGGCACTGGAGGCTCTGTGGGGATCAGCTGTCCCTGGATTTCAAGACTCATTTTCCACTGATGTTCTGTAGCTAGTGTATTTGTCAGATAATTTCTATCAGGGAGGCAGCACCCTCCCTCATAGAGGATTTCCCAGTTTCCCAGACACTCCATATTAAAACCACCTCTGTTCCTCAGCTCCCTGTGCTGGTGGGGGCTGTTCCCGCTGCTCATGCCCACAGGCACAGCCCCCCCATGGGTGCCCCACACCACATCCGCCGCCTTCTGGATGCGGGGAAGGCTGTGGACATTGTCTGTCTGGACTTTGGTAAGGTCTTTGACACCGTCCCCCACAGCATTCTCCTGGAGAAGCTGGCGAATCATGGCATAGACAAGTGTACTCTTCGCTGGGTTAAAAACTGGCTGGATGGCTGTGCCCAGAGAGTTGTGATTAATGGGGTGAAATCCTCTTGGCGGCCAGGCACCAGTGGTGTCCCTCAGGGCTCAGTTTTGGGGCCAGTTTTGTTTAATATCTCTAGCAATGATCTGGATGAGGGGATTGAGTGCACCCTCAGTAAGTTCGCAGGCGACACCAAACTAGGTGGGAGTGTTGATCTGCTTGAGGGTAGGAAGGCTCTACAGAGGGACCTGGACACGCTGGATCGATGGGCCAAGGCCAATTGTACGAGGTTTAATAAGGCCAAGTGCCAGGTCCTGCATTTCAGTCACAGCAACCCCAAGCAACGCTACAGGCTTGGGGAAGAGTGGGTAGAAAGCTGCCCGGCAGAAAAGGACCTGGGGGTGATGGTGGACGGCCAGTTTAACATGAGCCAGCAGTGTGCCCAGGTGGCCAAGAAGGCCAACAGCATTCTGGCTTGTATCAGGAATAGTGTGGCCAGCAGGAGCAGGGAAGTGATCGTGCCTCTGTACTCGGCACTGGGGAGGCCTCACCTCGAGTGCTGTGTTCAGTTCTGGGCCCCTCTGTACAAGAGGGACATTGAAGTGCTGGAGCGTGTCCAGAGGAGAGCTACCAAGCTGGTGAGGGGTCTGGAGACCAAGCCATATGAGGAGAGGCTGAGGGAACTGGGCATGTTTAGTTTGGAGAAGAGGAGGCTGAGGGGAGACCTCATTGCCCTCTACAACTACCTGAAAGGAGGTTGTAGAGAGGTGGGTGTTGGCCTCTTCTCCCAGGTGAATAATGACAGGACCAGAGGAAATGGTCTGAAGTTGCGGCAGGGGAGGTTTAGATTAGATATTAGGAAGAATTACTTTACTGAAAGAGTGGTCAGACACTGGAACAGCCTGCCCAGGGAGGTGGTTGAGTCACCATCCCTAGAGGTATTTAAGAAACGTCTAGATTTGGCACTTCAGGGCGTGCTCTAGTGACAGAGATTGTAGGGGGTTTTTTTTGTGTGTGTATGGTTGGACTCGATGATCTCAAAGGTCCTTTCCAACCATGAAGATTCTATGATTCTATAACTAAAAAAAAATATTCATCAGTACCACCCCTGCTGCAATACTACCCCAGCAGCCCCACACCTGCCTCCCACCACCTACGTCCTACCTCACCCCATGGCTCCCCCAGGGCTGTCCAAGGATTGCCCCATGCTCTGCCCCATAGTCTTCCCACCTCACCTCTCCAGTATCAGCCAGTATCCCCAGTCCGCACAGAGATACACTGCGCCCAGCACCCTCAGCCTAAAAAGTGACCCCGCTCTGCTGAGCTCATTCGGGTGTGCAGATACAGGGTATCCTATACCTGGTGGCCCCTGGTTCTTATATACATAGTTCCTTCATTCCATACGGTATCCAGAATGAATTCCAGGGTTGTTCCTGACCCTCAGTTCTTCACCTCAATACAGAAGAGATAAAGTAATATTCTACAAGGTACAATTCATCTGGTTCACTTGAGGATCGTAAATGTCAGATTTGCTACTTAGATGATACTTTTAAATTCTGACCGTGCAACGGCACATTGCTGCCTCTAGCACGTTGCTTAAGAGCACCAAACAGAACTGCAACACAGCTTCTTGCGCTAAAGCAACCATTATTTGAACAGTGAACCCAGCTCACAACCACTGGATGCATTGGTTGGCCCAGTTTTGGTTGAGATTACGCATGCTTTGTTTGTCCAGTGATACCATGAGAAGCTATGCCACCAGCTGGCCAGATACCACATTTGTATTTAAATTAAAACATAGATATCCCGTAGCACACACAGACATGAGCGGGAAGCAAATCAGAAGAACATCATCACATACGTAACCCTGCCCTGCCTCCAAATCAGCTTCTCCAGCCACTCTCCACAGCAAAACCCACAGGGGCCTCACCAGATACACCACCCTCCAAAATGGTGACTCCACCCCCGACGGACCCTTCCCCTGACCACGTCTTCTGCACCACTGGCCAAGTATAAAGGCTGAAGGACCAACATGTATGGGTGACATCTCTAAGGAATTATTTCCCTTTGGAACATAATATTGCCAATTTGCATATTAAAAAAAAACCAAAACAACTCAAAGCACCACTAGCAACAGTGTCTTAGTATCAGTTGCAGAAAGGAAAAAATGTCCTTTCCTGGCATATCCTTTAAAGGCCTAAAATCCCCCTGCAGCTAGGATTTTCAGAGGCACATAGCTTATTCCACCAGCATTTTTGAGCAAAATGTTCAGCCCAGTCAACAGAAGTTTTGCATGAGTAAAAGTTACTTCTTTAACCAAAAAGTAAGGAAGCCATAAACCCACAGTTTTTCAAAACATACAAAGAATTGCTGCCATAAACAAAGGGAGTTTTAATATTGATTTTAATGGGAGAACTCGTTCTGCTGAGTGCGTTCATTAATCTCTCCCTCAGAACTGTCATGCACTTTCTCATATGATAAATAAGTCAAAAAATACCCTCTCCCTACTGAGTGGCTGTGATATATTATTTACTGGCAGCTTGTAAAAAATAAAATTATTCACCATTTAAATATTGCGCGTAAATTTGTCTTCAACTTATCTGCACTAATCCTTTTGTTATTAAACCAATTAGCGTGCTGGTTTAGAAAATTCCTCAGGACATAAATTTGCAGGGCACGGACGTTTATTTGAACTGTAAACAGAAGCGGAGGGTTGCTATGGTGTGATCTTTTGCTCAAAGTCTATTTACTTCTCCCGGCTAACAACAGTACCAATAGTGGAGTCCATAAAACAGAACATATGAAGTAAAGCAGCCATCACACATCATGGCACTGAGGAGTCCTTATTCGAAGGAAATGAATTGGAACGCTCACCATAAACAAAGGTATGTAGAAAAGCAAGATGAACTTTTTTTTTTTTTTTTTTTAGGTTAAAAATGGTATTTTAAGCTGTATTTTGTGAGGAAAGCTTTAAAAAGAAGCAGCAGTTTGAAAAGTCTGCTTTCATTGTTGCTGTTTTCTAGTCCTCTTGCAAACTTGTAGGTTTGTGCAAGTTAAGGTGTGCAGCCCAGGTGAATATTCACATTATGGCAAGTTAACGAGGCCCTGGAGGAATGGGAACAGGCAAAGAGCACCATTATAACTACAGAGCTGGTGGAGGCTATTTCCAAAATGGATATTCTCATTCACCAACAAAACTTCTAGCTCCTGTGAACTGCTCTCCTCCTGGAACTACAAGCATAAGAAAGTTTCTGCTTTCTGTTTTATGCTAATGGCATAGGTGGTTTGCATAATCAGACTGGCAAAAATCAGTCCAAACACATCCCTAATCCTCCCAATTGTCAGGTTCAAGTATATAAACAAAACTCTTATGAAAGAAGAATGGCTGGAATTAGGAATATAAACCATCTCAAACAGACAAAAAACACATACTTTCCTCAAACACAAGACTGGAAATTCAAGTTATTTTCCTACAAAGTCCCCCACCCAGCTTCTCCCTTTTCTCCTGGGTAAGTCCGTTTTTAAAGAGCAGATCAGTAACAGAAAATATCATGCAATATCATGCAATCACTTAATAATAAAGTTCTTCCACTAAGGTGGGGAATGCTTCCAAATCCCACCCAGAGACCGGGGCCAGGCACTATTTTCTTGGTATAGGTGTAGTTAAACCTTTCTCTCATATTAAGAAATCTCATTTCCAACATCCGCATGTGGGACACCAAAGGGGTATCTCCACCATCCTTACAGGTAATGGAGGTGTAGGGAACATACCTAGAACAGCAGGTAGTGCGGGGCTGTGGAGTGAAGCCGACTGTTGTTAAGGACTCACAGGGACGTTTAATCCACCCTGTGGGCCAGGGGCTGCCTGCTCTTTCCTCGTCCTCAGCACTAAGAGACCTGGGAGTCCTGATGGACAACAGGATGACCATGAGCCAGCAATGGGCCCTTGTGGCCAAGAAAGCCAATGGCATCCTGGGGCGCATCAAGAAGAGTGTGGCCAGTAGGTCGAGGGAGGTCATCCTCCCCCTCTACTCTGCCCTGGTGAGGCCGCACCTGGAGTAGTGTGTCCAGTTCTGGGCTCCCCAGTTCCAGAAGGACAGGGAACTGGTGGAGAGGGTACAACAAAGGGCTACAAAGATGATTAGGGGACTGGAACATCTCTCTTATGAAGAAAGGCTGAGAGACCTGGGTCTTTTTAGTCTGGAAAAAAGACGACTGAGGGGGACCTTATCAACACTTATAAATACTTAAAGGGTGGGTGTCAGGAGGATGGGGCCAGGCTCTTTTCAGTGGTGCCCAGTGACAGGACAAGAGGTAATGGGCACAAACTTGAGCATAGGAAGTTCCATCTCAACATGAGGAGGAACTTCTTTACCTTGAGGGTGGCAGAGCACTGGCACAGGCTGCCCAGAGAGCTGGTGGAGTCTCCGTCTCTGGACACATTCCTGTGCAACCTGCTCTAAGGTGACCCTGCTCTGGCAGGGGGGTTGGACTAGATGATCGCCAGAGGTCCCTTCCAACCCTATGGTTCTATGATTCTATGACTCTAAAGCCCAAGAGCAGCTGGAGAGCAGGTGCAGCTCAGCCTCCCCATCCGCAACCCAGCAGTCCCCACAGCCTGCATGTCCCAAGACCATCCTGTGGCACAACCCAAAATACAGTAAGTAGAGATGACTGGGAGACTTGCTTGAAAAACACTCTTAACCATATGTCAGATATCAACACTGAAGCACTCATAGTCACCCAGTGCAATCTGACAGACAGATGTTCCTGCCTTTCCCTCCTGCTGTCGTAGAAAGACACGGGTCTCCTGCAGGTTTGCTATGGATCTGCTGGCCCTGCATGGATTTCTCAAGTATCCTAGGACTTTCTACATGGCAGTAGATGCCTCTGTCTGTGACTAACTCAACTAATTCTGCACAGGTTAGTCAATCTTAAACAATTTAGAATACATTTAAAGGATCCTTAGCATGCACAGCAGACAAGAACCAAGATTTGCAGCATTCTCTTTTCATGATTTAAACTACCAATGACCTGGAATGCTGCAGCAGATCATCCAGAATGAAAAAGCACATCTGAATATCCCTATCTTGGTTGCTATCTTTTCCACTCTTTTAGAAAACATATGGAAGCCTTGAGTAGTCTGCCCAGAAACCAAGGATGCGGGTAGCCCAATATTGCAGAGCTTTGAGATTCCTACTCTTCAGCAGCAGGAATGCTGGAAGCTGTAGGAGACCTCACCTGACATGGGGTTCTCCATGCTGTTAGGCTGCTGGCTTTACTCTGCTCTCTGTTCTGGGACTCCAAATCCTGGAAGCATTTTGGAAACCCTGCTTCGCATTCATCAGAGATTCACTGATGAATATTTCAGGTTGAACAGGTCAACAATTTTCCACAATCTCAGTTTTGCTGAAAAGTTTTTTATGATGTGTAAATGGCAGAGGCTGGCAGGTGCACTTCTGTCAGCGCTGTGATCAAAGATAGATTTTTAAAGAGAGATACATAATCATCATACTGTATGTGTGTAGATTATGTGCATAATTCACACAAAAAGTAGGACAAAGTCTTGCCATTTTTTCATTAAGTGGTCAGTTGTAAAGAAGGAGGATTTTATCCTAATTCTGCAACTGTATCTTTAATTGCATATGTGTCTGCTGCTTTGAGAGCTTTCTAAACTTAAGCAGTAGCCTACGGAAAAGGTTTCCTAAAAACTGGGACCTTTCCTGAAAACTGGAACATAGCCCATCCCAAGAGCCAGGCTCTCATTCTCTTCATTAAACCACGGCAGGATCTTTAATGAAGTATCTGGTACAATAAAAGTCCGGTCTGAAAGTTGTTCAAAGCCTGTTTGGCTGCTCTGGCCACAAGGTCTCAGGCCGCAGCTGTTATCCTTTCATTTTTGCCTTACTGTTTGAGCATTCACATGTAAACTCTTGCACAATTGAGCTAAAAATACAAAGCTCCAAACACATGCAGGAAGATTTCACATTGTTCTGGCTGTCCATTTCTTCAGGGAGCAAAAGTTTCCAGCTCCATGGCAAAACAAAGCAGCTCTCTACAACCCTAGAAGGAATAAGGCCGAGCTGAACCACAGAGCAGTGCAGGTGATCCAAGAAAAGAATGGCAAAACGGACTGTGCTTTCCCGGTACAGTCTGTTACTTTCTTTTCTAGGTCTCATGGGGCATCTGTCTCATCGAGCACGAGTGTTATGTGGTCAAATAAGGCAGGGACTGAGAACGGAACAAGTTAGGTAAACACCTGACAAATCTGTGTAGCACAGGTAATGCGACCAGTGATCAAATCCCACTCAGCCTGGAGCAGGGAAGGCTGTGGGGAGACCCAAGAGAAGTCTCCCAGTACCTGCAAGGAGGTTACTGGAAAGACATAGCCAGACTGCTTACAGCAGTACCCAGTGGGAGGATGAAATAAAATTGGCACAAGTTGAAACAAGAGAGGTTCTGACTGTATATAAGGCAAAACTTCTTCATCATGAGGATAGCCAAACAGTGACATGCATTGCCCAAAAAGGTTGTTCAGTCTCCATCCTTGGAGGCTTTCAAGACCGATGGCACAAAGCCCTGAGTGGCTGGTCTGGTGTCAGAGCTGACTCTTCTCTGAGGAGCAGGTCAGGTTGGAGACCTCCTGAGGTCCCTTCAAACCCGAATTCTCCTATGATCTCAGGTAACTTGCCACCAGGTTGTAGTGTATCAAACAAAAGGCTATGCATAAACCCCCCTACATCCAGTTATGGGAGCATCCTGCCTTTAGGAAGAACTTCCTTCTAATCCCCAACAGTCAGAGTTGGCCAAACACCAGCCTGAACAGCCTGAAGTGTGATTTAACACTAGCTTCTACATTTAAGAAGGAAACCTATGCTAATAGAGAGCTGCAATGAAGATGCTAAAAGCTTTGCTGAAAAACAGATAAAGCTTGTGATTGACATGTTCAGACAAGGCTTCCCAGTTTTAGACTTTGACACTTACCTTGAAAAAAATGAAAAGGAAGTAGCTCAGTTCTCAGCCAACAGAACTTGCAAAGGTCAAGAACGTTTGAAAAAACAGGACCCTTTCATTTAGTAGCCAGAGACACAATTTAAAACCAATATTTGGCACCCTAATTTGAAAACCTTGCCTAACCTGCAGCAGAAAATGTTTGGTATCTCACAACAAAACAGAAAAGCTACTGTCCTTTCTGAATATGGTGAGCAGACAGTAGATGAAACATTTAGTGTATTAAAGTGCAGATCAACAAATAGACTCTTTGCTGCTGGAGGAAATAGCTAAGAAACAAAGAATAATCCAAAAAATAACTGAACAGCATCTTGAGCATTGGAATATATAGTGACATACACCTGGAATACTGTAATTCACAGCACAAAATGCTTCTGTAAGTATTACAGTGCCCCAGAGGGAGAAAACTGAATCTCTAGTATTTGTGAAGCAGCTTCTCCTCAGCTGTTATAAGCTGACCTGTAAACTGATACTGTTAACAGCTGCATACTACAGGAGTGCAGAAAAGCAGGGCTATGCCAGACTTCAGAGGTCAAACTGCTGCCTTAGGTACTTAAGCAGTACGAAGCACAGCCTTTTCAGAAGTACTTAATCACTTTATACACTGAAATTCTCTTAGATCTGTTAATGAACTGTGCAAGAAAACCGCGAGGATGAAGATAATAAAGCCAGGCTCCACTATGCAGTTACCAGAGCTCCCTGCCGTGGTGAGGATGTGACTTAACAACTCTGATGAACAAACACAGCTTTGGTTGTCCACACAATATTGCACTTCTTGAGAGGACCTAGCCTCTAAGACCGAAATTATGTGAAATACCAACTGAAAACATTCATAAGACTCAGCCAGTGAGGAACACTTCTTATAGTTCTTTCTCCTCAAACCAGATACTTCCAAACATCCCTACTCACACACCAGCCCTGCAGCGATCCCTCCCCGAAATCCCATCGTCTTGCTCAAGTGGCAGGTTTAAGCAGAAGACTCTAACATAACAGGCCTGCATATTGTATGGAATAGCTGCTGTTTAATATTCAAGTAAATAATTTTTTTTTTCAAATGAATAATTTTTGTTTCAAATAAAGCAAGCTGCATATCAGTAGCTAACATATTTTGGAACATTGGAATTTATATTAAAAGAAGGGGACAAAAAAAAAAATCACAACAGATTTCTTACAGTCTGCGTTACAGCTTTGATTTTATTTTGAAGTGTCAGACTCTGTGTCACTGGAAGCAGACATTCCCTCAGTGGTATTTGTGCGCTGCCGACGCAACAGACGCTCAACTTGCCAGGCTCTCTCAGCAGAACTCTATTATGACAAGAAAGAAGTTTATATTTTTGTATCAAAGATACAGCAAAACTTAACGAATGAGGCCTTTAATGAAGTGGCTACGTTTTCTTTGTTTAGAAGGGGTTTTACTCCAAACTGGCAGTTTGCAGGATTCGTTCCTGTTTTGGCTGCATACTCAAGGCCCTCTGGTCCTGCCAGATCAAGTCACAGCTTGACAGGATCTGTCACTTCCAGGCTTTCTAGGGCCCTTGCTGGTTAACATCCAGGGCCGGTGAGAAAGCACCACAGCAATGCTCTGCCATCCGTTACTTCTCCACTGGGTGCTCAGTGTCCTCTCACCGATCATCTAACACCCCGCTCTGCTAACCGCTGCCATGACCAATTCCAACCTGCAGTCTTGACTGACTTGACTGATCTTGTTTCATTTGAGGCAGGTGATGATGACAACACAAATGTCACTACTCAGAGGCAGGCGACACCGCTCATACCAAAAGATTTACATGGGAGTCTCCATCCCATACGTGAAATGGCAGAGATATTCCAAATAGTGATCTGCTCTGAAAAGCTGGCGTCTAGAGCTTCCTTCTCCTCCAGCTGACGATCTTGCTCCTGCCTCTTATTCAAACATGACATAGACACTGCACCTGTGTTTTCAAATGCGTTAAATCCCTGCAATATCTCTCACAAACTTTCTTATATGAAAATTGCTTTCCTGTCCATCAAATCACTATCAAACCCCTTGTAAATTTGTTCTTCACAGATAATTTGATATGGCTGTTTTCCTTCTGCTTTGACAGGTGGGCTTGTTGAGAGACAGGTAGGCATACCACGTGTCTTTTCCTACATTGAGCAGTAGACCTAGGAGTGTGAGAATCCAGAAATCCTTCTAGTTCCCTCTTCCAAGGTCTGAACTATACAAAACATAGCATGAACATTTAGCAACACTATCCTTAAAGTTTAGAAGACATAACTTTTGAAGCAAAGTATCCCAACGCAGTATTGACTTAGAAAAAAACTGCAAACCAACCCTGGATGTATACTGCAGAAGACTTGGATGTAAAGGGGAAATCTGGGAAACACAAACAAGCTAAAAAAGATTTCAACCTTATTCCTGCAAGTAGGACCACATGGGAAAATCAGATCAGTCTCACCGACTTTGACAGCCCATCCTGGACCACCATGCACTTCCAACCAAAGCAGCAACACATTCATCTCCTGTTATTATTTCCCCTCTGTAACTGTTGTATTCTTGCATTTAACCAAGCAATTTCCATTACATTTTTCAGTGTTTTGGAATAAGTCTCTTCAGTCCCTTTCTTCCAGTGAAATCAATGAGAACTTCTCAAGCTTCAAGAAGCTTGTTACTACAAAAAACAAAACCATTTTTAGAAAAAACAGCTCAGAAATTGCCTCTGTACCAGGACATCAAATACTGGCATACAAAACATAATTTTCTTAACTACTGCTTAATATAAATAACCAATTTCCAGAAATGTGCATTTTAAAAATAAGACAGTGCATATAAAGTCAAACATTAGCTCAAGTCTTGCATAACTGATACTGCAATACCCTCTTGTGGTCAAATAAAAATGGTTTGTCTAAACACCTGAACTTTTTCCTCCATAAAAAGCCTCTCTAGACATTTTTTCCTTTGACAGGGGGAAGTAACTCACATATTTTTTTCACAGATGAATTTGTAGTGCATATCATCACTCATCTGGCAGCAACAAAAGATTAACCTCCGTCAAGTTCTTCCTCAGAATGGTGGGCACCAACATGCTTGTCGGATAAACTAATCCCAAAACAAAATCCTAAGCAAAGGCACCATCTCCCACAGTGACACTCATAACTTTTTTCAAGTTTCACATCCCCAAACAGAAAAAATAAAGATGCCATAATCAATTTAGATAGATGCATATGGCATGAAGCCTCACATGAAGCCACAATAAACATCAACCCATTCTACTACAGGATGAACAGAAGTGCACAGTAAATGAGCCATACCAAGTCAAATGAGCGCCCCTGCTTAAATGCCCCAAGTTGTTGTAATGAACAAATAAAATGCTAAACTGGCAGCTGGTAATATGAGGGGAAACAGTTCAGTATCTGCAGCAGTTCTGCTGAGCTGTTAACCTAGTAAAAGGCCTAAATGGGCTACTAGTATATCCAGTAAGGAATCTAAAGTAATGTTCGAAATGACATCCTTGCACTCATCGTTGCAAATAAAACACTTGATGTGCTTTAACGGTGCATAATCACTCCCTTAATGACTTCTGGTCCCAACAGAAAATGGGATAATTTTCAAAATATCAGCTCTTAGTGATCTGGTTTTGGAACAGTAGCTACATTTTAAAGTCATATCATTACAATATTTTTTAAAACCCAACTTATTTAAACAGCCACGATCCCATTCCCATCTATTATTTCCAGAGAAATGCCCTGAAGTGTCCAATACCTGCATGTATAAGTCATAGCTTACTTTTCTTTAAAGCCTAAAGAAGTCCTAAACACTTAAGACTTTCTTCTTTTCTGAGGCTGTGGGGTCTCAGACCAACAAATTTGGCTTTAACCTATCACTTCACTTCCAGGAAGATGTTCTAAGAGGTACTTCATGGCCCTGCATCTTTGCAGACACCACTCAATGGCATAGACTTGAAACACCTGCTTGTAGTCTTTCCATCCAGTTTATTCAGTGGCTACAAGGAGTCATTTGGAAGCTATGCACTCAGCTCAATAACCATTTACCATTTGTTATTATGTTTAATTTGCAGAAATTGACTTGAAGGAAAGATTAAAATTAAAATAACACAAGAACTTTGTAAACAAGAATTAAAAAGTGTTACATGCACAGGAACAGACTTCCCATCATGATTCTTTCCTGACCTGATCAGGAGCATTGCGTCTTCCAAATGTGACTCAGCTTCCTTTTCAAGCAGTCAGATGCTGCTAAAACCCCATTCTCCAACCAGCTGCACACGCTCCAACTTGGAGAGGACTCTGGAATGATTACAGCAGGATAAGTAGATTCCACAAGAGGAACAGAGACAACTATCCAGCCAGGTTGGCAAACAGTTCGTTTCTTCAGTTCATGATAATGCTGTGTGGATACCTGACTTTTTTGCTTTTTGGCTGAAAGAGATGAAAAACACTGTTTAGGTTTCAATTATCTTAGAAAACCAAGCACACAAACAAACAGTCTACTAAAATTTCATTCAAAACCAAAGCAAACAATGTGACTTGAGGTGTTTACCTCTTCTTAAGTTATGTTATTCTGCAAAGTCAGAATAATTTTTCCAAATATAGAAGTATTTCTTGCTCAAATATGTCTACATGAAATTTTTGGATTGTTGTATAGTTACAACTATTTTAAAATAAATTGTTTGCCAAATTCAGTATGTATTACCCAATGCTGCAAGCAAGTAAGTTTGCCAAAAAAACCCTAAAAAAGTAGATTCAAAGTTCATTTACCAGGAAGATGAAGCAAGAGGCTAGAATTCATCTGGAGCTAATCCACACTACTCAAAAACAAGTCAGTCAAGAATTTCAGAGGAAATTTATACTTAAAATACTCCATTTTCCTGCAAGGTCACAAATACTTGTGGAAGTGACTTCATACCACAAAAGCCCAACAGGCTGACTGTAAAGACAAACACTGACATTTTGGACACTGTTTTGAAAATTCGCACTTTGTATACTAATAATCCTTTAAAGTTACTTAAAAACTACTTCTCATAGTTGCTTAATACCTTCTAAGTACTTAAAAGGGACTTTTGATGATCTCTGGCTGCTATTTTTTTTTAAATCTGAAAAGAAAGAGTTTTCCAAGCACAGATTGATTGAAATACCTTATTTTAAACAAACAAGCTCTGCCCCACATAGAGTTCAAGGCCGCAGCAGCTGTCCAATTGGGTGTCTGCTCCCTTTCTGGTCAATATTCACAAGTCAGACTTGTTTCCAATGGAGACAGTAAACACACCAGGGAAACCAGCAGCTTTCAGGAGACTTTGCTTCTGCTACATAACCACAACAAAAGTCCTCCTGATATACTCGGCAGCAACCTCCACAGCACCCTTCGCTACTAAACCAGACTTTATTGTTCTGAGGATTTTGAATAGAGGGTGGTCTCAGCTGCAAGCAGCAGTTAATCGCCTCCTAAGCTGAGAGTTTGCTGGTTAAAGCTGGAGATCGGATGGCTTTCAGTAACCGTAATTTCTTACAAAATTGCTGTTACCATGAAAACTCCTTCAGCGTTAAAGCAATGAAGCAATATAAAGCAGTAGGAAATGAGCATTAAATGAGGGAAGTAAACCAGCGCCAAGCACTGCCTGTCAGTGCTACCATGCACATTACTTTTCTGAAAGCACCCCAAATCAGCAGCTAAAAGAAAATGTTAGGAGAGAAAGAGCTCTGAAAGTGCAAATAATTGCAGGTGTCAATATACCTAACAATACTGGGGATACAATGAGTCTCAAAATGGACAAGTTGGGAAAGGGTTCTGGATTCAGGAGAAATAACTTGGTTAGGTCTTGGCAACCAGCAACCACACCTGTGGGGCAACCAGCCTCAGCTCCACCTGTGTCCCTCGGCAGCACCCAACCCAGAAGAGCTGTCACCGCACAACCGGCTACCCGGGCCTGGGCAGACGAGCAGGCAGCACTGCAGCAGGATCAGGTTCAACAGGATAAGATCTGGAGAGAGGCTGTGGAGGCTGAACAGAGAGGAAGAAAAATCTGGTAAGCCACTTTTTCCATTTCATGCCTCGTCTTGATAATGGTACTGATGCTCCCTGACAGTCTTAGGGCTTGATCCAAAGCCTACACTAGCAAAGGAAATTTTCTTCTGCAGGGACTTTGGATCAGACCCTAACACCTTCCTTTCTAAGATTGTATTCTCTCTCTTTTCCTTCACTGGACAAAATCTATGCTAATATCTCCTGGCATGCTGGGTTTAAGCTGAAAAAAGATGCAAAGAGTTGCATGCTAAGTATCTTTTAGCTTTACAGAGATTTCCACAACGAAGATACAAATGTGCCAACCTTTATAATTTATTGCAGACACACTGATATTATCACCTCTTCTCATATTCTTGGAAATGGCTGAAATGGAAGCTGAACAGAGTGTTCTGCCAAACCATGATTTTGTATTCCCACTCTGTAAATCTACTGAACATGCCCCATTGTCAGAGTGTTTCAGACTGAACTGCGTACATACAACCTAAGCTTTGACTGTGTATACGCCAGTGACCTGAAGGAACCTGAAATTAAGATCCTCTCTGTCTCTGCCATGTATCTTGAATAAGTGTTTACATTCATACTTCAGTACACAGCATGAGCATGCCTATTAGAAGAATATCCTTGGCAAAAGTAAAATCAGATACAGTTCTGACTGTGCGCTAGCCAAGCTAAAGGAAAGGGAGGAGAAAGAAGGACATCACTCAGGATTTTTTAGAATGGGAAAAGATATGATCTGAAAACCCCTGTCCTCCTCAGCCTGCTGGAGGAGACACAAATCACACCTTCCCCAGAGACACATTTGCACTCCTGTCTGGCTCCTTTATACCTGAGGGAAAGGCTGATGCCAGGACTCTCTGACTCATGCAAAGCCAAGGCCATGGTGGCCAATGTTGTGCGCTCAAACTCTTCCCAAAGGGGCCCCTCATGTTCCATGCCCATTCCCTGGCTAAGGCAGCAGGAGGGACTCTCTGTGCCTGCCCCCAGAGGTACACAGGCATGGCTTGCAGACCCAAGCATTTCTCAGTAATTGGCACCATCCAGTAACATCCAAATCTGATACATTCAAATAGTGGCTGGCATAGCAAGATAAAAATATGCAGCACAGAAATCCAGTGCTCCCAGCTCCACGTGGTACGTGGCTGTGCTGCACAGACGAGCTGAGCTCAGAAGAACGTACAGCAGATGGATGAGCTCAGGCACAGCACTGCACAGACACAGGTAACCAGCTCAGAGAGTCAGCTGCAAATACACCTGCAGGTAACTTTTTCCTCTCTTGACCTCACAGCACTTTTACAATAGCAGGTGAATTTTCATTTTCTCCATTTCAGGCCAGGAAAAGCAAAGGATAGAAAATCAAAGGACTTGCCCTGTAGCCCCACACCAGGTATAGAACAGAGCTGAAGAGCAAAACTCAGGTCTTCTGACTCAATTTACTCCTAGAACAGCTGCTTATCTGCATAAAATACTCCCGTGGGTGTTTGCCTGCAGGAAGTATGGCTCTGGGAATTCCTACCAGGGACTTCTGCTGGCAGAATATTGGTCATTTAAAAAGTAAGAAGCTGTGTCTTGTTCAAGGCATGGGACAAAAGTTTGCTAGAGTGACTCAGGACTTTGCTAATCTATCTGCATTTGCACAAGGAATACACTGTGGACATGTTATCCTCATCTTCCTTTAGCAAAAAAACCCCACTCCTCATGTAGCATGGGCTCTACACGGGAATAAGGAAAGCCCTGGGCTTCAGCACAGAAAAGACAGGTTTCAGCACAAAGAGTTTGCAGGTGTAAGATCTGGGCTGTAAGTATCAAATAGAGAAGTTAAATAGGCATTCAAATATGACCAATATTAGTATTTTATTTAAAGAGAGAAAATTTTACACTACATTTTTTACTTCTATTCCAAGGTACCAGAACTGGAGCTTCCTAAAGGACTATGACCAAATGGTAAGTTTTGAACAAACATTCAACAGTAATCCAGGCTCTTTTTAGTTTTCGGCAATTATTTGAGCTAGGGTAGTGTTTCAAATTGAAGCATACTTACACATAATCAGCAAATGCTTTAAGACTAAAATCTTTAGGAAAAATAAGAGAAGTGAAGGGCCTTTCATCTGCTACCTACGCCACAAAGAAATACAGCACGTGTGTGTGTTCAATCTCTTTCAATATTAACAACTCCATAGAAAGACAAGTGCTAGAAGAACAAACTTCCTGGGAGAAAATTTGTAAGATAACGTCATCATGCTGAAATACAAGTCACTCACTAAAAAAGAAACAAAAAACGTTCCACCATGACCATTCTAGAGCAGGCTAACTTTTGCTCCAGCTGACACTTTATTCAACGCATCTGAAAATTATTCATTTCCCTATGTTATCCTATTCCCACATAAGATGACAGGAAAAAACAATTGTTCTACTTTATTTCTTCAACTCTTTCATGTACATTCAGTATGACATTTTAAAGTGCATTCAAGTTCTAATTTCAAAAGCAAAAGTGATGATATTATAAGTAATCTCAGTAACTTGTACTTTTGTAACAAGCGATGGATGTAATTCTGAAAACTTATTAATGGTCTTTTTTTCATCCAGGGTAAGAAAAAGGAGCAGAAGCCACTGCCAAACTATATGCCTGTGTTCTCAAGCAAAGTTCCCAACTCAACCAACCAAATGATTGGCAGTCGAATGGACTCTGAACTTGGCAGGGCTCTGGTAAACATGGATTACTTCTTCAGCAGTGGAACACGAAAGAGGAAACTTGAGGGTGAGCTCCAGCCTTCCTAGTGCTTCAGTAAAAATATAACAGTAACAAAGCAGGTTGAATGGTTCTAGCCAACAGACTCCACAGCATGTAAAAAAATTCCTCAGTCTTTTCCTCAGAGAGACCAATACCACTGTCTAGCATGGATTTTCTTTCAAGAGCAAAGATGGATGTTGTCCAACAATGCTCTAGGAGACAATCCTCTTTGTATTTGGGGTGACTGGGCCATATACAGAGAGTTAGCACGACAGATCTCATCCATCTTCCCATGCAAGTCTACAGTAAGGTTGCAACTAACATCAGAAAGAACAAGATTACAGCCAAAAGGCAATTTCTTCCTGAATTTTTATCTCCTGAAAATAAACAATTAATGGAGACCTGCTCAGATGAGTCCCAACAACATACTTTCAATTCTGAAAGTCAGCCCAATAAAATGCAGCAGCTCATTGCATTTCATGTATTTAGTCAAGGATTCATCAACCTCTGTCATCTGCATGTTTAAGCTTGCTTTAAAGAATAAAATTTAAGGCACGTGAGATATGTTCTGTGCTTTTTCACCCCGCCCTGCTGAGGGAGGGAGAACTGATTTTTTTTCACACAAGTTTCCATTTTTCTGTCTTTAGATTTACTGCTCTCAAATTCCCTTCTCTTACTCTTCTTTTCTGGTTTAGCTGATGGAAACTCATTGACAAGGAAGCAAGCTTTCACATTTTGCTCTGAAGAGCATTAGCTCAACAACCTCTCTTACACTTAGGATCATTGACCTTGAATTTAACTGGTTCATAGTTCCTAAAATCTGTGGTTGCCCAGGGAAACCATCATCAAGATAAATCAACACAATACCTAAAGCCTGTTCATTAGTACATCTTCATTACATAGACGCAAACTTTATGACCTGTTGTTCTGTAGAGAAAAAGCACTTATCAGTAAAGGATGGACTGTACATACATTATCTGCCTTTTGAACTGTATGTAGCTTCTGTAGGACTATGCTCAGCCCTAGGTGGAGATCAACATAGAAGCCATTAGCATTGCCTTGATACAACAGGCTGCAATCCCTCACCAGACTGAGGTGGAGATGTGTATACTTATGCTTTGCAACTAAGGCTATTTTTACAATTAGACTTCAACAGCAGAAGGCAGTTCAAAAGCACAGGAGTGGTATGGACCAGTGTGATCACCATCAACATCCATGTGGTCTCTGGAAAACCCAAAAGACACTGTAGAAAGAAGAGCAAAATCCCACTCACTGAAGTCACGCCACCAAGCAGTTCTCCTCCTGGCTTCCTCAATGCAGTGAGAAGTGGAGGATTAAGGCTTTCAAGATGACAGCTAAGCTACCTAGAGAAGGATGACCACATCATGCAACCAGCCCAGGTGAGGAGGACTGATTCCACTCTGTGAAGACATGAATTCTGGTGGACAACTGCATTCAGACACACCAAATGGGAACCTACTTTTCAAAAAAGACAACTTCTTGTTCAGCCAAAATGCCTTCTGCTCTCTCTTCTGAAAAGAAAACTGCACCAGGAACTGATTTGTCTTCAAACATCTAAAAGAGGGAGAGGAGAGAGCAGATCAAACCTTTCCTTATCCCTGTGTCGTCCAGAGCTGCTTCCAAAAACTGCACAGGCCACTCAAAGGCTAAATATTTATTGGTGATTGCGTAATACTGAAAAGTCATGACACTTGCATGCCTTACCAGAGACATACTGAGCAGCCTCAACTCTTGCTACAGGTCACAGACTCTATACTGAGTGCAGATGTCCAGTATCTGTTAGGCTCAAGCTCCTATTCATGTAAGAACACTTCCTTTATAAAACACAGGATTTTGTTTTTCAGCATGAAAGCATATACATCTCCGTGTTTCCTAACCTCCAGATGGCACTCACTCCACACCAAGCAATCCACTGAAAACAACGCTAAATTATAGCAAGGCAGTGTTACACAATTGCTTTTTCATTTCAAGGGACATTAAATAATTCCAAGTTCTTGACTCTTTACTGTGTGTGAATGTCAAACTGGAGTGTATGGGAAGGAGGATGGTCTAAGCAGTGCATGTCTTGTTTTGGACAAGACCTTCCATGTCCTACCCTGAAAGTGTGGGCCACTAAGCAGAGCCTAGAGAAGCAACGATGGTAACTGGAGTACAGGGAGATACAGCTTATGAGGAAAGATTAAAAAGACTGTTAAAGTTTAACCTGAAGAAGAAAAAGAAGTTTGCAAAGAGGATAGCAATCTTTAGATACATATATAGCTCTGGAATGAGAAAAGGAATAATTTGTACTTCACATGAGTGGCAGACAATAGTGAAAATAACAGATCTCAATTACAGCACAGAAGAATCACATTAACTTTTTGGGAAGCTAGTGGTAAGGCTAACACAGCACTGGAATAGATTCCTTGAGGGATCTCCACCTTTGAAGGGTAAACATGCACATCCATCAAAAATGACAAATTTAATGGGGTTTGCCTTTTAGTGTATAAATTGAATGACAATCTGAAAAGCTTTCCACCAATTCTCTGATCTACACCAGAGCTGTTGGAATCAGAACACACTTTGCAAACGTGACTTTTCAAACACATTCGAAAAGAATTTTAAAAAATCCCATTTCAATCACACCAGGCTTAAATAGATTACATCTCTAAAATACAGATTAATCACTTATTTTTTATAGAAAATATATTTCTAATTCTTCTAACTACTCATCTAGAAAACGTTTTTCACAAAGTCTAGACATGTCTCTTTTAATCACGCACATCTGAGAGCGTGACTGACTAGTGCCCTCCCGACAGCCGCATAGGATCCCCATCTCAAACAGCACATTCATGTCATTATGTTGTGTGTATGGATGGAGATAGCCAATTTTATTTCAACAATTTCAGGAAGCCTTTACTAATGAAGTGTAGTCCTGATTGTGTCCTTAATCAGATCAAGCACCCGTTGAGATGCCAGGCAATTCCTGCAGTGGGTACTTGCAGTGATTACATGTATATAGCACACTAAGGCCCTTATACACTCCTGCACTCCTTCTCAGCTGTACTTTTTGTGCAGGTCACTTCAGTCCAATAGATCTCAACAGGAAAGTCTGTAGGTATACCCAAAGTGGAGTCAAAATATGCAAGGGTTTTTGGCTTAATCATCAAAGTGTGCAACCTTGGAAAACGTAGCTCTCTGCCTTGTTGCAAGACCACGCAACCCACAACTGTACTGCCTCTTCTGATGTGGAATTAAGTTAATACTTTGACTTTCTGATTAAGCCCATTGAAATGCCTCTAAACAGTAGTGGGCAAGAAGTGGATAGGAGCAGCTCTGTTCACCCCCAAAACTCCAGTTCATTCCTATTTCCTGTTGAAATCAATAGCAACTCTTAAGCCCATGACATCTGAACGACTGCCTCCAAGGGAAAAGTGACTGTTTAGAGAACAAATGTTGCCCACGTGGAACAGATCTGCTAATCCATGTGACATGGGAACACTGTGTAGAGCTGGACACCTTGTTTTCTTTTATTACACCTTCCTTGGAAATGCAAATTATTTTATGCTACTGCAATTAGCCCTCCTCTGGTACCCATCTTAATGTTTCTGAAGTTAGTCTGGATCTCTCTACCACGTATGGCAACCTCCAGAAAAGACCTTTTGGGAATATCTGAGGTCCTAATCAATATTGTCTTAGCATCTGCGAGTAGAACGCAGCAAACATATATTCTCTAGATGACATTTTCTTCCCACGTTTAACCATCATTTTTCTTTTACCATAATTAACTTTGCCAACTAATCCTTATTTACATAAGCAGAGTCTCTTAGAAAGACTGAATGAAATGATAACAGCATTGAAATCTGTAAATAATCAGTGGAAATCCCATTTGTTAAAGAGATTGTGTAGATACTAAACTGTCGTAAGCTTCTTGTAAGGAGTTCTTATGATGTATCACTTGTGCTTCAGTTTTATAAGCTTTTTTCCCTTTTGCTGCCAGATCTCAAACAGGAGATTATACATGTTTAGGCAATTCATTTTCTGTATTTCTTTCAGTTAAAGAGCACAACTGGGTAGCTGTATTAATTTAATTCTTCAGTTGGATACACTGCTTTCTCTGGTGGACTTTTTAAGATAATGTTAATATTAATTGTAACTTGGTGCACAGATGTTTCCAAATTTTGTACGTTCTTGAGTTCCACTTCTAACAAAAAAGTGTGAAAAATATATTTTTTAACAAAACATAAAATATGTAAGTTCACATAAATCTGTATTTCTCATACTTCTAGAATAGTCTTTGTATATAGTTCCCAGGTGGCATTTTAACTATAAAATTTTGTTTTCTAAGATCGGTCATCACTGTAAATCTAATTGTGTTTCTTAGGAACTGTACATAAAACTGTTTCTTGACCTTTAAATTATTCTAAAGTAAACAAAATGACTGAATGTATTTTCCTACAAAAAAGGTCTCATCATGCTGTGAAAATTACTGCATAAACAGTAAGGTTCCTACAATAGGGAAGGGAGAGGATAATTATGTACGAACATTAGATGGGACAACACTGACAGTCCAGGCACCAGATATTTGTAAGTATTATGTATGTTCACATTGTTTGCTTCCTATGAAGTACACTCTATAGAACACAATTTATGAATTGAACTTCATCTTAAAGCAGAAAACAGTTTTCTGAAGTGGGGTATTTTTTGGTTTGTTGGTTTTAGAAATCAATAATTTGTTAGGGCCTCAAGCTTCTTTTCCTAAGTCCTGCCCAGACAGAAACCAGTAAACCTTTCCTAAAGCAGGGTGTCTCGCTCAAAACCTCTACTCCCTACTCTGAATCCATGTCAGGTATGCTCTTCCCTCTTCAGAAAACCTCACGTTTGCTGGGATCAATTCCTTGAAGCACAGATGCTTCTCCAAGAAACTCAGAAGTTCTGACAAAGGCTGAAGAGGTGCTTGCACAGTTTTGTCAATCCCAGCCCTGCCCACAGCCCTCTTCTGTCAGAGGCCACAGATGCCATAGACAGACTTCAGCTTGCAACCTTCTCAAAGCCTCTCTCAGAAGCTGTATGTACCCACAAAACCACCAGTACTTAGAAATGGAATTTCCAAGTACCTGGGGTTACAGCCTCACCTCAGCACACGACCTTTATGCCAGGATGATGGAGCAAAACCGCCATAAATGTCTCTTAACTGTCTCTTGACCTGGAGAATGCCAAGAGGAAACTCTCAGTTGGCACATACTGATTGATAAATTGCATTAAGAAGTAAACTGCCAATATGTAGGCACAACAGGTATAAAAATGATGAGATGTGGTTTCACCCTATGACTTCAAACTCTGTGTCTGTTTTCCCAATGACCAGTTATCATCACTGGATATATATTATATAATCTGTGAATTAACAAATGTGTTCATGCAGTAACTCATTTCAACTACAGGTATTGCTGTGAAACAGAAACAAACCAAGCCAACGATGTAGCATAGAACCACCTGTGACTATCAGAATGCTTATTAGCAGTTATGAGGTTATCTCTCTTAAAAGCCAAATGGACTGAAAACACAAAGTTGATATAAACTCTTGTATAGCAAAACTCAACAGAATGCTGACACATTGCTAGCACTATGTTACCATAGGACTACTCAATTGCTTTTCATTGAGAAACACAGAAGCCACAGGTTGAAACCAGCACATGGCGGTGTTTCAGATCTGGTCAGCTGGCTATCTTCTTTGCTGGAACTGGCATGATTATGCCGTAGCTGCTCCTCAGTGCTGGCAGATCCATTTGCGTCCTCTGGGAGAATAAGACCTCTAGCAAGAATGCAGCAGGCCTCACACAGCAGGACCTTCGGAAGGGCTGCCATAACGCACTCACACTCTCAACTCTTACTTGAGTAATTCAGATGTAAGCATGGACCTAGAACAACGTCAGTTCCAGACCCAAATGCTACAGCTCAACGCCCTCTCTGGGCTACAAGCTCAGTGTAGATTTTCTACATAAAAGGGACAATTCCAAACTTAATATGGAAATCAATTTAAGGAGTCCCAGTACAAATCAGTTAACAGATGTTCCTTCTATTTTCTTCCTCCCAGTTCTTTGGCTTTGTTAGGTTTTAGGTTAGGTTTTCCAGTGTGTGTTTGGTATTCCAGGCTCTTTCAGTACGACTTTTTAGCTAAGCATATTATTTTAGATAACATACCATTACCCAGAATGGCCTTCAGGCCTTCAGTTAACGGAATAAGCCATTTCACAGAGCAAACACTGAGTCAACGGGGCTTGGGGGTTTTTTTGCTTACAGTACTTTCAATTTGTGATGTTTCCGTTCAGCCTAACATCAAGTAAACCTCATATAAATACAGCCACGTTTTCAGTTTGCCACAAATATATATAACGTACTGCATGCAAAACCAATGAACTACGTGCTACCTCCAATGTTTTTTTTATACTCCTATCATGCACGCTTGTACAACATAACCTCAAACATGAAGTACACAGGGATCCACTATACTTCTTTAGTAAGAGGAGGTTCCTCAAATCAGAGTTGAAACACTGTCACTCTGTCACCAAGGAGTCCATCAGCCCAGAGATAACCTCCTTCCTTGTGGCGAGCTTTTGTGACAACTCTGTATCAGTCTTACTACCCAAGTCAATAGCAAAACTCCCAATCCTTGGGCGCTATAAAATTGTTTGGTAAATACAATCAAGTAGGAAGAATAGCTAGAATCACAGTCATCCTTTTTTTTTTTTTTAAATCTTGATCATTTTTACCTTGTTTTTACCTCAGTGTCTCCAGTGGCAGAATGAGGCCTCAAATATGCTGTTTGCATAAGGAATAAAAAGTACATGAAATCACAGTTATGTTGGCCAGAAGAGACCTCTGGAGGCCTCTAGGCCAATCCCCTGCTCAAAGCAAGGCCAATGTTGATGTTACATCAGGTTACTCAGGATCTGGTCCTGCTGACTTGTGAAAATCTCCCAAAGATGGAGACTCCAGAGCCTCTCTGGGCCCCTGTTCCAGTGTTCAGCAGCACTCCAGGTGTGGTCTCACGATTGCTAAATAAAGATGAAAGATCACCTCCACAAACCTACAGGCTACACCCTTGCTAACACAGCCCAGGATGAAGCTGTCCATCTTCGTCTGCAGACCACAATGCTGACTCACATTCAACTTGCTGTCCCTTAGGACCCCCATTTCCTTTTCCTTAAAATAGCTTTTGGCCCTGTTGGCCCCCAGCCTTTATTGATGGATGGTGTTACTCTGTCACAGGCTGCAGGTT
The DNA here is from genome assembly GCA_947846985.1 of Fratercula arctica. NCBI lineage: Eukaryota > Metazoa > Chordata > Aves > Charadriiformes > Alcidae > Fratercula > Fratercula arctica. The sequence goes on from CANTUZ010000003.1 coordinate 109,088,587, forward strand.
TTAATTTTTATTAAACGGTTTTCTCTCAGTCCATCTTTTCAGCTTGCCAAGGTCCCTCCAAGTGGCAGTTCAAATGCCAAGCGTGTTGAAGGCTGCCAGCAATGTGGTATTGTCCACAGACGTGCTGAGAACGCACTCCACCTCTCAGGCAGGTTGTTAATGCAAAAATGAAAACAGTATTGGCCCCAGTATCAGCCCCTGAGAAACACCACCCACAACCTAGCCATCCACTGGATGTCAGTCTGCTCAGTTTTCCATCAACCTTGTGGTCTTCTTATCCAGCTTGTATCTCCCCAGTTTCTCTACGGGAATACCAAGTGAGACCATGTCAAAGGCCTTGCTGAAATCAAGGTAAACAACATCCGCTGCTCTTCCCTCACCCACCAAAACAGCTCTCTCAGAGAAAGCAATGAGGATGATCGAGGCACAAAATCTGCCCTTGGTAAATCCAAACTGGCTGTACCCAATCACCACCTTGTCTTTCATACACCTGGAAACAGCCAGAGGAGGCCATTATGGAGGCTTTTCTCTGTCATTTTCCTGGAAACTAAGGTTAGGTTGACCAGCCTGTCATGCTCTGGATCCTTCTTCCTGCAAGAAGGTATGACACTTGCCTTTTTCCAGTCATCTGGAAATCTCTGATAACGACCATTAAAGACAAAAAACAGTTAGTGGCTTTGCAATAATGTCAACCAGCTCCTTCAGCACCCTCAGATGCATCCCATCTGGTCCCATGGAGCAGTTTGCTTCTGCAGTTCCCAACTCTGTCTTCCTTCATCGTGGCTAGTATTTCACTCCCCCTGGCTGTGCCACTAGGCTCAGGGAACCTGAGAGGCCTCTGAGCAGACCCTGCTAATTAAAACTGAGACAAAAAAGGCACTGAGCACTACGGCTTTTTCCATGCTGTGCTTAAGTAGGTCCCCTACATCCTCAAAGAGCGTATCCACATCTTTCTTCATCTTTCTTTTGTTGCCAAAGTAATTATGGACACTTTTCTTGGTGTTGTTCGCATCCTTTGCCAGTTTCAACTCCAACCGAGCTTTGGTCTCCCAACTCGATCCCTGCATGCCTGGGCAATACTTTTGTATCGCCTGGGTAGATCATCCCTGCATCCACCTTCCAAACCCTCTCTTTTGGATGTTTGAGTTCAGCCAAGCTGTTCCGCTGCCGTGCTGTTCCTCTGCCATGCCTGCTTGCGTTTCATCTCACTGGGGAGACTGGTTTTGTGCTATGAGCATGGCACCTTTGAGTATCAACTCACTCCTCTAGGCTCCGTCGCCCCCCATAGCAATTTCCTGAGGGATCTTGACAGGTAGGTTTCCTGAACAAGCCCAATTCTGTTCTCCTGAAGCACTGAATCTTTATTCTACTGTTTGCCTGCCTTCTTTTTCTTGGGATCTTAACTCTAAGGGCATGCTCTAGTGGCAGAGATTGTAGGGGTTTTTTGTGTGTATATGGTTGGACTCGATGATCTCAAAGGTCCTTTCCAACCATGAAGATGTTATGATTCTATGATTCTAAGGTCCTGGAGTCACTGCTGCCAAGGCTGCCGTTGACGTCTACATTGCCTGCTAGTTCCTCCTTGTTTCTGAGTAACAAATACAGCATCTGGGTCACAAAAAAAAGCATTCTTGATGCCCCACAAAAATTGGCTGGACTGCTTTTACCCCACCAGGTGGCTCTTCCAGGTGTCAGAGCAATTTTACATTCCCAAAGAAGCCTGGACCTACAGTTTTGAGCTTTCTTCTAGTTATTTAAGGTTTCACCTGCTTCCTTTTCCCGATCAGGCAGTTTATAGCAGGTGCCCCACAATGTTCCCCCTGCTGGTCTCCCCACCGATCCCAACCCCCCAGATCTCTGTTGGCTCACTGCTCACTCCACAGCAGAGGAAAGCTCCAGGCAAAGAGATGCTTGTTTGTGTAGAACACAACTTCCAGTCATTTCCCTGCCTGCTTTTCCAAAAGAACTTGTATCCTTCCATCACAGCACTCGTCATGAGCTATGTCACCCTGTCCCTGTGATCCCAAAGAGGTCACAGCTCTGAAACTGCTGACACTAATTCCTCCAGTTTCTTTCCCAGGCTGTGTGTGTTCTCAGAGTGTCACACCCCCTTCTCAAGGCAAGCAAGCCTTCGGCAGCCTGCTGTCCCTGGCCAATTCGGTCCACCCCCATCCTTCCTCCACACATCTCCTGGGGGGTTGTCTCCACCCCCACAGGTTCCCCAGTTGAACTTCCTTTATTTTAACCTGGAGCTTCAAACACCAACTATCTATAAAATAAACTATTCCCTGTTAGCATGGTAGGGTGTGGAAATAACAAGCAGGAGAGCACCCTGCATTCCTTGCAAAAACACAAAATTCAAGGCATTATTTTGCTTAAAAACTCAATATCATTATTGGAAAAAAAATTCTGGTTTGGCTTCTTGTCTTTGGTTATTACAGAAAGATTATTTTCCTTCTTTATTTTTGTTTTAATAGGAGTCAACATTTGCATTCCTATTTGAGGTGCAGCAGTGTTAAACCACTGCCCATCTGCTGCAGAACAGGCAATCTGCACCGTAAATTCTAATGCAATGAATTTATTCACTGATCTGTAATTTAAAGCGGTTCTGCTTTCTGCTGCAACTCACCAAGTAAAAGAGTCTGAAATTTGATATAAAACTAAATAATTTAAACAGGACAGGAACAATTTCTGATGCTCTTCATAGATTGATTTTTTTTTTTTTCTGTCATAACCTTGTGCAGGGCTGTCCGGCACTGTGACGTCTGTTCTTTCCCTAAGCTGCTACTTAAGTCAGTGGCCAGTAAATAGAGCTACAGCAATACCATTACATAGACAGGACAGGGGAAGGACAGTAACTCATTTTGCTAAACTGACTGCTTGCAATGCAAAGCAGGACGCATTTTTTAAAAAGCTGAAATGGTGGCTACAAGTAAACATTTCATGCCTTTTTTAAATATAAAAATAGCTGAATAAAAACATGCTCATGGACCTGCCTCAGAGTTTGAAGTCAGTTCAGTTTCTTGATTATTCTAGTAGGATACTAGATATTGGTATTTTTACAGCATTTTGTTGGATCAGCATCCACAAAGTAATGCAGATACACAACTTCTACCTTAAATATTTCTCCGTTATTCTCAGACTACCTGAAATGACAGACACATCTAGACCTCAGACCTAATTTAAATGAGGTAACTTCATCTTGTGTGATGGGTTACTCAACTCTTTCAAGTACATAATACTCCTAAAAGGCTGAGAACTCAGTTTATCAACAAAATCTTGGAACACTTATTATTTTAAGGTAACTTCAAATTTCTTTTCTTCTTTATTGTCTTTGAAAAGCATCATTAATTTGATTAACAGAAACACAGTTTTTAAATTAAAATTCTGCATCAGGGTGCCATTTTTTTCAGTCGGAATTTTGAGATTTTATGTACTCCTACGTACCTGCTTCTTTTTTTTTATGACTGAATTACACTGAGGACAACATGATTTACAAATTAAGCATTAGTAATATTGTTTTAAAATACCACTAAGGGTATGTGGAATGAATGCAATAAACCTGTCTGTCAAATCATACTATCAAGACAACAGAAAACAATTTGTGAGAAACGCAAGAGCTGAAACTGAACCATGTTAAGAACTATTAGTCATACAGAAACAGAACTTCCATTAAAATGAAAAAGAACACATTTTATGCCTGCAAATAACCCTAATGTTAAAACAATCATGCTGTAGGTAAAAATCTGAATTAACGGTATGGATTTGACACTCTGAGTAGTCCCGGCCATATGCAGGCACGAAAGAGCCAAGATTCTGGATGCATGTGATCAGTTCAAATGCATATTCCCTGGATAATTGCTCTTAGTTCTGACAAGCTGGTAAGTACAAAAGGTTTAAAAACTGCACTTTACTATTTTTGTGTGTAACTGCGTATGGTGGGTAGGTGGATGTTCCGGAGAAGCTGCTCCATCTCTGATAATCTGACAAATCCAGTATGGAGGAATTTTAAATTTTACTTAACTTTCTTTCTGTGTAACCAAAAGTGCCACTGTCAAAACTACTAGTGCCATCCCTACTGCAGGAACTGGCACCACAGTGATCCAGACAGTGTGACCTGAAAAATGGGAGCTGAAGCACTGGAGACTCCACTTTGGGGGAAAAAACTGAAATCCAGCCTACAGCTCCAACCGAGACTGCCCATCTACACTGCTCCTAGGGGAACAGAGGCCGCGGGTAACCTTTTACACCAACACAGCATCTGGATTACTGGTGTGGGGTTTTTTTTAAGATAAGAGAGAGTAATTTCAGGACTAAATCTCTCCATTTGGAGCGTAACGTTTCTTGGTCCTGACCCCGAGCAGCACTACCCGTGGGTAGGCCGCAACCAGTGGCACGGAGACGACCCGGCAGATGCGGGTGCCCCCCCGCCGCGCTCCGCACGCCAGCCCGGGGACTGGGGGGTGCCCGGCACGGTCCCTCGCAGCCGGCTGACAAGAAGTGCTCCCCCTCCCGAGGACGCCACACTGGGCTCCCCGGGGGTGCCAAACCGCGCTCAGGCCCGGCGAAGCCCAGGCCTGATGGGGAGCTGCGGTTCCCCGCTGCCGGGCCCGGCTCTCCGCTCCCCACAGGCCGGGCGGCCTCCACGCCCCACGCCCCGGGCAGGGCGGGCGCCGCGAGCGCTCCGTGACGGCTGGGGCCGGGGCCGGGCCGGGCTGCCCGTCCCACCTCGCCACGCCGCACCGCCGGTTCCCCGTTCCGAGCTGCCGCGGGTGGGCAGCGCAGCGGGATGGCGTCCACGCTGCTGGCCCTGGCTCACTGGAGCACCTGGGCGGTGTGCGCCGTGATCAAGCTGCCGCAGCTGGCGGCGGTGCTGGCGGCCGGCTCGGCGCGGGGGGTCAGCGTGGGCAGCCTCCTCCTGGAGCTGGCCGGGTAAGGCGGCGGGGGGGGCAGCGGGGACAGGGAGGACGGGACACAGGGGGACAACATGGCGGCACCCCCTCTCCTTCCCTGCCGGGGGCGGCGCGCGGCGGGAGGGGCCGTTGGGGTGGGGCGGCAGCGCCGCGCCTCAGAGGGGTTCCCTCAGCGGCCCGGGACGCTGAGGGGCGCTTTGCAGCCGCAATTAATAATGAAATTCCTTCCTTCACAGCTCGTTCATTCTCTCACGTTCATGAGAATGCGTTTGAGTGGGTGTCGGAGGCGGGAGCGGCGATCAGTCCTTGCTCTCTTTCGCTTTTAAAACGCTCCTTTTTATAACTGGGGGTTGGCCGCCGCTCAGCCTGCTGACTCTTGGTTCGCCTGTCATGTCCAGATGCCACGTCCTGCCTTCATCGGGTGTACAAACTCTCTGGAGCAGAAACTGCCTATTTTAAAGTGTTTCTGCGCTGCTGGTTGAAGGAAAACTCGGCTTTTTTACCCTGCCCCAAACCAACCCGGGCCACCCATGTAGCAGGAGACAACACCTACTGCTGGGTTTAAGCCATGTATTTAGGTTATTAAATGGTTCGTGCACCCTGTTTTGCAGGTAACTGTACCAGTTAGACAGGCTTCTGTCAACCAAATAATTAAAACATAATCATTCTTTAAGAAAATTACAAACCACGTCAAACTCCAAAGATTTGTCAGTCTGTAATAAGCCTACATGGGCTAGCCTTATTAAATCTTGCTTAAAGAGGGTTGTATGGAATGGAGAATAGGGAAACTCAGTACATGCACGTGTAAATGTGGGTACAGGTATGTGAGAGAAAATACCGTGAAGACCCTTGTGTTTGCCGAACTGAGGGATGGAGGTGGCCAGAACACCCAGCCGGATGGCTGCTAGCTCCCTGCATCAAGCTAAAAAAGAGCGCTTTTTTTTTTTTTTTTTTCTTTTCTCCAGAAAGATCACCTCCCCACATTGGCAAGTTGTTTCTGAAAGTGTCTGTGCCTTGCTTTCTGTTGGGGACACAGCTGTTGACCCAGATCTGGCGTTGTACAGACTTGGGTGTACGGACACCTTTCTGCACGTAGATGTGCAGAATCCCCTTGGTCTCCGCTGTGGCTGTTCGCTGCCCACGTTTCCCCATGGCACTGAACCCCTGTTGTCTCTGTTTACCCTTAATACACCTCAAAGTGAGCTAAGCTCTGGTTCCAGCAGAGATAACTCTTACCCCAAAAAGTGGTGGTAGCATTTTAAAATCTTAATTTTTAAACTAAAAGGGCGTAGATTTAGGCTAAATACAAGAAAGAATTTTTTTACAATGGGGTTGGTGAAACACTGGAGGAGGTTGCCCAGAGAGGTGGTAGATCCCAGTGTTTCCATCCCTGGAAACATTCAAGGTCAGGATGGATGGGGCTTTGAGCAACCTGATCTAGTTGAATATGTCTCTGCTCATGGCAGGGGGCCTGGACTAGATGACCTTTAAATGTCCCTTCCCACCCAAACTAGTCTTCTGATTCTATGAAAACCATTCATGTGCATTGGTGTGAATTAAAAAGGCTTTATAAGTAATGTTTCAGATGAGCATGGAGAAGCCATAAATGTCTCCTCAGCACCTGCATGATAACCACTCACCACAGTACCCACAGTGCTGCAGGTTCTGCACCTGCTCTGGGCAAAAGGATTTTGGAAGAGTTACAATGAGGCTTTTTTGAAACATTTATTGGGACTGTCTGTTTATTTAGTAGACTATTTGTCCTGCAACCTTAAAGACTTTGGGTCTGGTTGCAGAGAGCTTTGGGGCTACTGGTACAAACTGGGATGGTTCTGCAGAGTCAGAATGCAATGACCTGGCAGAGGAGTGACACAGAAGCATGGTGCTGATGGCAGGGAGTATAATTTGACCCTGCAAGAAATAAGACTTCTAGGAAGTTCAGATATTTAAATTCTGAATACTGTAAAAGCCAGTTTCGTACAAGGGAGGCAGTTGCTTATGCCATCTTTCTACGCTGGAAACCATCAATTTTTCCTTATATAAAACTCTGTCCTAAGAGTCCCTTTCTGTTTAATCTGCAGCCTTGAAGTTTCTGTCTAGCCCCATGGATTTGCATGAAAGTTGAAGGAAGTAAAGAAAATGTGATAAAAGTTCAATTCCTTTTAGTTACTATATTGTGGAATAGCAGGAAGGAGAATTGCCATTGTTTGGTGCACTGAAGAACAGACTCCCAGTCTGACCAGACAGCTGCACTGGGCAATCTTTTAACAGTACAGTCAAGGCAGCTTGGGAAATGCTTTCTACTGCTGTAAAACTTGCTTAATGTACACATTGAACTACAAACATAAATAAAGAAATCTGAGTTATCCTAGAGGTACCAAGGCAATTGCAAAGAGAAGGTAGCTTCTAGGTCTGGAAGCCTTTACTTCTCTCTCATCAGTTGAAATTAATAAAATCATGCCTTTCACACTGTGACATAAAGACCTTGACAAGAAGTGTGGGCAGCTTTCTACATCTTATTCTATTTGAGGGTAACAAAAACAAACTGCAGAATCATCAGGCTTGCGCTTTGTCTTCATATTTGTGTGATCAGTTTGACAGCAGGGGCTATGCCTATCTGGAGCCTTTTGGCACAACCAAAACTGTAAAAAAGACGCTGTGAAGGAGCTGTCCTGTCCCTCCGTGCAGTCATGCTCTTTTGTGTCTTTCTCTTCAGCTTCCTTGTGTTTCTGAGGTACCAGATTTATTATGATTACCCTCTGCAGACATACCTGGAATATCCCATCATCATTGCACAAGGTAATTTTTTTAAGCCATGTTTTGGAAATAAAGCAGGGCTCATTCAGCACTCCAAGGCTTGTAGATACAGTACTCCACTGCGATGACATGTATGCGTTGATCAATTCTAGCTGGGGCTGGGGGAAGAGGGAATGAACATCTTAAATAATTGAATTCCTATACATTTTATGAAAATAGATGGAGGAGAAAGATCTTATTAATACACATGAAGTGGAGTTGCAGTGTAAGCTCATCCTTTCTCCAGTGACTCCACATGGGAGAGAAACCTTATAAACACTCCAGATTCTGAGAAAAGTTTCATTTTGGAGCTTGCAGTGTTTTGGACGTCAATCAAATTTGAGAGACAAACCTGTAAGATACCAGTTTCCGTAGACATGGCACCCAGTAGAACTATTTCATTCTGTCTAAAATTGCATTTAGGCTCTTTCCTTTCTTTGATGAGCAATCTTTTATGTATTTCAGATGTCATTCTTCTTTTGTGTATTCTGCGTTACAGTGGAAACATGAAACGAGCTTTGTTCTATGCAGTCACGTATCCTTTGAAATCTGGGAATTTTGGTTTATGTGGCTTGTTTGGTAGTTCTTTGCATAGCAGCTATGTCATCGTTTGTTTTGTGCTACTGTTGTAAATAATTTTCAGACACCCCTCAACGTGCATTCCACATTCACATGCTGATTTCTGGGATCACAGTAAAATTTCTACAAGAAGCAAGCTTTATATGTAGCTGGGCTTTAGAAGGCCCACAACTGATAAGGAGTAAGACCAATTCTTAATTTACATCTTTGCTAGAGGTGCAGGGTGGAAATGATGAATCTTTTTTCTTTCATTCCTACCCATGCAGATTGTACTTGCTATGATGAACACAGCAGTGTATTGTGGGGTTTTTTTACAAATAGGATTTGGGCTTAAAACTCAAGTCTTGTGCTTTGGAGCCACCCTTGAGAATCTCCAGGCACTGTTCAACCAATGACAGTGTGAAAAATAGGAGCACTTAGTGTTTCAACCAGTGCTTAATATGTTTTATCTAGATTGCATAGTCTGCTGTAAAGTTTCAATAAGATTATTTCCAAATATTTTAAAAAATCTTTTTCCCCAGGCAGTTTTGAGAGCTTTGGTACCCTAGAATTTTCAGTGCTATGAAACTTAACATAATGTAAGATTTTGGGGGGGGTGGTACATGCTAACACTGCGGAAGTGGATAATAGACCTGGCCATGGTGAGTGCTGCCTGATATTTAAAATTAGGTCCACATATGAAATATCTTTTTTTCTGGACATCTTTATCAGTGAAATCTCTCCTTATATTTGTCCTTGTAAGAATTAATCATTTGAGATAGCTTTCAGAACAACCCCAGTTTTCAAATTCACTTCTGTGAGTAGCCAGAAAATATAGCACTGGCAATACAGATTCTCTGGAAAAAAAATATCTATATTGTCTGAGGTAAAGTTGTCAATTGTGTTGCCTTAATTAAAACTAGCAAAGGTTTAAGATGTTGAAAAAAATTGCCTCTTTAGTCCTAATGTCTTAATCCCGTTAATAAATCTTTAACATGAGAGGAGTAGTGCATCAGTCAAACCATTTGAAATAAAGAATTTTAAATATTTCAGAAGATTTTTTTTCCCTTTAGTCCTAGAATTCTGCAAGAAAAATATAATCTCATAGTGGCCTATGAGTGTTAAAGATGGTTTTTGCCCTTTTCATCATAACAGAGAAAGTTAAAATTTAATTGAGATGAACTGGAGCTGCTGATGCAAAAGATGATACAAATGGGGCTAAAAGCTTCTAAGTCTAAGATCGATCCTTACTTGCAAGGGAAAGCTGGGCATGGCAGAGAGACCCGTATGGAGGTCCCCTCTACCCACAGCCTTTGTAAAATTCCCTTTAAAAGGTTGACAGGGTGAATAGTCCGTTCCCTTCATTATTTTTTCCCACCAATTGGACTCATTTTCCACACATTCCTGTCAGTTTTCTCATTCTTTTAAGTTTTTGTTTGCCAGACATGATGGTAACAGATGGTCTGAATCAACATTGCTGTTTAGACTAAATCAGTCGCATTTTAGCTAACTTTCATAAACAGTTTTATGTAGCAGGTTGAGAGGCTTTTTTATTTCTTTGCCTCTTATTGTATTTGCCTCTATCAAGCATTTGCCAACAGCAATAGCATTTGTTGTGCTCTTTGAGCTTCTTTCTGGGCAGTACCTCAGAAATCGGTCCCTTTCAATGGCAGAGGTTCTTTTTCTGTTTTTATCTGCTTTTCAGAATTTGTGCACGTTCATCAGTGCGGCCAGTAAGCTGACTCAGCTGCGGTGTCTTTGGCAGACAAAAGATTCTGGACAAGTGAGTGCCTTGACCTGGAGTATGTCTGCATATACCTGCGCAAGTAAGCTATGGGCAACTTGGTGCAAAGCACTGAGTTTTCCTTTTTTAATGCCATATCTCTTCGTGCCTCTTTCGCTAGGTCTTTACTTAGTCATAGTAGGTAAAAATCTTGCCTAATGTAGTTTCCCTTAGTGCCAACTTCTGAGACTCAGATACCACACAGTCTCTTGAAGTCAAGCTTTATCATTGGCACCAGCTCAGTCACAGTGACACTTTGACTTAGAAAACATGCAAATACGGCCAAGGGAACCTGATACAGTTGAAATAACTGCAAGAGTGTTTTTACGAAGAAGACTTCAGTGTTCTAGGATTTAATAAAATTGCTAGTGATCCAGCATGAAAAGGTGCTAACTTTTGAGTTAGACAGTCAGGCAATGCTAATTTTGAGTTAGACAGTCAGGCAATGCTAATTCTGAAAAGGCATCTACAAATAAATACAAACTTAATGCTAAATACCTTTAACTCTATGACTACATCAGAGGAGAATTTAAGAATGTACGAAGAACAGTGATTTGTGCAGTTCATGTGTTAATTACCTAGTGGTCTGCATGAATAGTTCTTCTACAGCTATTTGTCAGAAGTGCCTTTGTCGTATTCACAAAACTTGTTTAAAATATTCTTACTATAAAACATAGTGATGCTGGATCTATTTCCCTATGAAACAAATGTTTTTAAGTCAATAATTAGGAGTTGTGGTATGTTTGCTGAACAATGGCAATAAACTTGTAAATGGTTCTAGTCTGCTGCAAACATGAAATAATGAACGTTTAGATTTGTTGTGGGAAGGAAAGCTGAATTCCTCCTATTTGCAGAAGCCTAAAAGCACGTGTGTGAACAGTGACAATGGCTCAGTCATGCTAACTCGATTGTGGGTGTAGCTCAGTATCAGCTACTGGAGGAGGGGGCTGAACAGAAAGAAGCAGTAAATTCTGACCACATCCAATCCAGTGAGACAGATAAATAGCTAAAAATTCTAATGATATCAGTGATTTTCTCATTAAAAAAGAACCTTAATACACTGTCACTCAGCTTTGAGAGCTTGATCTCTGAAGCTAAAATAGTGAAGAGCGGATGCACTAGAAGTGGGAATATCTGTACGATGTATATTTTCATGCAAGATTATCCCCTATTGAAAAATTGATATTTCATCATATAAACGTGTCTTATCTACTCCACTAATCAGAATTCATTCAATTTACAGCAAGAATATTTACAACTGTAATGACTACAAATGATCTCGCAGGTAAGTAAAGTATGGAATTCCCTGTCTTTCCAAGAGAATAGCTGCCGTGGCTGTTTTTAGCTGTTTTGTAAAAGCAGTTACCTGGTCTCAGAAGAACAAACCATGAACCTGGTGGTTTAGCACAGTGAGGGAAGGAGTTACTGCTAAAAAAGTAGCACAGGATACAAATCAGTCAAATACCTGAAGAAAATAGAAAAAATTTAGGCAACCCTGCTTATGTTTATCAAAAGCCATTATTTTTTTCAAAAGGCAAAACCACTAAAAATTAACTTATGAAAATAGCAGAATAAAGCATTAAATACTTTAGTATTTAAATACATAAATAAATTTAGTAAAATACAACTTAATAGTTCTATAAGAATTGAGTGATAGCTTTTCAAATATTAAGTGCTTCCTTTTCTTATTGTGGGGTTTGTGCATTAAAAAATTCTTCTAAAAGCTATTTAAAGTTCAGCTTAGTATATGAATAGTTTTAGGCACAACATCCAGACAGTTTGTAGCAGGCTGAAAATGGAATGGTAGGTTGGTAAGAAACTGACAAAAAACTGGCTTAAAATATATAATTTGCAGCTGATTTCATTATAAAGCAAATTTATTTAACAGCTTCTTACCATCCTGAAGAAACTGAAAGAGTGCAGCAGATTTTTCAATAAAGCAAGACTTGGTGGATGTAAGAACAGGAACAAAATCACATTGTACTTTATTTGGTGGTTCCTTGTTCTAGTTCAAAACTGGTATTTCATCAGAAACATCATATGAATAGAATTTTTTTTTTAAGCAGCACAATAAGGCTGTAGTTTTACAAACAGTTCAAGTGGCTCTTTCACTGGAAAAGGCAGTCCCCTTTTCAGTCACTCATTTTCACCACTGTGCTTGCTGCTTTCTCTTAGAATCATAGAATCTTCATGGTTGGAAAGGACCTTTGAGATCATCGAGTCCAACCATACACACACACAAAAAAACCCCCTACAATCTCTGTCACTAGAGCACGCCCTGAAGTGCCAAATCTAGACGTTTCTTAAATACCTCTAGGGATGGTGACTCAACCACCTCCCTGGGCAGGCTGTTCCAGTGCCTGACCACTCTTTCAGTAAAGTAATTCTTCCTAATATCTAATCTAAACCTCCCCTGCCGCAACTTCAGACCATTTCCTCTGGTCCTGTCATTATTCACCTGGGAGAAGAGGCCAACACCCACGTCTCTACAGCCTCCTTTCAGGTAGTTGTAGAGGGCAATGAGGTCTCCCCTCAGCCTCCTCTTCTCCAAACTAAACATGCCCAGTTCCCTCAGCCTCTCCTCATATGGCTTGGTCTCCAGACCCCTCACCAGCTTGGCAGCTCTCCTCTGGACACGCTCCAGCACTTCAATGTCCCTCTTGTACAGAGGGGCCCAGAACTGAACACAGGACTCGAGGTGAGGCCTCCCCAGTGCCGAGCACAGAGGCACGATCACTTCCCTACTCCTGCTGGCCACGCTATTCCTGATACAAGCCAGAATGCTATTGGCCTTCTTGGCCACCTGGGCACACTGCTGGCTCATGTTAAGCTGGCCGTCCACCAGCACCCCCAGGTCCTTTTCTGCTGGGCAGCTTTCTAGCCACTCTTCCCCAAGCCTGTAGCATTCCTTGGGCTTGTTGTGACTGAAATGCAGGACCTGGCACTTGGCCTTATTAAACCTCATACAGTTGGCCTTGTCCATTGATCCAGCGTGTCCAGGTCCCTCTGTAGAGCCTTCCTACCCTCAAGCAGATCAACACTCCCACCTAGTTTGGTGTCGCCTGTGAACTTACTGAGGGTGCACTCAATCCCCTCATCCAGATCATTGCTAGAGATATTAAACAAAACTAGCCCCAAAATTGAGCCCTGAGGGACACCACTGGTGACCAGCCGCCAAGAGGATTTCACCCCATTAATCACAACTCTCTGGGCATGGCCATCCAGCCAGTTTTTAACCCAGCGAAGAGTACACTTGTCTATGCCATGATTTGCCAGCTTCTCCAGGAGAATGCTGTGGGGGATGGTATTGAAGGCCTTACCAAAGTCCAGGTAGACAATGACCACAGCCTTCCCCACATCCAGAAGGTGGGTCACATGGTCACAGAAAGAGACCAGGTTGGTTAAGCAGGACCTCCCTTTCCTAAACCCATGCTGGCTGGCCCTGATCCCTTGGCTGCCCTGCACTTGCCATGAGAGCTCACTCAAGATGATCCTCTCCATGATCTTTCCTGGTACCGAGGTCAGGCTGACAGGCCTGTAGTTCCCTGGATCCTCCTTCTGACCCTTTTTGTAGATGGGCATCACATTAGCCACCCTCCAGTCATCTGGTACCTCCCCTGTTGACCAAGACTGTTGATAAATGATGGAGAGAGGCTTGGTGAGCTCTCCCACCAGCGCCCTGAGTACTCTTGGGTGAATCCCATCCGGCCCCATAGACTTATGTGCGTCTAGGTGCAGAAGCAGATCATTGACTACTTCCTCCTGGATTATGGGTGGGTTGTTCTGCTCTCCATCCTTATCTTCCAGCTCATGAATTTGAACACCCTGGGGATAGCTGGTCTGACTATTGAAGACGGAGGCAAAGAAGGCATTAAGTACCTCAGCCTTCTCCTCGTCCTTGGTTGCAACTTTCCTCGCCGCATCCAGTAAGGGATGGAGATTCTCCCTGGCTCTCTTTTTGTTGATGTATTTATAAAAACTTTTTTTTGTTGTCCTTAATGTTAGTGGCCAAGTTGAGCTCCAGCTGGGTTTTTACCTTCCTAATTTTCTCTCTGTATAACCTAACGAGATCTCTGTACTCCTCCTGAGTTGCCTGTCCCTTCTTCCAAAGGTGGTAAACCCTCCTTTTATTCCTAAGTCCCATCAGAAGTTCCTTATTCATCCAGACTGGCCATTTTCCCTGCCCTTTAGGCTTGCGACACTTGGGGACGGCCTGCTCCTGGGCCTGTAAGATTTCCTTCTTGAAGAGCGTCCAGCCTTCCTGGACCCCTTTGCCCTTCAGGAGTATCTCCCAAGGGACTCTCTCAACCAGTGTTCTGAACAAGCCAAAGTCTGCCCTCCGGAAGTCCAAGGTGGAGGTTTTGCTAACCCCCCTCCTTACATCACTACAAATTGAAAACTTGACCATTTCATGATCACTAAACCCAAGACGACCTCTGACCATCAGATCTCCCACTAGTCCTTCTCTGTTTGTGAACAGTAGGTCTAGCGAGGCACTTCCGCTGGTAGGTTCACCTACCAGTTGTGTCAGGAAGTTATTTTCCATGCACTTGAGGAACCTCCTAGCCTGCCTGCTCTCTATTGTGCTATATTTCCAGCAGATACCCGGCAGGTTGAAGTCCCCAACCAGAACAAGGGCTGGCGATTGCGAGACTTCAGCCAGCCGCTTATAGAATACTTATCTGTCTCCTTATCCTGGTTGGGTGGTCTATAGCATACTCCCAGCACAAGATCTCCCTTATTTACCTTCCCCTTCATCCTTACCCATAAACACTCGACTTTATCATTCCTGGAATCTAGCTCTATACAATCAAAACATTCCCTAATGTACAGAGGCACGCCCCCGCCTCTCCTTCCTTGCCTATCCCTCCTGAAGAGCTCATAGCCATTCATTGCAGTGTTCCAGTCATGACAGTCATCCCACCATGTTTCCGTGATGGCGACTACATCATAGTTGTCCTGCTGCACAATGACTCTTTGCTGGAACAGGAGTTTGTGGGGCCTTGCAGTTAATGGTATCACCAAAAAATTGGCATAATGCACACGTAGAAATTAGTCTGGGTCAGTTGTCAAGTCCACTTCACCCATAGCATCACCCTTACACTGATTAGAAGCGAGAGAGGTATATTGAGGGGAAGGAGGAAGGTAGAAAACCACCATGAAAGTAAAAAGCTGGCTCTTGAAAGTCCAGCTGGCTCTGGTTAAAGCTGCTTTTTACAACAGAGCACAACACACTTCGGAACGTGGAAGAGACAGCAGCAAACATTGATAACTGTGCTGCTCTAATAGGAAATGTTCCCAATTAACTTCTAACACACTTCTAACGCTTTGGCATGTTCATCTTGGTTTCATACACACTTGTGAAACTGTCAAATATCACATATTTCTGAAACAAAGTTTTGTGCACATTTCTGTGAATATTCCATTTACCAAATGGATGTTAGATATACTCAAAATTGTGGTCTCACAGGTAGAGAAACTATGCTTATTTTGGTTTAAAAAAAATCTGAAGGTTAATCAAGATACTGGAAAACTGTTTTTTTCTCAGTTGTCAGATTTCCTCTCATTAAAATCTGATAGATACAAGCATTTCCTGTCTCCCTGAAGTCTACACTTAACAGATGGGAGTAGAGAATAACCCCTTAATTATAAACAATGCACGCAGCTATGAAAGACACGTGAGCTGCAGCTCCAAGTTTAATTTTAGGTGTAAATAAAAATTTGTATGAGGCTACTCAAACTTGTACTATTCACCTGGTTTTGTCACAAACAAACTGAAGGTGCTGTAGTGTAGTATTTTCAGATACCACTCACAAGTGCTAAATGCTCTTCTCGGCTATATTTACTTTGAGAATTTCTGGGTTCCTGAACATGATAATTTAAACTAATTGACTGAAAAGAGTTGCAGAATGGGAACCCGCCTATTTGTACACCAGTGAAGGCTTACAAAACAACATGTCTTCTAAAAATGGCAGCAGTTGATTATTTTTTTTTATTTATGCTTACAAGATTATTTTTTTCCCTTTTAGTTCTCATCCGTTTCATTACCATGCTCATTCTCAATATTTGGGTCACAGCCACAATCCTGCACTACAGGAAAACTAAAAAGACTGATTAGAAGACAGTCGTCAGCATACCACATAGGTACCATCAAAAGAACCCGATACGATTAAGGTTAAACACCAGAACAAAGGTTGGGGAAGCTCACTCTCTTGTAGGCTAGTATTTATCTCTAAGCATGTTTAGTACAGTCGTGCTTATTTTCTCTTAGAAATAATTCTGATACTTAATTTAAGCAGCATATTTTTATTGGTCATTTAAGACAAGTTTCACTGATACCACGTTTTCTCTGGCTTTTTTTTACTAAATGAACAAGGTATTTTGTATTTAGATGTTTATATATTCTCATATCACTTCAGTACTTTCCAGTTACATATAAGCAGTTTTCTTCAATCATACAAGAGCAATTTTGCACCAACATATCAACTCATCTTTCTGCATCTGCTGCAAGTTTGAAAAACTACAACAGATGTTTACCATCTTCTTGCAAACTCAATTAGTTCGCCATTAACTATCTGTATTTTAGGATGAAGAAAATCTGAGTGAAGGCCCAATCCAAAATAAGGTTCTAAATGTGTTTTACTAAGTCACAAATCCAGCTGGGATTGTAGCGCTTACATGCAACACTTAAGTAGCACAATTTATACAGCTGATACAGGATACCCATGGTCACTTCCTTCAACACACCCGGTTTTTAACAGGGGAAGAGCAAAAACTCTACCATGAATTCTTCTTTTTCAACCTGAGCTCTCATTCACCGCACACACTGCTTTGGGAACAGCAGAGACTAGAACGTCTAGAAATTAATGAAACTTTGACTGACAGAGTTAAAAACTGTGTTCAGGCAGAAGTTCCTGAACTGATACCCAGAGCCCCCAGTGAATCCACGCTGAGGGTGACCCCGTGTCACAGCAGACTCGTCTCGGGTGGGTCTCGGGTCCTGGTGACACTGCGCTGTGCTTTGTCAGTTTTTAGCCCATCTGTGCTAAGTGTGATGAAGAACGTAAAGACTTCAGTTTTTACTTTCGAGATTCTAATCAATTTGTAGTAGGTATATGAAAAAAGGGAAAAGGATATTATTGAGAACTACTAACAGGGGATTTTGCTTTCGGAAGTAAAGCCTTTCCAACCAAAAGTTACAGAAGTCATCATAGAGCTTGCCTTCGTTTCTCATTATGTTCTCCAAAATGAAAAGAAATGCTGTTTCAAATGAGTTCTTACAGTATTACTGCTGATTGGCATGCCAAAACCAAGGCACCCTCCATCCTGACACCTTTGAACACTATGGGAAGACTGCATGGACTAGATTTGAGGCAGGTTTTCCTTGCAAGATGCCAAATCATTGGATTCTTGTGGAAGAGCAGGCTCTGCAAAAGCAGATGTTCTGGCCAGCGCACGCTCAGCAGTCAGAGCGGGACCTTCCCCACCAGAAAACAGCTGCTTTGTAAACGCTTATTTTAGAGCGGGGAGGGCTGGGAAGAGGTATGTCTGGGGACATACGATTTCATGTATCTCACATTATTGAGAGCAAGTTCAAAGATGAGGAATTTTTACTGCTCCAATAAAATATGTAAATGTTGCTGTGTTGGTTGAGAGTAACTGTAAACATCCTGTTACTGATGTTACTAGAGCTGTGTAAAGTACCTGAAGTGGTCTAAATGGTGGCAGGTGATACATTTTCCAGGTCATTTTAATAAATGCTATTCTTCATGATTGATTCATGTCATTCTTAATGTTAATTTTCATTACATTTCATTTTTTTATTCTGTTTCCGTCTATGGAGAGAAAATTAAATACTTATTATAGGTCATTAATGGGCAGCTTTCACCTCAATTTTTGAAGCATCAGGCTGTATATTAACCTGTAAAATGCTAAAGAGTTCCAGCATCTTAAATGAAAAAAACACCTTTCTCATCTCGTTTTTTTCAATTAAAGCCTCTTCTTGATAAAGATTTGTATAGAGTCCAAACCCTGGCTGTTATTGACATCTTTGGTAGTCCTGAGTGATGCTGCAGTAAAATGAAGACACCGTTTGAGGATCAAGTTGGTTTTTTTCATCATAAAATGCAGAAAATGCATGTAAGAAAAGTTTTTTACAGGTTACTTAATATACTTAGAATAAATCATATTAGAAACTTGTGGAGAAAAAAAAAGAGACCGAGGAAAAGAAACAAAACTGGGTAATTCACAAGCTTAAGGTAAAGTAATTTTGTGGACTTGGAAAGCTGGACCATGAGTTCTCATTCAAGCTGCAGGAGATAGGGAACAAACCACTAGCAGTAAATAATTTTACACACTTTCTCCCCCCCCGAAGAATAATTTGTTTCACTTTTGTAAGGCAGAAGCGTGGTCAAGTCCTGGGCAAGCCCTGTGGAAGTGCAGACCCTGTGGTTTTCCAGTAGGTAACCCATAATCTTCTCAGCAGCTGGATTAAAGGCGATGGCTTCAGACAGGACAGTCGGGGAGGATAAATCCTGTTAAACTTGTCATTCGGCCATACTAGGATGGACACGAGCAAGCTGTCTGCTGCGGAACACAGCAGCGGAGCAAAGGCAACAGGGAGAGCATCTTGGATTTGTTGCCGTGTGCGTAAGCCAGTGAAAAACTTTTCTCCCCAGGGCTGGAAGTAACATGCCTCTGTTCACCGATCCTCTAGAAATGCGGAATTACACAGAGTGTCTAATTGCACCAGTTCACAGCAAGCTGACAGGGCAAAACAGCCCCTCCTGTCCTGGATGATAAAGCACGGATCCTGTCGGGGCTTTCAAAAAGAATGAGTTTTCTTGGCTGCAAAAAGACAAGATCTGAATAACCCCAAACCTCTCCAGCTACGGAGATGATGAACTGTGTGTTTGGTAACAGACAAGCTACGAGCTGCACCTGGCCAAAGCTCAGTTTAACAGTACAGAAGAGACAACATTTATCATGAGACGTACTATCTCCCCCAAAATGGGGACATGGTTCCAGAGACAGCAGGTCACAGATCTGGAAGTGAGGATGTGGAAAGTGGAAGATGTGCATAGTTTACTTTTCTTTCGCCAAAAGCCTGTGTCTGAACTGCCCCCAGTGAACAGGAACATTGTATGCAAATGCAAACCCACCATCTCCCCCACCCTACGGGTCTCCATAACCCTTTGTGTTTTGTGCAGAGCACAACTACGCACATGCAGACGTGTGCCTTCATGTTGCTCCAATCCAGCAAAAGATTTTATTGCTTGGACTGCTTAGAGATGCCTGTTGTCGTCCGCTGGGCACAAAGCTTCTCCCTAACCCAGCTGGTCCACTCCAGTGAAACGGGAGCAAGGAGCCGGGTAAGAAGCTCCCTCAACCGCCAGAGCTCAAAGCCGGGTTTTAAAGCGCTTTGACTCTTTGGAGAAGGTCATTCACAATTAGCCCAAAGGTCCCAAAGAGCTTACAACTTGTAGGAGGCCTTCATTCACCACCAAACAATCATTATCCATTGAAGGATATGCGTAATACAGTGGGGTGGGGGGGAAGGAAAAAGAAATAACACCTCAGAGCCCGCAAGAACTATTATAAATGAAAAGCTACACAGATGTGGAGATCAACTCAAATGAGGTAGTTTCCCAGACATGTATTTTCTGTGATGGTGAATTAACAATTATTTCCCTGCTAATTCTTTCCAGGCTGGTTTATTCTATTCCCTTCCAGATTCTTTGATACTTGAGAGTGGTATTTGTCTATGAAGCAGAGCATGAAATGCTGCCTTCGTCGCTATTAAAGGTCAAAGGATGTCCCAGGAATGCGAGGAAGCTGAAAAAAACCCTTAAAATAGGATGTTATTAAATTCTTGGTTTGTACTGAATTTAATTTGCTTGATTTTGAGCAAGAGTTCTCCAAGATACTTAAGAGCTCTCAGAGATGATGGATCTTGGTGTCAAATAGGTGTCTGGGTGCCACAATAAACATCACGATAAGGGACCTGCCAGCTCATCACTGGTGATGGGTCCAACCGCAAGACCTTATCAGTCTCACAGACCTGAGTCCTGATGGACCTCAGGTGTTTCCTGCCTGATGGCAAGATCGAGACACCTTCAAGTTAACGGTATCAATTGTTCCATTCCCCCTTGGAAGTGGTTTGGGGCAAGTACCGTCTCTGCCTTGGAAAAAATCGTCTTTGGACTCGGGCTAAAACAAGAGGTTTTTTACACTACATTGATACACTTGATGAAATTTAATTGAGGATACCTTAAGGACAACTTAAATATTTGTCATAATTTTTTTCATGCCCTGTTTTGTTATTATGCCTCATTAGAACTGCCTTAAATTGTCAGTAGCCTGAACAAGTACTTCTGTACATGATATGGAATTACTCACTCACAGGAAAGGAGCTTTAAGAGGGCAGACACCTTGGTTTATCTGTCAAGATTCTGGAAACTAAAGGAGAGAATCTGCACCAGCCTAAAATGTGACAAGAGAAGCCAGCTAATAATGATTATGATTCAAATTGAATAGTAACGTGGCTCCACGACGAAAACGAATTCTCCTTACCCCTTACTGTAATTACAAGTCACCTGTGTGAATGCCTGCTCTGGGATGTACATGGCTTCTGCGTTTGAATTTGGGGGCTTTGGCCAGCCCATACCAAGACGCTGACCTGTCTCGAACTGTATGAAAAGTATAAATGGAAGAACACGTTTCCTATGCCTCACTGTCCCCTCGGCCATGTAAACCAGGCAGTCGGGACTCTAATGAAGCACAAATTGAGTTTGTGTAAAGCATACTTTAAGTTACCCAATTACTGTAAATAAATACTTTCACCTTCGAGCAATGGACTATATACAGATTACACTGAGCCGACTTCTGAGGAAGTGACTTAAAAGATTCTAGATTATTTTTCCTGAAATGCACCATCAGCATGACTCCTCCATGAGGAGTCCTCAAGGATATTTTCCTCTCTCAGTGTTGGTATTTGTTTTAAGCTTGCACGTATGCCCACCACCCAGTAATAAAACTCCCATCGCCGTAGCTCTCACTGGTACGGGAAGCACACAGGGGAGCTCCCTTATTGTATTCATCAAACTCAACATCACTCCAGAGCGGACAAGCGGCGACATGGATCCAACCGAATCTCAGTTGGCCCCCAGTACACCAAAGTTGGTGCCTCATTAGTGCCAATTTAGTGCCTTAAGTCTAAGCAGTTGGGAATCCAAAGGAAAAGAGGAGGCTCAGCAATAATCCCACAAGTCTGGTGTACTTCTTGTTGGGTGGCCATGTGTACCAAGCGGTGCAACAGCATCCTTGGGCAACAAAAAAATCCCAAAGTGCTAGCAAGGGTGATGACAAGTGACAAAAAGAACTGGATGACCCAAGAGGTGCACTGGGTCATAATACTATACCTACAAGGAGGCTCACATCTCTGAACAGATGTCAAAGACCTAGACCTTAAAATGGGGTGATAAAAGTGAAACATCACATGCAGCCACCTTGGCTGTGAAAACATTTCTAACACAGCTCCACCAAGCAACCCAAAAAAGGGCTGCAGGGACTTGTAGTTGCTTCAATCTCTGCCCTTTCTTTCCAGATTTCTTTCAGGTATGCAGGACTACATACACTTCTAACTTTGTAATTTTGGTACCTTTCACTGTAACTTTCATTTTGAAAGATCCCTTTAATCCTGGAGCTTCTGTAAGATGACTGGAGCAAAAGCAGCAGTGGTCAAATCTACCTGCACGCTTGCAATAGCAAGTATGAGGGAGTAACTTGACTTTCTCACCCTCATAAAACAATGTCTACTGCCTGCAAAGGGGCAAAGATTCACAACCCCGATATTCATAACAAGGCCTGGTAATTGGCATCCCTGTGCTAATAAATTACAGTTCCTCTGAGTCCCCACTTCTTGGAGGAATGGTTTTACGGTGAGCTTTTCCACTCATTGCACTAGTTTCTGGGGACTAGATTCGATGTGTTTAGACACAGTGTTCTTTTCTGCCACATACATCTCAGTAGACCTGTCTCATTTCTCAGATGAGCGTGTCTGAGTACATCATTGTCCACTTTACAGGCGACTTCAACACAGAACATGAATTAGTTTCAGAACTGCTCCATCAATATCTTTTACAGAGATCCAAAATACAGCTCCTTCCCACTCTCATGAGCGATACTTCAAAGCAGCAGGCAAAGCCCCATGATCCATGGGATGCTGATAATCCCTTACCTGGCTTATAGAATCATCATATAACAAATACTGTTTTCAACCTAAAGTGTAGTATGTGCACACATGGTAGTCCACAAATTAGTCTGAAGATCAACTGTAATCCACTGAAAAAACAAATGAACCACTATTTTAACATGAATGCCGAGGAAAACGATCCAGGAATGAGGAGGTGGTGAGGGTTTGTAAGAGCTATGCAGGTAAGAAGTTTATTCTCATACAAGTTCCCCCTTTTCGCAGCAGCATCCCAAATATGACCTCACAAGCACAGGATGGGTGAAGGCACTTGACACCAAAAAATGTAAGTCCTCTTCCAAGGACAACTCTCTGAAAGCTAGATGGGAAACTAATAAATTGTAAGATTGTAAACATAAATGCTCAGTATTCTAATGATCATCTGACGTTGCCTGAGAAACTAAAGAGAGAGAAAGCACATCATCTCTAGTGGTGGCTTTCCTGGCCTTGGGAGACTTCAGAGAGCCAGTGAACACCTGTCCAAAATGTAGGAGGTTCAGAGTCTTCAACAGAGGTAGTAAGATACTTAGTCACGTGCAGTGAAACTTCAGTGATGTTTTCAATTTGGCCACTGTCACTGACTGCCAAGATCCTTCAGCCTCCTGCACATTTCCAAGTCCTACATGGTACTATGGTCTATGGCACGTTTTGGTTACAGCATCAGCCATGCACAAGAACCACGGTGTTTCCTTCAGTGTGAGACCTGGTGCTGGATCGCCGGCAGCGCTGTGAGGGGTTGAGCTTTGGCAGGAACCACTAGAAGTAGGAAATCGCAGCACACAACTAGGACAGAAGTGGAAATCTCCTTTCAGAAAGGTCTTTGCGACAACTGACACGTTAACTCTGACGGGGTCTTCCTATCCAGCTTCCGTACTGGTGAGCTCTTGGACAGGAACCAAAAAGCAACTTCCTTACAAGCGCAAAGAAGCTTCTGGCTCCAAGTCTGACCCCTGATTCTTCCATGAGGTTAATTTGCAGCTTGGCTATGCTATTTGTTTACTTTTGCGGAACAAAAGGACTTGCAATGAGAGAATGTCTATAGATAAAGTCACCTAGACCATAACAATGTCCTGTTTGCTGGGACAGCCCTCTTACAAAAAGAAGTGTTTAAATGTCAGTGACTTTCAGACAACTATTCCTTAGTTCAGGAATATGTTCTTCTCTCAAAAATTTTAAAAGGTTACCACTGGACCATAAGGAAACACCACAGTCTCCAGGAACAAATGTTTGAGAGTTCTTCGCATTTACAGATCAGGAGATGGAAGCTCTGTCTCCAGCAGAAGGACAAGTGAGAAGAGCAGAAGAGCAGCTTTGCCTTTTGTGTCCTGGGTACAAAACAAGGCTCCTGCACATCATATCGTTGGCCAAATGATCTCCACGTTACAGCTCAACACAGCCCACACCGTTCCTTTCTTTTGGGACAAACTGCATGAGGGAGAACTGACACTTCCATCCCTAGAAGCACTGAAACCTCAAGAGCCTTGAGGAACCCATGCCAAGTTGGCCCTGCTTTGAGGTAGAGGTCAGACCAGAGGACCTCCAGTGCTCCCTGCCAGCCCGTATCATTCTACAATAGTGTCTCAACACAGCCTGCTGTATGCATAGCTAGTAACTATTTCTACAAGTATCGAATGTATCAACTGTGGCTAGTAAATACTATAATACAGTACCTGTCCTAAAACGTCAGGCTTACCAGGGCCCCAGGCATTCCCAGTAAACGAGGACAAGCCGAGGAAAGGGAGTGCATCAGGTCCAGCCCCAGCACCTGATGGCCTGCCAGAATGGCTTCCTCCACACGCAGCCTTCGCTCGGCTTCCTCCTGAGCAACCCTTGCCTTTCCCATATCTGCCGCAGTAGTTGCCTATGTATTTAAATATTTCAATTAATTACCAGCTTCTCAAGTTCAGGAACTATTTTACCTTACTCAAATAGTTTATTTAAAAATATATATATAATATTCTCCAATTCAGAAAAGGATAGAACTTCCCACAATGTAACATTTTTTTTTTTATATTTATATAAAATATTTATGCATTCAGTGAATGGAAACAGTTTTACTGTATACATTTTTAATGTTGTACTCTATGCAAATCTGCATTACCTAAAAATATACCGTACTTCTGTAAATCAAAACAAGCAGGGAAAAAAAACACTGTAGCTGTGCGCTAGGTTATAATACCTCACAGAAACGATATGAGAGTTTTTGTTTTGAATTTAAGAACTCACAAACAACATTTTACTTTGTGAGTGCATAAATAGAAGACTGAATACATTCTGGCTCTGTTAAGCTGAACTGTAGTAGAGGTTACAAAATGTAAATATATTCATTCATTTTCAGTATTTCAGTGTTTCCAAGTCCACCTTTCATGATAGTGTTAAATAAATCATGGTCCTATCCTTCCAAACATTTCAACACTCTTTAAAAAACAAAAACAAACAAACAAAATTTTAAAGTGAAATGTCCTCCTTCATTGAAGTGTTAGATCATATTTTAAATTACTGCACTCCCACACAATATTTTATATATATATATATTTTAAATATATATATATATTTATATATATAAAGAGACCAAATAGGAGACTACATTTTTTACTGTCAATATGTTTAACATCGCATACTGTAGTTGTATAAAACATGCATTTTCTGGGATAATTATGAACACATCATGAATGAGCCCACATAAATTATATTTTTTGTACAACTCCAAGTTTAAAAAAAAGTCAGATTAAGTGCCTCTGAGGCCCTTTCTTCCCAGCTATCAGTTCTCAAAACACACTACTGAAATATTTATCTATGCCTACAGCTATGTGCTAGAGAACCAGATTTAAAATTTTAAAATACATCTACAGTATGTTTAATTTTCTTAACGTTTCTGACAGTCCTTGGATATTGTGTTGTGAAATGTAAAAATAGTCACAGATTCTTTTTTTTTTTTCCCCAGAAATAAAAAACACATCTAGGAGAGTATGCAAAAACAAGGCAAAATGAAGTTTCATAGCACTTAATGAGGGTTAATACAAGTCAATAACTAATATTGAGGTTTGTAAAAAGGGCTGGATGAGCAGTTACACGTACAAGCAAATGGTCTAGTAATTCCAATGGGTTCCGATGTTGTTTCTGTAACCAACACTTCTCCACCCTTAAAACCAGTCGATATACATTCAAAATAGGCTGACATTGATATACTTACTAGGTGTAAAAATAGTGCACTATTTTTTTTCTGCCACAAAGCAAAATTGCATCCTAAGAGCTGGTAAACCTTCTTTTTTCCTTAAATAGAGAGAATGGGCAAAAAAACCTTGAAAAAAATTAAATTAAGGCAATTAGACAGGTAAAAGAGGACTGCCCATGATGACGTAGCTGAAACTAGTACATACTTCAAACTGATACTAGCTGCTGAACACTGACATGCAGCTTCTGATAGACGTGTATGAATGATATAAACTTCAACATTATGGCTTTATACAAGTGCATAGTTGCAACTGCAATAAGTAACGGTATCTGATTAATAAGCATAAAAAAATAAAGTGGAAAGATTTTTAAAACCCTCTTGCAGTATTACAGTACAATATATATACACAGTATAATGGTCACTTCTTACAGATGCAGTCTATATCACTATGGTGGATCTTCCTCCTCTTCTTCTTGCAGACATGCTGGTGGCATCTTTATGAAAGCTGAAAAGTCAGTTTCTTCCATTTTAATACTCATTCCTCTCGATCCTTTTATGAAATGTAGTGTGTGTGTCTCGCCAAGAAAGCTTTTGTGGAACAGAGTTTAAAAGGTTACCTAACATATCCTTTTACTATTTACCAACCATTCCTCATTTGATCAGTCACGCAGGAGAATACAGGAAAACCCTCAGAGATTAGTAATTTATATTGCAGCAAAAATGTAAACCTCTGATATATATAGCACAATCTCTCAGGAAAATATATATTTTTAATATATTTTGGGATATGTTTCAGTCTTGCTGTAATGGGAAGAAAATTATCACCTTGAATTGTGTCTGCATTCACGGAAAGCAGTTAGCTGGAAAAGAAGCAAGAAGTTTGGTCAGTAAATGCAACAAATGTAAATCTGACAACAACATACCTCCTCAAAGCCTTCATCTAAGACGGGCTCAAGCATAGTTGGGAGAAACGTCATTCCTCTGCATTCAGCAGCATCGTTACTTAAGTATAGCACATCCTTATGCATTATGATCCCAAACCAACTGAAGCCTCTTGCAACATACGGGGGTAAGGGACAATGCGCACAATGTAATAGTCACTTCTAAAAGATTAGTAATTTGTATGCTTTTATACATAAAGATGCGGTATATTTAATTAACGTAATGCTTGTTACTGTAAACACTAAGCCAGATAAATTCTACAGGAGCTGGTGTCTCAGTTAGCTGAGTACAGAGCTGCGGTACAGCCCGAGCGCTGCTGTCATCGCCCCTTCTTTCGTAAGGGCTGAGACACGCCTTACATTCTACTTAAAAGAATTTTTAGGAATTTAACATTCAGGGTTTTTTTCTGTGTAAACATAACATTGCATCAACATGTAAAACGATTAAAGATTGAGAACTATGAAATAGTTATCGCTATTTCCAGCAGATTCACACTGTGTATTTTAAGTGAGCCATGGGACAAATTAGATCAATAAAACGGCCGTATCTTTTCTAAAGCAGTCAAGGAAACCGTATCACAAAAGCCGCAAAGCTCATTTGTTTATGTAGTTTTCAAACGCGTGGTTAGGTACCCCAAAAGCACAGCACTGCAAAGGAAAGCCAAGTCAAATTCACTTCATAACACAGGTAGGAAAGCAAAACGCAGAACTCTGGTGATTTCATGTCTGCTAGCCACAGACCAGTCAGTTTATGTAAAAAGCTTAAAAATGAAAAGTATTTGTAAATACCAGTTCTGTTTCAGCTAAACATCCAACTGCTACAATCTCCCTTTTAGCCTTCAAAAATGATGGGCGGAGGTTAGCAGTATTAGCACTATAGATGAGCAACTACTCTGAAAACAGCACATTCTTTGTTTTCGGGCAGGCAGACATGAATTTTGAAAAAAGATCTAAAATTAGAAAAGTAAAACCACTGACAAAGGCAATGCCTTTGTTTTAATGAAAATGACTCCTCTAAAAATTCATCAACATCATGAACAGAATCTCATTTTTACTGTTTAAAATACTAAAATGAGATCTTGCATTTTCTCTGCTTTGAGAAACAAAATCCAACATAGCATGCTGTATTCAAAGGCAAACAAATCCATTCCTCTCTATTTAGATTTACCCCTTATACTTCTTCAGAAATCAAAAACATCGTCATCATCATCACCATCAATATCATCAACATCATCAAATGACCAATCCCAGTCCTTAAATGCCAGATCAAGTAATCTGCAACAGGAGGGTTTGATGTTTAATGTGTCACGCTTCTATAAAAAACTTCAAAATTCCATTTGTTATCACTAAAGCTTTTTAAGTAAAAGACTGTATTAAGGTAGGTGGGTTCCTTCCTTTGCCTATCATGGAATATGAAGATTCAGTTAGTGTTCATGTAAGCCAGGAATATTGTATTAATTGGAAATTTATCTCACAAATCATTCAATTCCATAGAACACTTACCATATTCCCCCAAATTTCAGTAGAAAAGACCAACATGTACATTTCATAACATTAGCTGCTTCCTGTTTTGCTGCTGTTCTTGCCGCCTGAGGTGCAGTTTTATGCTTTCCCACTGTCCCTTTCCAGACAATAACACAAGGCTAACAATTTTTCCAATAAAATGAAGTAATTTTGATTGCCAAACAGAGCATCAAATAAAATAGCATCATCTGAATTTATAAACAAATCCAGCAGGATTTTACTGTATTCCCAAATACAGTGGGATTACACTATCCTGCTATCCTGTACCTCATTATTTAAAGCTAAGCAAGGCCAAAATGAGGATATATCAACTTGTTCTCTAGGCATCACTGCCCGCGCTCCTTCTATGGTCAATACAGAACAAAACAAGCAAGCGAGGCAAATCTTGTCAGCAAATGAGTCATTTTACCTCTTTTAGGCATTTATTTTGGGATGGGATGAATCATTGTCTAGAAGCATCGGTCTCTTTCTGTTGTTATCGAAGGATCTTAGACAAATATCTTAAGTACTAACTTCTCTATTGCTATAGCTATAAGAAATGAAACCCAGTCCAGTCGTCTCTCCAGTGAGCAAAATGGCTACTGCAGGTGGTGCAAAAAGCAAACTGAAAAAAGCCAGAAATTCTGTACTGTGCCATCACATAAGCACTACCTGCAGAATCTTATCACTTTCCTTAATACAATATAAGATTTTGCTTCTTAAAACTGATCCAGTAATAGATTAATGGTTTTTGTATGGACTTTTTTTTCCCCAAATCAGAGGAACTTGATAAGACTGTTCTTTTAGGAATCACGAGACATGAACATGAGTCCTTCTAGGCTGAATAAGGAATTGAAATAAATTCTCCCACCTTTTGGTAAGTGCTCCAGCTACTTGAGCAAATGGTGATCCCCCACTTCCCATCTTCCTGCTCTCTCGCAAAAAGCCTGAGTGATGCTCAGACAGGTGCCTATGACTGCAGCAACGGGCTCCACGCTGTGGAACCCACACGGGCAGAGATGCTGAAGTGACATTCATCTGAACTAGCTTTTCACTGTAGGCGTCCAAGAGCATGCTGTATGCTCCTTTTCTACACTAGGAGGACATGAATCCTGAAAACAACTTATCCTAAATGTCAACTGTAAATGGAGTCAGACATGGATATATACATTTGGTCAGAGGAAACACACACTAACATACAAATTTGTAATCAGGTGTCTAAGCTTAGAGTTGGGCAGGAATTCAAACGCATGCCTCAAAACCAAGCAATAACAAACAAAAGATGCATAGTCTTAGTCTAAGGCCTTCTAGACTGCTTTTTGAGGGCACCTAATTCTCTCCAAGATTCATCAGAACCACAAGCACCTAACTTCATTGCACAACTTCAAATCAGATACAGTAGTGGCCATCTTGAAAATTGTTAAAACTTACATTTTTTTTTTTGTTTCACCCCTCTCACTGCCTCCTTGCCTAGTTAAACCCCATCTTCCCAACCAGCTGCAAGTTCACAGGAACTATTTAGGCTACAGATGATGCTACAAGTTCTGCCTATTACACGTAAGAGCAATGGGGCACATTACCAGTATGGCGGGGTGAACTAACAGGTAACACAAGGTCCTTTAAATAGGGGAAAACATAGTGGCTCTTCTTAGAACTTAACTGAGCTTTACAGAAGATGGCCTGCTAGATCACATGTCAGTAGTCAACAACATTTGTGGTCAATTGTCCTCATCAAAATATACAGCATTAATTGTACTAAAATGTTTAAAACAATGAACTAAATAGCAGCTCTTGTGTCACCTTGGTTTGTTTGGAGGAAGCTGTCGACTTGGTCGTCTGATGGACTGGTTTGGCTGTACCTTCATGGAAGTTCTGGGAGAAGACCGAGCAAAGGGGTCTGGTGCTGGAGGCTTCTTGGGTATTTTTTTAACGAGTCGGCTCACCCATTTTTGCTGTTCTTCTGTAGAATTAGCTAACAGTAGTAGATTCTTTGCCGTTGAAATATCATAGTACACTGTAATAAGAATTTTTAAAATAAAAATTAATATTATTATTCTAAACTTGTCCCCACATGAAAAAACAGTTGTCAGATTACCATACTTTCACAGTCAACATGAAGAGAAATCAGCAGAGAAATCAAAAGCAAAGTGAACCAGATTTTGCCAAACATGAACTTTCCTGGCTGCTGGCAGTGCCTCCTCCTCACATTTAGAGGGTAACAAGTTAGTACTATGGAAGATACACGCTCACACGGGAAAAAACAGGGAAGGGAAACACAAACAGGTGTGCCTGAGCCCAAGAAACTATGTAACCTGAGTCACAAGCAGTCAACTTCACTGCATGTAAGCTATTTCATCACACGCACCAACGCTATCGTTTCTCACAGCAATGCGGCACAACACACATTGCGAGCTGTCTTCCAACCACCAGGCTTTACTGCGTGAGCTGACAACACGACAGGTATGGATATAGATGGGCCATGTGTCATTAACTGACAGCAGTGAGCTGATCCTCGTGTAGACACCCTGAGAAAGGTTCTGACAACTACATACCAATAAAGAAAAACCTACCTGTTTGTGTTTAGTTTGTGTCAGACTATTACTAGAATCCTCTCATGTACTAGAATGCCTTGTGACTCCAGCGACTACATGCATATTTAAATACTTGCTGTTTACCTTTGCAAGGTGCTATAATCTCCTCTTTTTTATCCATGTGATCTTTGTGACATTTGATATGGCAACGGCGACATTCTAGAGCAGGAGGAGGTTTAAACATGTGCCACAGTGGCTTCATACAAGCTTCACAATTGGTTGGGAAGTGATAAAGAGTAGGTATAAACTCATGTCCTTTGTGACAAATGTAATTTGACTTCTCTCCCATGGGCTCCACGGGAAATTCCTGTTCCTTTTTGCTCTCTCCTTCATTAGCATATAGAATCTAAAACCAAAGCAAAATAACCTTAGTACTCCTATATGGCAAACGGAAATTCAGAGTAATTAACTAGAAAGATTAAAGAATTACAATGGAATGGATTTTTTTCAAGTTCTTTTTTTAGTGACTATTTCATTAGACAAAGTTATGAAAATATTTTTGGAAATGTGTGAAATACCATCTTTTGTTACACTAGAAACAACAATTTATTGCTGAATACCTGGAATATCCTAGGAATTTCCTTGGAATCTGCTCTGTACACATCTGTCTGAGTGACTGGTCGGACATGGAAGAGTTTGCTATAGGGAATTATTTTAATAAGGACAAAAATTAATGTTACCAAAATGATAAATTGACAGTTTAAGTTAGGATACAACATACCACGTTAGGACTTCAAGCCGTAAAGATTTGTCAGTACAAATTTCACTTATTAAAGTCCTATCTTTCAATTCTGCACGTGAACTTCCAAAAACCCCTAAATAACATGAAGTCACAAGTATCCAGCTATATTTGCAAAAGAAATGACAGCAGTGAAAAAACAACATCACATGACTTTAACCATTGCCGGTAGCTTTCTAACACGATCCTCTACCCACGCTCCAACCTCTCAGTATCCACATTCTGTATTTATTAAGAAAAGAGATTAATTAACTATAGAACCCACCCATGAGGACATATAACTGAAAATGTACAAACACTGAAAATTGTAGCCTCTCCGCTAGTTTTCCTAATGTTTCTTGCTGAGACGTGTATGTGAGGTGGGTCTAGCTGAACTAGTGGAAGCATTTCAGTCCCACCAGAGCTCAGCAGAACTACCTGTACCGCACTGAGCACCACACACTGCTGCACCACTGCTTTCAATGCATACTTCAGCTCCCAGGCTCTGTAGTTCAAATTGCAAAAGTTGGCCCCACCTGACACTGCGCCCCCATACCGGACCTCAAAAAGGCCTTTTGTCAAAGTCTTTTCTGACAAAGTTCACCTACAAATCAGAAGGAGGAATCTCACGTGGTAACACTTACTCTATATCTAATACCATGTAGGGATTAGATTGCTCTTTATCTTGTTCGCTGTCATAGAACAGGATCTTCTTACTGCTTACAATTACATACTGTTAAGAGACAGAAAAGGATGAAATATATGTTTTAATCAAGCTCATCACAGATGTCAAGGATGTCACAGCAATTACCACAGATGTCACAGCAATATTTTTCTACAATTTTATTAAATGGTAGCTAAGTGGACAACAGTAGTTCTGTATTCTAAGTCCATGATTTACCAATAAATTTGTTACACAACCAACAAAATTCTGATTATCCGATAAATCAATTTATATTATCCGATTAATTGCTATTTAAACAGATTTAAGTACCTACGAAGAGATAAAAATGGAAGTCTGGAAGAAAGTAAGATAAAAGCTTTGAATTTCTATTTTACGTAGACTAGTAGTGAGAGTAGACTAGTAGTGAGAGTAACTGCCATGACTGGATGGATAGATGAGGGGGGGGCGGTAGATGTGGTCTATCTTGACTTAAGCAAGGCGTTTGAGACGGTCTCCCACAGCATCCTCATAGGGAAGCTTAGGAAGTGTGGGCTAGATGAATGGACAGTAAGGTGGATAGAAAACTGGTTGAAAGATAGAGCTCAGAGGGTTGTGATTAGGGGCACAGAGTCTAGTTGGAGACCAGTGACGAGTGGTGTTCCCCAGGGGTCAGTACTGGGTCCAGTCCTCTTCAATATATTCATCAATGACCTGGATGAGGGGACAGAGTGCACCCTCAGCAAGTTTGCTGATGACACAAAGCTGGGGGGGGCGGCTGACACACCGGAGGGCTGTGCTGCCATACAGAGAGACCTGGACAGGTTGGAGATCTGGGCAGAGAGAAACCTTATGAAATTCAACAAGGGCAAGTGTAGGGTGCTGCACCTGGGGAGGAACAACCCCATGCACCAGGACAGGTTGGGGGCTGACCTGCTGGAGAGCAGCTCTGTGGAAAGAGATCTGGGAGTCCTGGTGGACAACAGGATGACCATGAGCCAGCAATGTGCCCTTGTGGCCAAGAAGGCCAATGGCATCCTGGGGTGCATCAAAAAGAGTGTGGCCAGCAGGTCAAGGGAGGTCATCCTCCCCCTCTACTCTGCCCTGGTGAGGCCACACCTGGAGTACTGTGTCCAGTTCTGGGCTCCCCGGTTCAAGAAGGACAGGGAACTGCTGGAAAGGGTGCAGCAGAGGGCTACCAAGATGATTAGGGGACTGGAACACCTCTCTTATGAGGAAAGGCTGAGGGATTTGGGTCTCTTCAGTCTGGAAAAAAGATGGCTGAGGGGGGATCTTATCAACACTTATAAATGCTTAAAGGGTGGGTGTCAGGAGGATGGGACCAGGCTCTTCTCAGTAGTGCCTGGGGACAGGACAAGAGGCAATGGGCACAAACTTGAGCATAAGAAGTTCCACCTAAACATGAGGAAGAACTTCTTTACCCTGAGAGTGGCAGAGCACTGGCACAGGCTGCCCAGAGAGGTGGTGGAGTCTCCAACTCTGGAGACATTCAAAACCCGCCTGGACGTGTTCCTGTGTAACCTGCTCTAGGTGACCCTGCTGGGGCAGGGGGGTTGGACTAGATGATCTCCAGAGGTCCCTTCCAACCCTATGGTTCTATGGTTCTATGGTTATGATCCCTATTTTACACGTGAAGTTCACAACTAATAGGGATCATACTCATGAAGATCACTGTTGTAATTACCAGCATTGCTAGCAATTTCCGTAAAAAAGCGAGTTACCTAGAGGACCTCCTATTTCCAGAATTTTGTCCAGAACGAACAGTGGGACTGAGCAGTAAGTGAACTGGTATGAAACTGCGCAGTTACTTTTTGGACCAAGACCCATCAAAGAGGCTACTGAAAAGCAGTAAACAAGCGAAGGCTGCACAAGGCAGATGAGTACTTGTTAGTTTTATCTGATAAATAGAGAATTGGCATCTGCTTCCAGGCTCTGCTGAATTCCAGCCCTGTAATTCTGCTGGGAATGCTCATGGCTGAATGTACAAATATTTGAAGATCATGAATGGCTGTTCTCACCTCTGGCTGGTCATAGCTATACCAGCTAACATATTTTATACATTCAAGTAATGAGAGAACATATACCAAAGAAAAGCTGAAGTGTTGAAAACCTGCAGTAAGTTTAAAATGCAGACTACACATGAAACAAGATGATAAACCTAGTTTTCTTACCTTTTTAACCCATCCAAATTTTTTAGTGTTATTTCTAACAGGCAGTGATAGCCAGCCTTCCAATCTTGATTCTGAAAAAAAGATACATGTTAAACAATATAAATATTCACAAAACATTATTTTTGGGGCTACTGTGCATTTTAAAATAGTCATCGAAGATCAATAATAAAGCAACAGAGCAAACATGAGAACATGAACTACAAGGTCTTGCAAAGTAGATGTTCAGGAATAAATTAAATCATGTATTCCTGAATACAGCCAATAATCAACAATGCAATCGCAAAAAAGTAGTAGGCATGAGGAAGAATGGGAAGAGCAAACTTGCAATTATAGCACACGCATTCCCTTTAGTAATTTTTCAAGACTTACAATGCTTATGTCTATCAATCTTTACCTTTTAAAACAGCATCTGAAGATATTAGTACAGACCACATGACATCCAGTTCAAGACCCAAAAAAAAAGCAAACTACCACCGCCAATAACCTATATCCTCTATACGCCAGGTAAAAGTTCAGAAGTTTAGTATTCTAATTCATATTTTTTACTCTGTCAATTTTTCTTTTTTCTAATTATGCCTAACTCTCCTAGGCTTTCTAATCTAAAATAATTCATTTTTGGCTAATCCTTAGGCCTTGCCTAAAATTCACCTGCCCCTTCACATACTTGTAACGTTTTAAATTACACTGGCGTTGTTAGTCAGATTGCATTTATCAACTCATTTGATCAGACTGCATTTAAAAGCTCAGCTGTTGTTTGACATACAAGATTTCAGTCGTAACCAAAAGCTCACCAGGATCGCACTTTCCTAGTGCTTGGTAACACATAGTATCTCATAGCCTTTGATCCTATTTTTATGGCTGCACTTAATACAAGCATTTCTTTCCCCTATGTTTTATTGAGAGGAACTACTCAATTGCAGTATTATTTCTCTAATGAGTTTCCCACCCTGGCAGACAACCTCCGCTGATGCTGAGGAACCTCCACGTCAAAAATACTAAAGGCCTTAATTATTAACAAACACAAAACCATGAAAGGAGCATAAACATGCTCCAAAATCGCAAAAGCTATTTTCCTTCTCATCAGAGGGCATTTGCAGGCTCCTGCCCATTTTTAACATGGCATAACAAATAGTTAATAGATGTTCATAGAATTCTCATTTTCTCTGGAGACTTGAAGCAAGGTTATTTATTCAGATATGCGCTGTCTTCAAAGCTTACTGCTCTATAAGCATTACTGTTGATGACAATTTTTAATGTACATACCAAGTACATGAAGTAGTTCTGTAATATATGTTTTGCCTCATACCTGCCACTTTAAATTCTTCCTTTCAACTACACCTGATACAAAGGGTAGCAAGCATAATGCTGATGCAAAAAAAAATCCTTCCCCACATCCAGGAAATGTGTAGTTTCTTAATGGTATGAAAAAATATGCATTAATATTGTTCCTATTTTTCTCTGTAATCTTTAATACTATCACATGAAACTGGACAAAATGAGAGTTTCTAGTTACATTTCTTCATTTCTTGTGTCCATTTGATAGCAACAGGTCAGAGAAAGGCCAGAATATTCCAAAATTTTCACAGTACATGCTTATAAGTACTAGGAGGGAAAACAACAACAAAACACAACCATCATACCTCAAATCTGTTGTAATGATGTCAGAAAAAAGTCCTAGCTTAGATATGATTTTTACTTTAGAACAAAACAAAACCATGCAGATACCACAACAGCAGCTAACAAGGAAAGAATTATGTATGCACTTAATGATTCTTTTATTAGAAGCCTCATAGCAAAAAAACACAGAATGAGGAAAACAGGAAATGCGCTATTCTTTAGTCTAGTTTGATGAAGGAATATCAATATTCCAGAACAAGTTTTGCCTTCAGTGCAAAGGTGTTCACACTTTAAAGGAACCTCAAGTGAAATACAGAAATTTGCATGTAATTAAAAAACCCACCTCTGACACTAACACTAAACAGAAGTTTTGTTCAACACAGTGTACGTGTAGTCATATAAAATGAATATAGAATTAGTAAAACAAAGCTCTGTTTTACCAGAGCCATATGATCTCATTATATGCTTTATGTATCTGGAAAAGTGAATAAATTTTGCTTGCCTTACCACACAAGAATCAAACGTAAGATTCAAAATAAGGCAAAACAATGTAATACTCAGAAGAGTACATTTCTACGAGCAAGCAAGGTACATTTAGATGGTGAGGAGTTAGATGTCTCCACACTTCACTTAAACACTAAGATGTGACTTTTTGGTATCCAGTATCTTAGGGTCATAGAGACAGCTGCAGATACTGGATAGAGGCTGCCTTGAAAACAAGGCCGTAAGGCTCATTTATTCAATACTTTAATACAAACAGCGGTTGTATAAATGGCAGCAAGCATCTGTAAACATTTAGAGAAAACAGGCCAGTTATTTGTTCATGCAAACTTTTTCATGTCTTTGACAGCAATGTTCACTGCCACTGCAGCGTGTCTACTGCCAGATTTGTTTTTTAATAATGTATTAATAGTGTTAGTTTTGAAACAGAGAAAAGGGCACAATAAGAACAAAACCAAACAGTTCTCAGGGATGTCACCTGTGCTATCAACTTCTGTAGGGCTGTGGGAACAAGACAAAGGTTCTTCCTCTGAGTCAGAATCAGAATCGAGAAGCATGCGAGAACTGGAAGGCTTAGTGGCAATACTGACAGAGGTAGAAGAGTGCTGGTAGGTAAAAGACATGGATTCCATAGTGTGGGATTGAGTGATATGGACTAAACATAAAGCATAAAGGAGGAAAAAGGTAGAAAAGAAGTCAAAATAGAATCTCTAAGAAGAGACAGTATTAGTTTTACATTTCATCACGTAACACAGTAATTGCAAAGTAACCACCGCAATAAAGTGGAAAAAATACTTAGTTTTAATAGGGTACAAAAGAATTTTTAAAAGAAATTTCTTTAAATAAATGGAACATGAAGTGTGATTACGGACAGATTTAGTTAGTAGGTGGATAGTGATCACTATTCGAAGCATTAATAAGACGGTAGAAACACCTGAAGATGAAAAGCCACAGAATCATCAGGAGGTTAACTTAATCCTTCAGCTTCTACAGTAAAACACTTATATAAATCCAATTAATGCAGACATATTAATAAAATTAACATACCAGGGAACCCATCATCTGCTTCAGCATCTCCAGGTCCACTGCCTATGCTACTGTTGTCTAGACCAATGTGTAACGACTGTAGCTGTGAACGAAGCTGTTCAATGTCACTGTCTTTGCTGTCCAGAGTCATCTGGAGTTCAATCCGTATCTGACTCTCTTCTGCTATTTGCTGTAAGGATAAATGACAAGATTTCCTGTTATCACAATACTCAGTTAACTCAGAGAAAATATAAACAGAAAATTACACAGACTTCTCAGTCAATCTCTCTCTCTATACACTATGTATTTCTTTTGGTCATGGGAAATTGAGGAATAGAGACTGTTTATGCTACCTTAAAGCCTGTATCAATTCAATGAGAATTCCAGAAAACGCTATCAATGTTTATATTTGCAAAAGGATCTTACCGCCTGCATTTCATTTATTTCCTTCTGATATTTGATCATCATTTGGGTTAACTTTTCTCGTTCAGACTTCAGTTCCATATGCAGTTTCCTATTTTCCTTTTCCTTCCGCCGTACATCAGTGTCAGCTCCACGTTTGACTGGACCCTTCCGATTCATGATCTCAGCCAGTTTATTCACAGCCTTCCCGTGGGGAAGAAAAAAAATGACAAAACCCACACCAATAAATACACAAAGTTATATCATGAAGAAATAAAGTCTTCTCTCCTACCCACAACCAGACACTTTTAATCTACCTGTAAACCAAGACCCCTGCATATCTGGTACTATGAAGTTGCTTTAATTCAATGTATTACTCAAAACTGAAAAGAAGGTAATGATGCCATTTTCACTTCAAGCGTTTGCTTCGAACACTTCTACTCATTTAAATATTCTCTTCGATTTCCATTAGCTAGTCCCAAAATGTACGTTTAGATTAAAATGCCACTTCTTCTAAAAAAATAATCAGAAATACACTGTTTTATGGAACTTATAGAATATAAATCAAGATGGAAAACAGTAAAATATGAGTTCATTTGACTGAAAGGAAAATTTTTGGTGGTGGACTCATCTGGATTAGGAGTTCCTATATAATAAATCATGAGGATGCAGTTTCACTACACTGAAAGCCCAACTTAGTAGAAGCCAAAAAAAAAAAAAAAAATCAATATATTTTGTTTCAGCGGCAAAAATGAATAAAGTGTTAACAGTATCTATAGATAGTTTAACATGGAAAGTTTCCTATTAAAAATTATTTGATTCACGAATACTATTCTCTTCATTCATTTAGATACATTTGCTTACCTGAGTTTTCAATGTTCTTTCATTCAATAACTGTTTCTCAAATTGTGCTTTAATATTTCCTACATTTGCTTCTTCTTCTTTTAGCTTTGTAATTTCTGTAGCAAGGTAATTAAAAAAAAAATAAATCTATGAACACTCATTACAAAAGAAAATGGTACTATTAAAGAACAAAACTGGTTTCAAATTAAATTACATTTGGTTCAGAGAATACATACGTTCTTGTACTTCCTTCAGTTTATTGTTTAGTTCTTCTTTCTCATTAGCAAGATTAGCCACATCGCTAGTTAGCGTCCTGTTTGCTTCCTCCAACTACAAAACAAAAAGTACATGCGACTATTTAAGAAAATACATTTGGCATATGAAAGCATTACAGGACAGAAGGAAATGCTCCAGACTGAAACCAGAGTAAGGATAAGAGGACTAGCTGTAAGAGGGGTAAGGGCACAGAAGAAAGAACGATCAGAGATATGCCTGGAAGAAACATGATAAGAGATTTTTTTTTTTTTAATTTCATTCATAGAAAATAGGTACTTTTAAAAGGTCAGATATACTTGCATATCGTGTCTTAGTATGATAAATAACAATAGATAACTCAAACTGCAAATAAAACTTAAGCCCGTGTAAACCACTATCAAAATTATGATTCATATTACTCACAGAGGCTATGGTGGCATCTTTCTCAGTCAGCTCCTGTTTATGCCTAGCCATCATCTCTTTAATCTCCAGCTCTTTCATAATCTTCTCTTTTTCCAAATCGGAGTACTGTTCTTCAGCAATGGAACGTGCAAGTTGTTCCGAATCTGCTTTTGTCAAAGTAATCTCTAGCTGAGCAGCCAAGGAATCTCTACAAATTATTGATACATACTGTTAACTCTATTAACTTCATAAATGAGAGGTTATGACAGGGAAGAAGTAAAAAAAAAAACCACCCCAAAAAACCCCAAGACAAACAAAAAAAAGTTTTCCTAGTCAGTAGTACGACTAGTAAAATCTACCTCTCATCCTGTAACTCTTGTATCTTTTGCTGCATTTCTTTACAAAGTTTGGTCTTTTCCTCACATTCTTCTTTAAGTTCTCGAACTTGTGTCTTGTACAGAGTCTAAAATTTAAAGTTGGATAGAAAAGGACGTGACTTGCATATTCCAGCTTGAAGGTACACAAAAAAAGATACAAGATAACACTGTATGCAATTCTTTAATCACACACTTAATCGAGTACAATTGTGCAATGTCTTCTCTAAATTTAACAAATCATGATTCCCAAATATGTTTTGGTTGTTTTACTTTTTTGTTATTTATTGTGTCTTTGTGAATGGATAGATGTATGATACACATTTTATGTTTGTCGACATACTGTTAAAGAGACTCTGAATGTGAATATCACTATTTGACAGAAAATCAGAAGTATCAGAAACAAGAAAAAAAATCAGTAATTTATTTTGTTTTACTATTTTAGATCTTTGTCAGAGGGAGGGAGGTAAAATTTAGATTTTAACAAGGCTGCAGACAAGACTGAAGACAGACACAAGAAAAAGGATTAGCTTTAGGTTATAGCTGTGAAACGCCTGATGGCCGAGGATGAAGAAGAAAAGCTAACATTCTATTTAGTAAACATATTAGTATAAAAATAAAGAAGCCTAAAACATACCGAGAAATACTGTTCAGCTTCAAGTTGGTCTTGAAGCTCTTTCATTTGTCCATCTGCATCTTGACGTTCCCTAGAAAGGAATAACATACTTTAAAAGATATGAAGATATTCCAAACCAACAAATAGAAAAGACAGCACACACGCTCTTAAGATCTTCAGTCATTTCCTGACCAAAGTATGGTCAGCAATTAAACTTGAGGCTTCCTCTGGGTACCAGCTCTCATTTTCTCTTGTACAGCTGAGAAAACTGCACTAATAAGAAGTCGGTTCAAACACACTGCCTACAACAATGTCACCTAGTTTAATCAGTAAGAGACAATGATAAAACAAACAGCCACC
Source organism: Fratercula arctica (assembly GCA_947846985.1). Taxonomy (NCBI): domain Eukaryota; kingdom Metazoa; phylum Chordata; class Aves; order Charadriiformes; family Alcidae; genus Fratercula; species Fratercula arctica. The sequence goes on from CANTUZ010000003.1 coordinate 109,129,064, forward strand.
GACATAATCTTATTTCCACGTAAAACGTCACTGATCTGACAAAATGTTTTGGGTCTCGTTTGTTAGAGCTCAGTCTGTGAAAACATGTCTGTATTCTTTGACATGCATCATTTCTTGAATTCATCTGTTATTAAAACAACTCAGAAAGTCAATTAGTCAGTCCGTAACAAAGAACAGTAATAACGTAGCAGAAAAGATTTCTGCCAGCGTTTCACATTACAGCAACCATCACACATAGCCGCCTTCTAGGTGAATAACTGCCTCTTGCTGAGAGAAAAGGTAAAGCACAAGGAGATAAACCATCAGAAGACATAAAGGGGCTAAGAATGAGATTCATCTGATGTATGTGCTAAACTGTCTTTTCATTCACACGAATTTTCATGTTAAAAAATTATTTATTTATTTATTATCAGGTGCAAATATTGCTTGTAAGACCTTGAAGAACTGCTGGGATTTAACACAACTGCTATTTGAAGGCGCAACAGATGTGTCTAAACATCTGTAGTAGTGGATATTTTCCAATGGTTGCGCTTCACAGCTCTGTATTAGTATTCATTTCCAACTCTAGTAAGCTGTCCTGGACTAATAATGTCATTAACTTTCCTCTTCGTTGAAGTCTTACATCATTTAACAAAAAAAAAAAAAAAAAAAATCCCAGACTGTTTATTAAATAGGTGTTTCTCTGAAGTCGTCACACTCTTTGTTTTTAAGCTGTTTTTTTTAAGATACTCAGGGTAACAAACATCTTTTACTACAAATATGCTGAATCACTAAGGTAATCACTCAGTTATAGTCACTGTAAATTATTTTAAACAACAGTTAAGTTTTGCACTGTAGAATAGCACATTCTGTGCAGCAAATTTTAAAACTTAATATTGCTCTCAGCTTTTGTCAAAAAATAATTACAAATCAGTAACATTACTAAAAAATAAAGAGCAACTTTGCATACTTGCGGAGCTCGTTATTTTGTTTTTCCAGGCTTAATTTGATTTCCTGAAGATGGTTATTCTCCTGTTTTAACTGCTTCTCTGACATTTTCAAGGTGTTGACCTGCTGCGTTTGCATCTTGAGGTCATTTTGAGTGAGACAGCGCTTTTGTGTTTCTTGCTCTATTTTTAACGTCAGGTTTTTTACCTGAAAAATAAACAGAAATCGGTGTATTTTACAGACTTACACAGGAAAGCAACATTTAAATAGTGTCTGTTAATGACTTCCACTGCACTTTTGTACAACATGCTCCCGTCTTTTCATAAGTCAAAGCTGTCTCCTGAATACAGGCATTAGTACAAAATAAATAAGCTAGTTTTTTCATGTCAATCTCACAGCATTTTACATTCCAGAATCAGTAACTCTGCAATATTTCAGAAAAACGAAACCACACTACACAAAACAGACTTTTTAAAGCTCCAAATACAGAGAAGGAAAAAGCTGCTGCCATTTTCATTCACAGATGTTCATTCCTAAATATCTTCATTCACAAATATATTCATTCCTAAATACAGCTATAACAGGGAAAATATTACGACATTGAAAACCAGGTTCCACTCAAGACTCCTTTTGTCATTGTTCCTTACATCTTCATTTAGTATATCCTTTTGCCTAAGGAGCTCGTTGATTTTCTGTTGTGATTGTTTGAGATCACAGTCCAACATGGAGCGCTGCTTTTCAGCTTCTAACAACCGATTTTCTACTTTTTGCTTCAAAGCTCTCTCTTCCAAAAGTTTCTTCTCCATTTCTGTGAAGTAAGAGACTTAAGATGTCAGTCAGTGTAAGCCAGAAGATTTTGGAGGGTGAGGGGAGGAGGATGTATATCCCCTATTAACAATAACCAACATGTTTATCATTTTAACAATGAAGAGAAAGATTGCCGAAAAGTGATTCATTAAAATTTTCACAGTAAACCCACACCCAGAGGAAGCTTTTGCAAGCATTCTTGACTGACAGCTATTTCCTACTTTTGAGCTTCAAGATAATTTCCAGTTTATCTGCAACACATCTGAGATGGATAAAAAGGGTGGATTTTTAAAAATATTCCATCTAAGTCCATTGAAATATTGCTTTGACTATGGTAATTTGAAATAATATAAAATGTTGTAGCTGTTCAGGATCCTGATATGCCAAGTGATTCAGCTGTTATTACTGAATCATTTGTGCTTCTTTTGAACACCTGCATGCTCAAAATTTTTTCTGTGAATACTTTGCAATGGGAAGGATAGGATCTGTAGGTAGCTTTTTAAGGAGTTGCAATAAACATAAGCCATTTAATTCAAAATTAAGAGCCATCTTCTGTATTTGTTTGGTAATTATCCCTCTCTCCAAGACATCTCAGTTGTCATGAGATGCAGCAGAATATGCACGGTGACTATGGAAGCGTAGCAAAGGCTTTGCCATTTCTAACTCTATCTGGTCTACATATTTAAATTGTTAAGTTGCTGACATATATTTTACTTAGAAAGAACAAAAAGGTATGAGTACACGGAGTAAGAACACAGATAAGCTCTCAACAAAAATGTTTCAAGCAGTTTTAGTAGTATAAATTTAAGAAAAATTAATTCAGAATACACTGGCACAGACAATGAATTAGTGGCGTGTGCAATGGAGAACCTGTTGTACTCTGAGAATAAACCAGTATGTCTTTAACCTAGCAAATCAAGGACAAAGGGACTACAACTGATTTTTAAGGCATGGATGCTATTTAAAAAGAACAAGGGAAACAAGGAAAAAAGCCTACACTTAGGCTTCCACTAGCATCAAAAGATTATATTATCTCTCTGTATAATTTACACTTAAGTGCAACTGTGATGTTAAATACATACCTTTCATGGCTTCAGATTTTGCTTCCTCTATAGATTCATAGATCTTATTTTTGTCTGCTAATCGTGCTTTTGTGGCTTTATGTTCAGCTTCTTCTTGTTCAAGGTTCTGCTGCATAACTTTGAATTTATACGTCATATCTATTTCCATGTTGCTCTTTTCCTGTTAAAGAAAAAATGACATTGAAATAAAACATTAAACACACCAGGTTAAGGACAAAATTTCAGACAACAGTAACATGCTGCTTAGAGGTGTGCTGAAAGTAGAAGAGAGAGCTCAGATTCTAAGGAGCTAACCGAGAACTCATTTCTACAAATGTTTTTCTACGGATGGCAAAGAGCTCCAAAACTGCAAAATGACATCCCCCGTTGTAAACAATTACAGAATTCCTGCCTTAGCAACCAACATTCTGTAATAAGAGTGGCTCAAAGATTAAGTTTATTGAAGAATTTTTTCAATACTTTTGTTTCAGTGACAAATTTGCCAAAAAAATGTTAGAAGCTTTTTTATTTTTGGCAATATTCAGAGTTTAAAAAAAAAACCCAACAGATGAAATGTTACTACTGCGCCGTTAAGCTACACACGGGAGTACATTATTATGTACTTTAGAAGTATAATGTATTATGATCATAAGAGAAATAATGTCCTTTTTTCACCAACGATAAACAAAATTAAAAGAATAAACACTAAAAACAAAGCTTACTTTTTGCATAGATTTTGTCTCCATGTCTCAAGTAATAAAAGTGCAAATTTAAAAACTCCGTAAGAATGTAAGACCAACGTTCACTTAGAAGTGCTGTTACCTTTTCTAAATCTGTAATTTTTTCCTGCAATTGTCTCTTCTCCATTTCCAGTTTGGCTAATGCACTCTTTCCATTTTTTACTTCTTCTTCGAGGCTAGATATTCGACCTAAAAATGACCAGAACATCAATGAGGCTGGGCAGTATGTGAAAAAACAATGTACTTTATCTACTTAGAGAGAACATTTTTCAAATACAACAGCTTCTAATGCTGACTATTAAGAACATCTCCCTTTGGGGTGATTTTAAAAGTTAACAATAACGTTTTACAAATGTTATCACACATTTTCTCTTAAATGAGCGTCCACACTAACATAACATTGTTTAGAATAGCACACTAATCTAGTCACAATCTGAAGCTCAAAAAACACCACCCAAAGCTATTTTTATTTCTGAAACAAGAAGGAAGCTTAACTTCAGAAGATGTGCAGGAATACCTTGTAAATCACTGATAATCTCCGATCCATGACTTCGATCTCTCCTTTCAGATTCTAGAGCTGACTGAAGATTGAGAAAGTCCTTCTCCAGTTTGAGTTTCGCGTTCTCTAGCAGGCAGTTCTTATCTTGTAGTTCTCTATTATTAGCTTCCAGCTGCTGGATTTGCTTCGTGCTTTCTGTCTGGTTCTTCCTTAACCTGGCTGCAGTATCTGACTCTGACCGCAGCAAAGAATTGGCTTCATCCAACTAAAGATTGATAAAAACATACTTCAGAAACAATTAAAATATAATTACCATTTCTACTACAGAATACTAGATTTTATGGATTAAAGAAATAGAAAGGAGTGTATTTTAAGATTACTTTTGAACATCAAAACTTGACAAGAAAGAACAGCTTTTAAACTTTTTTTAAAAAAATATGTACTTCAAACAGCTATTATTTTAAAATATACATAATAAAGTTGGCATGCCTGTCTTTGTAGTTGATTGATTTTCTCATTGGATATTTGAGAGTTCTGATTCCTCTTTTTTAGATCTTCAAGCTGGTCTTTCAAACTGTTAACTACAACAAAAACAATTCAACATTGTTAATCACTGTCATGAAAAAGCATCAATTTGAACTGTAATTCATTTATCTTTTAAAAACCCACTTCAAGCATGGTTCCACATACCCTCATTTTCCAAATTGCGTTTCTTATCTGCTTCATGTTCTGCTTTTCTCTGGTACTCTGTATTCTTATGCTGAAGAAGAGCCTTCTCTCTTTCTAACTGTCTGACTGCAGACTCTACATTCTTCCTTGAAGTTATCTGGATATGTTTAAAAAAAACCCACTACTTATTACGTATGGAAGAATGGTATTCTTTTAATGACAAAAAGACAGCTCACACACTCAGTTTAGTTTGTAACGGAGAAAGACACAGTCCATTTGCCTGCCGCAAACACAGCGTCTCAGAACACGTGGTTAAACCCAGCCCAGGACAGGGCTGGCTACGGCCAGGAGCTTTTACAATTTAAAGACTGTTTGATCGTTTGCATTTAACAAATCTGGCAAACCTGCCCAGCAGCCACTCCAGACGCACAGAAACATACATGTGATGTAAGGGCTTGACACGCGCCTGGATGAGCAATACATTAAGTTGTACACATCCACTAAAGAGATGACAAATTTGTAGTAGCAGTAAGGCACACAGTGGGGCAAGAAATGGGGTCCTTTTAACTGACACTGTTTGCAAAATGCAAAGAATGGCCTTCCTCTTCTAACATTACTCTCACAACTTCAATTTTTAGAGTCGTATATGGAATATTTATATCATGCTGTCCTCCAAATTAAAAACACAGTAAAAAAATGAGTTCTGGAAACAAACATGTAGTTGTAGTAAAGGAAATCACGATGAAGGTATTTTAGCAGTGACAACAATTTCATGCTTGTGAATACCAAGGAATCAACTGGATTTCTTGCTATAAATACACAGCTACTCAAAAGTAATTTGCTGTTATTCTAAGGAAAAAAAGTCACACACAAATATTACTAATTCCAATAAGAACTAATTACAGACGTACCTCTTCATCTAGCTCTTTTACTATCTTCTCTAAACGAGTATTAGTAGACCTGAAGAAATTTGAAAAATATTTTTAAAACCTGCTGATTATACAGAAATTAGAATGTTTGGAATTGTTTCATTAATTTTACGTAAGATACTCTATTTTCAGCAATCACACGAAACTTCAAAGACTGGTGAAATCACTCAAACAACAGAGAGATTCTTATGGAGAGTTAAGGAAAAAAACAACCACACAAACCCCAAAATAAAACAGTAGTCACAAGAATAGCAAGAATTAAGCCAGCAATTTACAGTGCGGTCTGCTTGCAGGGCTGGGAATCCCCGAAGTGGATTAAAATGCTTTTAAGCATTCAAAACCAAAAGATATAATAAAACTGCTTTATAAACATACCAAACACATCAAAACAGTCTCACCTGTACTTCTGTTCTAGTTCATCTTTGGCTTGTAATTCGTTACTGAGCTGTTCTTCTAGCTTGCTTAGTTTTTTCTGAAACTGTGTAAAATGTCAAAAAAGCATGGCCCACATATAAAAATGCTATCACATAAAACAAGGGTAATTCAATTAGATAAAAAGAAAAAGGGAAAGCGAGGAAAATGAATTCAACCTGCCACTGTATTATTTTAAAACCATCACAGGAAGGTTACATCTTTACAAAGTATTGATCCTGATAATTCTAAAGATACAGATCCATAGCAACGAAACTTGCTGCATGCTACATTAAATCTAACCATCACAGAATCACGTGCCATAGACTGTGAGTCAGAAAATTTCTACAAAATATTGTTACTAGCCCTCTGTTGTACTCTGTAGACAGAGACTTTCCACTGCAGCACAATTTTTGTGATAGTCTTTTCTAAATAAAATTAAAAAATAAAAAGGGAGGCACACGACCAAATTGGACAATATTCAGAGAATATTACCAAGCATGCTCAATGACCTCACATAAAAAAGAATTTCTTAGCCTAACACATATAGAAGCTAACAAACACTTTTCAGGTTAGGGAATGCCTTGTTTTGCTTACTAAAATATTAAAAAGTAATTGCGAGTCAAGTACCCCAAAATTCATGAAATAAATGATAAATAATAAATTCTGGATTTGCCTTATGTCTTCAGGCTTTCAAATGCATTTTCCTCCCTTCCCCCTCCCTCCTCTACCTCCCCAAACATGAAATGTAAAAATGTGGTTTTCTAAAACACTTTATAATTGCTACAATTCGAAGACTCCCAGAACACGGACACTGAAAAGGACATCAAAACTGGAGATTCATTGCTTGAGAAAACACAAATAAATAAAGTTGTCAGAAGTGAAATGCAAAATTTTACCAACTACGTTTACTATCACAACATAAACCGAATACCATGAATGTGAAGCTATGTATTTTGAACAGCAGTATCATTTCTTTTTAAAAGGGAAGCTCTAAAACTATTAATCTATTCAGCAATGTCTAAAGCTATTCATCTATTCAGTAACGACAGGAAGGAATGAAGTGGAGTCTAATAAACATTTGCATTTAAATTCATGCTGGTCAATACATAATGCACTTCCTTTACTTATTTTTTAAACTTTGAAAAGGAGCTGTAAGTTTTAAGAAATGTTAACAATTACATTATCTACACTTGAATAATACCAATGTTTAAGTAACATAATGAAGTAAGCAAGTACATGAAAATTCCATAGCATTCTCCTGTCATCTGCAAATTTAAATTCAATTGTCAATCTTCAAAAGCTGGATAAACATGCTCCATACACTCACTCCAACTGAGAGCACAATTTAAACATTCCTTTATCGCTGCAGGTGCCAATTTACTTTTCTAAACTCTGAATAAATGTCATGAATCACTCAGGCAAGTGTGGAGCCAAAATTCACAACCTTCCCAAGAGTGACGCTGTTTGTGGCAAACGGAGCCTTACACATTTGTTTTCCAAACAAATTCTAGATGCCAAAAGAATTCGAGAAAAATCTGTATTCATTCATCTTTATACAATAGTTTCAAAATACAACTGGTTTACTGTTACCAATTTGGTGAATAAACATTTAAGATACTTCACATCCACATAAATCATGTAGGAATCTTTTGATTCCTTTCGTAATTCAAATAATAGTCTTACCTCGTTGCTGTCCTGTAAATAGAAAATATCATTTTTATTGAGGATTATTAAAAAACAAGAAGCCCCCCACAAAATTTCTCGAAAACTTATTTTACACTTTGTCTTTTCTTAACAGACTTAACAAAATTAGTTAATCATACCATTAATACTTACGAAAAAAGGCACTAACCTCATTTTTACTAGATTGCACAGATTCATTTTCTCTGCAAGACTGAGAGGAGTCACTTAGCAACCTGTCAAAAACAAAACCAAATCCCTCCAGCTCTTATTCAAGTTTTCAACAACTCTGGCAACCTTGCCAATCAACTCATTTTAATCCATTCTCTCAAGTCTTAATTTGCCCTACCCTGTTCCCAGAATGAAGCTTGTTTTACTTCCATGTGAGTGCATCTTTCTGATTTGAATCTTTTCTTATGTATAACATACATTTTCAAATCTATAGCAGTTTATAATTTCTTAATTAATAAAATTATTTCTTAACCATGCGAGTCCTAGCAAGCTATTATCTTTTGTAAACTTTTTTCTAAAGCTACTAATAAGAATCCATTTTAGGGCTAAATTAGAAATCTATCAGTATTTTAACCCTAAAAGATTTTTTTAAGAGACTACATAATTTTGTGCATATAAAAATATTGTGTTTAATCAGATTTATCAAAATAACCAAACCAGTAGCAAATGATATATTCTGCTTAAACGGCATTTTGCATCTTCACAAGCGGACAAATTAATACAATGCAATTAATAAATTATGTATCTAGAGTGGAAAAAAAGGACAGGATATAAGAAAAATCTGCAGATGTATTTCTAAAAATGTATATTAAAGTATCACATACAAATTGTCTCTATAGTATGTAAATCCTATAAAAGGCAGCTGGTTTCCCACGAAGGCTTTGGGGATTGGAAAGGTTTCCACGTCTCCCTTGTCGTCCTCAATGTCATCAAAATTACTGCTATCTATATCACTGCTAAGCTCAGGAACAACAGGAGCAGCAGCTATAAAAAGGGGAAAAAAAGATAATCTTCACTCCAAGATTCAGCCACTTGCTATATACTGGTATCTCTATAATGTTAAAAAGACTATAAGTTGTCCTGCTAGTTAAATATGTATTAACCATGCAGCAGATCTGTAAATATTACTGTGAACATTTTTTTTCTAGAGAAATCTCTTTTTATATTAGTGGCCTAATGCATAGAGTATCTAATGCGCAAGGTATTTGCTAAGGTAATCGCATTTGAGAACAGAATTCTAAATACAATGATCATTTTAAGAAACTTTAGTAAATAGATGACTTTAGAAGTTACACTCGAGCTCATGATCTGAACTGACATACTTTGTTTTTTTGCCTGAAGCTATGAAGTTCACAATGCCTTAAATGATAAGCAGTAAAACTGACAAGACCGTTGTCAAAACTACTGTCTTAACTACAGAAGATTAAAACAACAACAAAACCCAAACCAAAATAACAAAAGCCACAAAAGCAGAACCCAACATGCATACTTTTTAGTTAGAATTCTGAAACATCTGGTTCTGTTGTTCAAAATGGAAATCTATACATTAAAAGCACAATAAAGGTGCGGATAATTCCAGTAGGAAAAATGTTTATTTACTAATGCTTACTGACAAATGATAAATACAGGTTTGAGCAAGATTCTTGACAAATAAAAAAACCTTAATTTATACAGCCTAAAAGTTTTTTCATTTCTACTACGGCAAATACTGAATAAAAATTAAAAAAACCCCAGAACTCTTAAGCTAATTTACTTACTCTCTCGAATGTTGTCCCAGTTCCACTGATCGCTCTTGAAGAAAGGGTGATGCTTTATTTCTTCTACCCCATTTCTCCCAAGTCGCACATCCCTAAACACAGCAATTCAATCAAATTCACATTAGGAAAAATAGCACTTGTTTTTTGTTATTTAAATTCTGAGTTGCTCATAAGCAGCAAAGAAACTTTCAGTAAAGATTGTCTGTGTTAACCACATTAATGGTCAAATAAAAAAAAATTAAAACCACCAACCACTGATCTGTAGCTTCTTATATAAAATGTACTCTGTTTCTTTGCATGCACTCTCCCTGCAACGGCTAAAATGTCCAGAATTTGGAGTCTGCCACGTGGGGAGTAAAGCAAGAAAGAGAGTACTGAGGCAAAAACTCAGAAAAAACTAAAAACACAAACAAAACCCCAACACCCTCAGGGGGGAAAAAAACTGCAGAAGTTCCGTGTCTGCCAAACCACATGACAAACCTTAAGACGCAAATGAAGGAAGGTCTAACTTACTGCACAGAACAGTTATTCAAAGCTGGACTGAAATAAATATTTTAAGAATTCCATCCTCTGCCCCATAACTAACCCTGACAGATCTTTTGCAGACATTTGCAGTGAAATAAGCCTTAGGTGCAACAAGAAACTTTTAGTTTGGCCAGAAGAGTCTCTCTTAAAATCTTCTAACAAGACTAGGACATAAAACCAATGCGTGAAAAAGAACTAATACATCACAGGGTCAGTGCTTATTCCTTCTTTAAGTGCTTCAGCAGTGACCACGCATACGGAAAGAAGGCATCTGTTTCAAATAAATCTCTCGAGCACTGTATGAAATATAAACAGGAAGGCGGACACACGTAGTGGAAGTACACCTTGCTGCATTTACATTATTAAATTCTATTCATATTTTCTCTCTACCCTTCAGCTACGAAGGGTGAAAAACTCTGTCAAAGCACATCCTTCCTGAGTAACAGCGACCTTGCTCAACAGAGCAAACAATCTCTCTCTGAATGCAAAAACCATTATAAGGCAATTTTTTTTCCTAATCTCTCATTCTATAAAGGCTAGATTGTAGCCAAGTTCAGGAGACCACAGGAAAGCCTAAGAAGGCAGCATCAATCCAGAGTTAACTATGGAACTACAGCGTTCTTCTTTTAAATCAGAGAAACTGAAGATGATCTCTTCTTTCTGGAACTAAAGAAACTCTAAGTGTTCAGGTCAAGAACAAGTTTACACAGCTTAATATTAATATCAATAAATGGCTCAGTTCCACAAAGGGAGACCTTTAGGATCTATTTATAGCCAAAACAATATTCTTGCTGGTTTGTTAGCTATACTTGTCAATTAATATAACAAAGTGAATGAAAAAAAGTTCAAACATTCTAAGAAAGCTTAAACAAACTCAGTCAATACATGCTTATTTTCATAAAAGTATTTGCTTTCATTTTTTAAGTAACAGCTGCTTAGACACTAAGCACAACAATTTGGTCCCTGCCTTGGAGCTTACAAATTACTTTCAACCTTACAGGTTTGTTACTGTGTTATACACCACAACTGGAAGAATCTGTCTCGCACAAATTGCGTTGTTAACAAGAGCTGTCAGAACTCCCCATAGAAATAATATACAATACCTGGAAAAAACACCCCAAAAGAAAAAACAGACAGCAGGAGATTGTGCTGAAGAGATCTGAACAGAAATAAGGTGAAGTAATGGAAGGAATTAATTTTTACAATGTACATGTACTAATACCATCCAAAATAATCAGAATAATACATGCACTTACCTATCAGTTAAAAAGGCACAGATAAGGTTCTTCGCATGCTTAGAGATTTCCACATCATCCGGGAAATGTAGTGAGTTCTTATGATCCATAATTTTACTGTATGTTCCTACTAGCGAGTCTGCATAAAAAGGAGTATCGCCTGAAAATAAAACAGTAAATTGACTATGTTCAAGTCATGTAAGTTGAAAAAGTCAAAAGATATAAAGAAAAGCCTGCAAGCAGTTTTACCTAAAATAGTCTTTTATTTAGAAAAAACAGTAACATTGGAATGCAGGGTACAAAATAATGAATAGTACTAAAAATATTCTTTCCCTGAAATGCCTAAACCCCTTTCCCTCCTGCATATGACTACCAAAATTTTGCCCTGTGAATTACATCTTTTGTTCTACCTGAAGACTGTGACGGTGTTTTCTAATTTACATGGTGGCTGACACCCACATAAATCCCCATCTTTAAGTGCTTCCATGAGTATGATGGACTGAAACTCCTTAAAGATTTGCTAATGCACAGTTGTTGGAAAGAATCCACCAAAGCTCTCCAAAGACCATTCCAGAGGCACACAGGTCTACCCTGCCTGCCCCTGGAGCTGCCTAAGGCAAGTCAGCTCTGAGCAGGAGCCTTCACAGGCTGTTACTGCACTCTTAAACCCATATTAATAACTCTTGTTGACTGATAAATTGTATTAGCTTGGGTGCCCATATTAACATGGGCAGGTGGCTTTTAAAATCATAGGCCTTTCTCACCTAAAGGTTTGCAGCATAGGCTTTAGTTGAGTCGTTGCTTTGCAAATATCCCTAAGAAAGGTAAAATCGGGACAATGAAAAGGCTGCTGCCTCCCTCTTTCCAAATCTTCCCCTTCCCAATTGCTTTCAGTCTCAGAAACAGCTGTGATTTAGACCACACCTCAAAACTATCCTAAGTCACTAAACTAATGTTAAGCTTCATCTTGTGACCGATCTTTCAGCTTTTAGTTAAGCACACAATAAAAAGTAGTACCAGAACAATGGTAAAAACCAGAACAACACAACACTTTCTGCGCTTTCTTTAAAATGTAAAGTTTTAGAAGACCATAGGCAGAATCTGGTACGTAAATACAAACAAAAATAGATACTTTCTACCAACGTGTGACATATGGGGAAATTAAGTAAGATTTCACTTTTAAAAAAACGTTTTCATTAGACGGATAAAAAGGAGAGAATCCTCCCTCTCAGACAGAAGGGGGGAAAAAATATAGAGGCTCTGAGAAAACATTCTGGACAGCTATGTCCAATATTTTAGTAACTGAAGAATTTTATTTATCACTAAAATTATTTCTGAGATACTATTTATTATGACACACAATTTTTCTAAGTCAAAAATGCTTTAATTTTGAAAGACACAGAGATTGTAATAGCATCATATATCCAAATGTCTTTCCTGGCTCAGGACACCAGAAATATCAAATCTGCAATATTCCCAGAACATGCTGATTTGGATTGTTAATAATTACATGCTCAATTCCATCCTTCTATAATCAGTATTTTGCTACCAGACTATAATACTGATCCTTACTGTATTTTAAGATGCAGATGACTCATCTCCTTAGATTATATTCTATGTTCGTTGCCATAGCAGTCCAGTGTATTTTACTGGAAAATCCTGACTCAAGCATAAAAGCAAGAATCAAGCCATGCTTCCACAGTCATTTGACCTAACAGAAGCCTCTGCTAATGCTGGGGGGGGAAAAATGGGAGGGGGTTGTGGGGTGGAAAGAAAAGGAAAAAAATGAAGAAAGAAAAACATGAAGAGAGAAAAATAAAGGGGGGCAGTCCTGCCCTTCCCACTCCTTTCCCATCTCTGCATCCCTGAAAACTCAGTACTGCCCCTGAGGTGTCACAAATGTTCACGAGATGGCGAGGTAGCTGACCCCAGTTAAAACTATTCTAAGAATTAGTTTTAAGCTGAGGCGAGTCAGGGAACTAATCACTGAGGAAGCATGCAAACAGCTGCCGCAGCGGAACAGCGAGAGAGAGCAACGAGAACAGGAATGAAGCAACAGCATCAGCCAAAAGTCAGAAGCTGCGAGACAGTGAGGTACAACCAGCCCCCTTGCAGCTAAAGGCACAGTAAAGGCTAACAATAATCTCATTAGCAGAAGAAACCACTACTTACCAACCAGCATCTCAAAAAGGAAAACTCCTACAGACCACCAGTCACATTCCCGTCCATAATAACCATCACCCCCTTGCGATTTCAAAACCTCGGGCGATATGTAGTCAGGGGTTCCCACGGCTGTATCGCAGCGCACCATGCCTGTCTGTGCAACAGTGAGAATTCCAACAGCTCAGTTAAAAGTTTAGTCTTTAAACAATTTGTCTATTAGTAGACCCCACAAACATAAAATATACAGACCAAAATATTTGGTTTGAGGAATGCGTTTGAAAGACACTGTTTCTTACTCCAGAAGCAATATGGACTGAAAGGACAATTTCCAGTAAGGTGCTCTCCCCTGCCTGCTCCATAGTGGTTTTTCTTGATTACATCTTTCAAAAATTGTCCAATTTTATTTTTACCATTGGTTTTGATATGAAGCTACACACCATATCGGACTGCTCCTTATCTCACTGAATTCAGGGACAAAGTTCAGAATAATTTTGACAAGCTATGAGTTCTAGGCCCTACATAGCAGATACATAACAATTTTGTCTAATTCAGACAATAAATCAAGTTATAGGTAAATTTTTATAGTCACACCTTGTTTTTTATTTAAAGCTAGGAAAAAAAATAAAAGGAAAAGCTATTTTTAAAGAATAGCAAAGCTTTTTTTTTTTTTTAAAAAGTTATTTTTATTAACATATTAACACAGCTGTATTAATGGAATGATTCTTCATCCTCTTTGCTTCACACCAAGAGACTAAAAAATGCAGGGGCTAAATGACGCAGAAGCATCATCAGATCTGCCAGCATGCTGCTTCAGACTTGTAAGCCTTGTTTCCTTTAATCAAATTCACTGCATTCATCCAAGAGGGACCAGATGGACGAATGAAATGAAATCCTGGATGAAGTTAGAGAACTACCGAAAATACACTCATCTTTTATTCTGTCTCTCAACCTGAAATCTTTTCTAAGTTGTCTTACAAAGTTTTCTGTGCATATTGCCATTAGCATGAATGGCAATACATGTTAACTCTGAATTTTAATACAGAATATTAATAGCAATGACTAAAGTCAAAATACTTTTTAAAAAAAGGAAGAGAAACATTTTGCTTTGGGAATTGTATTGACATGTAAAAATTAGACACCAAATTACAATATTTCTTTTCACAGAAAATAGGAACTGCCAAAAGCTTTTATTTACTACTAAACCAGAATCCTGGAAAGTCATGAACTGGCAGACAAAAAACGAAGTGACGACTGAATGTCGCAGAGACCTAAGGAGTATTTCAGATGTCCTCCTGTCAAACACCTACCATCTTCTACAACTCTATGCTGAAACTAAAGTCTAAAAGAAGTTTTAACTTCTCAGTTCCAGAATGAAGAGCAGGTTAACTTCTGATTGCTATATTATGAACCAGACAGCACATAGTTTGAACATCCTGGGATAAGAAAATGAAGTTAACTCTTTTCAGAAAACCTAACGCATTCTTTGGACAAAGAAGAATACAGATGAACACATTTTAACACTGAGAAATAGGCTAAAGCCCAAAGTCTCCAGAAATCTAAAGCTGAGAACATTCAAAAATGGATCTGGCACGCAGCAGGAACCACTATTTGAAAATCCTGCTTGTAACAGCACTCTGTGCACAACCCCACAGGTCTTCTCTGCAGCTTAAGCCTCTCTTTGCCTTGAGCACTGGAGGAATGGCTCCAGGCTCGTGTGATTCTGCTGAGCCAGTAGGACTGTGGCATCTTAATGAGGCCTCCAACACTGGTGCGTGTCTATCTCTTCCTTATCCAAATGCACAATTACAACAGGAGAAAATCTGAGTCCTCACTCAGTGAAGACTGGATGAAGCCACCTGAATTCCTCTCTGGGTAAGAAGCTTCTTCAAAAACAAAGTCACCGAAGCGGTTCTGAAAGATTCTCTGAAGATCACAGCTTCAGTCACAGCTTCATCACCTCGACACCAAAGCACTTAATAACACCCCATTTCCTGTTCCTCTATAATTAATACAGCAAAACAAGAACAAGTTTAATGTTATATGTGTTGATATTTTATGAAGTCTTATGCAAACAAAGCAAAGGCTGTGACAAAAAAAAACCCAGCCCTACCCGAGTCTGATGGCTGGTATGTAGCAACCAGAAAGCTTCTTTCCAATGACATTACAGATGCTAATGAACTCCAAGCAACAATACCTTAACTTTTCAGACAAGATGTCAAAGAATTGAACAGTAAAACAAAAAAATATTTCTACAGTTAAAAGGGCACTGTGTGTTAACATCAGTTTTCAATGGACTGTATCTCTGAAGCACGTGGATTTGGTCATACTTGCTCCCCATAAAACTCTCTACCTTCTGTCTCATGAACAAATCTATAAACACATTCACAGCATCACGGAACAGCTCATGTTGGAAAGGACCTTGAAAGAAGATCGTCTGGCCCAACCTGTCGTGGGAAAGGGAGCCTGGGTGAGACTGTCACCGTGTCCAATCGCATCTTGAAAACCTGCAGTGATGGGGATTGCTACCATGTCCCTGGGGAGGCCATTCCATTATCACCTGAATAAAATATTTCCATATTTCTGTTCCTCTCATTTACACACCAATTCTTTCAAAGAACTTGGGTGTTGCTCTGTATGTATTTTTAAGTACCGGATACTCTTTAATACCAGAGTCAGGCTAGGTTCTATGATCTCTAGCATCAAAGCCAAGTAAACAGGGAAGTAAGTCCTCTCTGTGCAGCGCGTGACCTCTTGACAGTCCCTACATTCTGCACGATGACTTCTGCCTTCTGTACTTCAGCATTTGAAGAGATCTGAAGGGTGCTGTTTTCTCTGCACAAAGCATTACTCCTGTGTTTCAATTACTAAGCCTCTGTTTTATGCCCAAATAGCACACTTACTATAGCAGTTCTCACACAAAGCTTCTTTTGGGAAGTCTCAGGCCAGCGTTTTACCTGAGACTTTTCTTATCACCTCAAAAGATCAAGGTGGATCTTGGAACTCCACCTCGAGGGAGGCTCCTGCAGCTATGTGAGAGATGTGCAGTGCAGAAATAAAAAAGGCTGTCCATGAGACACAGCACGTTCTTGCAGCTTATGACAACTTGGCAGTGAGGCTGTAGTGCTTCCTAGCATCATTCAGAATTTTTTTGTCTCCATCTTTCTTATAAGACCCTTTAGGTATTGAAAGGCTGCAATAAGGTCTCCCCAGAGCCTTCTCCAGGCTGAACACCACCAACTGTCCCAGCCTGTCCTCATAAGAGAGGTTCTCCAACCCCCTGATCATCTTCGAGGCCCTCCTCTGGACTCGTTCCAACAGGTCCATGTCCTTCTTGTGCTGAGGGCTCCAGAGCTGGACACAGTACTCCAGGTGGGGTCTCACCAGAGCAGAGGGGCAGAAGCACCTCCCTCGACCCACTGGTCATGCTCCTTTTGATGCTGCCGAGGACACAGTTGGCTTTCTGGGCTGCCAGTGCACATTGTTGGCTCATGTCCAGCTTTTCATCCACCAGTACCCCCAAGTCCTTCTTGGCAGGGCAGCTCTTAATCCCTTCATCCCAGGGGTTGCCCCAACCCAGATGCAGGACCCTGCATTTGGCCTTGTTGATCCTCATGAGGTCCATATGGGCCCACTTCTTGAGCTTGTCCAGGTCCCTCTGGATGGCATCCTGTCCCTCAGTCATGTCAACTGCACCACTCAGCTTGGTGTCATCTGGAAATCTGCTGAGGGTGCACTCAATCCCACTGCCTGTGTCATTGATGAAGATACTGAATAGTACTGGTCCCAAGGTGGACCTGTGAGGGACACCACTTGTCACTGATCTCCATCTGGACACTACCCTCTGGATGTGACCATCCAACCAATTCCTCATCCACCGAATCAGGCTTTCATTCCCTCATGGAATTCTTTTCAGTAAACAAGAGCTGGAGATTGCTTGTGTGCTCAGATCAGGTGTTAATACTGCAGCCGGGCTTCCCCAGTGAGCTGCAGACAATCAACTGCAGCAAGAAGTATCCAGCAGAGTCTTGGACGAGCTTCAATGAGAAATAAGTTGAGTTCTAAAAAGAGGAACACGTTCCTTCTTTCAGCTAAACTGCCTGAGCTGAGGTGATAAACCCAAATGGTAAACTTCCCTTCTTTCGGTCACATCTCTTTTCAACAGATATCCTCTAAACCTGTGCTCTTCTAAAAGCTCAGTTGGCACAAGGGAGCATTACGTACTGAGCCTGGCAGCACTACCAGTTCCTGGCTTGACCGAAGCCAACCATGCTACTGTCTAGTTTCTTACAGAAAACCTGAAGATTAGAGTCTGGTGAAACCTGCCCTGGGCTACGTTATCACACCTAAATACCAAAAGGGAACTACAATTCCTACCAAACCTTTGAGGCCAACTCTACTCTTTATTCAATTACAGAAATACTTTGTTGCAAAAAAACAAAAAACCAAAAAAGCACAAAGCCCAAACCCATCACAATGGAGTTACATGAACAGGCCAATTCCTTTTATTGTGGAAAAGATCACTAAGACACTTAGCAATTCTTCTCACATACTGGTAAGGAGGAATTCTGCTGCAAGTGTCTGGACTGGCCTGGAAGACTTAAGAAGACACTGAATTAGATTCCACAGCAAAGGTCAAAAAAGTCTCTCACCAAATTGCAACAGAATTTTCCTGGGCTCTCAAGAGCGTAAGGAAGATGCTAATGTGCACAACTGCTAAAAGAACTCCAAATCAGAAAAAATAAATAAGTATTGGGTAAACATATATTTTCTAGAAATCATCCTGCCAACATCAATATTATATTTACACAGCTGGGATGTGTTCATGTTTTGTAAGAAGTAGCATGAGATTTGGAGACAATCCAGAACCTCTCAACTTCTAAAGCTTCCTGTATAAAAAATTTTTGCCATTCCACTGAGTCTGAGAAACATTAAGAACTTAAAATGTAATCTATTAAAAAATTAACTTCTTTAGGACATCACTGGTTCACTGATGATGCCCAGTCCAAACTGGAGCTCACTATAACTCTTTACAAGAAATGTGCATGCACTTCCCACTTTTATAATATGATCAACCACATTTTAGTATTCCATTCTTTTAAAAACAACAATGAAAAAGAAAAAAAAGGAAAAAAAGGCTTAGGTTTACCATTTCTGGGATCCCTAAAATAGCACAAGGGATCACCTTTTTTTTGTAGATATTATGAACTTCTTGATGCCTTTTTATTGTCTCTTCCGATGAACATCAGATTCCCTTAAGACCTACAGTCTATTGTCTCAAAACCAAGGGTAATTTTTTTAAGGACTAAATTAAGAGATCAAGTACTACATTTGATTTTTTTTTTTCTATAAATCAAATGCTGTCCCCTAAAATAGTGGCAAATAAATCATCAAAGTGGACGTAAACAAACTATCTGCCTTTAGAATAACAACTAAAATATCAGCAAAACTAAACAGGCTACTGAACCTCAATAAACAGCCGTAGTTGTTCAATGAAGTTAATATATTGCCACAAGAAAGAAAAAAAAACCAACCAACCTAACCAGAGACAGTACGTCTAGATACAGCTGAAGAGACATTAACTTAATGATGCAAATGAAAATTAAGTAGATTGAAGAGATTATACCAAGCACTGCCTAAACAATACAGAAAAAAAACTCTTAACACATTAAAGCAAATAAGCTTAAAAGGATCATCCTTGCCAACATTAATACAGAAACCTTTCATAGGCCAGGCAAATAATAACATGCATTCACACACAGTTTTTTTAGAATCTCTTATAACTTTTTCCACAAGAAGAATATATTGTGTAAATTACAGCATAACATTGTTTGTCAGGGAAGATTTTAGAACTGCAAACTGCAAAAGGTAGCTTTATTTTTAAGTCTCCTTTAATAATATAAAGTATTACATCTTGCTAAAAATAAAATATTCTTATATGATCCCATCAGAAAACTGTGTATTTGACTGTACATGGTAAAACCTGGACAATTAAAACATGTGACACCTTGACAAATAGCTAACATAAATTGTAATCAATATATCACATAGCACTGCTGCCTTACTGTGACCTCATTTTAATGACCACTAGAGGATGCTATAAGAACAATTAGACATGGTAAAAAAAAATAAATAGGGACTGTATCTTGCCTATAAAATAATCTAATTTACAGAAGAATGTCAGTTTATGAATTGTTCTGAGGTTACTAATGTTGAAACTATGAGTTGTCTCATAAGCTGTTCAGACATTTGGCAAAAAAATGAACCTCAGAAATTCATAAACACACATACTTTCAAAAATAACAAGAAGTAAGTTTACATCCTTCTTCCGTGTGCCAAAAGAGTTTATTATAGACAAGGTTACACTATTTAAAGTGCCCTTGTATTTAAAACTAGGAGACAAGGAACAGCTTTCCAACCAAGTGGACCTACCATTTGACAAATATTCCTTTGAGCGTTATAATTCATAAGAAAATAACCTTAGAATTACAGTTTTATAGATGATAAATTATTCAGTTGCATACTTACTTCATCCATTTTCATGCACGTGCCAAAATCCGCCAGCTTCAGATGCCCATATTTATCCAAAAGCATATTGTCAGGCTTCACATCTCTGTGTATCAAGCCCATGGAGTGAATTGCATCAAGAGCAAGAACAACTTCGGCTGTATAGAACTTGGCCCATTTCTCAGGCACATCATAATTGCTCATAAGGTTTACAAGATCTCCTCCTGGCATGTATTCCATTACCATGTACAAGTATTTGTCATCTTGAAAGGCACAGAATAGCTGCAACATTTAAAAAAAAAAAAAAAAGGAAAAGAAAAAAGTGCAATTATTTTTTAGAGACAGCTAGGAAAAAGAATAAAGATCTTTATCTTGAAGTTTCATTAAACCCGAGCACATGTTTTCAAGATTGATGTAAATTAACTTTATTTTTTATATTCAGATAAACTACATTTTCTATTAGTTATGACTACCTTGAAATTTACTGAGCTTCAAAACCCCCTCATTTTCATTCTTAAGACAGCAAAAAAGATTTCCCGATTATCCTAATATTATGAGCTTCTATATATCCATGTTTCTTGGCATTAAAAAGTACCACTGAGTCAAAATGCAAAATATCAGATCTGAGAAAGGATGCATCATGTATTGATTTGAAAATAGCTCAACGGTGAATAACATCTTAGACTGTTTCTAAATTTCATATATTCTAAATCTCCTTATCTCTGTACATATTTACAAAAACACTTCTCACTAGTGATTTTGTCCTAAATGAACACATATATTGAAATAAGAAAGAAAAAACAAAACAAAACAAACCCATTCCTGAAGACAACAATAACACAATACAAAGAAATTATCCTTAACTATAAAATTCCTACTGGCATTATAGTGCAAGTAACTTTAGTCTCTTAGTCTCTTTAAAATATACTTCTGACCTGAAATTCCTTCAGGTCACGCTGAAGTTTTAGAGATTTCATCCAGTGATCACAAAGTCTAAAAACGGCCCAAATCAGCAAAAAGCATTACTATCAAATGTTCATCGATTGGTGTGAAAAAGCCTCTGAAAGTCTCTCACCTTATTTCTGAGGGAATACTGCTCCTTTACCTTAAAAACTAAGATCATTCATATCTTCTAAGTTATGCACACAAAATTCAAAGGCAATTGAAAGGATTGTGTGGAAAGGAGGAAATAAAAAAAAAAGGGAGTTTGTGGAGGATGAGGAACTATGAAAGACAGGAATGTTATTAAGGAAATTCGACCTTTAGAATAAAATTTGTTGTATATTAGTGACAGAAGACCTATATTAATACATATATATTGTACTGTATTTGTTTTCACAAATGGATACAATATCTAATATGATAATGCATTTGGTCATGAAAATCTAAATTAAAATCCAAAATAGTCTCTGCATTCTCAAATGTAAAGATATTAATATAACACAATAATAAATAACAACACTATGCCTTTATACAGCACTTTAGTTATTGCCCTTAAGAGATTTCATGAAGAAAAAACCTCCTGCCACACACACAAGAAACCCCACAACCACAAAACCACCAAAATTATCTACAAGCTCTGTTTTCACTTGTTTTTCACGTAAAAAAGAAGACACAGAGCAGCAGTGTGATCTGTTCCAATTTCTAGCTCAGAACAGGACCTACATTTTCTCAAAACCAGCTCGATGCCCTATCGCACTGGACCACATTACCTAAATATATCACACTAATACACTTCATCATAGAAGGCACAATTGCAACTACACTTTAATTAATTCACTATTTACAAGTACACACACACACACCATTTTTATCACGCTTGCTACACTTTGCTTTGAAAATTGAGTCATACGTTTCTCGTTACTTTCAACTGTATGTAAAAAATAAAAATAATTCCAGATGACTACTGTCATTAGAACAAAACCAAAGAACTAAGTATAAATTCATCGATTTGGTTAAGTATTTCTGCTGAATATATTCAAGAACACAGTATATGCTCAGAAGAGTAAAATATCTAAATAAAAAAACCTTGTAAAATATTTCTTGCCTACATGAGGTAAAGTGTTATGAAGAATATCTGGAAAGCTTAAGGCCAGTCTTTACTTATTAAATATACAGAAGCATGGCGATATACATGAAAGCATCTAAATGTATCAATTATTTAACAAAATGAAGTACTAACAGTTTCTCCAAGCACATGCTTTCACTACACATTTTATTAATTGGTGTAATTTACCAGTTACGACAAATTGCGATATTCAGTGCTAATTCTTCCCAAAGGCATAGCTCATATTACAAACATGATGATGATACATATCATGAGACAGCCACAAGCAACGGTGTTCAAGACCAGCTGAACAAGTCAACTCTCCATTGCTTGGATATTACTTCTGAGCTGAGGTGCAGTAACTGACCACCAGGCAGAAGACGGTTTCAAGCAAACCACTGCTACAACCTCCTGTCTCGCAGACCGGGAGTGTGCACTCATCCAACTACCAAATCGCAGCTGAAAAGACAGTAACTACTCAAAGCACTCTTAATACTAATTGCCTGTGATCAACTGACTATCGTGAGGAAAGACTGGAAATAATCTGACATTTGTTTCCACATTTCCATACAAAAGTATTCTTAGTTGGAAAGGTAACCTCCTTATTATTCCTAATAATTATGTGGATATTTCAAAAATCTGTTTAATTCCATTTTATGATGCATTTGATGTGGCTAAAATGTAAATTAATCTACTTTTTAAGACAGCCAAATACACAAAACTCAGTGAAACTGCCATAAATATGTATCTTTAAAAAGTAAAACCCGAACCTAAACCATTATTTCAGTTTAGATATAAATACAAAACCAGATCACGACAGGGGAAGATTTATGGCTTTGTTATTATTATTTTACTCGTATATATCTTCCTTACCTGAACGACCCACGGACTGTTGGCGAAGGCCATGATATCTCTTTCTTCCCAGAAAAAGGCTGAATCTGATCTCTTGATCATTTCAAATTTACTAAGTAGCTTCATTGCATAAACCTTCTGTGTCATTTTATGGCGAACCTGTTGGTTCAGAAAGAAGAGAAACAACTTTTTTAAAAATGTCTTGTAAAAAAATTGAATACCAGAACAGTGCATTTCCGTTAAATGCAAATTGCTTTCTGGGATGCCATGCCTCCAGGTCTTCACATACCCAATTTTCTAAGTTGTTAATAAATTCACTCTAAATGGTGTAAAATTAGTAACGTAAATCTTGTTGGAAAACTGAAATTAAAACTTCTATGACAAAATCTGAAAATATTTTGAAGTTACTAAAGGACCATTTTTTTAATATTGAGTGTTCCTGGCAGAAATCAAGGTGAGAAGTATTCAGCTTTAAGATGTCTGAGTCAGCAGAAAAAAATAAACTAACTTCATCTTAAGTTCCTGCATATTTTCTTTGCATGAAAATAAAAAGTTCAGTGGACTGATTTGTGAAATCAGAACCAAATGCTTACGACTTTCTGGTACATTTAAAACCCTCACATTTAATAAAATAAGGTATATCCCTGAACCTTTTAGTTTTACATAATGTCTAAGTTTAATTACATTACTAGAAAGAATGTCTAATAATCTCTTTTTCTGAACAGCTGTAAGTGTTTCAAGACAATTCTGTCTGCAGGGCAAAGCTTCTGAGAGGCATCTATTTGGTCTACAAATCTGGGAGCATCAATCTCCTGGTCCTGAGAAGCTGTAAACACTAATGCTGCTGAAGCCAACTGGATTAAGCTGTAGAAAGAGAAGTGGCATTGGGATGGGGGGGGGCGGGGAGGGGCAGGAAATCATGGAAAGAGTGGGAATGTGAACAGAAACAGGGTTATTTACGAACTTACTGTTCTTGAAACTGGAATTTTCTGCTCTCAAGATATAGGTACAGAAGGTTTAGGATTAGCACCTTGCACAGCTTAACACTAACCAACAACCTTGTGAATAGCTACATCAAAAAACCTCCAACCAAACACCAGAACAGAAACACATTATCTACACGCATTAAAAACTCTGTAAGCGTGTACATTTTAAGACATTAACAATTAATCAGCTAGTGAAGGTGTCCTAAAAAGGATTTTGAAAACTGTCTCCTTCCCATTTACTAACCCCACATGGGATTATTTACAAAGACTTGGTGGTGCACCACGAACTATATACCATGAAGCGGAGCTTTTGTAATCCTGCTCAAAACCAGAAGAAACACAAAGACCAGCAACCTCAGAAAGATATTGTTTAATTGAAGATGCATTTTCACTGAAAGTTTACGTAAAGCTCTGTAACGTATTTAGTAGTTTATAATTCCTAACATCATCGCGGTGCTCTTGCCTGGGTGTATTGAGTATAGCTGCCTTCATTTACGAGAATAACTGTCATAGAATCGCCTAGATTGGAAGGGACCTTTCAGATCATAGAGTCCAACCGTCAACCTAACGCTGACAAAAACCATCACTAAACCATATCTCTAAGCACTATGTCTACCCGTCTGTTAAATACCTCCAGGGATGGAGACTCAACCACTTCCCTGGCAGCCTCTTCCAATGCTTAATAACCCCTTCAGTGTAAACATTTTTCCTAATATCCAGTCTAAACCTCCCCTGGCGCAACTTGAGGCTGTTTCCTCTTGTCCTATCGCCTGTTACTTGGCAGAAGAGACCGACCCCCACCTCTCTGCAGCCTCCTTTCAGGTAGTTGTAGAGAGCGATAAGGTCTCCCCTCAGCCTCCTTTTCTCCAGGCTGAACAACCCCAGCTCCCTCAGGTGCTCCTCATAAGACTTGTTCTCCAGACCCCTCACCAGCTTCATTGCCCTCCTCTGGACCCGCTCCAGCACCTCAATGTCTTTTTTGTGGTGAGGGCCCAAAACTGAACACAGGACTCGAGGTGGGGCCTCACTAGTACAGAGTACAGAGGGACAATCACTTCCCTACTCCTGCTGGACACATGACTTCCGATACAAGCCAGGATGCTGTTGGCCTCCTTGGCCACCTGGGCACACTGCTGGCTCATACTCAGACAGCTGTCGACCAAAACCCCCCGGTCCTTTTCCATCAGGCAGGTCTCCAGCCACTCTTCCCCAAGCCTGTAGTGCTGCATGGGGTTGTTGTGACCCAAGTGCAGGACCCGGCACTTGGCCTTGTTGAACCTCACACCATTGGCCTCAGACCATCAATCCAGCCTGTCCAGATCCCTCTGCAAAGCCTTTCTACCCTCAAGCAGGTCGACACTGCCACCCAAGTTGATGCTGTCTGCAAGCTTACTGAGGGTGCACTCAATCCCCTCGTCCAGGTCATTGACAAAGACATTAAAGAGAACTGGCCCCAGTACCAAGCCCTGGGGAACACCACTCACAGCCACCAACTGGATTTACCTCCATTCACCACTGTCCCCCACTACTTGGGAAAAAAAAAGTCTTGAAGAATCAGCACAGCCTGAAGCAAGCTCATGCATAGGAGAAGCAAAGCAAAAAGGGATAGGGGGACCAGAAGTCAGTCTGTGCCCCTCTTTAAGGTACTGCCTATAGGTTATTTGTTGGCTAAATTATTTCTTTCGGAAAATTTCAAGATCAGTTCATTCTCTGTACAAAAAATCAAGGAACCAAAGCAACAGCTATCATACTGGCACACCCAAAATATGAATGTTCTTGGTGTGCCTTACAGGTGGAACAGACCTACCAGTGATATTACTCCTTAAATCACCACCATGGTTCCCTGGAGACAGCCTGCTTAGCTGCTAGCCACTGCGCTCTTTACCCAGAGCTATATTTGTACATACATATACTGGCTCATATACCAGATTATTCATGTATTAAACTGTCATGATGTTTCAATTTCTTCCAACTGTTTAAATGAACTGCCAAATTTAAACTGCAGCTCACCAGAGTAACTCTCAAAATAGGTAGGAAAATCCCTTCGTGCCATCAGCACTGAGTAACGTGGCCTCGTTTAACTTATGAAAATGTATTAAGAAATAAGAATTTCCCTCTACTCTGCTTCATCAATCTATCAAGAAACGAGTGTGCACAAAATGCATCCATAATTTCTATGGCAATCATGTCAGAACACAATCTGTACGCAAAGAAAATAACATACCCATTTGAAGTTATCAGATTGAGTACATAGTATTGATAATGGTACCATCTCTTTTATGATAAAAGAAAATGAAGATCCTAGAGTGGAGTTGTGAAATGAGGTTTGAAATAATCACAAATATCCTAAAATACTTAATAGAGCCATAAGAAATTACTACAGATAGGGTACCAAAGTTCACGCCCTGATAGATTTTCAGGTAATAGACCGTGACTGCTTCATTTGCATTAGTACAGACGGATACATCAGCAGTGGCTGGGGAACTAAACCTAATAAACAAAGCACTTAATGGAAAAAAAACTACACCAGCATCTGTTTGCATATGCCATGACAACCGCTGGTGTGCAACACTAAATCACCGTCACCCAGACCATCCTTTACTAGCAAACACAGGAAAGAAGTTAGCCTTGCTCCAGTGTTCTATTCCAGTACATGATGCAGTCACTCTGCTGTGTCACTGCAACGTTACAGTGCTTTGTGATTAGACCTGGCAGAAGGGACTGAGGATATGTTTCAATTTCAAATCAATAGGATTTTTCCTCAAGTGAGAACTAACAAGAGGTGCTCAGGATGTGCTTTCATAAATTACTGGTTCTGCATAAACCACAAGTAACATATTAAGTACCGTAATTCAATTTTTCTGTCTGCCCTAGACACCAGTCACTTTTAATTCATGGCACTGCATAAGAGAAGCAGCAATCTGGCAGCTGGCAATTATTTTCTTAGCTTTCCCCATCACTACAGACCCAGCAAAGCCAGAGGCCAGAGCTCAAGAGTAGAGTTTAATACTTCTGGAGTTATAGGAAATTGTTTTTCCACCAAAGTCAGATGCTCAGACCAGAGTCATCTGATCTCTCTTTATTGGACTGAATTTTTCAATTTTTGGGAGGAAGGGGGGGGGGGAAGTGAGGCTATTTTAAAAAACCTAGCTGTAAGATACAGCAGTAGAGAATGTGTTTTCCTTTCTTGCTAGAATCTGGAAAGCTGATCTCTCCACACCACTTCTTTCACAAGAAAATGCAATACTTGAGTAGAAAGCTTGGGGGAAACAAAATTAAATGAAGGAGGTCATAGTTGACTACTTTATGCTGTAGATTACCACATTTTTTGGCTTGTTATATTTAACTCTTACAAGTATTTAACAAATATTTGTGCTACAAATATTTATGCACAACAGCACACACTGATAACATGACATTCATTAATTTAACCCGTGTATTTAATCATGTTTTATTTATGGCTCTTTCTGTGTTTAACCCCCACTGAAGCAAATTTCTATTTTGATCACAGAATGTGTTGCAAAATATTTTGATTACTGCAAATCCATCACCTGCAACTGTGGTGTTAACATTTTGAATGGAGTAGAAATAGATATAGCTTAGCTCAATAGTTTAAACTTGTATCATACCTTGTGAGGCAAAAAATTTAGGTATGTATGCCCTCATCATCAGCTAATATTAGTTCAGATCTACAGCTGTATTTATTAACCCACTGCTTTTTAGCTGTAAGGCTGCATAACACTGTGATTTCTGCTTATACTTTTATATTCCAGAAAAAGAGTGTTCTTTAAAATTGGTATGAAGTACAGAAGAGCTCTATATGAACACACGGGATTTCCCTTGTAGTACCAAGCATTCTGAGCTTTTTTTATTTTGGGGCTTGAAGGACTTATTTAAAGAACTAAAAAAACCATACAGAATAAAAAGAATTTAACGAAAATCAAACCCCGTCATTACATGACCAAGTTACTGTGCATTTTGCCATCACATTATAAGGCAAATAAGAAGTAAAGTTTGTCTTCAGACCCCTCAAACTACCTAACTACAGTACCTACACTGTGAAAAATCTTCTCTACTTTAGAATTTAAATTGTGCATGACACAGTGAATTAAGAAAAAAAGTTTCCATCCTAAGCCAGAAAAAATGAAAAACTTATATTTGAAGTGAAATGTTAAAAAGAAAATGAAAATTATTTAGAAAACCCCTTAAATTCTCAGAAATATACATATGAAAACAATGTATTTTGATTTTTGAAGGACATTAAAAATACAATTCTCTTGGATGCTTCCAGCAAATGTATCAGTGTGACAGCCAAAAAACGCATCGCTTCTGTTATTGGGATCTCCTCTTTTTCATCTTTCCCCCACAACAAATGGACGAGGAATTCTGCTCCTTAGAACTTCATTCTTCACCGACTTCCCATGCAAGTGCATGAAAAAGGAGCATCTCTATTAGCTACTATAAGTGGATATATATAATGATAAAAATGTCCAATAGAAGACTTTAAAAACAAACCATTTGACATGACTGTCAGTGAAAAGAAAGAGCAGACTTCTCTCTTATAAAGCTCCCTGCAGCAGCGCCTTCTCAAATAAGTAACGTTCTGCTGAAGGTTTTGGGTTTGGTCATAATCTCTTGCCAGCAAGGATATAAAAGCATATAAAGACACATATTATTTCTTTAAAGTCCTGTTTGAAAATGAAGATCTTTGGAAATACTCCTCTCCATAATTCACAAATTCTTCTGGCTAAAAACAAGTGCAAATGACCCAGAAACAAACAAGGAAGAGGGAGCTACATTCTCATGTTGCCATACTTGGATGAAGTTGCCTTAAAAAAAATGACATAAATGATAAAAAATTGCTGATTAAATGTTGGTAACTGCCACATAAATTACATCTAAATTTGTGAATTACCCATGAGTCACGCAAATAGCGTTAGGATAGTCACAGGGGCTTTTTTTCCCCAGTTCCAAACAATTTTGCCAATACTAATATGGAAAATACAAATAATTTTATAAGCGGATAATCAATTTATTGCCATTATACATTGGGTACCTCCTATAAGCATTTCAGAGTTAAGATATTGCCACATTGATCAACAAAACTCCAAAACATCTTTGTATTTTCCAAAGTTGCTTTACAAGACAATAGGATTTTCCCAGCTTCCTAGTGCAAAATTAGCACAGAACTGTAAAGTGTCAGTTCCATGTCAAAGGGCTCATACAAAAGGGTAGTTTTGGTTACCTTGTGGTAACAAGACAACAAGCTTCAATTGCTGCAAATTAGTTGTTCCCCTTTCCATTGACTCGCTTCACATCTCTCTTCTTCTACAAATGCTTACACAGAAAATTATCATGGATCAGCTGGTGCACAGTTCCCTGTTAGCTCACGATAACTTGTCCCTGGTGTTTGTATTCTTATATTCTATTTGGTGCTTACATCCACAGCTTATTTCAAAATTGACATATCAATCAATCCATCGCATACACATACTCACTTTTTTGTGCTATTTATTACACAGTGTGACTTGGAAGTCCAGGAAAAAATCAGAATTAAATGAAAAGCACACTATGTGTGATATACTAAATTACTTCATGTATTTTGATTGCCTTTTTTTTTTTTTTTTTTAAATAGAATTTCTCTGCAATATATATTTAGAAAGTAATCCCATTCTTACATTAGATATTTTATAGGATACAATGTTGAGTGGACAAACTTACATGAGTCATATCAGTTAAATACATACAAGCAGCACAATTATAAGAGCAAAACAGATTTTTTTTTGTTGTACTATTAGCTTGCTCTTTCATAGGAAGGTTTCAGATATTATACAGTGATGCTTGTGGCCAAAAAAACATAGAATTACCATGAACTGCCGTATTGCATGTTAATCAAAGGATAGCAAACTGTTTCCCAAGTCCTTCCCCTCCAATCCATCGTGTTTTAAACTCAGATGTACAGAAATGGCCTTACGATACAATGAAAATAACACTTATTCTTAATAAGAAAGCATTTTTAGATATAAAGCACACAAGACTGAGGAAGGTTTTGGCTAGAGCTGTAAATCTGTCTAATCATTACATCATTACATTCTTACCAGCTGCACTTCTCCAAAAGCCCCTCTTCCGATCACCTTGACAACATCATAGTCTTCAGCTTTCATTTGTAAAGCTCGTATTTTTTCCACAATCTTCTCATCTAGAACAAACCAAATCAAAGTTGTGATAACGCATGTATTAACAGAATACAAGAATTTTCTTTTAACATTTTTCATTCAGAGTCAAAACAAGCTATTTTTATTTAAATGTTTAGGGCCTTCTTTGTAATTCTTGAAATCTGCAGTCACGATTAATATCCCCTTTCATTGTTTGGAAACCATTAACCATCTACCTTTAGCTGAACTGTCTTTGGGATTTTGCTGACTCTCATTTCACGCCTCTAATAATCATTCACAAGCTTACAGGAAGACTCTGGTAATGAAAAGAACCAGAGACGCCTATCCTGGATTTTCAGACAATTATTCATTGCCAGCTGCTGTGCTGCCAGGATGCACTGGCACTCCACTGATAACGCAGGAGTGTGAAATATCCTGTGCACACAAAAGCACCGCAGGTGCAACCTGCTCCTACACACCTGGAGGGCTCAGCAGCAGGGATATGGCTTCAGATCCACTCATTCATTCCACAGGAAATGTTAATTCAAATTTACGGATGTTCATGCAACTGTTGACCATCCCAAAGTGCTTTTAGCATTCACTGCATGTGTAGTTCTACACTTTTTTAAATTAGGTCTATGATGCTCTGTTCAAGTATCCTCTGGTGCAATATTCTGCAGAGAAGCTCTTTCAGTATTTTTCTTGTTGGCAGTTGTGGGAATCTGTAAGGAAAACCAGTGAAATTCTAACCTCTGATAAATTCTAAAACCATGCAGGGTCCTAGACTCTTTTATTTTTGTAAACGTATCATGCTATAGTGAATGCATGCCTGGCCAAATGCATTTAAAAAAAAAATCTATTCTTATTACAAAGACAATGAGAGCAATTAATAGAATCCATAATACTGGAGGTAATCCTTCTTAAGGTGACAAGTGTTGACACTGTCCCCACACACACTTAGAGGAAGAACAAACCAAAGTAGAACAGGTTGGCTGGAGCAAGACCTCTACCAGGGAAGAGCATGAAATTGTACGAAGACCTGTGGACGCTTATATTCAGGGAGGAGCAGAGGTGTATATTGCGAGATCCCTGTTTAGGCTCAAAAGACTGTGGAATTTGATCCCAAGAAAGGCATTAAAGTGGACCTCAGATCTGAACACAGGGGAAAAAAAAAAAAAAAAAAACAAACCAATCAGAGAGGTACAGTTAATTCAGTATGACATTAAAGATGACATTGTCAGCGGGGAGTTAATGATAATAAACATCTAGTAAATAGTTTAACCATTCCTGCAGATTCATGAAGAGCAACCTGTCAGGCTACAAGCAATCCAGGAGATGCCTAACCATGAAGAACGTTTCTTTTGACCCAAGTGAGCAACAAACTCAACCAGGGAGGCACTCTGATCTATTACTCACAAACAAGAACGAACTGGCCAGGGGTGACAAAGTCTGTGTCAGCCTTGGCTGAAGCAACCTTGAGATGGTAGAATTTAAGACCCTAAGAGAACTGAGGAAGGAAAATAACTGACCTTGGACTTCAGAAGAACAGACTACAGCTTGTTCAGGGAACTCATAGGCAGCATCCTGTGGGAAGCTGCTGTGGAGGGTAGAAGAGTGGGTTGATCTTCAAAGATGAGATGTTCATAGCAGAAGAACAGTCTGTTCTAGTTAGCTAGAAATCGAGCAGGCATGGCAGAGTGCCAGTTGGGCTGTATGGGCATCCTCTGACTCAACTTAAGCACAAAAAGAGAAGGTCTGGAACATGGAAGCAGGGATGGTCTACCCAGCAGGAATCTCCCAAGCTTGCAAGGATGGAACTGGGAAAGCCGAGATCAGTTGGAATTGAAGCTAGCCAGGGCTATGAAGGGAAACAAGAGCCTTTATAAATACACTGGCAATAAAAGAAAGAATGAGGCAAATGTGGGCCTGCTGCTCTTGGTGGAGTAAGAGATCTAGTGCCAAAGGACATGGAGAAGATCAAGATACTCAATGCCTTTTTGGCCTCAGACTTCACTGGTAAGCTGTGTACGCAGGCCTCCCAGCTCCCCAAAGCTGATAGCAGAGCATGAGGCAGTGAAGTATTGCAGTAGAGGAAGTCATAGTTAAGGACCAATAAAGCAAACTTGACATACACCGGGCCACGAGATGACACAGGATGCATCTGAGCATGCTGAAAGAGCCATTCAACACCATTACCAGGCTGTTCTCTATCAACTTTGAAAGGTTATGGCAACTTGGGGAGGCTCCTGATGACTGGTAAAAGGCAAATGTCACATCTGTGTTCTAGAAGGACAACAAAGGAGGATCCACAAAACTACAGACTGGAACAGCAACCTAACCTCGCTGCCCAGCATGATCATGGAGCAAATCCTTCTGGAACCCACTTCCAAGCACTTGATGGACAAGAAAGGATGGGACCAGCCAAAAAAGGACCTAAAAAGGACAAACTATATTGGATTAACCTGATTGCCTTCCGTGATGAGATGCGTGTCTTGGTGGACAAGGGGAGAGCAGTATACTTTTCCTTTCCGTGACTGTAGAATGACTTTCAACAGAGCATCTCAGAGGATTCTTGTAGCCAAACCAGGCTGACATGAAGTGCACAGAGAAAACACAAGGTAGGTGGAAAGCTTGCTGGAGTCATGGTCAGTGATTCAAAGTTGATAGACTAGAGGGCAGGGCTCCTCCTAACAGGAACGCAACAGGACGGGTAAATGAGCTGACAGGAACCTCACAAAGTTCAACAACAGCAAACGCAGAGTCCTGTAGCTGGGATGGAACAACACCACACAACGGCACTTACCAGCTAGAAGGCACCTTGAGAAAGAGGACCCAAGAGCCCTGGTGGACAGCAAGATGAACAAAGAGGAACGAGCAGCAAGCCTTCGCACTGACTGCATACAAGGCTGCATTGGTAAACGCACAGTCAGCAGGTTGAAGGAAGTGATTTTTTCCCCTGTTTGTCACTTGTGAGACCACATCTGGAATGCTACGTCTAGCTTTGGGCTCCTTGGTGCAAGAAAAATATCAAAATGTTCCCTAGCTGAATGGAAGGCCACCAAGGTACCTGGAAGGTGAGAGCACATGATGCTCATACAGAAGCTGAGACAACTGGAATTGTTCAGCTTAGGGAAGCCTTAAATGATTGGCCTCAACAGAAGCTGAAAGGAGGTTTTACTTCTAAGATGTGCACAGTCAAAGGACAAGATGCAACAGACAAGTTGGAACATTGGAAATCCTGCTTTGTAGGAAAAGAATCCCTAGAATCGGGGAATGGAGCAGACTGTCTGGTGGAGCTGCAAAACCTCCATCTTTGGAAATTTTCAAAACCCAGCTCCACAAGGACCTGAACAACCTGATTTAACATCAAAACTGGTTTGGCTTTGAGCCAAGAGTTGGAAAAGTTGACATCCAGAGGTCCTTCCTAACCTATGGAACACAAAAATGCAACTAAAAATTTCTTCTTCTGAGGAAAAGATTAGGTGTGAAGGGGAGATATTTAAAGGGGGAAAAAAAAAAAGTTAATACTGAGGGAAAGAGTCAGCTAGTAAAGTTGTAAGGACAGAGGCAAGTAAAACCTCAAAAGCAGACAAATCTGCTACATTCAGTGTACCAGTAAGACCGTGAAGTAATCCAGAGTGTGAACAGGAAAAGAAGTTGAGGGAATTCTGAGGCTGTTTTCTACAGTGAATCATGAAAGTTTAGCTGGGAAGCACAGGACAGCATCAGCGCTTTACCCACACCAAGTTTATTATTTTGTTCATGATGTGAACTGATTTTGCAGTTTGAGAAGGGAAGATTGTGCTTGGAAGCTTACTAATTGCAGATCAGAAGACAAGGAGGACAAATGCAAATTCACAGGAAGCAGCAGTAGAGAAGGAACATGAGCACATTGCAAGTCAGAGAGAATGGGCAATTACATGTTTGAACGCAATGTTACATCTCACCAGGGAGAGAATCAACATGAGTTTATTTTCAAATGTTTCTGAGATGTTTCAAATGTTTTCAGATGTGTGAGATGAGATGGCAGGGATTTAAACATGTTGAAAGAGTAGAGCGTAGTTTTACATAGCTCCTTTATTGGTCAGAAACTCACAGGAATACTTCTGCGTTCAAAATATAATACAGAAATTACAAACAATGTTAATACAGCTTCAGTGAAACTGTTTAAGCACTAAACACTGCTGTTAAGCAATGAAAAACCCAGTAATTTGAAGAAGCAAATGAGATACCGAGGACTTGCTAGTTTTATCATCCCCATGAAATGCTGAGGCTGGAGAAATCCTACTTGCTATAATAAAAGATAAATGAAACAGAATGGAATATTTCAGTTGGAAGGGACCTACAATGATCATCTAGTCCAACTGCCTGACCACTTCAGGGCTTATCAAAAGTTAAAGCATGTTAATTAAGGGCATTGTCCAAATGCCTCTTAAAAACGGACAGGCTTGGGCCATTGATCACCTCTCCAGGAAGCCTGTTCCAATGTTTGACCACCCTCTCGGTAAAGAAATGGTTCCTCATGTCCAGTCTTCCCTGGTGCAACTTTGAACCATTCCCACGCGTCCTATCACTGGACACCATAGAGAAGAGATCAGCATCTCCTGCTCCACTTCCCCTCCTCAGGATGCTGGAGAGAGCAATGAGGTCACCCCTCCTAACTCCTTAAGCTAAGATTTAATAATCTTGGTTTAAAATAATAATCATCATCTAGGGATGCAGGTGTTGTGGAGGTATCAGTTATACATACAGATCATCTATTTTGCCATAAAATTTAACAGATATAGAAAAGATAATCAAAGCATGGAACTAACCTGAAACAAAAAACGGGCTGCACAGAGGCAAGCTCAGGGAGACCCTGAAGCAATGTCATAATTGCAACATGCTGGATCATATGATTCAGTTCATGTATCACATAACATATTCTAATTCAAGGTGCAGGAGACCTTTCCAACACTATCCTTTTTAGTAGGGGACTGAATTTTCAGATGGTTTCACACAGATGAGTTTGTACATTTGTGGTATCAGTACGCACAGATAGCACAGATTGTATCTTACAGCTTCATGAATTCGCAGCAGCATGAAGCCCAGAAGAAGAAAAATGTTAGGTTTAAAGGAAGACATTAGATGGATTCCCCATCCCCAGAATATAATGGAATCTGAAAAAATATTGTGACATTTGAGTAAAAGTCCTAAAATGTGAGAATGTCATCACCTATGACTCAGTGACTCAGGTTTCTTCATTAACACAGGAAGGACCAGGAATGCTGGACAGCAAGAGTGTTTCAAGACAGCTTTTGATTTACTGCTTGAAAATGGCACTATAACCTTTTAACAAATGAAGCTTCACTTTCTGAAAGGGCAGAGTGTTCGGATCAGTCACTGACAGCTGGCAGCAAGAATGTGGCTGAAGGTTACAAGTGCTTGTGAAAATGGAATAAATACTTGACTAGAACAGTGAAGGGGGGTGGGGACGAAGAGAAAACCAAGCATTTCTGCTCTTTGAGGTGGGGAAAAAGAAAGTTCATACCCAGGTTATTTTCTTAAAAGTTGAAAAGAACATGTATCAGGCAGTCCTGGGGTGTGTATATATGGGGAATAAAAATGCAAGGGAGCGCAATTTTATCCCCACAGACCAGACACAGTCAGTCAATGAGTGCTGCTATGGTGTACATTAAGTCAAAAGTTGCTGCCCTAGGCAAAAGTCTGGCCAGAAGTTAAACTGAAGTACAGCCAGGAAGTGCTGCAATCCCGCACCCGCCCAAAACCAAACAAAAAAGCACAACAGAAAGACTGAAGTAATTAGGGGTGCATACATAATATCTGGTCAAAGGTGTGTGAGGAACAAGAAGCTGCTGGAGACCTTGCAGAAGCAGCAGAAAATAGAAGGCATAGCTCCAGACAGGCTAGCGCTTCCCCCTCCAGAGAAAAGAAACAGGAACACAAGAAGTATTTTGTCTTCCATAGACGAAAGGAGCGGAAGATAGGGAAACAGAAAGCAGCAGTCTTCTGACTTGCAGAGGACACATCCCTGACTTAATGAAAGTAAGCCTGATGGCAGAACTGAAATGCTTTGTATCTACCACGAATCCAAATGGAAAAGTGGTTAATAACACTGACATACAACTTGTCTATACATCTAAGACATCTAAAAACTGTGGCTCTAAGTCATGCTCTTCTTGGGAAAAGTTTCTTATTTGATACCTCTCCCACAGCTACTCTTACCAAACCGTATCATTAAGAATGGAACCAGAGCCCAACCTGCTGAGGTGTCTGCAAAGACCTGGCAAGGAGTGGCCTTAAAGTAGGAAAGAGAAAACCAGAGGGGCAATTAGCTCCTTAACTCAATGTAAGTTCTACAGTGCATTATATTTCTAAGATTCTTCTTAGCTCCTGACATTTCGTCTGTGTCACTGCCAGGAAGTGTGGAGCACAGAGAATCAGAGTCATGGCAGGCATTAACACCATACCAGAGAGCGCATTTCTGTTGATAACCACATGGCTGGCATATGATTCAGCAACTGCAAGCAACACAACAAAATGTAAGGGAAGGAACCAGAACTATTACTTCTGCAAGAAGTTAAGATTAAAAGATAAATCTTCTAAGTGAGCAGTGTCTGCTTGGAGAGGAAAATGTCAAAAGCAACTTTCGAGGAAGTTTATTCGGGGGGTTGGCAAAGCTGCTGCATGAGTGACACACCTGTGCTAAACGTTCCTTCTACTGTAAATACGTCCATTGCTATTACACTCTAGAAGTTTGACAACTTCCAAAATGTCAGCAAATCATTTTAACAATGGAGGTTTCCAATTTTCGAGTGATGCTGGATAATGCATAGGAAGTCACCAATCCATTTAGGGAGTCAGGGCTTCAGGATGGTACCAGGCCCTGTGCTGCTGTTCGGACTTCCTCAAAATCCATTCTTCGTGCCCTTCTATTCCTGATGATAAGATTATAAATGATGAAATATTTTTAACTGTTGCTTAAAACTGTTGCTTAATTATCTGCTCCCAGAAGTTAAAGCAGCTAACAGGCTATGTAGTACCTGCATGGGAGACCACCAAAAAAGGCACAAGCCAGTAAGACATGATTCAACACTTGGCAAATCTCAGATGGCAGAAAAAGGGACTTGGAAGCATTAACTCAACCTGTTGTCACAGCCTAGATGACAGAAGAGGAAAAGACAAGACACCAAGAAAGATTTGTAATACCAAGCCCATGCTGGAAAGCTCAAGCTTCTTTTCTAAAATAAGCAACCCGGTTTTTGCTCTCAGAGGACTATGAGATTCCTCTCATTGTTTTGGGAAATAAATATTACGTTACACTTTCCTGTCCCATGCACACTCAAAACAAGCAGCAATTTAACCAGAATCCTACAAGTTGATTAAAGCAATACAGAAGACTGAAAAGGAATGGTTGTAATATATGAGATACTCTGGGTGTCTCTTCTAATAAATACATGCTCTACTTTGGTTCAGTGCCTTAAAGAAAGTGGTAAGAAAT
The DNA here is from genome assembly GCA_947846985.1 of Fratercula arctica. Taxonomy (NCBI): domain Eukaryota; kingdom Metazoa; phylum Chordata; class Aves; order Charadriiformes; family Alcidae; genus Fratercula; species Fratercula arctica. Next base: position 109,166,527 of record CANTUZ010000003.1, read on the forward strand.
CAGAATAGTTAAGGGAAAGCAGGCAATGAAAAGGTTTCTTGCGTATTAAACATGTGAAGATGCTGCTTCTACAGAGTAGTCACAGAAACAGGGTATACCAAATTACCACGGTACGGGCAATTAATAAATTGTAGCTTTGTGAAATGAGTTAAGACATTTGAGTTTTAGCTTGAAACTAGGAGTTGAGCTAAATATCAATTAATGTCTCAGCTGAGACACAAACTATTTAATTTTTAAATTAAAATAAGCTATTAATAAAACATTAACCTGATTAGCAATGACTTGCAGTAGGTCTAAAGCAGGGTGTATCCACACTCCTGGCAATATGGCAGAAAAAATATATATTTCCTTCTCAAAGTGTTATTGTGGAAGAATTAAGTTATTAAATTGACTGCAAGTGTGATGATTATTGCAGTGTTCTCCACAATTTTTGAAGATTTGTGTAATATAGATCAAAACAATCGTAAGCAACAACCCCGCCTCAGCTGCTTCCCTTTGCAGTGCAAAGCGGTAACTCCGAGGATGGCCTCGCCACCTCCCCGTGGTTGCCTCAGGAAGCCTTGAGGAGGGACGCAAGCTCCAGGCCCCTGGCACCAACTGCTCACCAGGGTCTGTCAGAACCTTTTGGACAATAATTCTCATCTAGGCATTTGCTACAGCTCTTCAGATGCCGAGAAAAATCAGAAGAGACAAGAACTCGCTGTTCCCTAACCTAAGAGAGAAACAACTTACTGTTCCATAAATTCTCAATACAATCCCCAACTCTTCTTCCAAGTCCAAGGTAGCGAGAGGCTTCAGCCAGCACGTGTACGCTCTTCCTTTCCACTGATAATTGCTACTCTCAGAACAGTTTCTAAAGAGACATGAGCTATGGGTTCAGCAACTTTAAATCACATAAAATGGCAATGCCAGTAAGAATCCCAATTGTCCTCCCATTTTTTCCTGCACCCGAGCAGCTCCCTTTGTCCTGGCACAAATATCAGTGAAGCAAAACGAAAGTCAGAAACTGGTCTTTGCTCCTCTTTTGCCTGAGTGGTAAACACGAAGAAACAGACAAACCAAGGACCCCACTCTTTGCATTAATGCTGCTCGGTTCCCCAGTCTGGTTCATAACAAACCACACAAACACCTGTGTTGGAAAGGACTTTGAAACAAATCGCTGTGGCAGGACTGATGCAGTTGCAATGCTGAAACATTACCAGCTTCAAATGTTTACAAAAGTCTTATTTCAGAAATACATATTTTTTTAAAAGTGTAAATCACAGAAGATATGCAGTACTATTTTTCATTCTCTCTCAGGCAGTGTGGAAACAGGAAAGAGTTTACATGGGTGATTCTTAAGAGATGCATGGCCTCACGACATGTGAGCCAAAATAGTCAGCTCTTAAATGCCCTTTTTTTTTTTTTGCAGTTCAGCAGGTTAAAATTCTTTAACTACAGTGAATTTTTTTGTAACACATCTCAGAATTTTCTTTAACTAGAGTCTGCTTATTTCAACTGTAAAGTGTCAACTGATTGAAAAAAAAAAGCAATAATAAAATTGTGAACTGGAGTATATTTTGGGGTTTCTGACATTGCTGGGAGCCTGCAGGCCACATCAGATGCTTAGTAATATTTACTACAACAATAGGAAAGAGGCTGGAGTAGAAGAAGGAGCAACAGCCTTCAGAAAAGGGAAGACAGACAGCAAGAATGTTCAGGGACTACAGGAAAAAAAAACAAAAACAAAAAAAAAAAAACAAAAAAAAAACCCCTCTTCCCAAGGTTAAATTGTTTTCCCATAATTGCTATTTTTAACAGCCAGATTCCATAAGATACTGGTGTTCTGATCAGAAAATGGCTTCCAATTTTGTCCTACTGCAAAAATAGTATTGTAATGTATAGGCAAATCTGAACAGCTCATAAAAGTTATGATACTGTCATTTACATCATTTTCATATTTGCTGTAGATAGGGCTTTTCCCTCACATCACACTTACAATGCTCGGTTGGAGGTAACAAAAATTACTTAAAATGCTGTTTCTGACCCTTTCTTTCATAAATATCTGCTTGAATTCCTTTGAACTCAAAACAGAAGAATCTCAAGCTACGTCTCTCCTAATCTGCTGCTTCTTATTTATTCTGTTTCCAGTGACTTCTCTAAATGAGACTTTACTGGCCACGGTAAAAGCTGTATGTCCAGCTATGGAGCTCTACTAAACCTCACAGAGAAGCACTGAATTCCAAACCTAAGAACTCACCATAAGTGACTACACCAGCTACCATTTAACTGAGAAGTGGATATTCAAATGGATCCCACAGCTCTTACCAGTAAAGAATCAAAAGAAGATTTGCTGATAAGACTGCACCTGCAGTAACCTTGATATACACAACAGAAAAGTTTTGCTCCTTTTTAAAAAAATAGTATCTCAAAATAAGCTCACTACAAAGCACAGTTGTTCCAAGATGGCTTATTCGCTGCAACTTACATTTTAAAGCAAACAATACCCTATTTTTACACACACACAAAAAAATTTGTTTGTATACATGGATAGAAAACACTTTAAGAAGACAAAACAGAGCTACTCTGATCTAAGTCTTCCATTTTCATATGCTCAATAAACTCCAAGATCCTGCCTACAATTAATTTGGTGAGAATCACAAACATTTACAATAAAGGTTCAAAAATGCACCAAGAGATTTCAAGGTATAATAATTTAGTTTTTAAAATCAACAGAAGGCTTCTCTGTTAGATTAAATAAGACTGTATACACAATGTTGACATTTTGAGTAATTAATTGCTAAAGAATAATAACTGGGATATGCTTTGCAAATTATGTCACTGGGCATACTTAAGATAAAAAATAACATAGAGGGATTTTTCCAGCTGTAGTTGGAAAAATTACAATCTACAGCTGGTGTATTCCAACGTATTTTCAGCAATACAATGACTCCCCAAAATGAAAAATTCTCAGTAATAAATGGTCCTCCAAAGCCTTCTCAATATAGAAACTCAGAGTTGTAAAAATTAGTAAAATGAAAATCAGCAATGCATTTCTGACCACTCATTTTCCCGTGACTGAGATCACAACAATGTCATTGTTTAAGGGCCACTTGCAACTTACATCTATTTAGGAAGTTATCAATGTTCTTGTTCTTCCTCAGTGCTGGATAATCCAGATCAAGGACCAAAGAATTCAAGCCATCCTGAAAAGAAATAAAAATAATTGAGTTCTAAGATCATAACTAACAACTTCTTTAAAAACTACTACGCTGAGACGGATTATGTATTATTCAAGCATGCATTACATTCCTAGTAGGCAAATCAAACAAGCTCTCAAGTATGTTTATAAACCAGTCGCTGCAATGGAGCTAAACACAGTGACTGGCTCCAAGTTGGTCTATAAACAGTACACATACTTTACCACTGATTAGTGGCACTGGGACTTAAACTGGAGTGGTAGTTTTAATCTTAACCACTAAGTAATCTTACTCATTAAACACTGATTTAGAATACTTAGTTCAGTCAATCTGCTTTTCTTATTTCCATTACACTTTTCCTGCATATTAAAAAAACTTTATGTTTCTATTATCCATATTATTGCTTTGATCACATTCTCTCTACCTTCTCATTCTGGATATTCAAAAACCAACTGCACATTTTTCTTCTTGGAAGCAAGACATGACCTAAAGTTAAGATAATTCACCACATAATTCAAGTTCACAAGACTAAATTACTTTTTCTAAGTGTCTCAACAGAAGACAAGCCAGAGGTCTACATGTCTTTCTGCTACCAATTATCAATGCCTCTGTAGAGAACAATTGAGACCTCTTAAAATGGCAAGGGATGAGATCACCAACATCTAAACTAAAAATAGTATTTGAAATACCCGTTACAAGACTTAACTCAATTCCACCTTTCAGCAACCTAGAAAAACTTAAAAAAATTACTCTTCAAAACACACAGGCCTTTCCAGTTACAGAAGGACAAACAAAACTAAAAATTAGTTTCAGATACCAAGTGGAGACAGAGACTCCATTCATACTCAGCATCTGCAGTGTTCTGCTTGAACCGGTAGTTTTGCTCGTTGCTCTAAGAACAAAATCCTGAGATTGTTTCTTCAGGTTTTTGAGCCTCGACGGGGCATCACACAGATTTAAGGCAGAGACCACATAGCTTTTAGTAATAGGCAGCCAATAGAACTAGACAGCTTTTCAGTCTTCTTAGTAACTGAGGCTATAGCTAAGAACCTGATGATTTTATATTTATTTTCTTAATGCATCTGGGAAGGGATCATTTCTGAGCAAATCTCAATAAAATTGTTATATTCATTCTAATAGTATATCTACTTGGATAGAGTTAAAGGCAAAGCCCAAGATTCTCAAATACCTATTTGACATAACTATTATAAAACATCAGAGCCACACAGGTGCATTAAAACACTCCATAAAGCATAAAACTCCAAAAAAGGTGAAAATTCAAAAAGGTGCATCCCAAGAAACAGGAGATCAAGCAAAGGTGGCAGGAGGCCTGCATGGATGAGTAAGGAGCTCCTCACTGAACTCAGACATAACAAGGAAGCACAGAAGAGGTGGAAGAAGGGACAAGTGACCCAGGAGGAGGACAACTGATTGTGCAGGGATAGGGTTAGGAAAGCCAGGGCTGACCCAGAGATGAATCTGGTGAAGGATGTGAAGGACATCAAGAAAGCGTTCTGCAAGTACATAAGCAGCAAAAGGAAGACTAGGGAATATGCGGGCCGGCTGCTGAATGGGGCAGGGGAGCTGGTAACAAAGGACATGCAAGGTATCCAATGCCTTCTTTGCCTCAGCCTTTACTGGTAAGACCAGCCTTCAGGAATCCCAGGCATCTCAGACCAGAGGAAAAGTCTGGAGATCAGAAGACTTGGTGAAGGAGGACCAGGTGCCAAGACTGAGTGCCCCTGGACCAGGAGCACTGAAACAAACTGGACATGAAGAAGTTCATGGGCCCTGATGGGATGCACCCATGAGTGCTGAGGGAGCTGGCTGATGCCATTAAGAGGCCACCCTCAGTCTTTGAGAGATAATGGCAACTGGGAGAGGTGCTTGAAGACTGGAAAAGGGCAAACATCACTCCTGTCTTCAAGAATGACAAGGAGGAAAATTCAGAGAACTGCAGGCAGGCCAGCTTTACCTCAGTGCCTGGAAGGTGATGGAGAAAATGCTCCTGAAAGCCATTTCCAAACACACAAAGAATAAGAAGGCACTGGGAGTAGTCAGCATGGATTTACGAAGGTACTGTCACGCTTGGCAAGCTGATAGCCTTCTACGATAAAGTGACTGCAGTGGCGAACAAGGAGAGAGCAGTGGATGCTGTTTACCTCAATATTGTTAAGACTTTTGATACTGTCTTTCATAACATCCTGATAGACAAGGTGACAAAGTATGGGTTAGACGAATGAAGTGGATTAAAAACTGTCTGAAAGACTAGGCCCAGAAGATTGTGATCAGTGGCACAAAGTCCAGTCAGAAGCTAGTCACTAGTAGTGCACCCCAGCACTCAACAATGAGGCCAGTAGTTTAACCTCTTCCTTACACCTGCTGTGCCCTGCAGGCAATACAAAACTGGGGGGAGTGGCTGACACACCAAAGGATTGTGATGCCATTCAAAGGGACCTCAACAGGCTGGAGAGCTGCACAGAGAGGAACATCACAAAGCTGAACAAGGGGAAATGCCAAGTCCTGCATTTGGGGAGGAATAACCCCAGACACCAGGTACAGCCTGGGGCCTGACAAGCTGGAAAGCAGCTTTGCAAAGAAGGATTGGAGGGTCCTGGTGGACAACAAGCTGACCATGACCCAGTAATGCACCCCCACAGGAAAAAAAGGCCAACAACATCCTGTGCTGCACTAGGGAAGGCACTGTCCGCAGGTACAGGGAGATGATCCTTCCTCTCTACTCAGCACTGGTGAGGCCACTTGTGGAGTGCAGTGTCCACTCCTGGGCTCCCTAAACCAAGAAAGGCAGGGACTTACTGGAGCGAGTCCAGGAAAGGGCCATGAAGATTAAGGCACTGGAGCATCTCTCGTAAGAGGAGAGGCTCAGAGAGCTGGGACTCTTCAGCCTGGAGAAGAGAAGACTCAGAGCAGGGGATCTCATCAATATGTATTAGCATCTGATGGGAAGAAATGAAGATAAGGTAGTGCTCACTGACAGGACAAGAGACAATGGGCACAAGGTAAAAAGTATGAAATTCCAACTGAACACAAGAAAACACTTTTTTCCCTGTGAGGGTGGTCAACTGCTGAAACAGGTTGCCCAGAGAGGTTGTGGAGTTCCCCATCAGTGGAGATATTCAAAACCTGACTGGAGGCGGTCCCGGGCAACCTACTCTAGCTGGTCCTGCGTTGAGCAGAGGTGTTGGACGAAGTGATCTCAAGAGGTCCTTGCCAATCTCAACCGTTCTGTAATGTAACACCTAAAATATTTCCACTGCCACATAGAGGAAAAAGTAGAATTTTACTCCTGAATCTATGTAACATGAACTGTGTCATAAAGGTCTTATACATCACATTTTAGAATTTCCTTAAAAAAAACAAAACCAAAAACCACCAAACCATAAAGCACTGTTAATAAGCAAAAAGGGAAGTCAATGAAGAAGGCACAGTATCAACTGTTAGTTACTTTAAGAACAACATTTATAGGCATTATTTCAGTCTTGACCAGAACTGTTCCTGTAAAACTCATTGCAGATAAAGAAGTGATACAGCAGGACATCGTACTCATCTTCAGAGGGACAGAAGACTTAGTACCTATCCGTAAAATTTGATGACATTCTTACAAAAGATACAATAAAACTAAAACAAAGTTGTTAAATTATGGATTAGTCACTGCCTGAATCGCACAGGAACTTCCCAGTAACCTGGACAAATCCCGCGGAAACTACACTGACTTGAGGTGACTTCCTGTAAAATAACGTAATAGAATCTGTAACACTAAACTCTTTATTTAGCAAACACTGCCTTCCAAAAAAGGTTATCTCATTCTGTAGCACAGTGTGTCAGCAGAAATACGGATCTTCATGTTGCAACATGTAGAAAAGGACCATAATGAATGCCCTGATGGAGAACAGCTGGGCCATCTTCTAAGATTTTACCCAGCACAATGGTAACAAACTCAGTTCCAATTTGCTGGTAGTTTACACACACCAAACTACACAGTCCAACACTGAATGTGACCTGAAGCTGTACTTTCATTAATATATTTGCAGTATAACTGCATTAATATATGAGTGTAGTTTACAGTATCAAAATAAGAGTCATTCTTATTCTTTAGAATACCTTAATGCGATTAGAGTTTCACAATTGGTCCTGAGCATATTTTTTCTGATGAATTACAGTTCTTGGTTCTACTGTACATGTTCGAAAATAAAAACTAGTTCTCCAGGGCTCTGAGCACCTTCTTACTCTGTTTCTCTCTTCACAGTCTACTGCTTTATTTATCACTCCTTTTACATTCGTCTTTCATATCTATTGAAACTATATTTTAATGATGACTAACAACCGGATAGACATTTTACGGGAGATGTAAAAGCACCCTGCTAACACAAACCAATAAGGCATATTTTTGTGGGGGAAGAAAGGTGAGATCACACCTGATATTTTAATGCTTTTCATGGAAAGGTATTCTAGAGGTTGCCCAAGTAAAACATTTATAGTGTGCTCTACTTATACCTTATGCACAAAGTCAGGGAAAAGAATAAAGTTATCATCCCTAACAGACATTTTAGTAAAGTAGGATTACAAGGTCCAAAACAACCATAACTTCCAATTTAACCTGAGCTGTATATTATAATTTCAGATGTCATTGTTTTTTTCCCCTGTGTCATTCCAATTCCACAGCCTTTTTGTGGGCTATAAAAACTAAAGAATCATATTTGCAGCTAATTTTTATATTAGCTCTTTTGGTCTCCTTTTCATGGACTTCTGGTAACAATTTTCACCAGCAGCTATTAATGAACAGAAATTTGAGAACAGCGCAGCTGCCTATTCTTAACGATTTGGAAGTGTCCTAACTCTTAAGGACAGTCAGCTACAGCTGGCGTCAGAGTGGTGATTAGTAAGTAGCAGCATCATGAGGAATAGAAAGAGCGTCAATTTTTTTTTTTTTTTATCCCTGTGAACAAACCTTATTATCATACTCTTTTAAAGACAAGATTTCAAGCTCTTGAACATAATTTTAAGGTAAGGGATTTCAAGTTCATATCAACATGTAGTTTATGAAAGACTTGTCTCGCACATTAGCGTTTTGTGAAAAGGTGTTTCCTTAAAGCTTTACATTTTCATTAAAAGGCCTGGTTTACATTACTTAACACGAAAATTGCACTACAATTAAGAAGCTGGGTCAAAAGATAACACAGTAAAAAAGACTGTTCAAACTGAAAAGAAGTAATCCAGGAAATGACATCTCCTCTGTCTAGGCCTCACAGATAAGTCACTTCAACCAGGAAATATGTTATTAAAGTGATTTCACTGTTCGCTTCCTCTTTCTGCTATTACAAAAGGCTCAGAAGCTAACAGGCCAAAAATAGCAGCTTCCAAACAAACACACCGTTGGCAAAGACAGCTCTGCCCCCATCAAAACCCTCCTGCTAATGGCAAATGTGCTAAAATGTTCTCCACCGACTGTTTTCCAAGAGAAACGTCCAAACTTGATATTTTTGCAACACCCTCCTACACCAGGAGAAAAGTTCTTCATCACTCTGGCAGCAGCCACCGCCTCTAGGGACAACGTGGAGCCTGGCTTTCCCAGCAAGCAGCTTGTACTGTTGCAGACCTGAATGAACCGAAGAAAAAACAGGCAAGAAAAGTTCAGGAGATACGGGAACTAAATGTTTATGGTCTTCTCTGACAAAAGGGGCAGTAATAAGAAAAAATAACGGTAGCTTCTAAATAGCAAGCTCAATGATCAAACCATGCTGTGCTGATACCATTTTCTGAAATTAAAATAGCTATTTGAACCTGTCTAACGCTGATACGTACATGTAAACTCCACAGGATGTCACAACAGCTTTGGCTCCTTCAATTTATTCCTCACTTTCACGATGAGCAAAAAGTAAAAGTCAAGAGCAAAAAGTAGAGACAACTGAACAGAAGAGGTATCAGTTGCTCCAGGTAACAATTCATAATCCTGCAGTAACTGGAAAATGTAAGAAGCCTGATCTTGTGAAAGATGTCCCTGCCATGGCAGAGGGATTGGACTAGATGATCTTTCAAGGTCCCTTCCAACCCAAACCCATGGGAGTCTATGAAAACTTCACTAAACTATTACATATAAGAAAACCAAAACACTATTCCTTTCCCCTTCCAAATCCTCAAATAAAATTTAATAAAATATGCTGCAATGGGAAGTAAGGATAGGAATATCTGTAACCAGATTACATTTTTCTAGTTTGACCTACATGTTTTTTAAGGTAGAACTTCCTAAATCTATGCACACAGGAACTGACCATCTAATGACTCTTCACCAGGATTAAACCCTCACTATATTCTTCCATATGCCAAATGGACCCTTAATTAATTCTGGTCTTTCCTGAGCAACTACTTCTTTCCAGATCACAGAAGCTACCTTTGGATATAAGGCTAACAGCTCAGTAAGAGCATACAATATGATAAACAACTCAAAGGTCATATGCAAGGCAAATACACCATTTTCCCAAGCTTATCCTACTCTGTGATCATTAGGATATGTTGCAATTCATTTTTCTCTTACTTAAGTGTAATTAGTACATGAAGGAATAATTCAGGGCATGATAACGCACCCCACACTTACTGTTCTGAGGTCTTGCTATTCTAGAAGTTCTTTAATAGTTCTACATTAATTAACAGATTTAAGTTTTAATAGTATTGAGTATATACAGTTCTGAAACCTAAAAGCAGCTGTTGTCCAGAAATAACTATGTAGATACTTAACAACAGGTTTTACTTACAGTCTGATTTCTGTATATGAAGGTAAACAAATATTTAAATTATCTAAATGACAGAAATGATTTTAATGTTGTCAACTATTGAATAAATGCAAATTTTTCTTCATCTTAAAAGCAATACTCCTCAAGGACTAACATCTCCTGTGCTACATCCTACATGCATATTTTAATGGTTTTATACTATTTACCTTGCTATTTGAAAGGCACAGGGTCTAACCATTCCAATATAATGACAGAATGGTAACAGACAAAAAATAGCTTCATCCTTAAACACTAACGAAAGAATAACCACAAAATTGTTCAAGATGCAACAAGAAGAAATTTAGGGAATAACACTATGGAACAGCAGAAGCACGAAAACAGATATCAGAAAGGCAAAGGTGCATAATGAGTTGTAGTTTACAAGGGACAAGAGGAAATAATGGAAGATATTTCATATAAGAATGATTAAAGTGAAGTCCATTAAGAGTTAAGAAAGGCAAAGAATGCAAAGAAGGCTTAAGTTTTCCATACTTTCTCCAACATTTTTTTTTTTTTTAAACGTACTTATCTGGACATATTTAAAAGAGATAAGAAGGAAAAGAAATCCTCAAGAAAATCACTACTCATGAAGAAATGTGCTGAGGATGGCAAAATCAACTGAAATCCACTCTTAAATATTTAAGGAGACTGTCTTCATCAATTTTCTTTGAGAACTCAGGAGAACAGGAGAGTTCATCAGGTCAGAAAAGGGCAAATCAAAGCACTACCGTTAAAAGGGGAAGGGTTTTCCAGACTACAGAACAGAATACTTAGGGAGAGGGAGTTAGAACAAGATGTTAATCAATTTGTAAATGCTGACAAAATTAACATGTAAAATCCAGGGATTAAGTTTTTCTCTATTCTCAAAAATAAAATAGTGTCATGTAACTCATTTCTGGCAGAAGATAGGATGTAATCAATAAAGCAAAGCATCGTAACACAGGAATAAAACACAAGACTCACCATTACGCATTAGCAAAATAAAAAAATACTGTATAGGAAATCACAGAGAAAATGTCCAAAAGGTAATTATCAGAAGTTTTGTAATTATCAGAACTTGGAAAAGTGTGTCAAAAAGAAAATCCCCTGGGTTTGTCCTGTTCCAGTTATATAGAATATTTTCATTACCACAATAAAGCAACAGAACAAGGAACTTCTCTATTAAGAACAAATAAAAATCAGGAAATGATATCAAGCTCAGAGTTCTGAGCACACGCTTTTTACTCCATTTAAAATTATCTCAAAATGAAGGAAAAAAATCTGAAAAAAACACAATCAGATGTACCTTAAAGGATAAGCACAAAAAACGGGGAAAAATCTTCACCAGCATATGCTTTTGAAAGAAATTTAATGCACAAAACATAAAAATGGGAACAATAAGTAAACAGGAAGATAACAGAAAAAGATGCAGGGTTTTAGCAAACCAGAAGTCCAACCTAGGATGCATAAACAGGAGGTGCATTGTATGAGACCTCACAGAGATATGGTTCTTTTGTAAATAAAGATCAGAAATCATTTGCTGATGTTGTTATAGCCTAAACCAGAATATTGTGTCCAGCTTTGTGAATCCCTATACAGAGGATGGCAAAAGACAAGCTGGAAAAGAATTGAAGGGAAGTTAACAAGAGCAGGGAAGTGATAAGCAGTTTGTGCTAGGGAAGACTGTCGTGACCAGAGACTTTAGTCTTAAAAAAGGTTAGCCTAAGAGGATACAGGACGTCTTCTCTCAGAACACAAAAAGTTGTTATGAGTGACAATGATGAATACTTCCTCACATCCCTAGAAACAGCATTAAAAATTAGCTGAATTAGGACTGAATATTTAGCTTACAAAACAGGAAAAAAATTCTGAATAGCAGTAGTGAAGAACTGACGTAATATACCTACCCAATGAAGCTAGGAAATCACCTTCACAAGAGATTCACAAGTTAGAGAAGTATTTCTTACAGTAGATCCAGCTGTGGATCTTACCTCTGGGAAGCGGACTTAACTAGCGATCTCTAAAATTCCTTCCAAGCCCATCTGGAAACTCTTCATATATTAGTTGAAGAAACACACAAAAGCAGTAAATTAAGCCAGAGAGAGGACTGAGAAAGAGGAGTAAGCCAGCAGCTGTGAATATACAACTTAATCTCTAAAATATTATTAACTTTAAAAAAACCAATGTATTAACACTTAACCATTACAAAAAAGCACATTTTCTCCTCCAAATCAGTTGTTGCTATTTTCTCCTTAAGCCCCAATAATCTAAAACTGGTCTTGCACATCTCGCTGGTTATCGCTGTAGCCATGGAAAATTCAGTAGCTCAGCATTACCTGCTTTCATCTGAAGTCACTGTACATTTCCAAGTTCTTTAGTTACTTTTGATTTTAGAATTCGTATTGCTTTCAAAAAAAATCATGGCACATCGAAGCTCAGTATTGCAAACCTGTTAAAATAACACTAGAGAGAATTTCCTATTCATTGGAATTCTCCAAGGCCTTTAATAGCAAGCTTAGCTCCTTAGCAAGAGACCAAAAGCAGCCAGGTATTTTTGACTGTCACTTTCCCGCAGCAAGCCATTTATGCATCAGTTCAGATGAAGATTTCTCAAACAATCACACAGAATACTGTAAGCATTAGAACTGCAAAAAGACTATCTAAAAATGCACAGAAAACAAACCCGTGCCTGGAATTGTTTCTCTGACACCCTGAAAAAGTGGAATTATCTGCTGCTTCACAAAAATCCAAATGCAAGACACCGCTTCTCACTCATTTCTCTTTTCCTAATCAGGGCTTTCAAAGGCTGCAGCTGCAGGAATCAGAGGTAACACCAGGAACACAGATAAAGGGTTAGGGAGCTCAGCTGGGGCTGGGGTAGGACATAGACGTACAGTCTATTCTTAAAACCATGTTTTGACCACAAGGCCATCCTTGTTTCATATTAACTAAGAGTCCTGCTTCTCCATCATGAAAATTATTCTATTTATCTTTTTGTATCTTCAAACAGTTTCAGCCCGTGAATTAGTTTCAGCAACGAGCCATTGTATGTTGCACCATCATTTATCCCTCTATTCCACTGAGAGCTTATCTTTGGATAAATATATTTCTTATATATTCCTTCACATAATGCAAATAGTTGCATTATATTATATATTTTTACTAATCTATTTAGCAGTTTTGGACAAATAAGATGCAAGAACACAATCTAATTACTAAAAAAAGGATACGTATTAGAGTAAATAATAAAAATTGTAACAATCTGTTTTACAGTAACTGGAATTGCGAACAACAAGGCCTGAAAGGAAAATCAAGATACTATCTAGCATCCTCCTCACCTAAAAGCATGACTGACTAGAAGTAATAAAAGGGCTTGTTTTTTCCTCATTACTGATTCAGAACAAATGACTACAAAATTTCCCTGTACTAAAAATATCAGCAACTGTTTAAAATCACTCTTTAGAACTTTTCTAACCTAATAAAGAGGTGCCTATCATGTTATCTCCTGTCTAACTTCAAATTAGATGTCAGCACCACATTCTAATCAGCTGCACCATGTATTTCTTTAAAATACAAGCGCTATACTCCACCATAATTCTATGAGCCCAGATTTCCAATTAACATGATGAATAAAACTGAAGCAATCAAAAACGTATCTAACTTTGGAGTACAGAATTTGGATACAGTATGGAGAAATGTAGAACACTTATTGCCACAGAGGGATTTTTTTTTTTTAAGGTCCAGATATCAAGACCAACCCATTTGGTATCAGGATGCGCTATATGCTACCAGAAAAAGGCACTGCTCCTACTCCAGGGGACAAACAATTCAAGTCAAATAGAAATAGTCAAAACAGAGACAGCCCTACCATTTAGCTGCTGTTCACATATTAATACAGGGACGTGTTTTGTGGACAATTTCTGGAAAAGTCAATAGCTGTGAAACTGATTGTTGGAAAAAAGGGAGCTTGTAGGTAACAGAAAGCAGGAAAGATTAAATAGACATCAAAAAGAAACCAAAATGGGTTAAAAATCAATTTTAAAAAATGATGAGTCAAAAGACCTTTTTCAATCTTAAACTGCTCTTAGTCTACTGTCTAGTAATATGGACAAAATAATTATTTTAAGATTATCTTTGCATGAGTAGACATGACACTGGAGGAGAATGAATGGAATTTAAACCAAATGGATATAAATATCCATTTATACCAATCACCACTATCTAAAATAAACGGGGCAAAACAGTATCAACATCAGGAAAATAAGCTTTTACCTTTGCAATAATATATACGTATTATTGATTGGTAAGAAAATTAGTTTTTAATCTAAAAAAGCTAAGCAGCCCTAAAAAATGGTTTTCTCACAGAAATGGATTTGACAGTAAAGAAAACTATTTACAATCATTATCATTTATTTAATTAGTAAAGCATACAGTATTTTCTTGAAATACGAGTGTCGTATTTTTAAGTCTAACTGACATTCTTGAAAGTAGTTATATCTGTTCACAATCTTAGTTAATACAGATCTCTATTATTGACAAAAAGGCATAGAACAAAAAAAAAAATTATGGAATCCATTTGAAGAAATGCTTTTTAGTTTTTTTTTAGTAGAACAGTGTATTCACATAGAATACTTTCCATTTCATAAATAACATTATATCCATTTGGGGTTTCAAATAAACGCATTGCAATACACTATTCCAAAGTCCAACATGCACCCTAGAAGCAAACTTCACTGATGACCCTAGATTGCAGTCAAATTCATTATTAGTTTTGTCTCTCAAACAGGTAATGCATTTTCCCACAAAATAAGCCTACATGTAAATATGTTAAAATATGTAAATATTTAAAAATGTTTAAATAAGCAAAATAACATTTCAATTCCAATTCCTGTGTCAGGAATTGGACATTGGTTCAATTCTAGGTTTTAAAGCAAACCAGGAACTTTTCTGGGTGATTTCTGCTGAAACTCAATACATCTGCTTCTAGGGATTCACTAGAATAATAGTTCCACAAGAAGTAAAATCCATGATGATGAGGTATTATGAAAGAATTGAAATTTTCTCACCAATAAAAAAAAGTATTTAAGAGGTCACTAGCCTCAGCCTATAGGACTGGAAAGGAACATGCTGGATTTCCTGACAAGTCCAACTACAAGTGTTTGATCTCCCATGTTTTTCTCTGGAACAAAAAGAAGAACATTGTCTTTGTCGTCTGAAATAATTTGGAGAAACTTCCTATTCCTGAAATACCACACAGAAAAGAAAAAGAGGAGGGGGAAAAAAAAGGGAAAAAATCCAACCCTCCCCCACCTATGAGACCCATGTAACTGTATAACAGAGACCGGATCCGCACTTGGGATAGACATTAAGCAGCTGCTTTGAGCAGGGTTTGAACCCAGATGACCTCCTGAGGTCTTCAAAGCTGCAGTATTCTGTGGTGCTACAATTACCTTTGACCTGAGCGTATGCAGGTCGGCATCATTAAAATCAGGTTTTTTTATATCAACAAGTCCAAAAACTTCTGGTCTAACGGCAGATAAAGACAGTCCTTAAATAAGGAATTTATTTATTGTAAAAAAGCATGAAGTAAAGCAATAGCAAAGAAGTATGGCTGACGGGAGCTTCCTCTGCAGATTTTGAAGACTTACTTCAGCAAGCTGGAGGAAGCGAGTGCCTATTGCAATCTGCTGCTGTAATTACTCATTTTTCAACTCCCTAAGCAACAAGTTTGTTCTGTGCACAAATCTGTATTAATTAGCTATTTCATCTAGAAGATCAGTCAGGACTTTCACAGTGCAAAAAACTGCTCCCCAAAGCTGTGGGTAGGCTTTGTTAAGATCTTTGGGTTTCTTTCTTAGAGGACGAGGTGATGCAAAGGGTCATGGAAGAGAGCAGATAATTGCTTCTGAAGGATTTTTCAGCTACTTCATCAATTAACTAATTTAGTCACAAAGAATGGTCACTTTTTTAGTCACTAAAATACACTTAAAGTAAGGTTTAAAAGACATCAAGGTAAATGCAGAACCTTGTTTTAGAAGTTGCTAGCAAAAAATTCATTACAAAATTTAAAATTTCTATCACAGTTGACCGCAAACTGGGGAAAACAACAGCTCCTCACTTCTGTTCTATTTATCTAGCCATAACTTCCACTCAGTGGGTGTTGTTATACCCCCTGTTTTATGAATGAATTTGCAGAAGCTTTTAGTGATAATTGCAAATTATATTAGAAGGAACTGTATTTAAAACTAAATCATACGTAATACCAGACACTCAAGAAAAAACTCCAAACTACTGCAGCTTGAACAGACAAACCATCATCAATAAATACTTTTTGTGTTAATACACAGCACCTCAGTTTTGCTTCAGCGGTGAAAAAACATCACCTTATCAGTGTTTGTGAGATAGTCAAATGCCATACAAGACCATAATAAAATAAGCATATTATGTCACTGATTCAAACATCCTGTGACAAGCATTAAAGAGCAGCTAAATATCTCAATGACTGTGATTAAACCTGTTTCTCTTAAACTGGGAAGCATTTAGAATTATACTGCCCCTAGAAAACCGGAATCTATACACAGAATCACAGAATGGTAGGGGTTGGAAGAGACCTTCGGAGATCATCTAGTCCAGCCCCCCTGCCAGAGCAGGGTCACCTTCACATACATACATGTGCACCCTTGCACACGACGACAGGTTCAGATCCTGGTAATGAAAGGGCATGAAAGGCAAGAAGGCAGGCTTCTATCATCAGCATAATCATCAGCAAAAGAAAGCAAATGTGGGCACACTTTCTTGGTGGGGCAGGAGACCTAGGGACAGAAGAAGGGCACTCAATACCTTTTTTGCTGCTGTTCCCTGGGACATACACAGCTCCACTCCAGGGACCCTGACAGGATCCATCTGAGGGGGGTGAAGGAGCCAGTCAAAACCATTAACGGGCTGCTCTCTACAACCTTTGAAAGGTCACGGCAACTGGGGGAGGCTCCTGTTAACTGGGAAAGGGAAAGTGTCATGCCCATCTTCACCAAGGGCAACAAGGAGGACCTGCAGAACAACGGGCCAGAATTTCAGTTAACTTTGGACACCATTTCCAAATACATGAAGGAAAAGATAACTGAATAAACTGAACACAAGCAAATTGTGTCTGATCAGCCTGATTGCCTTCTATAACGAGATGACTGTTTCAGTGCCCAAGGAGTGAGCAGTGTATGTGGTTTATTTGGACTTCAGCAAGGTATTCTTCAACTTGGATTCCTATAGTAATCTTATAGGCCAACTGGGTAGGTGAACGATCAGTTGGGTGGAAAGCTGGCTGGACCATCAGGCTCAAAGAATTATGATGATCAGCAGTATCAAGTCCAACTTTGCATCTGGTGACCACTGGCAATCCCCAGGAACCGAGAATGGGACCGATATTATTTAATATTTTTACTAATGACTCAAAAGCTAGGACACAGTGTACCTTCAGCAACTTCATGGATACTAACAACCTGGGGCAGCTGCCAATATGCTGGAGGGCAGAGTTGCCATACAGAGGGACCTGGAAAGGCTGGGAAAATGGGCTGACAGGAGCATCACGCAGTTCAAAGACACATGCAGACACCTACATGTGGCATGGAATACCACCACACAACAGGAGAGGCTGGCACTTACTGGCTAGACAGTGGCTTTGAGGAAAAGGATTTGAGGGTC
Source organism: Fratercula arctica (assembly GCA_947846985.1). Taxonomy (NCBI): domain Eukaryota; kingdom Metazoa; phylum Chordata; class Aves; order Charadriiformes; family Alcidae; genus Fratercula; species Fratercula arctica. Next base: position 109,184,168 of record CANTUZ010000003.1, read on the forward strand.
CTGGTGGAGAAGAAGCTGGCCATGAGTCAGCAGTAGGCCTGTGGCAGAGGGGTATGACAAGAGGCAACAGCCGCAAGTTGCTGCTTGGGAAACTGCAATTGGCTATATGTGAATGATTTTTCCATCATGGTCAAATGTTGGACCAGGTTGCACAGAGAGGATGTGGAATCTCTACATTTGGAGATTTTAAAAACTGAATTCTTAACCATCATCTGATTGAACCTGCTAAAGAGCATGTCAGCAGCTTGGACCAGAAGACCTCCACAGGTCCCTTACATCCTAAATTATCTTATGACAGGTATTTTTATTCAATTCTGAACATAGTTTGAACCAGAGCTCAATTACTGACAGGGCGCCATGTAAATTTCCAGAAATAGCACAGATTATTTGGCTAGGCACTGTTAGAAGAGCTGACAGGATATTTTGTGAAACAATATTTCATTGTGAATTGTATTATCACAGTGCCATCGATCATGGACCGGGGCCTGTCTGGAAGATCATGACTGTTTTGTTTTGTACTGCAGTCAAATCTAAGATAAGAGATGCCTCATGGATAAGCACAAATTGAAATAAGCAGAGACAACATCAGCCAGTATCACAGGCAATCGACTGGAACCTGGTCTCCTACGTACGTGGTAACTCAGACTCCCTGGCTAGCTGGATCCCCATTAATAAGATGGAAGGCAAATGACGCTAGCATGCAAGAGACCCAAAACAGACAGGAAGGGTTTTTTCACATCATAGAGTTAAGCTAGAACTTATTGTCACGGGATGTTTCTGCTGCCAAGGAGTTTACGTTGAGCTGAAGGCTGTTCGATTCAAGGGAGATAAAGCTGACAAGAGCTATGAGACAAAAGACCACCACATCTACCTCGGAGAGTCCCTGAGCCGCCTCATCTCCATGGGCTGAGGGAATGTAATGGAACAGGAAGAGTCCTTCTGCTGCACTCCATCCCAGGCACTTCTGAGCTATTGGCTACTGCTGGAAACAGGGTATTTAGGCTTGACAAACTCCTGGTTCAAACTAGTTTCTATTCTAGTGATCCCCTTTCACATTATTACTTTGGGCAACTGTCTTTTTATTCCTACACAAACTGCTACGATCCCTGCAAGTAATTACAAGGAAATAAGACAGACTTTCAGCCTCAGTATTACATGCTCTGGACAAAAGAGGACATCAGATGTCAAGCTCAAAAATACACAATGAAAAAGAGAAGAGTTTCAACAACAGAGACTAAGATAAACCATTCTGAAACCTGGTACCTGGTTTTTGGCAAAAAACAGTTTTTGCCTCAAACGTGAGAAAATGGAAGCTGGGTTCAAATGCCAGCTCTGGCAACAGCCAAATCAAGTGCCACTGCTATAAAGCAGGCTATGAGCTTGCAGACAACATTTGAAAGGACTTAGTATCAGCCCTATGGGGAATAAGACAATTTTTCTCATCTTAGCAATACACAGAACAAGAAAACTATTTACCATTTAGTGACCATTTAGCATCTATCTTAGGCTGACTTGTAAATCTTGTAAGTGGCATTACAACTACATCCACATATAGCTATATTAAGAGAAAAAAAAAATATCAAAACTTAGGATATAATAGAATAAAGGTTGACTGCCCAACCTTACTTCATTTCCCCTTCCACATCATGATAATCCTTCCAGCATGGAATGGGTAGCTGTTCAATATTGCTTTGTGTCCTCTATCCTGGATGCAACTTCATCTCTTGCTCAGTGAAAATAAAACCAACGGAATTAAGAGTATAAAATTTCTCTTTGGTAGTTTAAAAACAACATTTCAGGTACAGTCAATGTTCTAGAAACTTGATTTTCATTACTGCACAGACAATGCAAAAACCACTCACGCTGCAGTTTCTGAAATACCATGACTGATTATCAATTTTACAGCTGGTTAAACCTCATTCTAGTTAAAAAAGGCTATTTGTTGTGGTAATACTCTAGATGGTAACTCTGAAATAAAGTGGGACACTTGGTCTGGCATTTGCATAACGAGTTCCCAGAACATTCTTCTTCCCAAGTATTCCAGCTGTAGGTGCAAATCAAACAGTTGGGTGTGCTTATGTATACAAGACCTTTTTGTTTGCATTTCTGAAAAGGAATCACATCATATTAGCAAAGGAAACTGCAGTCCTTTTATAAGAGACTCAAAATCATAATGCAGTTCCTTAGTTTTTTACTGCTGAGTGAAAACAGTTGCAAGTTGTAGCAATATTTTAAATATACAATTCTTCTTTCAGAGAACTCCAGTGTCATTTTTTTAAGACACGACTATCTCAATTTTCAATTTAGCATTAGTCGCACAATTTTAACAACCTAGGAAATTACTATTTTCAAATTCAATTCAAAATAAGACTTATCTCTTTACTACCACAAGCAGTATTGTGAAATTGTTCTGAAATTAGTAATGCTAGAGCAAACGTATTTTCTTCACAGTAAAGATGTTCCTGAGCTATTGTACCCTCACTCTTCTGTTCATTATGGATGAAGTAAAATGAAGTTTTTGGTGTACATATGCACATTCGTCCTTTTAGCCATGAGGCCTGTAATGTGATTTTCAGATGAACATACAAGTTTTCAAGCTCTCAAGAAAAAGCCTGTCCAAAACCACTACATTCTGAAGTTGGTATGCATCTTTACCTTCTTTTACTCTTTAAGAGAATTCCTGGTCCCTAACTTCCTGTACACAAATCAGGAAGATGAAGGTATGCTGGTGACAGATAAAAAGGATTCCCTTTTTACTTTCAACTCACAAGAAAACATTCCATTACTAATACAAAACTTAGCATTATAAAAATTTAGTGTGACAATTTTAAACACTTAAAACAAAGGTGCAATAAACCACAATGCAGCTTATTTTCTAATGATTATTTCTGAGTTTTGATATCACCCTGTACTACACACTATGAAATTCTATATTTAAGTCATCTCTTCACTCAGAATGCCATCACTCTCAGTGGAAATACTTTAGTTAGATACCAAAATAGAACGCCTAGAAGCAGTAATCCTTTATGCTGACTCATTTATCTGAAAATATACTACAGTTCTTCGAAAGCGTATACCTAACTTCATTATGTGCTCAAAACACTGATGTTTAAGCATATATGTTTCAGAAACAGCGAATTATAGTTATCGTTTTCACCATGATAACTGTTTGTGAAATTTCACTAATGTGCAAATAATCCCTGCCATCTTCTTTGATCCTACAGTGAATTAGAAACGTCTGAATAATAAACTGGCCAAGGAGCACCTGTTTGAAAAGTATGTGTAACTATATTTGCCAAGTAGCAGCAAAGTAAAACCCCTTCTCCAAAGGACAGATAAAGAAGCGTGAAGAGTCTAAGAAATACCCCAGTCATCAAATCAGGAGGTATTTAAGACCTGAAATATTAATCATCACAACTACTGATGAAAGTTTGGCTTGAAAAATAGATCCCATTTATTCATGCAAAGAATTTGGAAGAATGAAAATCCACAGACAGGTTTCTACAGTAAATCATGCTACTGAAAATCCAGGTTTATAGTAAAACCACCAGAAAAAACAGGTCAGAGTTTCAGGAGGCATAATGTAGACAAGAAAGGGAATCAACAGTTAAAAAAATGAAAGCACAGAAATGGAACAGGGAAATGCCAAAGATCACTCCAAAGACATTTTGAAAGGAATTCTAAATACTGTTATCACTTCGACTTGGGCAAAAGGAGAGGACCAGATAAAATTGTTATGGCCTTTTCAATCTGAATTGTTTCAATCAATGTTTCTGCATTGGCTTTAAATCCCATTAGCTACTAAACTACATCACAAATTATAATTAGCTTTTAAAATAAAAAAAAAAGAGTCACAAAATGAATTAAATGGAAATTCAACTCCCTACCTACCATTGAACCATACTGTGGGAGAAAATTAAACTGCTTATTTCAAAAGTGAGCTTTCCCATAAAATTTTAAAATACTATAACACAAAATAGTGTTAGAATTCTAGAAGTAGTTCTAGATGTATTTAGATTTTTGTTCAGAAATTTCTTTAGTAAAAGGACCATGTAAATTTTTTTGCAGTTCCTCTTACATACATCTATAAAAACCAGCACACCAATAAAGCATCATAGATAAACAAACAGATTTTATGATCTCTTATCTGAGTCCTTCCCAGTTTCAACTGGGGAAAAATACATGCGCCTTCAAGTTGCTTGTTGAGCCAGTAAGACAGATTTCTTTCCACTCATTCGTCAATACACACACATCCCATAGTATATGATTTGTTACTTGCAAATGGTTTCCAGGATGCCTCACATTACAACCATGGGAATAATGTGGGGATAAATAATCTGGAAATGGAAGTTTGTTGCTTTGTAATGTTAGGTTAACAGTTGGACTTGATGATCTTAAGGGTCTTTTCCAACCTAAACAATTCTATGACTCTATGATAAGCCATCCAGTAGGCTTACAAAGCAAGAGTGGGAATGGTAGCAGCTCAGACAAGAGGGCACAGACAAATGCGATGCCTTTCAGGTGGACAGCACAGACGGCAGAGGGTACAGGTCAAATGAAAAAAACCCCAATTTTAAAAAAGTCCTTTCTGCTACCAAGAAGATTTCAGAATCACAAGTGCCCCAAGGTCACAGAGAAAGGTACTTTACAACAAGCTGATGAAGTCTTCCCCAGCAAAAATAGCCAAAGCAGTGACTCAGGCCCCATGCAGATTGTGTCACTGTATTTTATGCCAATGACTGTGTTTCAGAGCAACACCAGCAGCAAAGATTACTCCCGGTGTCCAGCACAGCCTTATTGCTGCACTGCAAATGAAGAGATGGATGATTTCAACAGCTGTTGCTTGCACTTCCCATGGCAACTTGAAATGCAGGCAGACTTCTAGATGGAGACTTCTGCCTGGATTAGGTGCACAATCACACAGCACTACTGATGCACTTCCTTTCACCTCCCTCTTACTGATTTTCACTCTACCAATGTCACATTTCATACCTCATCCATGTCGCAAACTCAACGCTCAGGCAAGCAACTAACTTCATGCATTGGGAAATAGGATCAGTTTAACAAAAACGCTGCATTTCCACATTGTTATTAGCCTAAACAGCAGGACAGTGTACACTATGAATGAGGAGCGAATGACCTCAAGATCAAAGATAAGTTTGTGAGTTGCCATAAATTAAAATAAGCAAATGTTTACCAGTAACATGCATTAGCAAGAAAACATCTACCTACGCAATGAAAGCAACCAAAGTACTTCAGTGCCATCTTTTTCTGTTATATCACCTGCTTATTCCCACTTTTGCAGGAGTTTCTACAGTTCAGGAACAAAACCCCCTTTATTTAACACTTAGAAACCTTGCACTTATTTGAAGTGTCCCTTGTCTATAGTTGTATAAATTCATTTGTTAAAAGTGTTATGCTGCATATAGCAAGGGTGCTTTAAATAAACCAAGAAAGCATAGCATCTTTTTACGAAGTGTCTTTCAAAGCAATAAAACCTGTAACTTATTTTAAACTTGGGAAAAATCTTTATGGACCACCCCCATTCAGAACTGTCATGTGCATGAAAGTTGACCTTCTTCCTATATAATTCATCTGCTGGCTGAAATTTTACAGATTGCTATTTGGCTTTTAAAAAAACCTTGAACAACTTGAAACAAATACACAAAATACACTATATCTGAATACAAGCTTCAAAGGGATCGATCGCTTCACCCGTATCAAGCAAAGCCACCTGCCATCCTTGTGCCTGCCAGCTGACGCTGTGCAGAAGCACATTCCCGTGGGGCTGTGCAATGCACAGTGTGTTGCTGGGAGCTGGAGCAGGGATCGTGGCCACGACCAGGGGACAGACAGCCACTCTGGTCCCATTCCACCACACTTACAGGTGCAGTCAGGAACACGGGCTCCTTTACACATTCAGGAGTAAGAACCACAATTCCTCCTCTGTGCCATGAAGCCTACAGAGCTGCTCCCTCCCCAGTATTCCCAGGCTTTTCCCTTCTACCTCATGGCAACATCTGCCTGTCTGAAAACTGCAAAGGGGAAGGAAAAAAAAAAACCATGCCCAAACCCACAGACAAGCATTTTCAAAACTAGGAGATTGTCCTTCAGCTACACGTGAACGCCAACGCTGCCCTCAGAGGAGAAGCCTTATCCTTATTTCTGACATGGAATTGTATTCTAGTTGAACAAACATTATCCTTCTTTACCAAAATGCAGTTGTTTGCTAGGACATGCTGTTTTGCATATTAATTTTACATTTACAGTTGTGCTATTCAATTAACAAGAACGTTAGTGAAGATACTAACTCACTCCCTTTGTCATGGATAAATATTTTAAATATGAAACATTTTACTAGTTCTATATTAGATTTTTTGTGTTAAAAAAAAAAGTGCTAGGAAAAATACACTTTTAGGGAAAATTAGCAATAAGTAGAAATCATACAGAGAAGACATTTTCACAAGCCTCCCAAGCTTGAAAGCTACCTATAAGTCTGCAATCCAGTCTGACTTTATAATATACATGGAAACCTGCAACCATGCTTTGCTATTAATTTCTACTCCCCTCAGTTGCTACAATTAAGATTGTATGTATAAAGTCAACAGTATGACATTTTCATCTTCTAAAATGTTTAGAAAATTATAATATTACTTTCTTTCATTTTAAAAATATCTTTCACTCACTAGAGGAAGTAGTTGAACAAAAGCAGAATAGGGCACCTGCCCATCCCTAAGAACAGCTGCTCAAATACTATCCTCTAGTAAATACATGATTAGATAGGAAAATTATTTAATTTCCTGATCTGCCTCAAATTTAAGAAGGTGCTACATAACACATAGCCATCTGCATGAGCTACTGTGTGAATGTTTGTGTGAAAAGCAGGAATTTTTAACAATATTACAGTGATTTGTAATTTATCCAAACTATGCATATGTCAAACTTAAAACTGAAAGTGTCATATCATAAATTTGTTAAACTCTTGACATTTACAATAGAAAAAAGTGAAGCTACACTCAACGTAGCTGTGACAATGTAAATCACAACACTCTCTGCAAACTCACCTTCTGACTGACTACATAATTATGGCACACTAATTAGATGTATTCTTCCAACTAGCCATGATCTTAGTAAACCAACTCCCTCCTTTTAAATTTTCTCACCAAATCAAACCTGAGGAAACATTCAGAGATCTTGAACAACCCCTCTGAAAGCCCTATGACACAGCTGCCTCCCAGCTGCACAACCTTCCCACTGGCATCTCACATCCCACTAAAAGATCTAGGTCCTTCCCTGGACAGAAATGGACTGAATGCACATTTTATAGAAAGACAGAAGTATGAAGATCAATGGAAATTTATGCTGTGGTATTTTTTTGGGCAGCTCAGAGGAACATGAAGTACTGTCCCCGTAAATGCAGAGGGAAGCTATTCTGCGCAGCAGGCACGAAAGTGAGATAAGTGCTTTCATAACTTCCACTTGCAAACCAAGTTGCACCAGCTCTTCATGCTACAGAAACAAGGAGGAAAAGCTAAAAGTTTCTTCCTGCTTCATGCGGCAATAAGGCACTTCAGTCAAGATTCACTTCGTTTCTACTGAAGTCAGCAGAACTGTCTTAATTCAATATTTAAGGCTATTTTAAAAGTGTTGCTTTAACTATGTCAGTAATACAATGTCAGAAGTAGCTACTGAACAAAGCCATGCTCCCGTGTTCCTCGTGTCTCCTGCTTTTTCTTTCTTGGGGTTTCTTTCCTTGCTATAACTTCATCTCAGCTTGATTCACAGACAAAATTTTATTCTCTCAAAACTGATCTTGAATTATTTCCATAATTTGTCATTAACTGATCTTAATATGAAACGTTTGACCACAGTCGTATGTCTTCTTCAGAGTTGCAATGTCTCAGCCAGCCAGCACGTTGACAACTTTTTGAATTCATCTGATCTACAGAATCCACACTGCCATGTCATTTTTTCCTACAACCATCTTTTTTTCTTCATTACAAGTGAAGAGGTTTGTTGCGTTAACAACGCGTGCTGCTCTTCCCATCAAATCATGCCATAGAAGACCCCTTCAAACTTTCAGATTGAAAAGACCACAAACTTCTGAAGATTAGGGACTTTTTTTTACGAAAGCCAAGCTTTTAAACAATAATTTTCAGAATTCTTCTCTTTACATTACAACAGTTCAGCTGTTCTTTTTTTCCCCTAGATGCACATACAGAGTTTTCCCATTAACTTAGTGCCTTCTTTAGATTGCTCGCTGAAGATTTTTCAACTTTTAGTCTGCTCAATGGCAAAAAACAATAGTCAAGCCTATTTCACAGCTAAACAACGGCACTCTACCACCTTCACAAAAGCAGAGAAATTCTAAGTAACTACTATTAATAACTATTTAGAAAGAGGTTCTGGAGATCTGTTGCATGGAATTATACTGTTTCATCATTTTCTGTGAAGGTATTACATTTTACCACACAATTTTGGTTAAGTTTTATCTTTATTATAAGCATTTAGCTTCCACAGGCTTCAATGAGTATTTTTGAGTGAGCAAGACTACACAGTGAAATTCAACAGAAGAACCCAACATAACTGAAAAATGCTGTCAGTAAATTAGCAAATGTTTGATAGAAATGTCATTTAAGAGCACTTCAAAAACGTGACTGGGGAGCAAAAGAGGGTCTGCCTGGCACCGTCTCCGAGGGAGACGCACATCCCTGCATAAACCACTGGGGTTTCAGAACACCAACATCAACGCAGAGCCTGGGTGGCCATATGAAGTTGCAGCTTTACATTCATAGTATTTATTTTCCATAATTTCTTGGAATGCAGTTCACAGCTTAACACAGAAGTCTTTCCAATCTTCAAGTTTTAGCTGCGTGATGGTATTTCACCTCTTTAACAAGATACAGTCTTCAGACAACTAAGCCATTTCATTAAAAAGGCTATGTAAATAAGAACATCAAGGCCAGCTCTCCTCTCTTACACTAAAATGAGAAAAAGCCTAAAAGTTGTAGTAAGTGAATCTGACTCTTGGAATACATGACAAAGTAGTTATTTGCTATGTCTTTTAACAAAGCCTGAAGGACTTCCACAAATAACAAACATGAAAATGTTGAAACTGTAAATATGTTGGTAACTGCTTTGTTTTAATTCACCCAAGAAAAATGATCAAAAGTAGTTCTTTTGGAGGGGTTCTGAAATGGAATTTAGTGAACAGCTTGTACTTTTCATTAAGACTGATCAATTCTGATGATTTTCATATAAAGTAATCATCATTAGCATTCTAATATACATGCTGTATGAAGGACAAGTGTAAAAAAAACCTTTTGAAGCTTATTTCTTTCCACTTGCCACAAACTGTAGAAAACAGTCATTATATTGTTGATGCTATCAAGAAGCATTTAAATAAAAACTGCAGAGAAATCGGAAGCCCAAGCCTAAGCTATAGTTCAGTGAGATGTGATATCCACAGCAGTTAAGATGGATGTCTCAAGCACTTACTCCACCTGACTCTTCTCAAAACAAACTTCGAAAGCAGGTTAACATTATCATCTGCTTCCAAAGCTGTGTATGTTGCAGGCATCTAACAATGAGTAATCAATTACAGCAACCCACAGTAATTTTCAGGGTTGCAGATTAACCAGTCAAGCAGCATATGTTTGCATACAGCAATGATCTATTCAAGGTCTGGGGATGAAGTTCCAGGACAGTCTAAACCAGTCTCTCCGTCCCCTAAACGAAAATCTCCACCCCTCCTTTGACTCCGCAGTGATGCCTTTCTCATCCTGAGCAAGCCAGTTTAGGGAGCTAAACTGGACAGGTCTTCTGCAATTTTCATTTTTGCCCATTTAGCTCCTTAAACCTGCTCACTGCAGGCTCAGAGAAGTTAAAATAATCAGTGAAAAGGCAGCAGAAAGAATATACCAACCAAGGCAGATCAGCTAGATGCACGGGGAGAAAATAGTCCTGAGAAAACATAATTTCATTCAAACTTGAAAAACCGAGATGGGGGGGGACCAAAACCAACAAAAACCCGGAAAGAACTTGTTTCTTTTATTCTACCAATACAACTTCAATTGAAAAGATGATGTATTGAGTCTTCAGAACTGAATGTTTCTGGTCATACTAATCAGTTTATTTTAAGAACAGAAAATATTTTCATAATTCTAAGAAAAATATGCTCATCACACTATCAATAGCTATTAGTTTATCCATAGAAAATGTTTCACATTTCACTGAGTTCACATCCAAGTGGACAGATAGATGTCTCAAAAACAAAACAGTCCCTACATATTTCAAGGAGTCATCCAGTAAGTTCATCCATTATTTCCCGACAAACAAAACAAAAAAAATAGCAAAATGTCAAAATTGTGAATATTTATATAATTAAATATAAAACTGTTCAAACGTTAATACAGTACCTTCTTTTGCTTAGGAAACAGAGCAGGAAATTTAGACAGGGTGAAAAAGAGAAAGGTAATTTGTAAGAAAGTCGTATTTACATACTGCACAAAGGTCATGCTCAGCTGTAAATTAACACACACAGCTATATCAACAAATTTATATTTTGGGAAAAGATTAATCACAAACTATTGTCATTTAAAGAATTCTATTTTAAATTGACCCATCCTCTACAGAGAAATGGTAACATCACTTCACCTCTTCAAATAGTTTTCCTTTCTCATTCTATGTAAGACAATGGTCATGACCTCTCTCATAAAAGTGTTGTTTGGATTTATACTAAGTAGTTTGAAAGAATGTTTACCCTGGGTTTCGTGTATCTGTGCTGTCAACTTGAAAATCTCTTCCCTCCTTACCCTTCAAAGAAAAAAAAAACCAACAAAAAACCCATCCTGCCAAAATCCAAACAACACTTTTCCTCCTTGACTTCCTATCCCATTCTGCAGATCAGCCTCAGTTATTCACTTATCTTAAATCTTTGCTGGAGTACTGCCATACAATTTTATGGACATGAAGACTTCTGGAGCCTACTCCTGCTTTACAGAACTCTGCAGCATTCACCCACAGCCAGACCAGCCATTTCAATACATTTACCTTTGGCTCCCATGGTTGATTTAGAATTTGAAGACTGATCTTAGCACTCCTTGAAAAACACTGTGTTCATGAAATGCACCTTACGGCATCAAGACGTCGGTGAAATCTCCCATCTGAAGATCCTGGTCTATAATTACATTGCTATTAGCAAAGAGGCTTTCTACAACAGAGACAAGTTTTATCATCTCTATTTAGAAGCCTGAGCTTTAGAGGGACGGGTCCAAAACTAGGGAATGAAATTCCACACAAATTAAAGATCACAGAAAAGCTCACAAACATCACCAGCACAAGATGCATTTCCTAGTCAGATGCTGCATATTTGCTACAAGATTTGTCTCCAAACATCATAGTTGAGGTAGCCAGTATACCAGCTTATGGAAAAGTAAATATAATGCCCCAAACTCTAAAGACAGTTTGCAGGAGCTCTGAGGGCAGCAAGCCCCACAAGTCTGAGACAGAGCAGTTTTCTTCACTTATGTCGAGCTGATTTTTATAACACAGTTAATAACACTAAAGTGTGTTCTTCCAACCACATTTGAAGTTCGTTGCAGAGTTTCTCCCACATACAACAGACGTTACCAGTTACCAAAATTACTTATAAAATAAGCAGTTAGAAAATACTGTAGTTTATCCCAAAAATTTAAAATGTGCATATGGAAAGGGGAGAAAAAGAGAAAATAGCTGGTTATTATTTGACAGTTTGGGTTGAAATTGCTTTTCAAAGACTAGCCTCAAAAAGGTAGTGCAGCTCGCACGTAAGAAGAGCAAACTATATATAAAATCGAAGTAATTTTCACTAAATGCTTGGCAAAATGAGGTGAACTGGACAGAACATCTGTCAGCCAATACCACCTGATTGAACTTACTGAAAAGCTCAGAGGAAAGAAAGGACAAGTAATGCATGTATTTCCTCACTAAAACATGAAAAAATACTTTTTTACTATTATTTCCAGTGTTACATACTCATATTTGTCAAAGCGGATGAATAACTCTGAAAATAAATAATTACTTAAATAATCACAGGGGGATATGAACAGTAACACATCTTTGTAACTACTCAAGTCATGCACATGAAACAATCTCTGGCCAAAATTCACTTCCCATAATATAAAGAAATAATAACTTCCAAATACTCATACACCTATACATAACAAGACACGCTGTAACTCCTAACAACAATCTCAAAGCAAAGCTGATAGTACCATGGAAAACGTTCAATGTTATCAACATATGATCATTTAAGGAAAATAATAAAAAGGTTCTATCAACCTGTTCATATTTAAAGATGTGATAAACCAGTGATCTTAATTCCATGATTTTCATCACAGTGGCACAGTTGTAGATATTCCAGTTACACTCCAATTGAAGTTTCACCCGGATATGCTAAAACAGAACAAAACATCTGGAGTCTGAAAAAAATGAAATCAAATCATCACTGGGCCCAGGACGTCTGCCCTTTCCTCTTCCTCCAATTATTTCTTTGTAAGTCATACAGACCTCACTCCAAAAATACAATGAAAAACCTGAGAAAGAAGGGGTGGAATTCCACAGAAACAAGTTGAATGTATTACTAAATTACTGAACGTATTACTAAATTTCACATAAGGTAAACAGTTTGGCTTCACAGCAGTAATGACTAAGCTCACAGAAATACATGTTAACAAAACACACATTCAAACATTAGGTCTAAAATGTCAGGAATCCACTTAAACAAAACATATTTTTAGTAGGAAATAGATTTCATTTGTTACTCTCAATTGAAATGGCTCCATGTTGCTCCAAGATGAGAAGATTAAAATGAAGTGGGTACAATAAATATCTTATGTATCAAATAGATGACCAAAAAAAAAAAAATAATTACACGGTCACTGGCAACAATCACCAAATGCACAGTCCTCTGGACTAAGACAACCTCATGTCTAATTCTGGGCCCACAGGTAGTTGTACCCGCTGACCTGTATTTACTAAAATGATTTAAGTTAAACAAGTATGTAAGTGCTTGTAAAACTGCACCCTAATATTTCTGAAAAATACTCCCCCCTGCAAAGAATCTCTCTGGTACCCATTTCACGTTCATAATTTGTTAAATAATAAAAAAAGATACCCTCGTCTAGCTACCTAATCTGTTTATCTTGGGAAAAGAATTTATAATAAAAGAGAGATGAGAGAACATACAAACACCTAAAGAAACTCCCCACTGTGACAGAGAAACTCGTTCCAACTTTTTTGTGAATAGATGATAAAGTCACGTTTTGGGAACATCTGCACAGGGTAACAACACAGATTCTGGATTTGCTGTATTTGATTTTTCATGTTAGTGTTATCAAAAAAGGAACTTTTATGAAAATAACTGACTAATACCATCCCTTGGGATACATACTTCTCTGAAAGAAAATCTCCCTTAGCATGTCTGACCAGGAGATCTGGTATCTACAGAAAGTGATCCTGTCACGGTTCCTGCACTCTAATGGTGAAAAAATATTTTTTTGTACAACCCTCAAACTGTTTTGTTACCAAAATGGGGCTCTGAATTGCTTAATATCAGGCCACAAATAGGAAGCATATTAAATATAAAACTGACTGCAAGTGTCTATTCCCTCCATAAAGTGTATTTGACATAGTTTTGTAAGATTTTAAGACAAACAATCAAGAGTACCAATTCCAGTTGTAACTCCAGTAAACTACTGGTGTATTCCTTCAAGCGAACCTCATGAGGTTCAGCAAGGCCAAGTGCAGGGTCTGGTACGCAAGTTGGGGCAACCCCCAGTATCAATACAGGCTGGGGAAGGGATTGAGAGCAGCCCTGAGGAGAAGGACTTGGGGGTGTTGGTGGATGAGAAGCTCAACATGAGCCAGCAATGTGTGCTCACAGCCCAAAAAGCCAACCGCATCCTGGGCTGCATCAGGAGAAGCGTGGCCAGCAGGTCAAGGGAGGTGATTCTGCCCCTCTGCTCCGCTCTGGTGAGACCCCACCTGGAGTCCTGCATCCAGCTCTGGAGCCCCCAATGTAAGAAGGACATCGACCTGTTGGAGTGGGTCCAGCGGAGGGCCACAAAGATGATCAGAGGGCTGGATCACCTCTCCCATGAGGACAGGCTGAGAGAGTTGGGGTTGTTCAGCCTGGAGAAGAAAAGGCTCCAGGGAGATCTTATCGCCCATTCCAGAACCTTAAGGGGCCTACAGGAAAGATAGGGGCAAACTTTTTAGCAGGGCTGTTGCGGTAGGACAAGGGGTTTTAAACTGAAAAAGGTAGATTTAAAGTATAGTAGGAAGAAATTCTTTACTCTGAGGGTGGTGAGACACTGGCACAGCTTGCCCAGGGAAGTTGTGGATGCCCCATCCCTGGAGACGTTCAAGACCAGGCTGGATAGAGCTCTGAGCAACCTGATCTAGTGAAAGATGTCCCTGCTCATTGCAGAGAGGTTGGAGCAGATGATCTTCAAGGTCCCTTCCAACCCAAACTATTCTGTGATTCTGAAATACTTCTGTTACTAGTAGTGAAAAAGACAGTCTACATCAATAATGAGCTATTTTCTTAATAATTTGTAAATGATATCCATGATGACTCAATATAACACTGCTGATGTGGGTGATGTTGTTGCACTCATGTAAAAATATGAAATCAGAAAACTGCATGACTGTAAATTCGAATTAGTATTTGTATAATTTAATCCAGTCAGGTATCAAAGGAGGCTGCACTGGTATCAGTCTGCTTTGTGCCAGTATAACATAATGTATGTATTAGAGATGGAGCAACAGTAACATGGTACTAAGAACAATTTCCAAATAGGTACTGGCAGTTAAGACCTCAAATTAGTCATTTTGGCATTTCGCACGTTGATGGATTCCACTATTTTCAGTTATTTTCAGAAGAAAATATGAGCCAGTATTCATCTTTAAAACAAGCTTGTTTACACACAATGCTGTTGTTTCCTAAAACAGAGGGGAGGAAACAACAGATTAAAGCAACAGACTACAATTAAGAAAAAAAAAAAAAAAATCAGTTTACATTACCAGAATTCAAACTTAGACAAGTACTAATAGAAATTAGCCTTTTACAAGTTTCTTTAAAAAAACCAAACCTTTCCAGTTCCTACAGCTTCCTCTGTACATAGGCTAGTAAGACAGCATGCTATTGCCCCATTACCGTCTTACATAGGTCTGAATGTGATAAAAGTAAAGCAAATTGGAATAGAAGAGTGACTTAAGTTCTGCTAAGTTTATATCATCTTGGCTAACTTTCAGAAGAGTAGCTTTGGGAGGAAATATCTTGAAACACTTTTTTCTAGGGCTTCAACTGTTATGTAACAGCTAAAAAGCAGATTCTAGCTGAACTGGTGAACTTCTCTGCAATTTTCAAAGTAGCTACGCTATTTGCACAGCAGTACAGGGAGCTTTGTTCCTGTCCCCACTCTCCCTTCAAAGTTTTATTACCAATATTGTAGCAGTACACACAGATGATAGTCTACATAAAAAAAAAAAAAAAAAGTAGGCTGTGTATTTTAATTAATAAACAAACCATTCATTTGAAACCTCGTTCTTTGAGGAAAGGAGGTACACTGTGGATTTTTTGTGTTTGTTTTGGACAGGTTTAGGGTTGTGGGTTTGTTTTTTTTCTTAAATGTGATAGTGGTAGTTACCATTGTGTTCTGCAAATCTGCCAGGATTAACTGGGAAAATGATTCAGATTACTTTTAATCCAGATTAGTTACTCAAGTCAATTCACAACACACCAGCACAAACATTTGTGTCACCATCAAGATGGTGCCCCATGGAAGCAGGTGGAGCTACTTCTTTAACTGATAGTGAAACTATTTGTGGAACTCTGATAGCCATTTGTTTTTAGATGGATCCATATAACTAGCACATCAAAAAGTTTCTGGTATCACTCAGGCTTAATTTCCCATACTGAGAAACTTCTATTTTCTTCAAATTTCTGAACATTTATTTTTCTAATATTAAAAGCTGCTTAGTATCTCCCTCCAACAGTGTACAATTTTATTAGTTAATTTACAAACTCTTGGAAGAGAAATATATTTGTGTTAAATGTATAAAAACTTGATGGTGACTATCTTTAATGACTGAAGCCCTTAAATAAATACAAAAATATAAACACTTTTTCTTAAAAAAAAATATATCAAAACTAGACTACTAGAGAATAACCCAAAAAAACCTTATTTCAATTATCAAGACCATCACATCTATTCCTCCTCTAAATGTGCTACTAGTAAGGCAGAAAAGCCAAACTGGCTCCATTAACAATAATTTTTGCACATACATACCACTGAGAATTCACGTCTGTCCTCTGCTGTGCCCACTTTTTTAAAAATAAAAGGGTCACCTTCTTTGTTGTAGCTTCCTTCCTTCAGAGCATTACAGACTACCTGAAAACACCTAGGCTAGTCTTAATTACTACTCTATTTACCTCCACATTGTAGAGCAGAGTTGTCTGACCCAAGGACCATACTTGCATATTTAGTAAGCTCAGGTCTGCAAAATCTCATCTCCTTCTGCTTCTAGAAGTCATTCAGAAACAAATACTGCATCCTACAGCATTTTAAGATTTCCCTAATCCCCTGACTACTCATGGATCTTAAACCGATGACGACAGAGCTTATCTGAAAAGACCGAAAGACATTCTAAAGGTCTTTGTCTACAGCTGATAGAGATCTTCACAAAGGAACCCACATCCTCAGGAACTTTGGTCTCAACCTGACAATTAAGTACCTTGCATCTTCAGAATTGTAGGACTATTTCACAGTCTTTTCAAGATAAAGCTATTACAAGGAAAGACTCACAGGTACTGTAAAACTTAAAACCAGGTAAAAAAATTTTCCTCCAGTAGATTACAGCTTTGCAAGGTAGTGGTGTTATCTTCATATGTTCGGGCAAATAAATGTTGCCTTAATGACTATGTCATTTAACAGAAGACATGCATGCCTGTCTTGAATGAGACAGTTAAGTTACAATTTTATCAGAATTTGTTTACATACTGGTAATAAAAATATCAGATGAGATTATGGTAGCTAAAACAAATTTGAAAATGGAAGAATATTTTTGAGTTTATTTAGCTTGTGTTTATTCCAACATGATCAATTTCCCCTTTCTGGGCAAATTTGTCTTTGGAATACAAAGAATAAAAAAACATGATTGTGAAACAAAAATACGGCAAGAAATTCTGGGCTAAGTGAATATCCAAAGTTACTCGGGAAAACAAAACAGAAAACAGATTTCAAGTTCATCTTGGTTCTATAAGTGGAAAATAGTTTTCCCATAGATAATAACTTGACGTTTCCTAAAATTTCCTTAAGCTTTAGCAACAAGTGATTCTGATAGGCAAATACTATCTCGCCTTTCCATTAGACCTGAGCAGATCAATTCCTACAAGAGCCACCTGAATCAGTTGCTTCCTCAAGGAATCAAATTTTTCACATTTGAAGGAAAAATGCCTGTGCATCAAGATCACTAGGGTCAGAAGAGGTGTGTATGCAGCACTTGGATATGTGTTGTGGGGGAGAAGAAAATTTACATATGTCTCGTGTAAGAATATCGCAGCACACATCCTATATGTATAGACACAAGTACAGAGCACAGACCCATGAGCTAACTAGAAGAAGGACAGCCACATCCGCGTGGCACTACCTTACAGCAAGCACAAACTATTACTAGCTGTCTACTAAAGCAGCATTTAAATCTGGGAAAACAAATTCCTTGTATCGACAAAAAACAGTTTGTCAGCTTTGCTGTACATCATTTAGGTAAGAACATGACCCTAATGTTTCAGGTCATTCGAGACAACGTTGTGTCCCTAACTGACTCAGGTTTCTTGTCGCTCTTACTACCCTTCACGGCAAATCTGGATACAATTAGCCATACGCACCTCACTCTCCAAGGGAGTTCAAATATACACAAAAATTGATTATGGAATAGGGATATGCCCATTTACTCACAGACCAGCATTTTCAGAAAGTGAACATAGGAATAAGACCAGATAATTGGAGCTGCATTATTTTAGATTAAAAGACCTCTTACTTCTACTTCACTACCTCTTGCGCTACTGAAAGAATGGTAGTACTGAATTTCACCACAGTATTTCTTAGCCTGTTCTGTCATACTGTTTCTAATCTAGTAATTAAGTCAAAACCAGCAGAATAATCAGCAATTTATGCTTAAAATGAACCTTGACAGTGCTCAGGGTGAGTGATGGCTTCCAAGACCACGTTTGTAGCAGCAAGTGAAAAAACAGCAGCACCTGAGCCCCCATGTGAACCCTCTGTCCCTCAGCATGCTTTTGGACAACCTCAGGCAAAGAACTTCCACACTAGCAACGGGGCAAGACCACGCCAGCTAGAGCACGGCAGGACCCTGACACTGTCTGGTTTACAGTTAGATACAGACTTAGACAACAGTGATATTTTACTTTCATGACTATTTGCGTGCAATCAAACACACCGGACAAAAATGTTATGATCCTCTCACTATCTGTATGTACTTTCAGCATCACTGACACTACAATATTACAGCATCAAACAGGTTTATTTGTTTCTTCCCTCCCCAACTTCTTTTCCATTTTTGAGGACAACTAACCCAATAGTGATAAGATTTCATACATCAGAAAATATATCAAGACATGATGACAATTAGAAAAATACCGCTTCCATAATTCAGAAAATTACTTGGTGTATAAAACCAAGAACAATTCCCAAGAAAGGAGCTTGATCACATGATAGCCTCTTCTGATATTTATGCTTTAGAAATGAAGCTTAAAATCAAAATGTTATTAAAAAGTTTAACTTGGAATAAAATGCGCATAAGACTGTTCTTCAATCCTGCTTTCTACATACTACAAAAAGTCAAAACAAGTTACACATGATGCCTTTCCTCTACCCCCACCATTCAGCATCCATTTGATGTAACATGTTGATAAACAGAAATAACTTCATTGCTTGGTTTTGATTTAATAAAAAGTACTGGATTTCAAGTATACTAAAACATCACCAATTTCTACCTAAGTCTGAAATACACACTGTGTATTTTCCCTCATAAATTTACAGTGTGATTTCAAAAAATGAATACGGTATTACCAAACACACTTTCAGCAATACAGTCTAACCGAAACACACCATACTGTATAGAAAACTCAAAATTAACTCTACGATTAGGCTCAACGTTGTCTCTGGCATTCTGATTCAGTCAAATAATCAGAATTGCAATAGCATAATATAAAATAAATCCAGGAGTTTTTTTAATAATCAACACTGTCATAGTTTACAGAATTGGTTTTACAGTTACATTTTCCATTTTTAATATGCTAAATTTTGGCAAAAATGTTTTGACAGGTTGAGAGGGGACAGTTGGGATTTCTGGCACTTGAGAAACACTGCAGGGCATGTGGGAAAGAATACTGGTATTTCTTCTGAAAAAATGAAGAGCACTGAAATAGTTTATTTTGACACTTAAATTGCCTTTCTTCAGAGGCTGCCAACCATTAAAATACATGAAGTGATTCACACCTCATAGTGCTACTGTTTCACGCTTCTACACGTACGAACAATTTTTCATCATACTGTCCATATTTAGAGGTTTTCTTCATAATCCTAACAGTTAGAAATTATTTTCAAAACAGAGAACTAGCTGGATGTCTACAATTAAAAGGATTTGCCAGCATAGCGTTTTTCAGGAGATGTAGCTTGTATTAGTATATTTATTATTCCTTATATATTTATCTTCTAATTCAAGCTTGAAGTATACCTGAAACAAACAAACACCACACACATACAAAACAGTGTTTCTGCTACCTTATTTGCTGCTACATTCAGGTTTTCCCACCAGAATTTTGACAACCAGAGTTCTGCTGCTCCCCATGCTTACTGGCATAAACACCACCATTTCCCAAGTTAAGACAAGCCTTTCAGTTCTGGGGAGATGAACAGTGGGGAATCCCATAGGGATGGGGATTAAGGAAAATTACTTTAAAAAAAGAAAAGATAAAAAAGAAGTACATCTCACATAACTGAAGTAATTTGTTCATAAGTAATACTGAACAGTGAACTTGACAGCAATTAAAAAGAACAGGGCTTTAGAAAACTTTACAATTTAGTAATAGGAATACTTTTTTATCTTGAAAATGCAGATATTTTTAGCTTTCCCTATCAGATCTATAGCTTAGTTCAGGTGCTTATAATATCAGCATGGATGCAATTCTTAAATTTAACAAAATTACTAACCACTTTGTACCTACAGAGAAAAAATTAAACATAGAATAACGTTAAAATTAATAGCAGTAGCTGCAATACAATAGTAAGCTGTCAGTGCCTCCTTGCCACATGAGTAATTCAAGTAGTTGTTTTCAGTCACTTTTCATATGAAAGAATAAAATTAAAAATAGGGGGGAGGGGTACTTCACAATCCAGGCTTATACACCCTAAAGAGGTCATGAAACTGAATAGGCCAAGAATTAAAATTTATGGCTTAAAGCCTAAGTGGGCTGACTTTTACTGTTGGAGGAAGAGGTCCTGAAATGTTCATGGAAACAGACCGTGTGTGCATACAGCTGGCATTAGAAAGGTTTTCATTATTCACTAAACCAACAGCTTCCAACACAGTATTATTTAGTGCTCTTCTCCATTTTCTTGCACTATTAGAGGGAATCATTCTATTCCTAAGGCAAGAGACTTCATGGTTACTCCATCACAGAAGTTTAAAAATTCTACAAAAAAAGCAATCAGAAGTCAAGCATGCTTATAAAATTGTGTAAGATGGGGAGGAAACAATATTAAGCAACCCATAACATCTTATATCTACCTACTGCACCTTGTTCCAAATGACTTTAGCTGCACATGTTACAAGTCTACCACAACATACACTGCCCTGTATACCAGATGGTGCTAAAAGTCATTTACAAATAAAAACCTGTGCCCAACACATGTAACAAACAACAAGACTTGTCTCCCTAATCTTGCACTCAACATAATCAGCACTAAACTGAAAATGGAGACCAGAACAAACCAGTTTCAGAAACCACAGGGAAAACCAGTTTAAAACTAGTTTCCGTATGAAATAGAACATTTTCATAGCATAGGCAAGCCAAATGATTGTATATCCCTTGACCAAAACCTGTGCTGTTATAGTTTTTAGAGCATAATCTCTTTGAAGATACATACATACACACTACAGCGAATTCATCAATGCAACACTCTTCCCTTTAAACAAAAGAAAAATACAGAGGATCAACTTGTACAGCAGCAAACACAAGTAGACTAGGTTTTCCAAATTCACAACTCATTCAATAAAAAGTAATTTCCAATAAGCACCCAAAGGTATTTCTCTGTCTATACCATACTAGGGTAAATCTACACTGTTGAGAGAGAAATGTTTGATATTTAATCAACAATTAAGCTACAGACTTTGGACAACTACACGTAACAGCAATGACAGACACGGATAAAGAATTACAGGCTTTAAATAGTAATCAAGATGTTAGTTAAACTTTAAATACCATTCGGAAAAAAGTGGTTTTTCCTTCTAGTTTTTTATTTATTTGGCAATAGTAACAGTGAACATTATTTGTTTTGAGATTATAAAAAAAAAAAAAAACAGAAAAAGAATATTTGGTAAAGATAAGCTTTTCTTCTTTTATTGCGGTTCAAACCTTCTTTCATGTCTGAATGTGACCTCCTCTTCATTTCCTCCTGAAGAAAAGTATAAAAAAATTCTTGTGTTTGGATGAGTCACCCAAACTTTATCCTGCTTTATGCAGGATCCTGTTATTCTGTACTTCAAATACAGACTAACAAAATCAGTACCCATGATTTCGAACAGTCAAGAGGCAATAAAGCAACCACTCAGTTACCTGAATCTTCAAGGTTCAGAATTAAACACTTTGACATAGTTTCCTAATGATCACCTTTTTTATATAACATAAGTTCATTATAAATATTAAATTCTTCTCCAAAACTGTGTGGGTTTTCGTTTTGTTTTGGGGGTTTTTTTGTTTTTTTTTTTTTTTTTTTTTCTTTTCAAAAAAAGCTTCATCATCTCCATTTCATATAGTTGGAAACACAGAAAGATTTGTCTGATGACATCAGTGCCAGCACTAGATTAGGGTTCAGACCCTCCTGCACATCACTGTTTTTATTTATCCCTCTGCCTGTTCTTTCTGAATGACACTGTCCTACAAACTAAAACGAACAATGATATCACTATGGCATTAAAGTACCAATGCTGCACACTTACACCAAAACCCAGCAGTCTCTATTCGGGCACGCAGTAAACACAAAATACGTGATTGGTGACCATTTGCAAAAGATTGGACTTAGGTAAATCATTCTACATAAAATTAATGAAAGGCAGGCATAAAGAAAAACCATTTGTATGTAGCACCCAGATTGTTTTTCTTCTCATGTCTATCACCTTCCAGATCCTACAACAACTGAAGCAGAGATTGAACAGGAGGGATGTTTCACAAAGGGAAAGAAATTTGCGTCCATCCCTTCATGTAAAACAAAACAACTAAACTCCACGATATTTCATAGAAGAAAAAACAGTCCCCTCTCTCAGTAGCTGTAACCATAGCAGATGAACACAGAAAAAAGTAAAAGATAAGTCCACACCACACAAGCAGCTGTTACTGAGACTATCCACCCTAGTGAAATTTGGACAAAATTCACAGAATCTTCCAAATATAGAGCCTCTGCACATTAGGGGGTGGTCAAATCACCATTTTAGGCATACGGTCTTAAAACTTTGTTAGTGGGTAAATTAATATAATGTTCCAAAATAAGGATGCAAGTGACACTTCACCTGCACTAAAGCTTAAATGTCGCTGGCAGTGAAGATGCACTGCTGCTGGCAACACGGCAAGTGTTTTGGCATTTCACTACTGTAGCAGCAAAAGCTTTACACACAGTAGGTATGGCTTTGGAACTGAGCACTACGTTCAACGTTCTGTTTACATAGCGAAAAACTCATTAAAATAAGTTTATTACTTGCAAAGGCTGCCAATATAAACATAGTATTCTTGTTCTTAACCAATGGGATGTACCAAGAAGAAAGTATTTTAAATAATTTTGTTACCAGAAACATTTGGTGCTTTTCAGTTTAGAACAACATTGGATACAATATAGAATCCTCCCCCCTAAAAAAAACCCCATCCTTATGGGTTATAAAAGCATATATAATTAAATATATAATTTTTTATATTCTTCCATTATGTAAAACTCTACTACCAAGTTTCAGTCACTTTCATCCTTAAAATCCAAGGTCAGTTCCTCTGTGAAAGTAATACAATTCCAGTCATATTTTTGTAGATCAAACACGGGCAAGAAATCATCAACTGATAGCTGCAGAGATTAGTTACTGTGGTAGCATTTTCTTTTCTTTTTAAATTAGGCAGCTTTTGTTATGGATTGCATTACTAGACAGCCAAATGCTTTGGCAGTGCTCTGCCATTAGTTGAAAACTAAAAATGTACTTAAAAAAAACCAGGTTTTAATCAGCATTAAACCCAACTGACACTGAGGCTACTAATATTTGGAAAAGCGAAGAGTTCCTAAATTTTTATTCCATCACATAAAAAGCAGAAGAGAACTGTGCTAATTTAATAGTGTGGCTGTCTTTCTTTTTTCTTTTTTTTTTTCACCCCCTTAAATTGTTACAGAGGCTGAACATCTAAAGGATACTAATGACCCACTCTGCAATCTGATCAATATAGGTGAAATAACAGGAGTGAACATTCCTCTTGTGAATGTACACACAAAATCCGCACACATCTCATGTGCAGCAGTTGAAGTATTGAAGCTGAGCAAACTGGCTTTTTTCCTTTCTTAAACTAAAAGTGAAATGCTTTAACCCTAGTGTGGAATAGAACAGAATATAAGAACACGTAAAAGTGTCAGAAAATAGAACTGTCCTTTTCCAGTTAACTATACTGCTATATATAAATCCACCACACGGGAACAATGAACAAAAGACAATTTTGTTTCCTTAAAGCTCATCTTTTTCAACTCTGCAGTAGATGTTCTGAAATTACAGATCAAAACCAGAAAATTTATAGAAAGAAGCTAAAGGAGGAATAACAGCACAAGAACTATAACAAACAAGAAAAAAATATTTCTTCAAGAACAGAGAATCATTTGGCCTTTCGACTGCTTACTGGGCGATGAATTTCAGATCAGATCCTGCTGCTACGTTTTCAGCTCTTCCCTGTGCGTGTTGGTTCAAATTAACACAACAGATTGTTCTTACTGATTCAAAATTACACGGCAATAAATTTAGGAAAATGAGGCAATTTTCATATTAAATATGCGACTTTTGTATTAAATATGAAACACTCTGAAAGCTCATAAGGCCAAAATCCTGCAAAGAGCTACATGTATGTCAGCCATGATGACCTGGAGACCCTGTATTAACAGAGCTCAGCTTAGTGATGCACTAAATTGGTATAAAGTTGGTATCTATCCTGTTGATGAGATTGCTATGGACAGATGCACCTATTGAAATGATCAGAGACACAGCTGTATCTGCAATCCACTTTTCATTAAGAGTAAAATTCCAGGGTCTTGATGGCAAGGATCAACTTAGATGAACATCTATTCAAGTTCAAACTAGTATAAATACACAGTTTACCTGTCAGCTTTATTTTAATGAAGAAATAAATAACAAACTAGTTCAGTTTTGTTATTTAGTTTTCTAAGTTTTAAGGCACGTATATTCCAAGATGCTTAAGCACACTCCTGCTAATCATCTCTCCATTTCTTAGCCCACCACGAACGCGTTCCCAGCGTAGCCCAGCACTGTGCTCACAGTTCCACTGCTACGCTGCCTAATTAACAGTTTTAAGAACTCCTTCCTTCAGAGGCTGACACAAGCATAGCAGGACAGGCAGAAGATACTCAACACTTTACATGTCCAGAGTTATGTCAAGGTTTAAGCCTAACACTAAAATCCTAAGGCTTGCACTGAACGAGACCAAGGGCAGGCACCAGTTCCTTTCTCCGGCCAACTGCATGCAGCTGCAGCTCCAGCAAAAGGACCAGGCAGACAACTGCAGGGGGGGGAGGATGATAAGACTTATCAGAGCTGTTCGTCACCACCATAAAACTCTAGAGTTGAGTTCAACATGTCCTGAAGTGATACAATTACACATGGCAAGAAAGTGGAGATCTGGATTAGTTTTACACAGCCCACATTCAGCTATCTGCTCTAGTTTTAGAACACATTAAGCGTTCAGCTAACACTTACCTATACACCCTTAAATAACATCTATTTAATACTATATAAAACAACTCAATTAATATTGTAGATAGAGCACATATGCAAAAGAATAACTACAAAAATGTATTTGAGAACCATTTAGCTCTTCTTAAATGTAGCTGCCAACTAGAAACTATTCAGTAGGAATGTATTTATAGAAGGGTTTCTTATGGATCACCCAAGGTCAAATACCATTTAGCACTATCATCAATGTGTACATGCAGTACACATAAAAATGTCACTTTGTTAAATTAGTGGATGACGCTAACTGGCAGAAGAGCAAATAATAATACAGGAGTTTTACGAAGTGATCTGCACAATCTAAAAGTAATACACAAAACAGGTTTTCATAACCACTAATGCAACGTTGCACGACCTAAAAGAGTAAGAGATCGTATCATAGAAAGCAGTGACAAATAAAAAAGTTATTTATCTTAGCATAGACAACCTAACACAAGCTTTCAACATGATACAATGAGAAGAGCACTCAGTGGATGTCTAAAGAAGGTTGCAAAAACCACTTCCCTTTGCAGATGTCTTTGCTGAAACCTACTGTGGACAGTGTATAGTTCTAGCATTCCCATTTTCATCTCTTTATCAGACCAAAGCCAGAGGAAACCCACAAAGTGCAAGCTACACATTTGATCCATGCTAATGATAGAAAGTCCTCTATAATTTTTTTTTTTTTTTAGTTTAATAGAAAAAGGATAGGGGTTACCGTGCCACACATTTCAATTTACATTTTTGAAAAATTTTGCCTTCATACCTAACTACCAGAACAAACTAAATGGCAAGTTCTCCATCTCTTAATGCCTCTGCATTGAGACCGCACGTCTTTTTCAAAGACACATTTTAATCAAACACAAATGATCATGCTCAACACCGGCATAAATAAGACAAGCATTAAGGCATACAACACAGCAAAAATCACATTAGAAAATCTAACTGTCTCTCCTGAGCCCCGCAGGGGCATGGGAGGAAAATAATCAATCAATGTATTCAGCTTCATAAAGAGTCTCCTGCTAAAGAAATGGATGGATGTGGTCAGCCATCCTGTGGTCAGGAAGGTACACAAAGAAAGTCTCTTCATTTAGAGCCACTGAATAAAGTATTCTCTTGGTAGGCAGTGGAATCGGTATCTACAGACGGACAGCTTATTACCTCAGCTTTTCACATCTTTCAAATTTGCACCATGTGTTGTAGATTAACAGTTACTTTTTTGCTTTTTATGGCTTCCCAAAAATAAAGCATGCACCAAAACGCAGAATAGCAGCTGTTTATGACTTTTTACAGTGTAAGGAAATGAATTCCACTTTGAATTCCATTCCACATTTTTAGTTTTGGTTATGTTATTTTTGGAGGATGAAATAGTGGCATTCCAGCTAGTCTCTTCAAGACGTTTTCCCTGACTCCTGGTTTCTGTTGCTGTATTTCTGCTTTTAACTGGAAACACATTTCCACTAATGATAATTCACACTGAAAGTGAACTGTTTAGTAAACAAGTAAATTTTGCAATTTGAATATGATGTTTTCATACTCAGACTGCCTAGCAGAATGTCAATACAAAATTAAAGTCCAATAGCATAAAGCAACAATACCAAAGCCCAAAAGAAAAGGCTTTTACAGGAAATACATTGCAAATTTCCTAAATAAGAATAAATAATAACTAAATAAACCTGATGTAGATCATTGTTTCATACATAGACATGTAGAATGCACAAGCTAGGAAATTTGATTGATCAGCATTATATTGTACTTGCTGTTAATTTTTGAAACAATACTTACAGAGAGATTGCAGAGAGCGAAGTGATGACCTTTACCTTAAAAAAATATGCATTTACAATCGAGCTAACACTCTCCCATGGTTTGCTAATTTGTCCAATGTATTACACAAAGTGGTCTACATTGTAAGCGTACAAAACATGTCAAAAAAACCTCAAGTGCTAAGCACCCCAGTCTCAATTTTGCAATTAGAATTTCTCCTTAGAAACATACACAGTTTCTAGTGTATCTAATCTATGTCCAAGGCAAGGGAGGCAAGAGAATAAAAGAAACACACGGTTGAGTATAAAAGCAGAGAGTGTGAAAAAGTCTACTGGGGTTAAGTATTAACCTGATGCATTTTTCAGAACAACCGTACTATTTTTAACTGCTCTTTTTTGGCCACAGGTCAAAGTTTTCCTAGCAAAATACCAAAGTGAAAATGCTGGGAGCGAAGCCCAGAGGCAGCTCTCTTTGCTTTGGCCTAGGCAAAAACTTATCTGAATCCAGTTAGATATGTAGCACTGTTTCTCACTCCCCTTCATTGACTGCTATGGCTGTCATTATGCCTCTGAACATCTATGAGAGGAGTAATACAGTACTAAAGCCTCGAGAAGAACATTTTTCGGATGTTATAGGAAATTCCTATATTCTCCACACAGCACAGGCATACATACTGTTCAGTCAGTTCCTGTATTTTTGGCCAAACAGAACTGAGTCATTTGAAAGCAGAAAAAAAAAAAAAAAAAAAAGAGAGAGAGACTCAGTGTTAAGTGCCTTGAGCAACTCTTGGAAGGACTGGGATTTTTTCTCCCCTTTTCTGTTCCTCATAACTGGGACACACTGGAAATCTCGGGACAGACTGGACTTATAAGGTTTGAAGACCCTGAAGTTCAGTGAAAATAACAGTAATAACCAAGACTGCCTCTCACTGCCTTTCCAGGGTTTGGATGTTTTAAATGGGGAAATATAACTCCCTTCCCACTCCTTCCTGAGGGCATGGATTTCTTACTAAAGGAAATTGTATTTCATACACTCACGCTGAAAAATGCTATTTGAAACAGGAGAGAGACGAATCCATTTGCCCCAATGGAAAATAAACGTGACCCCACCGGACACCCCCCCATCCCTCCCCCCCAGTTACATTTCTCCCTTAGGCGTGTCCTTTTCCTGAATTATTCCCACATCGCAGAGCAAACCCCCGCTTGACCAGAGGTTTTACCGGGGGGGTGGCGAGGATGGGGCAGGGGGTGCCCGGCAGGACACACAAAGGCAGGTACTTTGGGAAGGGACGCGCTGGGACTACGAAGGCGCGAAAGTAAAAACGGTGTAAACGATGCTGGGAGAGGGGAGGGAAAAAAAAAAAAAGGAGAAAAAAGAAAGAGGCGCTTTCCTCCCCAGATCAGATCTTTCCAGAGGCGTTTCTCACTTTTCCTCTCCCAAATACGCTGTACCGAAACTGAGAGCGGTCGGTCCCGGCGCAGTCCCCCCCACTCGCCCCAAAACAGCCCCAGAGGCCGAGGCTCCGCTCCCCGCCACCTCCCCTCAGGTGTCCGGGCGCCCCTCGCCCCCGTCGCCGGCGGCCCGGCCCGGGGCGTGGAGAGGCACCGCCCCCGGGGAAGGAGCCTTCGTCCTCCCCCAGGAAAGCTCCTCCAGGACGCGGGAGCCCTTTTCCTTCCTTCCTTCCCCCTCCCGCCCGCCCGCGGCGAGGGCAGCGCTCCCTTTGTTACCCCGCCAAGCGCTTCCCCCCGCGGCGCGGCGCGGCGCGGCCCGGCCGCCCCTCTCCCTCACCAGCAGGCTCTCCACGTTGACCGGGGAGCGCGGGTCGCGGATCATGGACTCCAGCTTCCTCTGGCGGCCCTCGAGCATCCCCGCCGCCGGCTCCAGCGCCTCCGCCGTGAGGGGAGCCGCCGACATCTTCACCGCCGGCTGCTGGCTCATCCCTCCGGCCCGCCTAGCGGCGGCGGGAGACCGGCCCCCGCTGCCGAGGAGGAGGGGACTGAGCGGGGTCGCCCGGCGGGCCCGGCGCGGGGCCTAGCGCGGCGGAGAGGCTGGGGGAAGGGCGGGGGCGGCGGCGGGCCGGGCCTGGGCAGCGAGGCGGGAGCAGAGGGCAGCGCGCCGCCGTTGGCCGCCTGGCGGCCGCCCGGACATGAAGGGCGCGGGGAAGCGGCCGCCGCTCCGCCCGGGCGCGGGGAGAGGGAGGGGAGAGGTGGGAGGGAAGGAGGGAGCGCTTCCCGCCGTGCCCCCGCCTCTCCCCCTCGCTCGGGGCGTCCCTCACCGGCCGCCGGCTCACTGCCCACTCCCTGCCGCCGGCGGGGCCATGGCACTGGCCGAACGCCCGCTGCGAGGGCGGGGAGGGAAGGGGGAACGGGCCGCCGCGGGGTCGGACTCGGGATTCCGGTTCCCTCTCGCTGGCTGCTCGGGCGGGAGCTGCGATCCCCACCGGCCTCGCCTCGCCGCTCACTCCATGGCGTGGCCGCCGCCCGCGGCGCTCTGCTGCTGCCGCTGCGCCCGCCCCCCGCTCGGCTCGGCTCGGTCCGACCCGGCCTCCGCCTCCTTCCCCGGCCCCGCGCCGCGGAGACGGCCTCCCCTACCCACAAGGCCCTGCTGCGAGCGGCGGCGCATAGCTCAGCGCTCACTCACCGCCTAACTATAACCCTGAGCTCAGCGCTCCGCCGCACCGAGGGGAGGCCCGGGACCGGGGCTGCCCCGCCGCCCTCAGAGCCCGCCGCCCGGCCGCAGCACCTAAGGTGACCCTCCCGCTTCGCCGGGCCCCGAGGCGGCCGCTGCGGGCAAGGCCCGGTGGAGAGGCCGGAGAGAGAAGGGGCCGTATGGCGACTGGGTGAATTTTGGCCGAGACTTCATTCTGCAAGCACACACACACACACACACAAAGAAAAATACAGTATACATTTGAGAAAGCGGGTGAGCAGCGTTTTGGGTAGGGCAGCAGTGCCGAGGGCATGTATGAGAGGGAGGATGGAGAGCTTGAGAGTGAGGAGCTGTGCCAGGGAACACGCAGAATTCCCTCGTTCACCCTGAGGAAGATGAACCTCCACAGGCTGTGCCAGACGGAAGGGCGGGCGTTTCCTGGGAGGCACAATGCTGTGTGTCGGACCCAGGCAAGAGCAGGCCATGGCAGGGAGGGAGCGTGCCACCGACACCTCAAGTTGTGTCTGCAGGAATGGAGGAGGCAAGCTGGATGTCAGGGACACTCCATGGGACGACGTGGTGAGGTTGTGGCCAAACTGTGGTTCCAGCAGCCTGGAGATGTGGCCACCGTCACTGGGCAGGGTGCCAGAGCCCATGGAGGTGCCATCTGCAGAGGTGGAGGGACCTCAGGGAGGAAAGGTTAACAGTTTTATTGTGTTGACTTTCAGCTGATAGCTGGATGTCAGTGAGCTGATGTCAGAAAAAACGGGCCAATATATTTAACTTGAAAGGAAAAGGAGAGGGAGTCAAAGAAAAGTAAATATGTGAGTCACTGGGATGGTTTTGAGTGAGATCACTCTGTGATATTCTGAGTCAGGGCCCTGGCGCTGAGCAGCCCCCAGCTCGAGGGAAGGTCAGGTCTGAGTATCAACCCAAACCCTGTAACTGGGTTCTGGTTTACAGTCTGCTGAATCAAAATCCCCAAACCTGACAGAAACATACAGCATGTGAATGTTGTGAAAAGTCAGATCAGGCATCATGGCTCATGCTTCTGTCACTGAACCATGTTTGTGAGTTTTCTGAAGGAATTTGTGGAAATCTGTTAGGGAGAGGCACTGTTTATTTATATCACAGGACTACTTCATCCCCAAAACAGAGTAAGATCCGCTTACTGCCACACCAATAAAAACATCACATAATTTGCTCTAACAGTTTACTTTGTGACAAATAAGTAGGTGTAACAACAAGTAGGGTTCCTACTAGGATTAGGACATGGGTACTAGTAGGGTGATGAAGTTACACGACCTAGCACATCAACCATTAAAAGCTCTAAATTACCTAAAAGAAACATGGTTTCTTCACAAGCAGCCTACTCATAGGCTGATTTCTTGTAAGCAGCATGGCAGAAATGTTTTAGTTTTTTTAAGAAGGGATTTAAAATAGGTTTGGATGAAAGACCACACGTGGGGAATGTGTCTCCAGTGATCAATAAGGAGCCCGTGCTGGGTTTTGCTCATGTCCACAGGAATCTCTGGGGTGATTTCAATGAGCTTCGAGTCGAGCACCAGGTGCTACGAAAATTTCCGCTCTCTTCTCAGTTTCCCCTTGGCTATAGGCAAGCTGCTTCTCTCTTCCTCATTTTTCTTATCTGTAAAATAAGCTTTGTAAAAACTAATCTTTACTTTATCTAGCTTATATCATTTAGTGACATTGTTCACGGTGCTATTTGAAGGACCGTAACAAAGAAATTCTTAAATAAGCATAACAGCCCTTTTTGCATACCAAAAAAAAGTGTGATTGTGACTTCAAAAGCGAGTGTGTAGAAACAGTACCTTCTTGAAATTCTTACCCAATAGATCTGTTCCTCCAGCCTTCGGGACATATTTGTTTACTGACAAAACAAGTTTTACTTTGTTACAGGGACAAATTGATATCGGCAGAGTCAGCTGAATTCCTTTGTGCAACACAAATCCTCAACGAAATCATCAGTTAAGGTCTAACAGCAGAGGCTTTATTGCTGGTTATAAGTGATTAAGTGGCAAAAAGAGTACCCAAAAAGTCACATCCTGCCCTCAGTATTTGCAAAAAACACTGGTTTAACATGCGATTTGAGCAAATTTGATATGGATGTCCTAAAGGAAAAATAGCACCACCTTCTGCGGTCTTTTTACAGTTCTACGTTTTCTGCCTATAGTGGCATATATCTCTTAGGATAACACCTGTCCCTAACAATGACCATTCTAAGGAAGAACTGTTTTTACTTGGTCTGTGTGTGGTAGTTTTGAAGTCCATTTCAGTGAATTGTCAAATGTTATTTACCATGTTGTGTAAGGCAAAGTCCAAGCCTTCCAGCGTGCGTGCTGCAGCTTTAAGCCTGTCAGTCCACAGATGGATCCTTCACCTTTCTTTCTACTCCCTGAGATGCCATTTAACTCTTCAGGTGTCTATGGCCCAAATATGTCTCAGGTGTCCTGAGGCACTTGGGAATTTGCTGTCGACCATTTTCAGAACTGGCTGCCTTTTTACAACTGGATTTGTGAGAAATTGGTAAACGGGGCTTATTGGTTAAAAATCACCAGCTTCAGGCCATTCCTTTAGGGTACTTCCATAGGGATCAAGCCTTCTCAGGAAGAAGAGGGATTTGGCTCTGGACTTCAGGCACACTTTAACTACTAGCTATTGCAAAAGATTAAAAAGGAGACAAGCTATCCATCTGTGCATCTGTTTTAGGAGAAAAGGCTGCTATGTTTTTAGCACTTGCTGCTGGCTAATTAAGGCTTTTTCAAATCCTCCTCTGCGGCTCCCACTCTCTGGATGTATTGTATGGAGAGCATAAGAGCACTATAGATGGGGGAGTTGTTTCTGGTAATTGGTAGGGTCTCTAAAATTTAAGTGTAGTGTTTCATGTGGGTCTGGTCCATTTTTTGTGATTTGCATATGGGAAAACATGCATAGAAAAGTTAAGTGAGTTGCTGATGACCTCATGGTCTGTCTCTGCCTAGAGACATGAATTGACTCTCATCCTGAATGACAAGCAAATTGTGACAGCAGAGTAGGAAGGACAAAAAAGCCAAATAGTCCAAGCAAATACACAGTCTTTGAAAGCTGCCGAAATTAGCCATGTCAAACTGCTACAGGCAAAGGTGCATAACTATTGTCCCTCCCTGCTGGGGCATCCAGGACGCCACGATGACAGTTTGGACGTCACAGTCGATCATTGTTGTTGTGATGGAAATAGGACAAGCGGTGGTTTTTTTAGGTAATGAGGTCTTGAGACTTTGGAGGTTGTAGCTAAAGATTGTCATTCTACCTTCAGAAAGTAATTTACATTTACTTAACTAGCATAAGGGTTTCTTTATTTTTAGCTTCATAAATATGAAATAGGGACAGAAAGGAATGTAAGTGTATTGTGTTGTTTGGTTTTTTTTTAATTTTCCTTTCTTATATGCTAGTGTTTAATCAATCTAAGGGTTAATAAATGATTTTTCTGGATTAAAATAAACCCTTTTTTTCTTCACTTTAGGTTAATGAAAACAGACAGGAAAAAAGATAGATGACTTCTGTATCTGGGAGATTTATAAGCACGTTTTTAAAGGAGTTGCAAAAAGTCAGCCACAGTCGTCGTCATTGTTGATTTTCTGATTCCAGTGTTGTCTTGGTGCAAATATTATAGTTATGTAAAGTCCACAAAAACCCCCATTTTTTAACATTCTTTCATTTAATTCATGGTGCAGCATCTGTTGCATTGCAACTAGCGGCTTTAAATACAAGCAGGTTTTCAAACCCCATGTATTTCCAAACCAGCCCTCAGTAAGAATGACACTACCACATCAATCACTAGCACAGGCCCGCTATAAAATTACAAAACCACTCAGCCATCTGTATACTTAAATGCAAACCAAAGTAATCAAGCAAATGTTAAAGAAAATATCTTCATATAGTAAACTTTATTGGTAAAGGCCTACATCTACTTGAGAAGGGATATATTTTTGTCTCCGACAGGTATGCCAGGTGTCATTGCTTCCCACTCTTTCAAACAGCACGTCCTGCTATATAGCTGATAAATGCAGAATCATGGAATGGTTTGGGTTGGAAGGGACCTTAAAGATCACCTAGTTCCAACCCTCCTGCCATGGGCAGGGACACCTCCCACTAGACCAGGCTGCTCAAAGCCCCTGGTGCTGTCTGTGCTGTGTTGAGTTCAGTATCTTGAACACAAATACCAGAGGATCAAGAAAAGGGGGTGTGAAACAAAAGTGGCTGCATAATGCCTGGGTGTGTCCTGATAATGCAGGACTTGGTCTCTGCCTGTCTTTCTTTTAATTGGTTTCATAATTCTCCCCAGCTAACTAACATTCCTTTTGTTAAGAAGGTAGTTTCGTCGTTTCTTGGATGCATCAGGAAGACAGAAGTGAAACTGTGAATCTAGGTTAATTGAAATGCTTACGTGATGTTGATGTGCCAGATTCTCTGCTGTAAATCTCAGGAGGAATCTTGCAGTGAGCGTAGCTTGGAGAGTAAGGACAAAGTGACCTCAAGTTTTCCTTTGCTGCTTTCTACATTTAGGCTAAGTTTGGGGCTGTACAGCCCATAGGTGTAAGTTACAGTGGTTCGAGGGGCTGCTCTGATTTATGAAATCCTCCCCATTGTGCTGTCAGTACGCTGCTTATACCTCACAGTACCTTGGAGCAGAGCAGCGTGTCTGCCACTCTTATGTCTGCTGCGGGCATTATCTCCAGCACTTCCTTTGTGTGACATGTGGTAAAGGTTGCAAAATTGGAAGCGTGCAGGGTACAAAGCTGCTGGTCCCTCAGATGTGCTGGCCATAGCTTCTCAAAGCTCTTTCTGCCTCCTTTTGATTCTGATAAAGGGATTGAGGATTCATTCAGTCCCGTCACTTCCGGGCCTGTAATACTTATCTCTTCCAGTAAACACGTACCCATATGAACAGAAGCATTTCTGATAGTTTATTCTGGATTTAAGATAAAACATTTAAATACCTTCTTCCCCAAATGGAACCCAAAGAATTGGGCAATTAGGCTCCTCATAGAAAAACTGAGGAGAATCAGACATTTTAGAAAGGAGTGCCCAGCTGCATACTGAACAGTTGTTCTAAGAAGTGTGCCCAGAATCCTGTGTTTTCACAGATGATACGTAATCTGAACCAGCATGTCCACCCTGATCCGATGTGGAATTCTGCAGTAGAGTGAGAACCCATGTATGAATTCTCCTTTCTCTGTCCTGTGCCAATTCATGCTGCATATTCCACCTCCAAATAAAGTTCCTAGCCGCTGTTTTGCAGGTTTGTGTGTGGTTTTGCCTCTTTAAGGATGCATTCTGCTGAAGCAGTCTTTATGCAGTAAAAATGCAATAAGAAGATAAAGAGACCCAGGAAGAAAATGCTCTCTAGTTTACTGATGAGGATGGAGGGGGAGGTAGATAGCAAACTTAGCGACCTTCACAGGCTATTGAAAAGAGTATCTTTGGATTGCAATCTTGGATTTTGGTATAAGAACCATTGTAGACACCTAATAAATCCTTCTTTTGATCTGGCCTTTAGCCATGAGTATGCAGGAACTGGCTTGTAAAGTGACAGTAAAACCCTGGGCACTGAACACTCCCTGCAATTAGGGGGAAATGCCAGTAGAAGATGACTTGTCTAGAACAAGCTATATAAAGATGATTATTGCTGTAGTTCTGTGTGCATCTCTGAATACCCACATTATGTGTCTCCGTATTAGCACTGTCATTCCTACGATCTGCTTTTCATCAAGACTTAGCTACTGTTAATTGTGGGGAAAACAAGCCAGTCCAGCTGATACTGGGGTGTAAACATCTATGGTTGCTGTGCCTGCTCTTGGGGAACTTGCAGGGGCTGTTAAATAGGAATAAGAACAATCATGAGTGCACTAGTGAAGTCATAGCTTTGCAGATAAGGGTTTACGCTCTTGGAGAAGTTACATCATTTTGTATTTAAACAAATCAGAGTTGAGCAGCAAAGTAAACGCTCAGCACAGAGAACATGTCCGGGAACACTGTATTTTTTCTTCCTGATGATTGGAAAAAATATGATTTTCCTATTTCTCCTCATTTTGTCCAACAAGAAGGACAGTCCTGTTTAACAACTGTTATTACTAGACTTGACTCTCAAATAGTAAATGGGACGATGGTGTGAAGAGGCTTGCATAGAGGTGATGTCAGTTTTGCCCCAGTCCAAATTAATACTTCGTCTAGGCCTTGGTGATGGGTGATGATGTTAAAGCAAAACACTATGTGGGTAAGCGGAATTAAAGTATGAAAATGAAAACTGTCATAGAAGTGGCAGTTACAACCAAATCAGAAGAAAAGCTTTGAAGATTTTAATAAATTCGGTGTCAGATAAGCATCAGAATTCTGGGATTACTAAAACTACATCTCAATTTCAATAACAAGTGATTTTCAAATAAATTACTATTGCCAGCATGATGCCATATGATTGAAAATAGCAAGTATAGGTCTGTATCTTAAAAGGAGACAAATATGACAGTTTTCAAACTCCTTCTGTGACCTCAGTAGCATACAAAGTTTAAAAGCACATTTCTAGCAAATAACAAAGATACAGAAGAAAACAGGAAACAGCTTAAATGTACATCATACTGGACTAATCACAGCAAAAAAAAGTGCAGCTAATCTCATTTAGCTTGTCTTCAGTAAATAATTTGATATGGTAAGGCTGGAGTTAATGGGAATTATTAAGGGAACTTTTCATGTACATTCTTTGTAGGAGATCCATCTATAAAACATCCCGGAGAGTAACATACAAAGAACTGACTATAGATAGGACAGCAATGCCTTATGGGATGAAATAGGAGGGTATTAGTTGAATCATTGGAGATGTGGATTGGTAGGAATTAAGAGGACCAGGCTCAGTCCTTCTTGTTTAACATTTTGAAGTTAGAACCTTTTTGTTTACCAGCATGAAACCAAGGAGTGTGCCAATGATGTTTGCTGTTTGCACAGAGACAGAAGACAACATCAATAGAGGGTAGAGGGTTGGGATATTGCTTGGAAGATCTGGATCATCTCAATGGCAGGAATAATAGAAATAGGATATAATTGAATGGCACAGTCTATAGAGGGATGTGCCCTTGGGAACTAGTAAGAAATTCTGATATAATGTGGGAACTTATCGTTTGGAAACAGCTGAGGATAAATAGTTCAGGTTTCCATTAATTGATGGAAATATGGAAATAAAAAAAAAAAGGTAAATGGTATTAAAATTTAACAAAGATACTCAAGTAAGATAGGGTAAGGGCAAGAGCAAGTAAAAACACTGCCGGAACATAAAAGAGTTCTATTTATCTGTATTGAAGGAGAGGAACTAAAATTGGGCATCAGGCAGAGATAAAGGAACAAGGCAGCCTGTTTTATGTGAGGTCACTTGAATAACTCAATTTGGTAAATCCAGTGGAGGGGTGACTAAGAATACGGTGGCTTCTGTAGATACACCAAAGAAGCAAAGACCAAAGAGACCGAGAGCTCTGTACATTACAGAACAGTGCTGGCAGAAGAACGTGTGTGTGTAAACTGGCCACAAATAGACTTGGATGGGAAATAATAAAATTTCTAGCTATAAATGATGCGTAAAGGCAGCAAGAAAATAACCACCTGCAGCGTGGTCAGTGCATTTTGAAAGGGTTGTACCATGTGGTGATGGGCATTGTAGGGACTGGAGTTGGGAGCCCTCAACGTTGTTCTCAGTTCTTTGTGGCTACAGAGATAGTAGTTTGTAAGAAGTGTAGTGCAGCCTGGATGAAAGTGAAACCAAGCTATTTCATGACCAGTTAAAGACTTTGTGGAGGTTGCATTTTTGTTCAAACCCCACAGTGAATATAATAAAAAACAGACCAGTTTGGACCTAACCAAACTGGCTGTTTTTCCTTGCTGAAAGAAAATAACCTGGAGGTATTTCTTTGCGTGGACCATTAAATGTTCTGTTTGACCCAATGTAGAATATTTGCTCTGGATGTTTGAAAGAAGAGAGGCGGTCTGGGCTTTTTATCTCATAGTGTGGAGATGCTTTGGATAAGGAAATCCTACTTTTGTCTAAGGGAATTTGAAGTAGAGTTCTACTTCTTAGGAAGCTGTCAGAGGACTGGGGATCCCTGAAGTGGGAGAAAGGGGAAATTCTTCCTGACGCTGAAGCTGTTGCCCTGCACAAAGGCACCGAGTTCGTTGGGTCAGCGAGGAGGAGCATGAGAATCATGGCTTCCCGCCCCGGGAACCAGTGCGATCCCTTGGGAGGTGTGTCCCCATCCCTCTCCATCTGGACAAAATCAAAGTGGTAGCAGGAAGGACTGAGCCTGCCTCAAAATAGCCTCTGCTAAGGGGTCTCTGCCACCTAAGTAAATGCTCTGATCGTTGAGCTGTTGGGTAATTGGGGACTTTCCTCCAACAGAGTTTATCCCCTCCTTTGTTTTTTTCCAGCCAAAACTATTCAGCAAATTTGAAGCAAATAGTTTAGACATGACTGAAACCACATTTTCCGGGGAATTAACTATGAAAATAAATAAATAAATCATCCAACTCTAACTATTGCCATTTTTAAAATCTATGCTGCTTCGTTTCCACGTAAATTAAAGCATTTTTATCTTTAAGTATAAAGAGTTTGACCCATCTACCCATCCAGGGTAATAAATTAGGGCTCATTAATTATGCTATTCTGAGGCACAAGAGGCACTTACAACTAATGCTTATTTCTTCAGCTTACCCGTTTTTTCCTCTCTTTGCATCCCCTTTCATCCGTTCAGCCCCAACTGTTGGTCCCTGTAGGAGGGGGGACTCTTCACTACTAAATTTTCACTCTTTTCTAGTCACTGAGCATACTGCTAACTTGTTGATTGTTTAAATAGATTATGCCGTGCCACAAAGTACAAGCAAAATCATAGGAAACAAAAAAAAAAAAAAAAAATAAAATTTCTAGCTGGAGTTGATAAAAGTGTAGGAAATGTTACAGTAAAACAGAATTCCAGCTCCAAATGGATGTGACGCTGCCTGCACAGTGGCAGCATAAAGAGAGATTTCACTTCAGAATAGAACAAAATTTGTGTTTTTCAGAATTTTCCGAGCAGCTGTCCAAGGTTTTCCCCACGACAGGTATTGCAGGCAGGCAGGCAGCTGCAGAGCTGGCACTGCCACAGTGTAGACCCCCTGATCTTCCAAGACCTGGAAGCCCTTGAAATTGGGCCATCAAAAAGACTTGAGTGGATCATGTCTGATGTGCTGGAAGGAAAGCAGCAGCTCTGGATCTGGCAAGGGGGGAAGCTGTTTGCTTTCCACCAAGTTGGAATTTTACCGCAGCAAATTGTTCAACCAGCAGATTTCTGATCAGCTCGCGTGGACCTTGTGGCACACCGGCGTTGTGTCACATCTTTCCACATCAGTAGTTTCCAAACACTTTCCCTAGTCCATGGGAAGTGGCCCTACGATATATTCTTTCCAGCGTTTTCAATTACTGTGTGATGCTGAGTGTAGTTTGCAGCTGGCCAGAAATGTGCAGTGGCGGTTTGTCGACGCAGCAGCCGGTGGAAGGATGGTTGCAGACACCCCTCTAGTGGCCCTGCAGCCTCTGGGAAGCCAGCGAGCAGCTCTGGCCGTCCCCAGGCTCAGCGTGGACACTGGCGTGTCGATATAGTTGGGTCTTTGCATCCTGTGCACTTCAGTCAGTGTGGGTCTTGGGACCGGTCCGGCATAACTGGATGAGAAATAGTGGGTCATTTCTCCCTCTTTTCCCTTTCATCAAGGTTGCCCTTGAAGCTCCACATCAGTTCAGGCTGTTTTGAGTGTTCATTGCACGCGAACCGCAATGCTGGAACAACGTACCCATCTCAGTTCCTCTCTGGCCACTGTAAAAAAGATGTGCTGGGAGATGAAAAAGGGCTGGGGAAAGGGTTAATCTGATCTCTAAGCTTTTTTAAATGTCAGATTATTTGACAGAGAGAGGGAACGATTTTGTCATCATTGAAAAAAACGCAAGTTATACTGAAGATTAATCAAATGTTTCAGATTTTCCTGTCTCACAATACAAGACTGATAGGATACCAAAAGAAAAAAAAGCCACTGTATGTAAACAAACATAAGGAACATTTACTTGTACATTCGTACACTTTGGCTTCTCAAATGAAATTGTCAACAAGCTGCTAATTTTGATTATGTGTTTGGAACATTGAATTTATTTTGCCATTTAATTTCTTAAGGGACACGCAGTAAAGATTGAGAGCATCAATAAGCCCTGGGGCAGCGTCTTTCAAGACAGCAGAGAGCTTTCCAGTGCTGTCTTCAGAGAGGACGCTCTCCTGGGGAACGTGGGAGGACCGAGCACTGACTGCGATTGCTTCACGAAGCACAATGGAAGTCCAAGAACTGCCCTTGATGTTGCTGAGGTTTGTAGGACAAGCGTCCTGTGGTAGGCTCTCAGGAGTTGCGGCGGAGCAGAACTGGTAGGAGTTTGCAGAGGAGATCAAGGCAGTCACCCCTTGTTTGCACATGGGCACAGCAGAGAGGACTGATTTGTCCCGCGACAGCAAGGTGCCCGATGGCAGTGGGATGTGGTGTTGAACGGTTATATGGGTTTATACATAAGTAAAGCTGTCCCTAGAGGACAGCCCACACTAAGATTCTCTCTATCTGGAAACAGAAACCCCAAATCTCAACCTTCTGATAATCATAGTTCTGTATCTCAGCAATTTGTCTGTACTCCCAGCATTACCATTGTGAATCTATTATTACTTTTAAACTGAGAGTTATCCATGCGAAATATGGAAGTGTGACAATTCAGTTCCAAGTATAATTTATTCGGCTTACTTGTGCCCATTCCAAAGCCACCATTTGCTGTCAATAAAGCACACGGCTGAATGACTATTTCTAGTTGAACCTTGATTTTGTTAAGCTGATCAGAAGTGATTAATTGAATGAACAGACACCATCCTGATCAGTTTTTGATTTCAAAGGTGACAAAAAACCTTTTTAAGTGGCATTGGGGGGGGATTTATTTTTCCCTTTACAGCTGTATAATTTTCTTTCCAAATCATAATCGCCGTTTTGCAGACTTCCTGCGCTATCTCATAAAAATAGCTCCCACTTGTCGATTTAAGAACTGGCCATTGGCATAAAGCCAGCAGAGGGAGCATAAACGCCTGAGAAGTTTTCAGGCAACATCTATGTAAACAATTATTGTTGTCTTGTTTTCATTTCTAGGCAACAGATCCTGAGAGACACATACATAGCATACAGGCAATATCTGGACAGCCTTCCAACCCCTTCTGTCTGGAGTGTAACAGTATATTTTCTCCACATATAAAGGAATGATATTTTACAGATTGGGAATAAAAGATATTTTCATGTGGAAGATACTTGGTTTTAAGAACCTACGAAGCGATCATTTAATATCACAAATTGAAATCCTTTTTAAAAAGTAGTAAGATGCCTGAGCTTCAATCTGCAGTAAATTTTTAATAGTCTGGAGTATTTCAGACTGGAAGAAACATATAATTAAATATACAGTAATCCATATTTTCCTTTTGTGCTATTGGGTGACCCAGGGCTGGCAGTGTTTTTGATACTTTCCAAACAAATCAAAACCACTGATCTGTGCATTGAGACTGCCAACCTATGGGCCAACTTTGGCAATCGAAAGACTGACATTTGTATTTATCCCTTCATTCAGTTCTCCAAGAAAAATCTGCAGTTAAGACTCATTTGATCTCCAAAGAAAGGCAATGCTAATGTTTTCACAGCATTTTCCTTCTGTTTTCAAACCTCTGATCACAGGTAGAATTGATCCTGAAGTTCTTGAGGCAAATCTGTGCATTTCCCTCTTGAATATTCTCCCAGGATGGGATCATTTTGTATCATTTCAAAGGTGTTTGTTTTCTCTTCAGCTGTATAAGGACAGAAATCATTATCTCCAGTAGCTTCTCCCCAGTTTGAAAGCCTTGCACGCATTGCTGGGCAGTTAAGGTTGAATCTAACACCAGGGTAATTGTTGCAACGAGAAATTGTTTCTTTCACAAAACTAAAGTATTAATCGGCATTGGCGATGAGAACATTGCTTGATAAAAAGGTTCTTGGAGGATTTTTGGGGAGTAGCATTATCAAGTAAATCACGGTTCTCTGACTACTGTGCAACCTGCTTAATGTCTCCCCTCATTCCAGACACCATGCTAGATTTTACCTCTTGCAATATTCAGTGGGATGTTTCACACAGGTACCATTGTTCAAGAACTTCTTTTCTCCTGCTCGTAAAGAAAATAAAGAGGTAGGTAACTGCCTGCAAACAGCTACTGCTGCAAATAATGAAGGGAAATTCTCCCTTTGCTGATGTTTCCAGATCCAGAATTCTTCTGTTGGAATCCCAGCTGTCTCTCAAATATTTTGGTCACGCTAAATCTCAGCCAGAAATCTTGATCGTTAGAGAAGTCTGTATCTAGCTTCAACCTTAACCGTCAATTACTGGTATAATAAACGTGGGGCCAATTGACCTTGTTTTACTCTTCAAGTTTGCAGGTATTTGCTTCTTCAGTTGTGCTTAAAGGTCTGGGCCCATCTCTAATTTACAATCCCCTTTAAAACTTCATTATCTAAATAAATTCTGAAATGTTTTTACCAGACTTTGAACTTTTCTTCTGACAGATAACTTTTATTTTCACATTTGGAAATGAACTCATTTAATGTTGAGGTCACAGTTCGTGCACACAAATGTTACCCTAGGTTTAGGAGCCAGCAAGCCTCTTAAGAATTTTTGTGCCTTGTAATTAAAATATATATAAAAACAGGTTTTCCCTTTCTGAGCTTGCTGAAACTTTATAGCTGATCTGACAGCTTCTTAATTTGCACGAAAAATTTTATCAATTTTTATTTCATTTTTCATGACATGCAATTTGGCTGCACATTAGAGGAGGAACAACTATGGCCGTAACCTGCTTGTGACACTTTTATGGTTACAGAAGGGGAAAAAAAATGAAGAAAAAAAATAGTGCCTTGGCAAATGGCAGCTGCAACACCAAAATTGCTTGTCTGTCTGGAAAAGAATATTGCATTATCTAAAAGCAATTCTGTGCAGGATTTGCGTTAGAATCTACAAAAGACTGAAAGCAAAACTGTTCCGGGAACTTGACTAGCTTCTTGCAGATTTTTAGATTCCTGAAGTTTTCATTTGAAGTGCCAAGTTCTGCTTTTGAAGAAGGATGCTGTGAAGTATTAGAGGCCTAATAAGAGTCAGTAAAAGGCTAACTATGCCCTAAGCTTGTACCTTTTGAATTTGCTGTTAAAACTTCTAGGATCATCTCCCATGGCCCCATCGCTTGATGGAGGGCGATTACAAGCACTGCCTCATTCACGGATCACGTTGGGAGATGGTACCGTGAGCCCACGTAGATGCAGCCGGTGTCCAGACAGCGCGGCTGTAGGCCCTTGGATAATCCACCATTGGACTGCAGTGGGATGAAAGGAAGGGAAGGAACCACGTATGTGGGAGATATGGAGACAATCAGGCTTCTCTTTCTCTCCAAGCATCATTAAGATTTCCTGCTGAAGACATACCATGTTTTTTTACAAATGAGTATCCCAATCGTTCAGCAAACATCTATGTGAGGAGCCTCATGTAGATTTATATAAGCCACACACAACTAAGTATAATTTATGTGATTTTAACCTCAACACACTTCTCACAAATTACCGTTGGCAGATCAGAAGTGGAACCAAAAACAGTAGATTCCTGCTCCGGATACACACTTCAGCAGTTACTCAGGCCCCAGCAGCGTGGCAGAGGCAGCATCTACACCAAGATGGTTCAAACACACCAGAGTGTAAAGCTTGCAGTCAGCTCCAGCTCCTGGGGACCAGCCGATTGCCCAGCAGCAGGCTGACTTCCCTGCCGAAAACTACAAGGGCTACACAGACTTTTGCAATCAGTGTAATTTAATTATCCTTATAAATGAGGCTCCTCACACACAACAAAAAGATTATTCAAAATGAAGGAATGTGCTGTCTTTTAAGTGCTTTCCAAAAGATAATAATTTAAAGCAATCTTCTTTCTTCTTTACAAATCACATTATTTAAAAAACTGCAATTCGCATCTGAAAACTCTGAGTAATTTCCCATACCAGATAAGGTCTAAACTGGCAACTTGTGGCATTTGTTCCAGTTACAGAGTCAGCAAAACCACACCATTTTATAATTACAGATCCTGGCTGTTGCTATTGCCAATTAATGCATTTAGATGCTCAGCCACTCTTATTGAAGGAAAGACAAAAACATTATTGGAGCTTTTTAATTTATTACAGACTCCTCAAACAGATGAGGAAAGTGCTTACGCACACAAATATGCTGGAAAATGGACAGATATGGACTCAATAGAAATACTTTCATATTAATAGCCTTTCAGAAAAAAACCAAGCATTATTATATAAATTCAGAGTAAGGTCCTATCA
Source organism: Fratercula arctica (assembly GCA_947846985.1). NCBI lineage: Eukaryota > Metazoa > Chordata > Aves > Charadriiformes > Alcidae > Fratercula > Fratercula arctica. Next base: position 109,228,354 of record CANTUZ010000003.1, read on the forward strand.
CATTTGCCTTTTAAGTGAGCTCGTAACTTGTATTTAAGTTCAGCATCACTCAGGAACTTTTCCTCCAGTCCAAGTCTAATCTTTTCAGCTAGTTTGCATACTGAGCTCATACAGTATGTTATTTTCCAGTATCACAAGTGGATAATACTGTAAGTATCCAAGGAGTAACAACAAAGTGGCTTAATCCTCAAAAGTCCATTTGTTCCACTGAAGGTACACTATGAAAACAGTAAATGTATTTAAGAAAATAATTATAACTGTCATATTACAGCTTTTCCCATTTCACTGTGAAAATCGTGTAGCTTGAAGTTAAAAACCAGAATCTCTAGAGATTTGTTCAAAATGAAACATCCTAATGTTTCAATTAAATAAAATATGTTCTGCTTTTGAAGACAGACTGCCTTAATATATACAAGACGGTTTCACTTTACAGATACTAAAGATGTAGTTCTAAAGTATTTTAAGTATTTTATAAAGCTAAAGCCACAAAGAGATCACGGTACTAGGCTAATGCTATGCCGTAAACTCTAGAACTGGAAGGGACCTATTTAAAGTTATTGATCATCATGTTTCTTCTGAAAATTGCTATGGTATTGTGGCATCACAAGAATCAGATCTAACTGCTACCTACCAGCACCACATATGACAGATTTAAAATTTTCACATCGGCTTTAATGTTTGTAGTTACCCAGTGAATTCAAGCAAAGACAACCCAACACGTTTCATTAGACTGACCGATTAGACTATTTAATATTTTTATAAGCTTATTTTATTTCTTTGCTGTACAAAGGCAGAAATGCAATCCATCTCAATAAATCTACATCAGTAACTACCTAAACATGATACACATATATACAAAGAGGCCAATTAACTTACTTCAGTGTTGATACCATAGTTCATGCAGAGCTGGATGCAAACAATGCAAACAGCATCTACACAGTGTAAGGCGTAACTCTCGTGATATTTACATCTTGTTCCTTATAGCGAACATTTCTGATACACCAGTTTGTTACATTTGTAGTTGACAATCCTGCTTAGTAGTAGTGCAGCCTCAGAACTGAAAAGTGCATTTCTTTATTATATACATTCTCATTAGGATTGCAGACTGTTCCAGAAATAGTTTGCAAATATTCATTTTCAGAAGGAATCCATTGCCTGTGTTTGCCGTCAATTAAAATTATTTCATAAGCTAAAAATACCATTTTTCCAAAGCTCTGTAGATCACATGCAATTATGAAAACAAAGCTCCTAAAAGCAACTCCAGGAACATCATCTTCTGACTTGGGAAGATAAGCAATCCTGTGAAAGCACTCAACCAACCCACTCCTGTTTTAGATTTAAAACACTTTGGAACATTTCAGGTTAGTAAGTTTGCAGATCCAAGCAGCTTTGAACAAGCTCTATAACACAGATATTTACATTCTGTATTAGATTTTTGAGTTGTAATTAATCTGTCATCTCAGGTGGTTTGGTTTTTTTCTTCCCCCGGAGATCTCACTTTGACAGGAAAGTCAAAAAAGGAAAACGATTACTGTCATTGTAAGAAATATAATTCTGAGTCATTTCGCAAGCAAAATAAAGGAAAAAAAATGCTTAAGACTAAAAAGTCAACTCTTCCCCTCAACCATAAAGCAGCATTACTAAAAATAATTTATCTTTAGTGTTCTGAGCTACTGCAATTCCCGCCACATTTATTTTTAAACCACAACACCCTACAGCATTGGGGCTACTGAGAGATTATAATTCAGCCAGTCTTGTTTTAGGAGCTCAAAATACCTTATCTCCTCTTCTGCCTGCCCTCCCTTAGACAGTAACGAGCAAGAGCAGCACACTCTTGTTTGAAACAGCATCTTGACTCTCATAACAAGAATTTCAGCTGAGCTGCTGGACTCCACAGTGAGGCAGCTGAGAACTGATACGCACTGTTCCATCTGCAGAGCCCAGCTCCGGCAGGAAACCAGTAAGGAGCAAAGGAAGGAAAGGGGTCGGGAAACAAGAGTGCAGTGCTATGTGTGCACGTGCCTGACTGACCTCCTGCTGTTGTGAGGTAACACAACAGCACAGACTTCCTCTTTCAGGCGTTTCCTGTACTCCCACACATCTTGGCCTACAAACTATGCCCAGAAAATTATACTTGTACAGTAGTTTTCAACTTTATCAGAATGGTATGATGGTCTATAAAAAACATATATGAGAATAAAAATGTAATTGTAAGGCACTACCTTCATCAGGAGGAACTGACGGCTCAGTTTCAGAAGTGACAGTATCAGTATCTTCAAAAGTTTTGGCACCTGGCTTCTCTTGTTCCACCTCACACAGATAGACATCAATGGGTCCCTTCGTGCTCTTCACATGTACTTCTATGCAATCCTGTAAAACAGCGACTTGCATATAAGCCAAGGAACAAATCTTACACAAGAGTTACCTACTTTTGCAGGTATTTTAAAACCAATAGATCAATAGATTAAGAGAACAAATACAGGAATGACATAACTATTTGAAATTGTTAGTTCTACATAAATTATGACTATTACATAGATTTGTAGGGCAATTATTTAACACCATTAAGCTAACAAAGTTTCATTTTTGATTGAAATGCACCTCACGAATCTTTGTTTACTCTTTTTACTGACCTTTTCATATGTGACCAAGATTTACCATATGTTTAGTGAAAGTAATGAAATCTAAAACTTGACAAGTCAATGTTATGGATCAGAAAACAAATCAAAGCACAGAGCAGCTTTAATAATATGGTGAAGCAACTAAACCATGTTACTTTTACTGCTTTCCTTCAGCAGACATCACATGCCAAGGCACAGAGCAAGTAAAATTTAATGGGCAACAGAGAGAAGATTCTGTTCTAAGTACAGCTTTTTAAATCCTGCTTTCTTTTGCTTCAGGAAGCCTCTGAAATCTTATCTTTTTCACCTCCACAGGATGAGTGCCAGCTCCTTTTACCAGTGAACACACTGGAGATCTATGCACTGAATGTAAGTTTTCTGGTTCTACTGATTCATATCTCCTTTTCCTACAGCATCACCTCCCTCTCTATGCACACAGCAGGGCAAATTTGATGACTACACAATTATGAACATAATAAAAATGCACACACACAAGGAAAACAGAATTAAAGCTCCATTTGTTATCTTAAGCTTACTTCCAGCACTTCCTCTCTTTCACAGCACTACTCTAAACAGTGGGTTCCCAATATATAGGCCCTGATGCAGGTGCAGTGTGACTGGGTGCAGAGGGCAAAGTACGGCTCTTCTGAATGACCTGAATGGGAGGATGCATGATGTACCATGAGGTGAGGACAGGGCACAGCCCATCACCTCCATGAAAAAAATCCATCTTGGCACGATCTACTGGAGTGCCAAAACATTTTTTGTCAACCATACTGTGCATTTCATAGGTTAATATTATAGTAACAATAGCTGTCTACTCATTAAGCAGTGAGACAGCATTTACATGCTGTTAAGATCATTATCAAATCATGCTTAGTGCTTTGTTTGGTTAGATTTACAATTTTTGTAAATTTTAGTACACAAACAATAACAGCTCTTTGGAGGTTTCATTATGCTAGTAATGATCAAACAAACTGATAGTGGAAATAAGTAACATTTATTACAGCTGTTCCATTCTCTCCAGCAAAACCAAATAAACATGTCTGAGTTTTTGTTAACAGTTTAGGTAAACAAAAAAATACTGAAAATAAGTTTCTTAGACTATTATCCCTACAGCTTTATTTAGTGGGACACAAGTACAATAAAGTGCCAATATTTGCTATACATGACAAAAACTGGAAGACAATTACTGATTGCTGCTGCAAAATAAAGTTTGAGAACTTTTGTTCCCTTAAGACAGGAATTTATAAAACTTACTTCTTTAGGAATTGGTATTTCCAATTTGGTTTCCTCTGGAGCTTTGATTGCAATCACAATCTGTTCTTGAAATGCCTGAATGCTACGGATATCTTGATATGTCACATAAGCTAGTGTATACATTGGTCAAGGATTCTGTGAAGTAACATGCTAATGGGCAGAAGCAAAGAATATGATGTTAAGATATGCTGAAGCAGGATACCAGCTTAAGAAAAAAGGTAAATAGTTCATCTGCGGTTAATACTAGCTTTGTAAAATTAAGTATTGGCTAACAAGAGGAAAACCATTTTTCTTTATTTCTAGGAAGGAAAAAGCTTTAAAAAATAAAAATTGCGACATTCAGTATTAAAAACCAAACACATTTGACAAACTGTTTTCACAGATGCTGCCATAAGTCTATAAAGCAGAGGGAATGCTGCCCTTGAAAAAGTACTTCTTTGTTTTGTAATAAATATGCACGGAAATAACTCCTTGGAAAACTACGGAATTATTTTCTTAACAAGAAAAGGTAAGGTGTAATGAAAAGTTATTTTGAAATCATACAGAAAATGGTCTCATTTCATTTGAGCACAGACCTTAACATTCTGCCAGACAAGGCAGCCAAGTAATATTTTATTGTAACCCAAAGTCAAAATCCAACATTTATGTCATATTAGAAGAAATTCCTTTCCTGTTATCAAAACCCATATGAAAGATAAGACTGCACTGGAACCTCTCCCAAGAGAGAGAACAGTATTAGGACAGAACCAACATACCATTGTCTCTTCTCCGCAACAGGCCACTAGGACTCTGTTTTGGGTCCTCTTTCCCATCTCACTAAGCAACTCAAGTCAAGCCCTGCCCCTGAGACAACTTGACTCTATAATGGAGAGAACAAGGTGATGGTCAGGGTACTAAGACTATTCCATTCTTCTGCAGAGAAAAGCTCACACAAGTAGCACTGCTCTGAGAACAGGCTAGATTGTGCATAATACTGCAAAGCGGGGCACATGACTAGTATATACGAACATAAAACAACCAATAAGTTTCCTATTATAAAACTCATTATCAATTATTACTGCATACCTGTTGTATCAGCCTACACCTATTACGAGATACCCAAGTACTTTCAACCAAAGCCACATGCTAAAGTTGCAAGAGTTAAAAGGATATTTTGCATTTTCTTTGTCTTCTGTTAGTTCAAATAACTGATGAGCACAATCCTTGATTAACTCATCCAGAGCTTCTTCCATGGCTGATAAGTCAGAAAGTTCATCTTTAAGGTTTTGCTGCTCTGGTGCTTTTCCAAAAACTTGGTCACGATTAGAACCTCTAGAAGAATATGAAAGTTGTCTAGTATGTTTATATAAATAAGAGCCTGTTTATTGAACACAAAGTATACCAACAGAAAACAACAAGGAACTCTGGCATCCTTTACTCCGCTGAAATATGCTTTGTTGTGCTTTTGCACTTGATACTTTTTAATATTGTAATTCAGATAGCCTAAGGATACAGAAGAACAAAATATTTTTATTTATTAAAAGTAATTCAATATACTTAAAAATACTTTCAAAGTTATAACAATTTTGAGCTATGTTTAATTGTTTCAGAAATTAGAAGTTTCAAAGCCAACTCACACCCACTGGATAAGATTCTTAGATCTTTTCTGAATTAAGTGGATTCCATCCAACACATTGGTGATGTCATACACTCTTCGTTTTCGTACTCCAAGCATTGTTGCTACTTCATTTAAATCAAGGACACCGTCTGGAGCTCTTTTGACAAGATCCATGAATTTCCGGGTCAAATAAACCAAGGATGCATCAAATCGAGGCTTTTTGACTTTCAGAGTTCCTGTAAAGTTTTCATAGAATATTTATGGTAAATTACTACATGAATATGAAGCGTTCCTTAAAAAAAAATAATCCAATAGTGATGAAGTAGCAAATGAAGATAGAAGTCTGAAAACACTGTCATTATTAACGCTGACATTGCAATGGCATTATATGAAGTCTATTAACTGCATATACCTTCACTTGATTGCAACGATCGTATCTTAATAGCAAGCATGTATCTTCATGCTTTCAATGTTCATGACTTCAGACTGCTAGTAGGGACATTATTAGTTCTGTAACTGCATGTTCTATAGGACAAGAGCTCAAGACTACTACCAAGGAACTTCAGTATTTTTCCCAGCATGAATGAGACATGCACTTTTACTCATAGTATATAACACCCATTCCACCCTTGCAAGTTTGTGCACTCTTTAACATGAAGTCACAGCTTCAACAACTCAGTTTTGGACAGTGTTACTGTGAGATCTATGAGACTATTCAATTGGTGAGAAAAAACAAAAAAAACAACTCAAGTTCACTCAAGCTTGTATTCAGATTTGTTAATACGAGTTGAAACCCAATGTTTGCTAGCACAACGTTTCAATTTTCTCTAACTCACTTTTCCCATATGTTATTTTCTTTATAGCAGTGGGAAGGTATACTTGCAGCAGATTTAAAGAGGAAAAACAATGAAGAATGTTTTACTTCATATCTGTTATTTCCTTTAGTATGCAACATTCCTCCTGTTCTGCCTAGATTAGATATATAACAATTTCTCATTCGTTTACAGCACGTAGTCAGCATTGTAAAAAAGCATGAAATACTTGAAGAATAATCTTCACACATAGAACACAGCAACTTACTTCTCACAAACTGTACGTCATTGTCCACATTCAGGTTGATCATTGGCGGCTGGGGAAAAAAAAACAAGAATATATAACTGACATAAAATGCTATCTACGCAGGAAGCTTCTCCATAAGAAATCCCCAAATCAACTCTGGGTGCTACAGCCGTCAGAGTGCTGACAACTCAACAGATATTACAGTGAAGGAGCATCACTGTATAGAAGGGATACATGCTCATTAATTCCTGTCAGAATTCTCTGCCCTCAGTCTCAGCACATCTTCCTCTTTGGGCATCCCATTCCACTGCTTGCCCATCGTCACAGTGAAAAAGTTTCACTTTACATCAAGCTACAACCTCTCTTGGTTGTTTCGTTTCAATTCACGCCTATTTCCTTTCAGCCCCCTATCATGTATGGCTGTGAAGTGTCTGGCGCCAGCCTCTTGTAACTTCCTCTCAAGTACTGAAGTGCTGCTGTTGCTTAACAAGCTCCCTCAGCAGCTTATCAACAGCCTTGCTGCACTGGTGGGACTAAAATGGGACACAGCGTTCCAAAAGCAGCCTAATATGTACCAAGTAGAGAAGAGTCACTTCTCTTGATTTGCTGGTTATGCTTCTGCTAATACAGCCTCATATACCTCAATGCCAGGGCACACTGCTGGCGCACATTTAGCCCACTGTCCACCAGGACCTCCAGTTCTTTTCAGCAAGGGTGGTCCCCCAGCCTGTATCACTGCAGTGTCCAGGCCCAAGAGCAGGACTTCACATTTGAATTTTCATCTTCCTTGGTTGAAGTTTGAGGTGTCTAATGACCCATTCCTCCAGCCTATTTGTAGCTGTCTGTGCTACAAACATCATGAGGGTGCATCACACATCCTCCTCCTGTCAACAGGACACGTCCCAGGATAGACTCCTCAGGAATTTCACTTGTAATCCACTTTCAGGTAAAGTCTGAACAGCTAACAACTCTGATAATTCAGCCAGTTTGCCTAATCATCTAGTAGTTTACATCCCAATTCAAAGAGGAGGATGCTGCAGAAGACTGTTTCAAAAGTCCTGCTAAAGCTAATACAGAAGATATCCAAGGCTTTGGAGGTACAGATCTAGTGATTTCATCACCAAAGGTAATCAGTTTGCCATGTTGCCTATTCCCAATCACCTTCTCCTTCACATGCCTAGAAATAGCTTCCAAGAGAACTCGCTTCATGATTTTTCCAAGAGATTGAAGTGAGGCTAACTAAGCTGTAGCTGACCTCCACAATCTCTCAAAGATGCTAAGACAGCAACCTTACGGTGACATCAGCCAGCTCTCTCAGCCCTCTCAGGATGTACCTCAAGTGGGTCCTATGAACTTGTATGAGTTGAAATTTCCTCAAGAGATCCCTAGCTTGACGTTTTTCCATTGCTGGTTGTTCCTCTCCTTGAATCCTGTCTTAGACACAAAGCCTAGCGGACATCAGGTCTCAAGACCCATGCAAGAAGGCTGAGTACTTCAGCATTCTGTGTCTGCTCTTCCTAAATCACCTGCCCCTTTTAGCAGCAGGTTCAAACTCCCCCCTTTTACCATTAGCAGTAAAAGTTGTCACCCATGACATTCCTTGCTACTTTCAACACTAGAACTTTGGCTTTCCTAGCATAATATCTACATGTCCAGACAATGTTTTTTATCCTTCTCCTTTATAGCCTGTTCTTGCCTCCACCTCCTGCACACGTTCTTTTTGCGTCCCACCTCCGGAGTGCAAGCATAGCTATGCCCATCCCTCAACATATTTACTTGTTTTCATGAGTAACAGGATGGAAATGTTTCTGTGCTTGTATGATGTCCTCACAGGCCTCCACCTGTTCAGTTCCTCCAACTTTCAAAGTTGCTTCCCTCAAAAATCTTAGCTACCTGTTGCCTGAATAAACTGAAATCCTGAAGCCTGAATAAGCTGGAGCCCAAGTTCTGTACTCTGCTACTTGCCTTCCTCAGTACACTCAGGGTCTTGAGCTCCACTATTCCATGGCCGTTACAGCCAAGGCTCCTAATGACTACCACATCCTTGACTTCCCTATCCTTGACTTCCCTGTTTATGAGAAGCAGATTCAGGAAAACATCACCCCTGATTGACTCATCTAAACACCAACATAAGAACCTGTGCCCAACACTCTGTTTCTCACAATTGTCATCTCCCATAATAAGAAGTTTTTAATAACCAGTGTAAAACCTTATGTAAACTTTTTCACCACTTCAAGACAATGCTACAACGTAACATTCAGCCCAACAGTCGAGGTTAATAAAAATAAGCATTTTTAAAAAGTATCACAGATTTAGAAGTAGGCCTGTTTTTTGTTAGCTACCTCATAATATTACTGAAAGTAGCAGTGGAAGCTACATATAAGATTACCTGAACATGACCGAGAACAGAATACACAGTTGTAGTCTGTTTTCCTCCAACATAGCTGCAATCCGATTGACTCGATTAAGAGGCCATAGGTAACACAGCTAAGAAAATCATCCCTTTGCACTATGACTAACATCACTACCTTTTGCTTTCCCGGTCAGACTGGTAAAATGCGACGGAGGAAGGATGCATCACAACGCCCCTTTCGTGCGCCGCTCCGGCCTGCCGTATCTTTCCCAGCCGGGGATCTCCCGCCAGACAGGCGTGAGGAAGGACTTACGGGAATCTCGGCGGTGGGAGGAAAGCGTTGCGCTGCCGCCCCGCCCTTTCCCCATGCCCGAGCAGCATCTCCGTTCCCCGCCCGCCGTGTACCTCACTCACACGCAGGGTATCCGGCCGCAGCGGCCTCAGGTGCTCCCACTGGGCAGGGCTGGCCGGGTTAGCCATATTCGCCCGACCCCTCCTCCTTCTTCCTCCGGCCGCGGCCTAGCGCGGCGGGAGGCCTCTCCCACCCTGAGGCAAGGCAAGGAGGCGCGGCGGGCGCTCAGAGGCCTTCACGGCGAGCCTGCGTCGGAAGAAGGCGCCGCCATGCCCACCCCACCTCCAGGAGGAGGGGGCGGCCGGGCCCTCCCGCCCTCACGGCAACCCGTTATGGCGGCCTCTCCCCTTCCCCTTCCCCCCCGCCGGCCGGCAGTTGGGCGGGAGAGCGGAAGCCCCGCCCCCCCTCCCCCCTCCGGCACGGCGCGAGCGAAGGTGACGACGACGAACGTTCCGTCCCTCCCCCCGTCGGGGCGGTGAGGCGGCCGCTCCCCTTACCCAGCGGCCCCTGCGGCGCGGTCCCGCCGCCCCGCTCAGCCTGCGTTTCCCGCTCTGTCAGCGGCCGCGGGGGGGGGGCGGGGCGCGGCCGTCGCGCCATCGCGCCATCGCCTCATCGCCTCAGCGCGGCGGCGGGAGGAACGGTGTCTCCTCACGTGAGTCCTCCCCGCTGAACCCGGGAGGACGGAGACTTCGGGGAGCGCTCGGATTGGTGCTTGGGGGGAGGAAAAGCTCAACATGAGCCAGAAAGCCAACTGTATCCTGGGCTGCATCGAGAGAAGCATGGCCACCAGTTCGAGGGAGGTGATTCTGCCCCTCTGCTCTGGTGAGACCCCACCTGGAGTCCTGTGTCCAGCTCTGCTGCCCCCAACATAAGAAGGACCTATTGGAGTGGGTCCAGAGGGCTATGAAGATGATCCAAGGGCTGCAGCACCTTTCCCATGAGGACAGGCTGAGAGAGTTGGGGTTGTTCAGCCTGGAGAAGAGAATGCTCTGGGGAGACCTTATAGCGGCCTTCCAGTGTCTGAAGGGGGCCTACAGGAAAGATGGGGAGCGACTCATCAGGGAGTGTAGTGATAGGACAAGGGGTAACAGTTTTAAACTGAGAGAGAGTAGATTTAGATTAGATATCAGGAAGAAATTTTTTACCATGAGGGTGGTGAGGCACTGGAACAGGTTGCCCAGAGAAGCTGTGGATGTCCCATCCCTGGAAGAGTTCAAGGCCAGGCTGGATGGGGCTTTAAGCAGCCTGGTCTAGTGGGAGATGTCCCTGCCCGTGGCAGGGGGGTTGGAGCTAGGCGATCTTTAATGTCCTTTCCAACCCAAACTGTTCTGTGATTCTGTAATTCCTCTGCTCTCATCACCCTCCCATAGCAGCACAGAAAAGGATTTGCTCACCGCCTTCCTTCTTCCTTGTCTTGCCAGTGGGGTGCGGCCAGCCAGGGGAGCTCCCTTAAGTACTGCAGTGGGCTAAAACAGGGCAGTTCTCACCACTTTGGTTACTGCAAGGAGGGAGGTTTTTCTTCCCTCAATGTACGGCATAAGCATGGATAGAGCCCCGTGCCCAAGCACCATCAGGTAAATAGGTGTGAGAATAATTAGTATTGCTTTCTTACCAAGTAATCTGATTCTGTCATGGCTTGCTAGTATAAGAAGGCCAAAGCCGTTTTATGTCACTCACTGCGGAGACAAGAGTCCTGTGCCCATGTCAAGAATAAGTTAGTGATGACAGGTTTGTGGATGAAGGGCTAGGTGTATTACTGTAGGACCAGTGAGGAGCCAACAAATGGGGCTTGTTTGAACTAAGCCTGTCCATTTACCCCCAGCGAGAGGTCCCAGATCCTTTCCCAAATCCCAACTCCATTGCTTCTGCCCTTTCTTCCACACTTTTGATGACCTTTTACAAGCACTGACTGTTGTTGACTTGCTCATTTGTCAGCATTAGCAGTAATCTCAAAATTTCTGATTTAGCAGGTAACTTCTGTTTGTCAGACAAAAACGTTTCTTGAAAACACAACACCTTGTTAAATTGATTGCTTTTTATGTCAGTTAACAGTTCTCTACTGTATTGTACCACAGATAAGCCTGTCATGGAGTTCTTTTGCTTAAAGGATTTGTGAACTATTTTGCCTTCCCCACCTACACCGTTGGTGAAATTTCCAGTCACTTCCTTTTTCTGTCCTTGGGGCAGGCACTCTATTGAAATGTGAATTTCATTGGACATTGTGTAAAACTGCCAATCTGGTATGAGGAATTCAAAGTCATGAAGAACTTAATTCATCTTCTAATGTGCCAGACTGGACAGGTCAAATAACACTCTATTATCTTGAAAAAATACTGAAGTAATTTTAATTTACTAGCTGTTTCATATCCCTCAGGTTAGACGTTCCTTTGGAGTAGCTTACGTCACCACTGATACGTCAGATGCTTTGATAGCGGAGGGAGTTTTCTTCATGGTAACCAATTTTCAATCAAATACTTACATGCTAATAATTGTCTTTGCGGAGGTCTATAGAGCTTTAATCATTTAAAAAAAAAAAGGGAAAAATATATTACAACTTTTCAAAGGCATGATGTCTGTGTATCAGGAGACATGAAGCCTTGAGTTGTGTAGTTAAAGGCATCATGTAAATGTTGCTTGTCCGTATTCTACGGAGAGCTTAGACTGCTGCAGATGCAAAGGTTTTCCTGTCATAGAAACAACAACACCGCTAAAAGGTAAAAATGCTTGGTTTTTTTTATGGGCAACATGATCCTTGCTAACTAGTCCATGGTGATAAATGTAGTCCCATAAGGAATGAGTATTTCTCTCCCTTTGTTATACTCTTAACTGGAAGACATATCTTACTATTGTAATCACATATTGTATAAACCCACTGTGAAAAAGCAGGTTTTTTCCAGCTGGAACAGCAAAATGGTTTGGAATAGTGTCTTGGGCTGCTTTAGCTTGGGGTAAAGTAAGGAATGCGCCATGCAGTGTAAAAATCATTGAATAGGATTTTGATGGTTGTTGGGTAATCAGGTATTTGGAGGGAGGCTAATAACTCATAATTTGAGGATTAGGTTACGTGAATTTCTGTATTAACCCATGTGGAAAACATTGCACCAACATTTAACTATGCTGTTGTTCTAGCTGGTCATAAGATCAAATTCCATTGTTCCTTTCTTTCTCTGTCCTTGGCTGCTGAAATATCTAACTGAGCAAAGAAAAGCCCTACGTGGATTCAGATTCAGGAAGGTTTTTCTATATTTACATGAAAATTTTAAAGACTGATTATTTTTCTGAATGAAAATTAGAGTTTGAAGTAACTGACTGGACTATCAGGAGTTTTGGCTGTGGCATCCTGTTGATCATAGAGTTTGATTCTAGTGAGTTATTATTTACATTTTATAAAGCTGATTATAAAATTTCTCCCACATTCTTTATTACTCTTGTAGATGAAAATGTATATTATACCCCATTTACTTTTATCTTATTGCATATTAAAATGACTGTGCATTCTTTTTAATATCTCCAGAAATTAATTGTCCAGGTCCTGATTCTTAAAATGAAAGATTTGCTTATTTATCTGAAATTGTTTTCTCCGATTGCATAGATTCTTAATTTGCCACCAGGGGGCAATAATTCCATTTCCTAAACCCGATCTTTTCACATCAATACATACTAGAACAGAGGTTTCATTAAAATTTTTGAGGGACTATATGTGAAAGTCAGAATATAATTTTCTTAGAAATGCTTCACTTGTGTAATTTAATGCCAATTACGTTAATATTTTAATATTTTATGCTGCCCTGCTTAGGAATGTAGGTTTTACTTTTATTTTGAGCAGCTGAAATTAGACTGCTTTGTGAAAGTTTTTACTGGTGAATCTCATGCAGCATGTAATGCAAGGTTTGGATTTAATGCAAAATAGGATTTTTTTTTTTTTATATTGACATTGTAATATTTTAAAATTTGTTTGAATGCTGTTACTTTCCTGTTCTTCTTTTATTTTTTTGTTGCACTAATGTCCTATTAATGCTTACCAGTGTATGTGATATATATGTAATCCTGAATTTGAGAATTACGTCACCTGATAGGTTCCTTTATCTCCTTATATGATATGTATTTATTTTATTTATGTGCATAGTAGTTGCAATATACTGCCTTCTGTAAAGATCTGTACAATTCTGTATCAAAAGCAATCTTCCCTTTAATGATAATAATCTTGTAACGGTATCTTCCATTAGGTGTGTATGTATTGTTGCAAAGATGAGACAGAGGAAATATCTTCCTGCAAAGGTGCAAAAGTACAATACAGAAATAGATGTAAGTATCTGTTTAAACTACATAGAATCATACATATTTTTGTATACTAATATGTCTGTCTGTATAAGCTTCCTAGCCTCCCTAAGGTCCTACTAAGGTCCTCACCGCTGCATAACAATTAGGCATAAAGGTATGGAACACTACTATGTAATTTTTAACACTGTAAAACGTGATGATTTAAATCTGTTTCTGGTAACAGTAGTCTTTCTTGATGTGCTCAGCTTAACCTGACTGTTTCTGTATACATGGCAAATAGTCATCCATTAATTTAAGAAGCCAAATCTCTTATTTCTTCACTTTGTTGTATGAGTATAAGGAAGATCAACTCAGGTAATGAGATCTGAACAGCACAGTGCTAAACAACAGAAGAAGATTCGTGTTGCAAAAGGGCATTATTATACTTGTTGTTTGTATCTTTTGAGTTGCAGAGGACGTCCAGAATTGCCTGATGTATTTCATTTTGTCAGCTTTACATGTATGGAAAAGTTGAAGTACATCCTCATTAAGATGGTTATCTTTACATCTTGAGTTTCAAAGTGTTTTTGAAGTCTTTTTTTTTTTTTTTGTTTTAGGTGAAGATTTCCCCATTGCAGTTTTTGTATTATTTAAAATTTATTTTATTATTTAATTTTATTTCATAATATGAAAAAGCATTCTGTAGCACTTGAAATTAGAGTAACTTGCTCTTATGTGTGCACTGAGGCTTATGATCTAGCACACTCACTGATGGTGGTGTTGTCTCTAGGTGCATAAAAGTAATTCTAGCCTAAGAGGGAAGTGTTTGGGTTGGCCACTGCCATCCTTTCTTCCAGTTTCTCACTTTGCCTTATAGCAGTGAGAATGTGAAATGGCTGAGAAATGTTGGGGCACCTGTTTTGTGCTGAGGGAAAGGTAGAGGAGAAAGAGATTCTGGGAAAGTGGGTTACCTGACACTGGGAAGCATGCTGTAGGAGGATGCTGGAAAAGCAGAAAACACTGGGAAAACTCAGGTAGTCATTTCCATTTTGGAGGCATCTACACTACAGCCATCCATGCTGTGCTTGTCCAGCTTCCATGTTTCACCATTAGGGAGTAACGCCCCTCACGAACAGGTCCTAGCCTTCTGGCAAGTTTGGATCACCTCCATCCCCAGAGCCTTAAAGCTAAGCAGATGTTTCTACCCCTCTTCTCATTTTGCCACCACAAGCAAAATATAAAGTAGCTAATAGAAAGTAGAGCAAAATGATTGCTGACTGTGGAATAGCAAAATTCAGTTTTGCCTACAATACTGAGGAACCTTGAGGTGCTTCTGATCAGAAGGCAAATTCTAATTAATAATACAGCTGTGACTTTGTAGTCTGACACCATGTCTTTGAACTTGATTTTGGAATTTCTATTACTTGTAGCCATCATTCTATCTGAGGTGACACACTCAGTTTCTTAGGCACATTAATTTATAGCCATATTTAATAAGCTTTTCCTAGGAATAATCAGACTGGCATGTTACCTAACTAAAATGCAGGCATGTGTTTTAAGTTTTGGTTACCTTTAGTCACATGCATTGCATGGGGATGCCTGTATTTTGGCCATGTAATAAGAATTCCATATTACTGAAAATGCTTAAACCATCTTAATTTTCCTACTGTCAGAATGAAATATTATGGTGATGTTGCTTTAGAAGTGATTGGATGTGTATCCATCCTGCACTGGAGAACAACTGCTGTTTGGTTATGAGTGCTGTTCCAGATGAGGAGTAGGCAAAACTCTGTATCCTAGAAAGAGGGGTAAAGAAAAGGCTAAGTTCTGTAGGGTGGATCACTCTGTAGACTGTATATTGAGTACCTGGTATTCATATGATTAAAAGGAGGGTTTAAAAGAGACAAGAATTTCATGCAACATCTAAACGTGAAAACTGGACAGGATCTCTTTCCTCTGATAATAACTGGAATGTTTTAAATAGCCGTGAAGTGTCTTGCATGATTTCTGTAAGGATGTCAAAGATGGCTTAGTTCCTAACATTCAATATCAACTGAGTTTTGTTGTAATTAGGAAAGTGGTGATTAAGTGGTGGTGAACTTCATCAGTTACTAAGAATCTGATGCTTAGTGTCATTTATAGTTTGTGAATATATCCAGTGCTAACTTCAGAATATGCTATGCAGATTTTTTTCATTTCCAATAGATATTTATGTGTATTTTGATTATTTCCTCATTCTTGTACCTACCTAAATATCGTACTATTCACAGAAACTCATCCCCAAGATGTTCTTTCTTTATCTGTTAATGGTATATTGGATATTTGGTGTTTTTCTTTTAAATGTTATTGCTTAATTTATATTACCTTAGGTAATGTTTGTAATGTGAGTAGCAGAATTTTCTCCCTAGTTTATTGAGAGGCTTAATAAGACTGGAGGCTCAGTCAGATACAAATTAAAAAAGAGGTGGTAAGCACCTAAAATGATTATTTATGATCAATAATGCAAAGTAAATATTGACTTATATCAGAAAGAAATTATTGAAGGCAGGCTTGCCTTTTGTGTGAACATTTTAATCACAGTGAGTATCTGTAAGCTTTTAGAAAAATCTTATGTATATTTTGCATAAAACAGGAGAGCACTGTGGCTTAGTGATTATAGCTGAATTGAAATCCTGTGCTAAAAGTGGTGCCTGAGCTGGTATGACCCAGCACCTGGTTGGTGTAGAGCAGATACTTGCTCTGTTGATACAGAGAATGAGTCTTCAGGACTAGCTCAGAATTTCATGCCTGCCACGGCAACCCTTGGGCTGTTCCACAGATCTACAGGCTCTGCTCGGAAACCTGGGCTTCTGCCAAAATTACAATTCTGCTGTTTAAGTTCCACAGGCAATGACTGTCTTTTGCTTCTGGAGTTCGTAGTGTGGCTGTTCTGACAAAGCCAAGAACCTGCTTTGGTGATCTATTATTGGAAGTTGAGAGGAACAGTCAGCCTTGAGGGAAAATACCAAGTTGAGAAGTTGGATACTTTTGATCTAGGACCACACCAATATAATTTATTACATCTTTGCAGGTGTATATGATTTACAAGCAGTCTATGAAGAGGAAACAGAGATTGTTAGACATGTCTGAGGTAGAAGATTTGTGCTAAACATGGCTGATGAAAATGCACAGGTATTTGAAGACTTTATGTTGTGGCTACATCAAGATATAATAAACAGAAATTCACTACATGATTGCATCTTTAAATATTATGGGATGGACTGTTTTAAAACATTTAGCAACTTTATGAAACTTGATTGCCTCTACGGAATTATTGCATTGGTGTTTTATGTATGAGAAGATTTTTCATGTCACTTTATGAAGAAAATTGCTAGAAACGTGTTTTATTAAAAAGCCACAGGAGAGTACACGGAAAACTTTGCTTTGTAAGAATATGTGGTACCAAAGTAGGTTGTTTATATTCTGTCCATGACAATGGACAGTAGGAACATACAGTTTGTGGAAGAGTTTAAGAAACAGAAGTGTAAAGTAGTGCCCTCTCTGGAGTATCCATTTGCAATAAACAGTTTGGATAATTCCTGTCCTTCAGATGTCCTGCATCTGTGCTGCCCACTGATGGACCAAACTCCATGTATTTGCTGAATTCATTTTTGAACCCTTTGATAGTTTTGACTGGTGATACATTCTGCAGCAGTGAGTTCTACAATTTAATTATAAGTTGTTTGAAAAAACAAATTAATTTTGTGTCAAATACGGTCTCTAATCATGTCATTGGGTGGTCTGTATTTCCTGTGTTATAAGAAATTGGAAGAACTTCTTTTCAGTTAACTTTTTCCATATTGTTCTCAACTTTGTAGTCCTTTATCAGCTCAGTTACCTATCTTCCAATTTGAAGACTCCTAGCCTATGTAATCTGTTTTGTGTGGAAGTTACTTCAAATCCGTAGTCACTCTTCTATGTTGCTTTTCTCTTCTGCTATAGCCTTTTCAAATGGCGTGACATTTGAAAGGAAAAAAAAAAAAATTGAAAGGAAAAGAAAAGAAAAGGAAAAAAGGACAATTCTTCCCCCCAACATGAGGACAGTAAATCAGTGGAATGGGCTGCCCAGAGAGGTTGTGTAGTCTCCATCCTTGGAGTTTTCCACAAGTGACCTGGCCTCATCTCATAGCTGACCCTTCTTTTTCTGGGAGGTTGGGCTAGACACCTCCTGTAGTCCCTTCAAATGTGAGTTATCCTATGATCCCATAACCCAATATACAGGCAGTATACAAACAATCTGTAAGTGTAGACTTAATACAATGTCAAACTGATGGTTTCCTCTTTATTCTCTATTTTTTCCTAACACTGTATGTGCCTTTTTGACAACTAGTGAGCTTTAAGCTGATGGTTTCAGAAAACTGTGTACAGTGCTCAAAGACTTCTTTACTAAGTGGGTAGGAGTCCATCATTATGCACATACAGTAAGCAGCTGCAGCAAGAGCAGAGAAGGAAGAGCAGGTGACAAGGAGGAAGTATCTTTGGCATTTTCTGGTTCTGTGGCTGCTGCTGTTGGCTCAAGCACTGGCAAAAACATTGGTTGAAAGAAAAAGAGTTGTCTGCTGTGAGGACAAAGGATAGCACACAAAGGATAGGAATGCCCCTAGCATGTGCATTGCTCCTAGTAGGCTCGTGCACTGGAGAAGCAGCAGAGCTGGACCCAGCTTTAATTCCCTGACAGGTGCTGCTGCCTTCTGCCTGAGTAGCCTCATACTCTTCACCCACTCTCTGGATAGGTAACTCTTCTGGCCAGCTGCTTTTGCTCTTTCACTGTTCTTCAGTTACCTGTAGAGTGCCCATACTGTCAGCATCTTGCCTCTGACTTTGTCCTGCTCCGAGTGCCACTAGGCTTGCTAGAGCTACAAGGCAGATCTTTTACTGCACATCCATTGTTTTTCATTTATTAGTACTTCATTTAACCTGCCTTCTCAGTCATCCACTACTATGAGATATGCCTGCAATATTTCACAGTCTATATTTGTGCATCCTGAATAATTTTCTGTCATTTCAGTGTTCTGCGCTGTACAACGTATCAAGCTTTGTCACACCAGTGTTCACCTTCTTCTCCAGATCATTGGAGAATATGCTAGAGACAGTCCATCAGTCAGTCATTGGTGTCCCACTCATATTTACCACTCTTCTGGTACTAAATTGGTTTAAGCTATAGGTTACATGTCTTACCCTATAGCTAGTATTTGATCAGCTTTCTACGTGGGTAAAAAAACCCTGGACCTGGTGATATGTTACTTCCAAATGGCCTGTCCATTTTAAAGCCTCCTTTGCTGACCATCAGGAAGAAGTTCTGACCTTTGGAAGTTGTGCTGACATGTGACAACTCTGGAGTCTTCTACAAAAAGCATCTTTTAGCACCAAAGTAAATGAGACATCTGATTTTCTCTCCTGTCTTTTTTAAACTTCTTTGTTTTTAAAGTTTACCTGTTGTTAAAATAAAAACTCGTTCAAATTATGAGCTTTGACTTAGTCCTCTTATCAACTGCAACATGAACAGCAGCAGTTTGAGGTGATTACTCATGCTTATCTGGAGATTGTTGCTGTAATGATTGTAAGGATTGTTTCTGGTCTGAAAACATTGTTGCACACGAGGTTCTGAGCAACTTTCTGCTGCAACTTAGGAGTGGTACTCTTGTCCTTTTGTAGTGGTAAAGGCTGTTAAAAAGTAGCGTGTATACTGAAGGTTAGTAGGAAATATTTCCGTACATAGTACATGATGGCACTGGTTCTTAAAAAGCGTATTGCAGCCCACAACTCAGGAAGGAAGGTCTTGATGCTGGCAGCCTGGCTAATTAACAAAAGTTATCCAGATGATAGCTAACTTGCTATTCAGACCTCATGAAGTAAGTGCCTCATACATTTTCATACATCCCCAGAGAGAGTCAGGTGCCTCTCAAGGCCTCCAGAGGGAGATCCTGTCCACTTAACTGAAGTGTTTAACCTTAAGCAGACAAGATCTTGTAGAAGCCTTCAGCATCACCTACCTCTCTCCATAGTCTCTGTAACAAACACAAACACTTTAGAAGGACTGGTTTATCACGTGTCTGAAATTAGGTCCTTAAGAAGAACATGCTGCCTAGCTATAATTATATGCAATTTTTAGAAGCTGCATACTGATCATCTGAAGGTGCTTCTTGTCATTATAACTGCTGAAAGGTTAAAAAGATCACTTGAATACATTTATCATTCAGGCTGAAAAGTCTGAGAACCTGTGCCTGTGTTTTCCATGATCCTAAAGGTGATTATTTCATAGCTCATAATCTTAAAAAATACCACTGGTTACTTTTTCACTTTCATTCACTATTGTATCATCAGCTTAGACTGGTATTTAAGTCTGGTTTTGCAGGGGAAAAGTTTGGAAGCTTCTTTATAAAAAGCTATTTAGAATAAGGATCGAGAAACAAAGAGCATAAACAATAGGTAAGCCGGATTTGGGATATAACTAGCTATTCAGGGCACTTTTCTTTAATCTGTATAGATCTTTTAAACTAATCTCCCAAGTGACAGGCTTTGGCTACTGTGGCTAGATTTCTTTCACACACAGATAAACCCCCAAAGTTTCCAGTTTCTCCGGAAGACTTCCACTTTGCCTTCATATTCCTGGTTTCCCCTGTGCATCTTCTGTTTTATAACTCTTTTTTTTCTCCCAGGGCTGCTGAAATTGTCTGTGCTTTAGACCCTAGAGCCAAATAAGGCATGTCTAGTTGGGAAGATACCATATTCAGTGGGAAGCAGGGGTGAGGATGCATGAGGCTGGAGAGGAAAAGGCAGGGGGGAAGGGAGAGGGGTTTGTATTCTTGACCTTAGGTAGCTGGTGCTGAGAGGTAGCGTATTGTGTTGGAGCACAGACAGAACTAGAGTTTGTGGATGGGAAGGAGGGAGCAAAGGAGGAGGGAGGAGGAAGCTGGGACAGCGAGGGGGGAGGAGGAGAGAGCAGCATCTCTATCTTTGCAGACCACGCTGCTTAACAGCGAGGGGAGGCTCATGCTTCCCTAATATCCATCACTCCCTGCTTCCAGCGTGGTCACAGACAGAGCAACAAAGAGGGTCTCAGAGGTAAGATCCTTGCAACTTGCAAAGCTGTAGCATCTGCCAAAATAAGGAGAAGCAGCAGCAACATTACAGAGAAAAGATTATCAGCACCTGGGAATGCTCAGAGACGGCAGGGGGGTAACTGGAAGCTCAGGTCTTCTGAAGGCTAAGGAAGTGTTAGCAGCAGCAGCAGGAAGCAACAAGAACGGAGTAAGAGGGGAGCAGACCAGGTCCGAGGGGATCAGGATACCAGCTAGCAATATTCAGCAGTGAGCAGTTTGTGTCCCAACTGCCTTTGTAGAAAGAGGAGGGAATAGGGCAAAACTATGAAAGCAAATGCTCTGATACCTGAAATACATGGCTAAATAAGGCTTAACAAAATATATGAATGGTTTATTTACTCAAAATGTAGTTCTGGATGAACAAAACAATACATTAATTTGTGCATGTCAGAAGAAAAAAATATAAGTGAAAAGCAAAGCTAAAGTCTGCATATTGTTTTGACTTTTTTTACGTGAAAGTTTGGTTTTTCATTTTAGGACAATGCTTCAGTTCAGAAATGCATTTAATAGAAAGAAGAAGAAAAAAACCCAAAACACCCAAATGAAATGGATTTTTTTTTTGAGTCAAACAAAATTTTCTGTTTGACAATTATTTTAAGAAAATATTTGTGATACTGAAACAAAGCATGCTGTTTGACCTGAGAGATACTGTTTAATTTCATTTAGAAAGAAGCTTAATTTTGTACTGGCTTGAAATGAAATTTATGTTTGATTCATCTACTCAGCATAAAAAAGCAGCAATTTGGTTAGGTGTATTTATAAAATGAATTGTTTATTTTTAGTTGTGGATACTGGAAGCTTAGATGAAGGAGACAGAAATTATAACATCTACACATTGGAGAAATTGATGCTTGCTTTTTCCTTGTGCTTTTTCTCATTTACTTTACTTTTTGAGGTATGAGCTACCTCGGTTTTGATCTAGTGCCTCATCACCCTTCTGAAAATTATTAACTAATAACGTCAGTAATGTCAGTGCTTGTTGTTAGACATGTTGAACCAACTACAAAGAAAATTATCAGTGGCTTGTATGTCTTATGAATAAAAGTCTTTCAGATTTGATGTCTTTTTTTTCATTATGAAACAGAATCAGTCTCAAAATGGGGACATTCTGGAATATTTGTGCTTAGTTGGAAGTTCCTGTGTTTTCATCTCCACACTAGGTAACTAAAATAGCTGTAGCAAGTAGATTTGGTGTGTGAGTGAGGAAGTTAGAACCACCATTCTCTGCCTGCTGTGGGGAACTTGGAGATGGTAGACCTGGTTTTGATTTGCTTTTTCATCAGTGTAAATTTACTGGTACAATTGTACATGGGATTAGCATCAGGTTCTGTACTGGTCTGCTTCGTCATTACCCCATTTTTCTTATAAAAGACAGAAAAACCACATCACAGCAATGGGAATTTTCTTTCACCATTTTTTAAAATTATGTTAATTGTTATTTCAGGGCTTACGGTTCTGTTATTCTTTTCAAACTATAAATAACAGTCTGACTTTGGTCACTTTATCGGCTGTGGTAGTTGTCAGCTCTAGCTTTGAAATTGACTTCAGTTAGTAGACAATCAGGGTTTTTATTAAAAAAATCAAACAAAATAACTTCTTTTCCTGTCAGCCTACCCCCTTGCTTACACAACGTGTTCTATTTTTTAAATCTGTCTTTTGGTTTGCTAACTGCAGGAATGCCTGTTATGTTTTTGAAGCCTCTTTTTCTGTCTTGTCCTTAATGCACAGCTGTTTAAGAAAACCTCAAATTAATTGAGGCCTTAAAAGTCATCTTTTTTTTCTTTAGAAAAACTAAACTTGCTATATACCAATTTTGCTTACTTATATTTTTTATTTTTATTTTTGGTACTTGACTACAGTTTTGATTTTCTGTGGCTTCTGCTAAAGAAATTGAATGTTCTCACTTTGGAAAGGTTTAACTGTGTTATGTGCGTAAAAAAAACAATAACAAAACAAACCTAACACAAATCTACTACTGCAGGTAAATTCCATTTGAAGCTAACATTCTTTTCTACTTAGACAATAGTTAGCTATTGTTGTCTTAAAACAACCTTCTATGAACTGTATTGTTCTTGAAGTTTATATGGGCTGGATGCAAAGCTCCCTGAAGTCAGGAAGAGACATTCCATTGACTTCAAATGGCTTTGGATCAGTCCTGTCACGTGAGATTAGCTCCTGACAGAAGATCTTATAAGCACAGGCGCAGAACAGAATGATTTAGGGATGGAATTTCACTTATGCCATGATTGTCTTTGCTTTGTGAATATCTGTCAGGCACAATGGTTTTGAAGCGATGGATCATTTATTTTGTGTTAAAGATGTCTATATTCCTTGGCATTATGAATATAGAATTTTGCAGAAATTTTCTTGTAACTTAGGTCTCAGATCTATTGTCTATTTGTGACTATATTTAAAGACTTTGTTAAGGGAATCTGTCTTTGGATATGACAGTTCTGAATCTCTTAGATGAGATTTTATAGCCTCAATAATACTACCCAAAATATGCACAAAGTAAAGGAAAGAGTTTTCTGATGTGAAATAGTAAGTTAAAAACAATGGTTCGAATTCTATTTTTCTTGTTGAACTAAAAGAACACATTCTATATAAGAAATTAATGACTTCCATAGTTTCTCTTTTAAAAAACAACAGCTGCCCCACAACACCCAGAAGAGATTGCACTTTAAGTTGTGAAAAGTGGCAGTCAGTTTGACATTTGCAGTTTTTCTGCATTTGAAACTTAGACAACTTAAACAATGTAAAAGTAACCATGAGAAAACCAGTGTAGTTTTGTATAACAAAATAAAACATGAACATTTTACAGCATGCATTATGTAAGGCCAAATTTGGATTAGGAAATTGTAAACTTTCAAAGACTACTCTTGTTAATAAATGAAAGCCTATCAGACTCCTAAACACTCTAATGATGCTGGGCATAATTATCTTTAGGGAAAAATTGCCTTTAGTTCTTATTGATTGTGGCTCCTCTCATGAATACAAAGTCTGCACAGCGAATGATAAGTGATCTGTCACTCCTTTTTTCACCCTCATACAAAATAAAGGATTTAGTTACTCTCAGCTGAGATCAGGCTCAGCCATGGGTTTATTTCATGTGAATAAAAGCTACATGAAGGGGCATAAAAGACTAGCGTAACTAACAACAACCAAAATCTACATACAAACAACCTTACTTACACAAAAATATGACTGCATTTGTGTTTTACACACATGCACAGGGAAAGCATTGCATCTTTAGCTACAGCTGAAAATTCTTTGCTTTTTTCCACTTAGAATGTTGTTAGTGATTCAGTCAGTCTGCAAATGTGAATAACTCTTAAAAACTTTTGTTACACAGGCTGTGGCAGGCGATAGTGTTATTTACTAAGGAAATTTAAATGTATCACAGTCATTTTGTAGACATTTGTAGCTACTCCTTTGTAATTACACCTAAGGATTCCAAAGAACATTGGTTTGATTTTCAGTTTGCCTTCATTTGCCGTTATCCATGTGTTGCCTTTCATGCTTGAATGTTTGTGTGAGGAACAGAGGAAGTCTAACAAGTAACATAGCCAGTTGTGTATTTTTGAAGAAACAGTAAAAGAAAATTGCCATTTAGACATTGTATATTTTAGAAAAAAATGCTGTAAAATATAAATACTGTTTGTTATATGAAGAAAATATCCTTTTTCTATCTAAACAGCATAGCAGTATTTTATGTACTAGAAACAATCTGTAATGATGTTGGAGGCATATTTTATGTAATTATGCCTTAAATAGAAATGATTTTTTTTTTTTGTTGAAGGTATATTAACATCACAGTCATCAAAATAGACAATACTAACAAAGAATTGCCATAAAAAATGTATTTATTGGTATGAGAATTCATCCTGATACTTAGCTTATTGACTCTTTTAATACTTTTTGTGTTGTTTTAAATGGTTACCTGCAAAATGTATCCTTGTTTTTAACCTAGCTGACTTAGTTTTTAGAGGTCCTTAGTAGGAAAGTGTGTGGGTAGGTCTTCTGTTTTTATGAGAAGGAGAAAATAGTAGATTTTGTCTTTTGGGGATGTGAAGTTTTTATTTCCACAACATTCTTTATCCTTATTCCAAGGATAAACATTTATTTAAAATAAAAATAATGGTCTAATCCTGTCCTGTGAAGTTCTAGTGTCATTATACAATGCTTTGAAATGATAAGCTAGTTTCTAATGATTATGACTGCACTTCTGTTATCATTTCATCATACAGGTCCTCATCTACAGGATATATGTATCAACCGCAAGGGGACTTGAATGGGTAAATAGGCAGGTGTAAAAGCAGTGGTTTTACTTTTATCAACTAGAAGTTTAGTGCATTAAAAAAGGAAAGTGTAGGCTTTTCTTATTTGGAACCACATTTTCACATGTTTTCAAAATCTCTGTACTCTCCCAGTTTCTGTATGAACGATAGATTAAAGTAACAAAGTAATACCCCATACACTATCTGGTCAAACCATACACATAGAGTGGTGGATAAAATCATAGATATCACTGGTGTAATAATTCAGGACCTCACTTGTAATAACAGCAGTGAAAATATTTTTGAATGCAAGAATGATTTGGAAGTTGCTGAAAAGTTGTAAAAATTCATCTTAATCTGACAGCTATTTTCATTATTTTCACCCCAGACAGAGGTAATGAAATGGTTGATTTGTTATGTAAATACATTTGCTTTTAAAGAAAATGTTTGTGACTTACTTGACTGTGATGGAAAGGATGCTTTAGTTAAGTGAAGGATCCAGATCTCAGTGGCATTTTTGTATAGATGTAACTATAAATGGTTTGGGCCCTAATTGTTCAAAACCCATGCATGAATATGCTGTGGAGATACTCATAACATATATATATGTAAATTGGGCTCAGTTATTCCTGCTATCTGTGAAAAAGTCACTTGTCACTCCCATTTCAGGAGCAAATGCATCTAGATGCTGGCCAGTTCAGACTTGCTAGAATATATCTGACTTTGATAAGTGGTTTTCAGTTTTATCATTTTATTCAATTAAAAAACTCCTGTCAATGGGTTTATATGTTGCTAGACACTTTGTTGTTTTCCCCCTTGTTCTACAATATTCCCACATGTTTTGTCATTTGTCATCTTTTGTGTAAAGAAGAGCATAGCGTTCACATCAGTGGTAATTATGTCTCTGCTGCTCAGAAGGGCCTTGAAGCAAGAGAACCTTAAAAGGAAGCAGATAAACCAAGTCTTGTCTTCTCAGCATGAGACAAACATTTGACCCAGTATCCAGCCCCCCAGCTATGATACAAGCACCTTATACACTTGCAGCACAGCAGTATAATATATCTCCTGATTTGAAGTTCACATGATGCTGGAAAAGCAGGAGAGGAATCTCAGTGATGTACTGTAGTAATCTGCCTCAGTGGGGTCCCCATTTGAAAGACCATTTAGAAGGAATATTTCCTAGGCAGCAGCATTAGTCCCATCTCATGTGTGTGATGCACGGCCCAGCGTGATGGAGGCCAGGAGATACCGACCAGGCCTACTCATGCGAGAGGGTGGCTGAGCAAAAAGCAACATACAGTGCACATTCTGTATTTAGAAGAGCTTACAAAGTCCTGGAGAAGTCCTATTAAATTCTGTGAAGCAAATCTGAATGCAGAATCAGAGACACGGTGTTTGGAAAGCTCTGGTCTTCCACTAGTACTCCAGTCCATTCTCTAGGGGCAAGTAGGCTTTCACAATGTGAAATGAGGGTGCAGCTCCACAAGGAGAGCTTCCTATAATTTTACACACACACACAGAATCACAGAATGGTTCGGGTTGGAAGGGACCTTAAAGATCATCTAGTTCCAGCCCCCATTGTTGATAGATTATTGTGGAATTTACTGTCTCTTATATAATCTGAATGTATTGGAATGTGTTTCCTCTTGCTTTTAAAGGATTGTTTAGAAAGTTAATTTTATGAATTAGTTGAAAAATTATTTTTGTCTAGCGATGGCTTGTGTAGGTCTTTCTCAGATTGAAAAAAGAAATTGTAAGTACCCAGCTTTCAGGGTAGTAAGGTAAATCTCCTTACATCCTTGGTATAAGTCATAAAATCACGAAGGAAAATTATATTGTGAAGTTTGATAACAGTAAATCTTCTCTTTTAATTCTTACCATTCTGTGTACTGTAGCTGCATGTCAGAGAGCATGGCAATGCACAGTTATCGACAGCTTTGAACAGCTGACTTCTGAAACACTGGTTAGATCCTTCTGATTTTTGCTGAGTTTTGGTACCAGGCCTCAGAATACATCAGTAAATATTGGGTATTGCTCTGCAGTCATATGTGGTAGGTTCAGATTACTGTGGTAGATTCCCAGACATTTATCTGTGATGTCGGGAGAAATTGATAACAGGCTCTCTGAAAGTCCATTTCTTTTTATGTAATACTTGTGGGAAAACCATCCTACTGTACACTTTCTTGCTTATGGAGCACTTTAGAGGAAACCTGGATCCAGGAAAGAAGCTCTATAGTAAAACCATACAATCATAGAATCGTAGAATATCTCAAGTTGGAAGAAACCCATAAGGTTCATCAAGTCCAACTCCCTGTTCCTCACAGAACTACCTAAAACTAAACCATATGACTAAGAGTGTCATCCAGATGTTGCTTGAACTCTGACAGGCTTGGTGCTGTGACCAAGGCCCCCTGGGGAGCCTGTTCCAGTGACCGACCACCCTCTCAGTGAAGAACCTTTTCCTAATGTCCAATCTGAACTTCCCCTGATGCAGCTTCATTCCATTTCCTCGTGTCCTGTCACTGGTCACCAGGGAGAGGAGATCAGCAGCTCCCCCTCTGCTTCTGCCCTTGAGGAAGTTCTAGACTGCCATGAGGGCACCCCTCAGCGATGAGGGCACCCCTCAGCCTTCTCCAAGCTGAACAAACCAAGTGACCTCAGCCTCTTCTCATAAGTCTTGCCCTTGAGACCTTTCACAATCTTGGTCACCCTCCTCTGGACCACACTCTAATAGTTTGACGTCCTTCTTACATTGAGATGTGCAAAATTGCACACAGAACTCAAGGTGGGGCAGCACCAGTGCAGTGTGGAGTGGGACAATCACCTCCCTTGATCACCCAGCTGTGCTGTGCTTGATACACAGTTGGCCTTTTTGGCTGCCAGGGCACACTGTTGACTCATATTCAACTTGCCATCGACCCAAACCCCCAGATCTGGGGGGATATCTCTCTTCTTTTCAGCCTGGAGAAGAGGAGGCTCTGGGGAGACCTTATAACAACCTTCCAGTACCTAGAGGGGACCTACAGGAAAGGTGGAGAGGGACCTTTTACAGGGGCACGTGGTGATAGGACAAGGGGTAACAGTTATAAACTGAAAGAGGGGAGATTTAGATTAGGTATTAGAAAGAAATTCTTTACTGTGAGGGTGGTGAGACACTGGAACAGGTTGCCCAGAGAAGCTGTGGATGCCCCATCCCTGGAGATGTTCAAGACCAGGCTGGATGAGGCTTTAAGCAGCCTGGTCTAGTGGGAGGTGTCCCTGCCCATGGCAGGGGGGTTGGAACTAGGTGGTCTTTAAGGTCCCTTCCAACCTAAACCATTGTATGAATCTATGATCTGTTTCTGCGGGGCTGCCCTCCAGCCTCTCATCCCCCAGTGTGTATGTACAACCAGGATTATCCCATCCCAGGTGGAGAATCCAGCACTTGCTCTTGTTAAATTTCATACGGTTGGTGATTGCTCAGCTCTCTAGCCTATCCAGATCTCTCTGTAAGGTGATCTTTCTGTAACCTTCAAGGGAGTCCCCAGCTCCTCCTAGTTTAGAGTCCTAACTTACTTAATGTACGTTCAATTCCTGTATGCAGATAATTTATAAAAACATTGAAGACCACTGGCCCTAAAAACAGGGGGAACCCCACTGGTGATTGACCACTAGCCTGATGTAGCCCCACTTACTATAACTCTTTGAGCCCTCATCTTGTCATCTTGCTTTTGAGAAGTTTGTCCTTAAAATGATCAAATCTCAACATGAACAAAATGAACTATCTTAAAATGTCAGTTTACTTTTTTCAATTTCACATGCATTAAAATATTAACATCTGTAAAATCTCAGGCAGTGACTGTGTGTAGTCTTACATAGATGTTAGTGTATGTGTTTTTTTGTGTGTGTCCTTTTTTTTTTTTATGCAGTGGAGTTTCCCAATACATTCTCGTGTTTATTTTAGTTCTTTTCTTTCTGTTATGCAGTCAGCATTTTACGTGCTTAAAGGGAAGCCAGAGGCAGCTGAGAGATGCAACTGGGAGTATCAGTTGGTACAAAAAAGAGTGCAGCAAGTGGGGCAGGTGACTTGGCTTCTCAGTTCATTCCCGAGTTCCAGCCCACTGGTGATGTTCGCTGTGTGGTGTTCTCTCTTGGGTTCTCTTATACAGTAATTTCCCTACAAGGCAAAAAACTTAAGCGTGGTTCTGGAGCTAATTTACTTGAAAGGCTGCTCCCACTAGGCAATATGGATGACACAATTACTTATGACTTTCTTAATACCACAAAATTTTCAATACTATTTAAGTAGGTCTCGTATAATGTGATGTAACATCTCAGTTTGTCTATCACATGTTTTTAGTTCCATGCCAAAAAACGTCACTCTGATAAAAGCTGCACTACAGCCTGCATAATAATTGAATTAAACTGACTGGGGGAAAGAACACACAGAAATAGTTCTGTGAGGCCCAACAGAGACCCAAAGACACTTCGACCAAGGATCCAAAGATGCGAACATAATCCTGCAGTGCAGATGCAAGTGATTCGCCATCCCGCGACATAACGGCCAGGCATCTTTTCCTGGGCCAGGTGATTTTAACAGTAGAGGTGTAAAGTCACATTGACAGGCCAATCTGGATGTGACATTATGTTGTATAGGATGGCAGCAAGAAAGCAAAACTTTACGGATGGTGCTATCCTCATTTCAGATTAGCTATACTGCTTCACAGTCTTTTCACTGCTAGGTGGCATTGCTTCTGAATGTAATTTGATTTCTTTGGCAATGTGTTCACTTTCTGAAGAAAAAAGGCTATCTTGAATTCAAGATAAATCTTATTACGTGTTGGAGTGATGCCTTTAAATTTTGCAAATGAGGTCTTAATCTCCAGGGAAAGCTTCCCCGAGGTTTATTTTTTTCACTGTGTGCTTCTGTAGATCCAATATGAAATAATTTTTCTTGTTAAGGTGCATCTTTTGATATATCCAATTAGAAATTGCTTGCACAATCGTGTTTGTTAGCTTATGTGGTGAAAGTCTGACAACTCCTAATGAAGTTGACACAACGGAGAAAGAATAGTCTGACAAATAGCAGGCCTGCAAAGGAATAATCTATTGAATCTTGTATCTTCTGCTTACCTCAGAATTAAGTGTAACTGAAGCCATAGAACTTGCCTACACTCAGGGTCATGTATAAAAGCATGCACATGAAAATCTATTGTGTTTTATTAAGGCTTTGTTCACACATCCTCTTCCGACTGCAACTGTGCTGGCTAAGAAGGTTACTGCCCCTAGTACCTCATTATTGCACTTCTGTCAGAGGTTATCACAGGTGGCTCTGCCGCTGAGCTGCTCCCGGGCACGGTTCCTTACCTGTTTTGCTTGGAATGAATGGGGGTGGTGAAGATCTATTATTTTAACAGTTTTAACATTTTTTACTAAAGAGGGTCAGGGATTGCTGCAAGGAGCAACTATGTGGGTAAAACTGGCAAGGCAATAATTTCCAATGTTGGAGCAGTAATGAGCCTCTATAAAAGTGATTGTAATCTTTTCAGTGGACACTGCTAGAACCGGAAGATTTGTCGATGGCCTTATATGCATTGAATTTACACCACTGATTTTTTAGTCTTTTAATGTTGCTATATAGGTATGACTTTAGGTTTGTGTATAAGTTGCCTGTTTCGGTGTAGTTTGTGTTATCCACGGTCAGGATTCAGTTAAATGAAAATGTTTACAGACTTGTGGTTCAGTAGAGCTTTTTTTACCCTACTTTACCTTTATCTGCTTTACATTCATGCTGGAGTTGCTCTGAGGGCTCTGTGCTGATTCAGAGTTGTCTCCCCTGTTCTGTCTGAAGAAATGCAATTTATTTTTAAAATAACAAGAGTAGTCACTGAGAAAAATTGCTCAGGGTCTGGTTTAGTTCAAATCCCACTGAAACCACTAGGATCAATTCTAACAGCCCTTGTATGGCTATCATCAGTATTTTGTCTGAGAACTTTTTGAATTTGAAAACTTCAACCCATCCTCTTTTTTCCCTTTATTTCTATTTCTTTTTTATATTATTTGATGGTATTTGCCATACTTTTTATGGTAGTAAATTAATATAGAGGAGAAGAGAGTTTCTAAAGATGGCAAGATTCCTGGTCATTCTAATAATTCCTTTTGTGAATTCAGTTTCACTTTTTTCTGATAGGCATCTATATTAAAGTAAATAAACATTGGCTGAGCTGAGTAGATAATATTAGGTGATTTAGAACTGGCTTTAAAACAAGCATTGTAAATCCCAATATTGGCATTATAAATTATGAGTAGTTTTATTTTTAAAATGTTGGCACGTATGCTTTCTTTATCTGTTGGTTATCACTGATATGTCATTGACTTATAAATTAGGAGGAATATTGTCAGTGTAGAAAAAATTGTATCAATGCCAGTTTGAAAAAAAAAAAAATCAATGCAAAACAATTTACCACTTGGGCATAGATTTTTAAATTAAAGTTAATTTAGAAGAGTATATACTGTGAAATCCATCAAATTTTGGAACAGACTTTGTCCTCATTCCCAGCAATGGAACTTCACTACAGGACAGTATTTTAGCAGTGTGTTACGAAAGTGGTTGTCAAAGCACAAGAGACTGAATAGGGACACTACTTTGGCTGAACTCCAAATTTGTACATACTTATTGATCGTCAGTAAGTTTGTCTTGTTAGAGTTATTACTTACATAAGTGATGTCATTTATGTGTCTGGAGTGGGTTTTCAGTAGGACTTCCCATAATAATGAAGGGTAGAAGGTTGTTTCTCTAAGTGTTTTCCTGGCTGAGCTTGTGCAGAAAATGTTGTTTAAATGCTGCAGGAAAGATACTGTGTTGATGATAAGGGACTCCCAGTGTCTTGGGTAGATGTGTAATATTTCTATTTGACCATTTTGTTCAATTTTTATCCCTCAGAAAGGGGGAAAACGAAACTGTTTGATTAAAAGTACCCAGAGTAATCTCTGATAGTTTCATGGAAAATGTTTTCTCAAAATATTCTGGAAGACAATAGGAAAATGATCCAATTATTAATCACACCAGTTGCAGGGAGGAAAAGATTTTGAAAACCCTTACAGTTATATTTCTTTTAAAAATATGAACAAATGTATAGAAATCGATATCAGTCCTTAGACTACAGCATGCACACCGTTTAAAATGTGTACATTTATTGGTTGAAATTACGTTAGCAAGCTCATACATCTGCATGTTAAAACTGATATTCTGTATGACACTGACGAGGTAGAAATACTGTGGTTACATGTGCACAACACGGTGTCACCAAGAAGCTTTAGACAGAGTGGTTTGTGGAAGAAAGTAGGTGTTTGAGAATGGTTTCAAAACCAGAAAATTGAACGTTTTTTCTCATTGACACTTTTCCTTCCGCTCTTTTTGTAAACTCTTCTTACCATTCCCCCTGGTACACTAGGACACAAAGCAATTATGAAACGCAAAATAAATCCTTAGTTTATTGGCTAAATTTGGAAAGAATTTTTGACATGGCTGACCATCCTTCAAATAAGATCTTTGTGTCAAAGTGCAGAGGTCAGGGTATAGAAGCCTTGGGATATCAAAAGGTGGTGAGAAGAATGGCTGGGATTTCCACCAGCCTAAAAGTGCTCTTTTGTCTCTAGTGGTCAGTTGTCGAGGATGATGCCTGTGGACATCAAAGAAATGTCTAAACAGTGTTATCTGGGCCTGTCCTTTGCCCCCTGCCATGTAATGGGCCTCTTTTCAGGAAAACATTGGGAAAGCTGAGAAAGCGAGTTGTCCTATGTTAGTGCTATTAATTCAGCAAGAAAGAAGATCAATAACATTTGCACTAACCAGTAAAACAATCTGTTTCTAAAAATGCAGATTAGTCAAGCCTATAAATTATACATTGCACATCCAAAAATCAATTTTAATGTTTTTTTCATAATGCATATGTCACGAGATTTTACTTTCTAAAAAATTTCTTCTCGTCTTGCTTTGACATATTATGGACAACTGCTCTGAGAAAACAAACCAAAACAACCCCCCCACCTTTCTTTAACACTTGCAAAGAAGTTAGGTTTTTTTTATTCACGGGTGGTATGTACTGAGGTACTTTTAAAGTAAAAAAAAAGAGCTGATATTTGATGCATTTCATGCTTAAAACATTGACTCTGATGTCTTGAAGAGTTATGCCATCATTTTCAAGATGGATTGCTTTCCTCATCAAGGAATAAAAGTTACACTATCAAAACAAAGCCTGTACCTAATATGTTTCAGCTCCTATATTGCTTAGTCACTCTGTTCGTACAGTAGTGAAGTTGTTTCTTTGTGCTAAATGCAGTAAAAAAAAAAATCTATTCTGAAAATGTTATGAGAAAAGAAATCTATTATTAGGAGTATTTTCTATTGTTACCCGAGTGCGAAAGGAAAACATATTGTATGCTCCTTGAAAGTTTGAATTTCTTTTTGGAGATTAGATCTCTTTAAATCCCCAATTTTGCAAAGAGATATTGCAAGTTTTAGTGGTGAACAACCAGGGCGATAGTCTGGGGCCCTACCTATGGGAAAGCTCATTCAGCCTAAGATAGGAAGCAACAGAGAGGAAGTCAGACTAGAAATGGGCCTTTGCTTGTGATTCTTGTGAATGTAACTCTGGGTTCTTCTGTTGATTCAGAACGAACAATAGTGCCTATGTCATTATGCAGTACTGCTGTCATACTTGAACTACGTAGACACATTGTAAAAAACATTCTTTTGCAGGACTGAGGGCTAAGTAGAATTTCTGGTTATGGATCCATCTCTAGGAATAGTTAATAAGACCAACTTTTAGGATTCACTGCTGCCCACCTTTTGCTAAGAGTATATTATTAATTAGAATATACTTGAAATCTTTACTAAAAAGTTATTCCACATCAATATACATAATTGCATTACTGTTATAAGAAAACTGTATGAATTCAATATCAGATACTTAAGCCAAAAGGTAAAGTAAGTATTAAAAATAAAACAAACCTGTGGTTGAATCAATTACAAGTTCTTAAAAAGTGGAAATTGGAGCTTGGATGTGTCAGTATGTAGTTATGTGATATCTTCAAATATAGCTAAAAATGTAAGTGCAATATGTGCTTTCAAAAGTCTGAAATTAAACTTTTTAATGAGAATTAAAACCTACACCATATTTCATTTTATTGTAAATTAGGATTGAAGAGAAATGTATGAGTCAACTTTAACAGTATCACTGTTGCTAAACTAAACTTCATAACAAGGAACATATGTGTTGGGATAATTGTTATTTATTTGGATGGATATTGCACTTGAAAACTGGTATTTTGGGCTGCTAGATGACTCACCATTACTTACCTTCCTATATCCTCATCTAGTAAAGAAGATGAAGAGCTATAGATTTCCTAGCATCCCTAAATGACCACAGAGAGACTAGATGATTTCCATTGCTACACTGAGAGTCCAAAGTGAATGCTTCTCACTTTCAGAGTATGGATCTTGAACACTGATACCGCAGTTTGTGTATTCTATAGTTGATACATTTTATAATATATAATATAATATTACTTTTAGAAAAACATGGAGAACAAAGTATTGCACCTCTTTTTAATATTTTATACTTTTTCTTATTATACCTGCCTTGTTTTTCTTGTCATAGTTGCATCCTGATTCTGCAAACATTTCTGTCCCTATCTTTACCCAAGAGAACTTTTCCAATGAGTGAAGAAGGACAAAGACCACGCAAAAGGGTAGTGTTTACAGAAGTGAGATCCTGATCCTATACTTAAATTCTGATCCTATAGCTAAATAGATGAATTTAAATTTTTATCAGAAGTGATACGTGTCTGCAAGTATCATATTTCAGCAGTGGCGTAGACTTAGCCAATGAATAGGTCACTGCTGTTTTCCATCAGAAGGAATATTCTGATATGTCACGAATGCATAATTTATAGGTAAGAATAAGAAGACAGAAGTCAAGGAAATGAGAAGAATGTAATTGTTTTATAAAGATTTCCAGACCATCTTTGAGGTTACAGAATTGCCTCTTTATTTATCTTTACTGGACACTCATGCAGAACTTTCTGCTGCATGAATTTATGAACAATCTTTCTTTCCCCACTGCCACTTGAAAATGTATTTTTAAATATAGATTGGCTGTCTAATACTTCTAATGACTGTGGCCACCATCACTTTGGCAGTTATTGCTGCTGGCCGCTCTTATTCCCACAACAGTTGCACAGCTGCATAGGTGGCATACGCATTCATGTGGCTATATGGTGAAATAGTTTAAGGGACTGATCTGGCTGAAAATCAACTTAGAAAAAGAAGCAATAAATATTTTTTTTTTCCTCTAGGTCATGTTCTGATCCCACTTAACATGTTCATGTGTGAATACCTGTGCCCAAACGAAATAAGAGGCATGAATGTGTAGCCTGGCTCAGCCCAGAAAGGAGAAGTACTCACTGCACAAACTGGAAA
The DNA here is from genome assembly GCA_947846985.1 of Fratercula arctica. NCBI lineage: Eukaryota > Metazoa > Chordata > Aves > Charadriiformes > Alcidae > Fratercula > Fratercula arctica. The sequence continues at coordinate 109,263,737 of CANTUZ010000003.1, forward strand.
AACTACTGAAAAAATTATTCAGAACCTGTGCTAGAGGAGAATGGATTCTCCCTACTGACTCCTACTTGTAGGTGTTTGCAAATGTTCACATCTGAACTCAGAAGCACAGAAATTGCCTTTTTGAAATTCATATGGGCTGGTCTGTCTGTTTCTGGCTGATGTTTCTGTGTATCTGCTGTAGATTATGTCAAAATTATTTTTAAAAAATCCATTTTTAAGTACTGGCCTTCATTCTACATTATTCAGTTTAGAGAAGCCTAATTAGAATTACAAGAGCTGCTGGAAATGTCATTACAACTTTTGTAAAGGGAAGTCAGACATTGTAGATTTCCATCCCTAATTGTAGGGCAGAATTAATGATCCAGGAATTAGATGATAGATAGTGTTTGGTGTTATTAAAAAATGAAAAATAATATATAGCAACTAAATATCCATGCATAGTGGTGTGATCTGAATTAACTGTTCTCCCTCGGGAGACAGGTTTTGAAGTTGTTAGGTCAAAGGACAGCACAAGAAGGACATGGACCTGTTGGAACGGGTCCAGAGAAGGGCCACAAAGATGATCCGAGGACTGGAGCAGCTATGCTATGAGGACAGGCTGAGAGAGTTGGGGTTGTTCAGCCTGGAGAAGAGAAGACTCTGGGGAGACTTTATAGTGTCCTTCCAGTACCTGAAGAGGGGCTACAGGAAGGATGGGGAGGGACTCTTTATCAGGGAGTGTAATGATAGGATGAGGGGTAATGGCTTCAAACTGAAAGAGGGCAGATTTAGATTGGATATCAGGAAGAAATTCTTTCCTGTGAGGGTGGTGAGGCACTGGAACAGGTTGCCCAGGGAAGCTGTGGATGCCCCATCCCTGTAAGTGTTTAAGGCCAGGCTGGATGGGGCTTTGAGCAGCCTGGTCTAGTGGGAGGTGTCCCTGCCCATGGCAGGGGGTTGGAAATAGGTGATCTTTAAGGTCGCTTCCAACCTGAACCATTCTGTGATTCTGTGAAAACTCGGTGGCAGTTAGGCAAATAAAAAATTAATAATTATTAAAAGGAGGATATAGAAAAAAAAAAGTAAACTATTTTGCCACTGTATTAATCTTCTCTCTACCCATATCTTGAATAATGTGTGCAGTTCTAGTCTTAGAGTAGAGTAGAGCCAGGGGAGTCCTGGAATAGAGACAAGGATGACTCGAGATATGGAGAAGTTTCCGTAGGAAAGACTGGATGGGGAGTTCTTCAGCTTTGGGAAGCCCAGGAAGAGGCGATAGAAGTTCTAGGAGGTCTAGAAGGTAATGAAAGACAAGAAATTGTACTGGACTTGCTTATTTGCTATTTTTCCTAATAAAAGAATTAGGGCAGCCAATGGAATTACCATGCAACAAATATAAAGTGAAGAAACGGGTTGCTTTTACTATTCCTTCTCTTCTCTTTTTTTAAAATATTTGACTTCCCATGCTTCTCCATAGCACTTATTTTTATGCATATGCTCATTTTCATCATGAGAGAACAGTTTAAATCTCCCTTCTGAACATATGAAAAATGGGTATGTACACTACAGGGCAATTAGACGAAATAGTTAATCTTGAATTTTACAATAATTTCTGAAAAAGTGATCTCCTATGGTGTTCAAGTTTTTGATCTTTCAGAATTGAGTTTTGATTGTGGGCAACTAGAGATGTATTGATGTTTGAAATCTTAAATTATGTCCCAAATTTATCAGAAAGAATGAGATGGGAAACCTGTTACATACCATGGAAGAGTGCCCAGGAATTTGAGTAATCTCAGAAGTGAAAAGTAAGTGGTGCTGAATAATACAGGTTTCTTGTTCAGAGAAGTTGCAATCTAAGTTCAGATGAATTTTGCAGCAAACCCCCACAAAAAAAGAGGTTCTTACCTCAATTGCTGTATTTTTAAATGAGCCTTATTCTTACTTAGCTGGTTAGATGCTTGAAATAAATTTAAGTTAAAATGAAATTAAAGTAACTCTCTTCCTATGCCAGCAAAACATAAAAGCGGTCTTAACATATTTTAGTGAGAGAAACTTCTGAGACCATTTTGTCATCATACAGCTTTTTATTCTTTTTAATGTATGCTGAGATCATAACATTAATATGTTAAGATGTGTTACAACAAATTAGGATGAACTTAAGCCTCCCAAAATCAGAGATATGGGACAAAGTAGTGGGACCAAGGTGCCCTGTGGTGGGCAGGTGAAGTGACCTGCTCGGAATCAAAGAAAATTGTCATTTTCAAAGTTTGAAGTAGAAGCCTAAACTTGTTGCCTGCTGATCTTGTGCTAACATTTCTGAATGTATCTTCCTCATGCTTTCAAATCATACCATAAAGCTAAGATAGATTTTTATGAAAGAGCCTTTATCAAATGTCTAGGAAAAAGCCTGTCTTTTGTAAGAAATGTTTACTGCTATTGAACGAGGGATATGTGTGTGTAAAATACACTGGATACATAATTAGAGGGAAAATGGATGCTGGCAGATGTGAGCGGGCCACTCTTTTAAGCAAAGAATTTTGCTGTTATACAAATTACAGGATAAATGTATGCTGGCAGACATGGAAGAGTCAGCCCTTTAATGCAAGAATTTTGCTGTTACATAAAAGCTCGTTCCTAACATGTCAATTGGCACAATATGTCCAGTTGTGGTGTTTCAGACTTACCATTTTGTACCTTTCATGCTGGCTGTTTAGAGTTCTATTCCTTTCTTTCATCTAGCCACATGAACTCTGTTCTTTGAAATCTTTCTTGATCATGAGAGACTGTTGTCTGCTGCAGGGACAATGTACAATGGATATTACTCAGATGTGAGAGCAATGCCCAGCTTTTTTGAAAAAAATCAGGCACTAACAACCAACTGAAATAATGGCATTAAAATAATATAAACGAGACCGTCCTAATTTTTATACTTGACGATACAGTGAACTCTCTGTCCTTATGCACCCTTGATGTGCCACTCATGTTTATGTAGATTTCTAGCATGTGCCTTTAAGTCTTCTCTTTTCTGTTCTGAAGAATCCCAGCCAACTAGATAGTCCTGAAGCTTGTTAACATTTTTAGTCTTCCTTCTTGTCTTTCTTTGAACCTTTTCAAGTTCTACTCTGTCCTTTCTGACACAGTGAACCCAAAGTGCACACAGTGCACCACTCCAGTGTAAGCAGATCATGGATTTATCCAGTGGCGTAATCATGTTTTCTGTTTTGCTTTTGGCTCCTTTTGTCTTAAATTCTGTTTGCTTTTTTAATTGCTATTGAAAAAAAAAATAAAATCCAAATGTTAGAAGTTACTAAGAAAGGCACTTAATACATTGCTGAGGTTGCTTTTCTCAACAAAGTCATTGAAGTTCTAGGCCATTTTTTAATATAGGACTAAAAAATAATTTCAGGTACAAAGAAATCATTCTTAATAGCTGTTTTCTTTGATCACTATAATTATAAATATAAACACCATAATCATTAGGATTGTATGACACAGAGAGAGAGAGAATGTGATTGTCATTATGTAGTATACAGTTGCCATTGTGCTGTCTTAAGATTTTTATGGTAAAAGCCCCCTACTACGTGTAATTTGTATTCTTTTTATATAGATCTATTGCTCTGGATTGCCTCTCCTACTAATACTTTTTGTGTATGTGTTGTATAATGTGCAATAATGATTTAAAACCAGAGCAAGACAAAATGTCAAACAGGGCAAAAATGTCATAATGACAGTGTTTTCCTCTCCACTGAGGTAGAAAATGGTAGAAATTTTAACATTGCTTTTGGCACATCAGAAATCACACATTTGTCAAATTAAGTTCTAATTTTGTCGAATAATTACATATTGTTCTAGCAAACTTGAGTCCAGAATTGCTTTTTGATAAATTCTGAGGATAAAAGAGCAAACGTTATACTTAATCATGTCATCTTATAATAAATGCTGGGTTTTTAGTATTTTTACTTTTTTTTTTTTTTTTATTCTCAAAAGTCAATAGCATCATATATAGTTTCTATGCTATTTCAGCCCCAAATTTTGTATGTGCAGAATGCTAAGCTAAAATGAATTTTGTAGGACCTTTGCAATTTAACACTCAGTATTCTGTTAAAAGCTAAGTTTTGAGGCCTTGGAAACTGTACTAAAATTTATATGGTGGTAGCATACTGAAAGTATTTTCACATTGTTCAGACTATGTTCACAGCTGATAACTTTTATGCACTCAGTTGAAGAGCACTATGATAATATATGAGAAAACGATGCAAAAATCATTCCTTTGTATTTTTTGCTTGGGGTCAATTGATAGACTAAACTTGTTTAAATGGCTGTGCTGTTTTGAATAAGGTATAAGAAAACTTACAGTAATGATGAATTGATTCTCAAGAACAGAATGTGAGAAAAAGGATCGAAACTTTGCAAAATAGTGTCCATAGCTCCTTCAAGTAACTGCCTCTCATTTTTATGTAATGAAAAAACAGAGGCAGCTGAATTCCCAGTCTGCTGATACTATTTTGTGCTATTTGCAAATACTAGACCTGTTTTGAATTTTTTTTAAAATGTTAGAAAAATCCCTATGTGCAAGCAACTGCACTGTCAGCTACTGAACTTTCCTAGGTAATGAGGTAGGTACCATAAAACTGGTTCATGCAATGTGAAATTTAAAATAAATATGGAATCCTTTATACTTGTGTTCTGGTTCTACCAATTTTAGCAAACAGTTACGTAAAATTGACCATATCTATGTCATCCACTCTTGTCATATCTCTAGGGAAAGGAAGAAGATATTTCAGCAGGGCTGGAGGAGGCTGTGCTGAGTTCTGCTTAACCTTCATTTTTACTGTTACTAGCACCAACAGCTGGGTCTCCACCTGCTAGAATTTACTCCGTGGAAGAGTTCCGTGTAAGCCGTTTTCACAACTTTTTTGAACTCACGTGTAAAGATATTTGCTTTTGGGCTTGATTGGGCTGGGTACTATTCTGCTGCGCTTTTACGGGCCTTACCTGCAGTTTTTATTTAAGTGAGATCGAAAACTGTGGTGGTGTGAGCATTCTTAATTAATGCATCCAGTATGCAGCACAAAGCTCTTTAGTATCAATCAAGCAACCAGACAAATTCTTAAGAAAAATGTATCTAAAGCCATGTTAAGCTAAAGGTATTAAAACTCTAATGATTCCTAGTAATTAAAGTGAGCGGGTCTGATAGAAAGTTGTGCTGTAGTACAACAGTTGTGTGTGTAGTTGTGCTGTGGTATATTTGTTTTGCTTACAAACAGAGGTTTGCATTCCTCTCTGATTCATTTAGTATGAAAAAAGCCATCCATTAGTACACATGGACATGATTTCTTCACAAGTGTATACAGATGTTGGGAACATACGTAAATGGCAGATTGGGAAATAGGTACAAAACATGTCAATGACAGTGGAAATTGTCTAAGTATCTTTAATAGTTTGCAGTGGAAGTTTCTTTGAAGTTGGAGATAGGTAATGGGTTAACACAAGCGTATCAGATCACACACACCGAGCACGGGATTTGTTCAATTAGTTTCAGTTCCCATTCGCAACAGAATGTAATGTGCCTGTTCCCCAGGTATAAGATGATGCCACGTCTTGTCTCCTGACCCAATGTACTGTACAGCGTCCTGCATCACATGGCTTGGCATATGAGGTCTTTCACAATGCGAGCGATGAAAGTTGAGAGTTCTTAAGAGCTGCTTTTCTAAGCACTCAAATGGATGTTACTCAGCCTGGAGGTTCGGAGGTTTGGTTTTTTTTGCCAGTGTGACAATTACTAAAGATGAAGGAACACTCTTAAGGAAGTGTTTTGAACAGTTAGAGCCGTTAATAGCTACAGAAGTATCAGTCAGGTTGTAGCTTTTAAGTTTTTAAAAAATTGTCTTTGAACATTCATTTAAGATTTTTACACAGGTACAGCATGACTGAACAAGTAGTGGGTGCTTTTGTGTAGTGCCTGAATAAGAATGAAATGTTTTGTCAACAGCAACAGTTTCAGTTACGGTTAAGAGTGATGAAGAAACAGTTGTGACACTCCGAAATGTTCCTGTTGTGCACTGAGAAAACAAAAGCATTTTCTGGCGTAGGTTATACCAGTTGTAAAACAATGTGTCGGGTTAATAATGCATTCTATTGAAAAGGAATGGGAGGTTTGCTTAGGTATGATTCATGGTTGTCTGTTGCAGTATTAAGTCTGTTGCTTGCCTTAAGGTCAGCATGACCCTGTTTAGTTTAATTTTTCAGTCTTGAGGGTCTGTGCAGTTGATGTTTAAGGAGGAATTAGCAAGAGATAGCAATTTATTGGTTTCTCTAGTTTTTGGCAAGTGTGTATTTCATTATTTTCTTTTTTTTTTTTTCTTCTCATTCAGTATTGAAGCCCTTGGTTGTTTTATAAAACTTAATTGACCTTTTATTTTACTCTTTAGTAACATTTTTTTTCTCAGAGATTTTAAAAACATATACTCTCATGGTTAAGATCCTTGTAAATTCAGTGATATGAAGAACAAAAGTACTTGTGTGATTTTAAATACAAAGCAGTATTTAAAAAAGGTTCTTATGTGCCTTTAATACACTATGAAAGACAATCCTATCCAGCTATCCTGTTACTTTATAAATAGCAGTTCACCATGCTCACTTCCTCAGTTTCCTTCACATTTGTTAGTATTTCACACTAGATGTTTGCACATTATTTTGCAGTTCTCCTCAATGTCTTTTTTAAAACTCCTGTTTCTTTAATACCTACAAAAACCAAAGAGTAGTCTCCTGACATGGTTTTTCTGGCAGCATGATTGGAACAGCTCGCAATCTTGAGTATAACTGTGCTCTGCACCTTAGAGAAGTGATATTATCCCCAATTTACAGTCAAACAGTGGAAGGACATTGAGGTCAGAGAAAAAAAAACACAAAAGAAAAAGAAAAAGACGGGCAAAGGACTTTTAGAAGAATTTATACAGAACTTGCCAAACTGAAATCCTGAGAACCCTGCTCAGCTATTGTTGCCCTGGGAGAACCAGCTCCAGTTCTTTGGACCCACAGCTGTCTGGGGAGATATGGTCCAGGGGCCATGCCGTGCAGTGGCTCTTACCAACACTGTTCAGGGTAGCATTCTTCAGAATGGGCTGTGTCTGCAGTGCTCTTCACATGACTTTTGTGCCGCTGAGGCACAGGTTTTGTGCATGTGTGTTCAGATGACCAAAATTCTGTGAAGCTAGCCAGAATGGACTGTTCATGGTCTCATGGTGTGGCATGTGCTGCATGCCTGGGAGCATGGAGTGCGAACAGGTGGGTGAGGGCACCAGGCTTTTTGGGAAACTGTTGGGGAACTGTGTAGGGTGATGGAAACAAACCTGACAGAATCTTGTCCTTGCTGCCTAGGAAAAGGAATGCCTTATTTAACTACTAGCACAACTAAAGCTGAGTGCAGAATGCTTGGATGTAAACTAACATGTATGCAATGTAGACAATCAGGTGATCAGGAGCCAGAAGCAAACTGGAAGCCAAGTTGTTTGACGATACATCCATAGACATGCCAATTTTTGACTTTGAGAGTGAGATTTAGTTTGAGATTAAGGATTTAATTGAGTTTCTTGTTTACGTGTTTCTTTTGGTATTTGAGATGTCCTTGGTTATTCTGCCTGGCTTGGTCTCCTGCAGGTCTTACGTTGTGTTTGTGGGACCTATGCAGCTGTCTCAGATACCTGCAGTCTATCAATATGTAAGCAACACCTATGTGTAAGCAACTGAATTGAGCTCCAAGACTCCTAAATATAGAGGTCTTCATGTAGACATCTACAGCTGCAACTCCTGGTAGTCAATGAAGATATAACCAATGTGGTCAGTGGAGCCAGGTGAGTGTTTCAGCTCATGTTGAAGTAAAACAGTAGCGGCTGGCCAGCTGAATAACTCTCTCAGCTCCATTGATTTTAGTGATTATAGTGCAAATTTCTGTCTAGTGAACCAGGAGATACCTGCAGTCTGATGTAGTTGCTTAAGTATAGGTACCTCGTTTCGTTTAAGTTTGTTGGTTTACCTGAGATGGCCATAAAGGACTGGCAGATATGACAGAGAACTTCCCTCAGACCTCTGCTTCTTTGGAGCAGCAGCCAGAATCCAGACAGGATACCCCAGGACATCTCAAAGTTAGAAGATGCCTGTGGTTAGGCATCTGAATCGCACTCCATGTTTCTAGGAGATCTTAAAGGTCTCCTTTTGTACAGGTCCAAAGTATAAGACTGAGCATATTTCTCATGGAGGAGAGCATCTGGGCTTCACATAAGTACCCTGAAAAGCTCAATGTGGTAGGTATTTTTAGCCTACATATATCACATTTTATATAACATTTGATACGTTTCAATATTTCTGCATAAACACAAAAGGCAAGTATGCCTGCAACCATTTAAAAAACATTTTGAGAAGAAAAGTAGTTGTCTTGCGATTAAACCAGTCATTCTGCTTGCCAGAACCCAGTTTTAGTTTTTTCGTACACAATGAGCATACAGAAAGGTTCAAATACTAAGTTTTTGGGTGTTTGGTGGGGCAGTCTCCATTTTTCCCTGCTAAAGCTGCTGGACAAATCAGTCATTTGATCACAAATAAACTTTGCTCATCTTCTTGGAAAAAAAAAGAATTAAACTTAACAATCATCTCTTAATTTTCCTTTCTGGTTGCACAGTGGACCAACTCTTTCCTTGTACTTTCTTATAAATGAATGTCCTCGTAAAATATTTCCATGACACTCTTTATGATTTTTGTCCTTGTATCTTAGTCTGTGCTTTGAACTTCTGAAAATCTTGTTAACCTGAGGTTATACCCTCAGGTTATGTCCCTTGTTTCACTTCTATTGCAATGTTCTCAAACTTTGGAAAACATGCCTTGTAGTTTCCTGTAAAAAAGAAGATTCTTTTCTGTAAGTGCCTAGGGTACAAGGTATATATTTTACATACCTTTTGTTGGGATAATTACATGGTCAGCTTTCCCCTAACAACTGTTCTGTCACTTCATCACTTACATTACTGACTCATTTCACACAGATTCAGCAGCTCGTTTCAGCAGGCAGACGCACTCTTTTCTCATGTACGTTGCATCAGCAGCTGCATACTGACCAACTCCCACTGGTTCTGTATACGAGATCGCTAATACGTAACCTCCATGCTCATCACCCATTCCTGGCATTCCCGCTCTGGGTATTATTCAAACACAATAGACCCCTCTGTGCTTGCTTGCGTTTTCTCCCTCTCCTCTGGAACTTCTGCTCCATGCCTATATCCAAAGCAGGCAGACCCTTTTTACTTTCTGCATTCCATTACTGTATTTCAGGTTAACATTGTCTTCTTTAAACTCTACCCTATCCTAATATTCTTTAAGAGTGATGTTGGGTTTCCAATCCCAAAGCAAGGTCAGAGATAGGTGCTGCAGCATCCTAGACTTCATTCGAGACAGCACTCTACACAGCATCCTAGAGAAGTTCACGAATGCACTACAGTTATGGGGCAAGTATGTTTGGCTGGCATCAATCAAGTTATACCTCTTTAAAATGTGAATTTTCTGGCTTGTGGTGTTGTTGACCTGGTAAATTATTAGAAGTGACTCTTCTAAAAATCACGTGCTTTCACACACATTCATATGTATTTCTTGCAGTATTTGTTTTCCTTTTGGATTTCTCTAAACTTTGGCTGTCAATACAATCTTGTAAGTGTCATCTTGTCAGGTTAATATGTTTAAGGTACACAATTGTACAGTGCTGATAGGAAACCAGACAGTGATTTCTGCGTTCCCAAGCTGAATGATTTTGTACCCTACTTGAGAATGCCATGACTGAGGTCTCTCATATTTGGCGTTAAGTATAGAACATTTATAAAACTTCTAGTTCACTTCCATAGTAACAGAAGAACATACTAGTTGCTCTCCTAGAGTATGACTTACTACTTTCTGTACAGTTTCTTTTCCACATTCTTTTGTGCAGTGCTTGCATCTAAAATTGAAATATAGAGTATATATTTTAAAAAATTACTAAATATACAATGAAAGCTTTCCATTAATATGAAAGTTGTTTTGAGTGAAAACACTAAATCACCCAGGTCTCCAAGGGATTCCTCAGCAGGCTTTAAAATTCAATGTTTTCCTTTTGTATTTCAGAAGGAGAATTAGAACATGCAGTTTTAAAATGTAAATATGTTCTTTAAAGCATTTTCATACTCTGGAGAAAAATATCCTGACACATGTTTCTGGGCCTTTTCTTTTGCTTATATTAATGGAGGCATATTTTATGCATAGCTAGATGAGGGATCTGATCTAGTTGAACATAACCCTAAAAAAAATTACTAGTTTTCAACCATATCAGCTCAGATCCATGCCACTGAGTGACACAGGAGTAATATAGACTAAGAGTGAGAGACGTTCCTTTTCAGCTGTAACTTGAGTTTAGAGCAGCTTGAGCCAGTCATGAAAGCATACCCTGAGAGTGAAGGGTGAAAACAAAGTTTCACAAGCTGTACTGAAAAATAACCTCTTCTTGTTGTTCAGTGTATCCTGCATACAAAGGTTATACAGAACCTAAATTCAACCCAGAGCCTAGATAAGTGCTTAATTTTGCTAATTTCAGTGATACTTAACTGAGTTTAAAATCAAGCACATATCTGAATGTTCATGACTTGGAGCCATAGGAAAAATAAAATTCAGTTTTCAGAATAATTGCTTTCATATTCTGAAGGGATGTACTGCAATTTGTGACCTAAGGAAACGTTTGATAAATATACCATTACCAGAAACAAATGTTCTCTGTACATGTACTCTAGATATATCTTGAAAATATGCAGTGTTTGTTTAAACGTGATACAATAGCTGTTTCTTTGTATATCCAGCAGTATATTGAACATAATCTCTCAAATATTCTTTTGATTTCTTATCCTTTTATTCAGAAGATACAGGCATAGTACCAATACAAAGATAATATTGCTACTTATCTAATTTCTGTTCTGTTAATCTCTTCTTCTTTTACCAAAATGAAGTACTCACAGTATACACACTTTATGGTTTCTTTAGGGATTTTGTTACCTATATAATGCAAAAGGACACCCTCACTTCTTTTAAAAAAAACACCTTCATTCCTTCCAAAAACATGCAACAAAATTGTTGACGTTAATAATGCTTCAGACTGATAGATTGATATGTGCCTGGCCAGGAGCACTGTGACCCAGCACAGCACTTCTGTATTAATAAGACATAAAGTCAGACCATTTATCATTTAGTATAGCCAGCACACAAATTAGAGAACAGCTTGCCAGGGTATATTGTGGTCTCATTACTTTGTTTTTTGCCATAGTTGCAGGATAGATAGCTTTGAAACCTTCCTGTGCTCTACTGTGACAGGAGAGTGTTCATGTCACGGCGACCCGACTGAGTTGTTCAGCTGCATACAGTGCTGACTCAGGAGCCTTAAGTGTCCTATCCAATTCGCGAAGCAGCAGACTCTTCTAAATCAAAAGAAGGAAAACTCCGTAAAGATATAATCGCTGGCAGTTACCACAGGTGTAAGATGTTCAGCAGTGCAATCAGAATATGAAACTTTGGGAGTAATTTACTGGATGTCACTGAGGAGCACATGCTTTCATTACGGTACAGTATATTTTTTATTACACAGCTAGTATTTCCATGCTGAAAAATACTGTTGCTATTTAATGTAAACATTAGCATATTGTAAGATAACATACTCACACTGCCTTATATTGGTTACTGTTCAAATATTGTAGTTGGGAGACATTTTACAGCTAATATTAACGTTTTAAGAATAAGCATTTGTCTGCATTTTATGTACCTCCTGCCTTGTCAGTCATTTGCCGTCTTTGGGGTGAGTGTTTTCCTCTGAGGAAAACTTTGAACTTTGGAATATTAAAAAAAAAAATGCGGACAACTTGAATTTTTAAACCTTTAAAACATGCAGCTCAGATCTCAAACTGCTAAGTGGTTCCTTAGTGGTTCCTTAATTAAAGATGCTTGTTTAATGCTTTTGGATTGCATATTTATGTTTGTGAATGTTTCTTATTTGATGTATTTTCAACATATAATAATGTGCCACTGATCTCCTGATTGAGTATACCTTGATGCTCAGCTTTATTTTGCAATGTAGTATATTTATCTAGAGATGTATTTGCCATCCACAGATGGTAAAGCATATTTTAGGCTGCTCCCATTGTATTTCTGGCCCCTCTTTGTTCATTGGGTGGAAAATATGATCCAGATATATCATAGGGTGCTCTGTCAGAAGAAATCAGTGAAGATTTCTTTCAAGCAGTGAGGCCCTTCTCTCTGAATGAGGTAAAACCTCTAAAACTGTGCGCTCTGTGTATATCCTTGGAGAACCGCCACAGAGACTGTCTGGCTCTGCCTCTGCAGCTCCAAAAGAGATGTCTCTGAAGTGTCTTAAAGCTCTACATCCCTGTCTCCGTGTGTGCATGTGGCTGCCCCCCAGACCACAGCTGCACTGCTTCCAGGAATGAGCCTAGAGGAGTAGGCTTGGAGTAAGGAAAAACAAAAGTCTGGTTTTGAGGATGGCTCAAAAGCTAACCTCTACAATCAGTGTGGGATTACTCTTTGTATATTTGTTTTGGATTCTGAAAAGATTCTCAGAAACAGTCTCTAGCACCAGTAACTGGAAGAAAGAGTAATATACCCCAAGTGGTGATTTCTTAGAATTTTCTTTGGAAAACATGCATTTCAAGATAATCTCTCTCCTGGCTTGCCAGTCTGCTTCCTACTGCTTTACTCTAAGACCTCAAGTGCTGCTGTACGCAAAGGTATAGAGCAGATGTGTGAGACAATTCTTGGAAAGAGAGTTGTGCGTCTTTGCTGGGTAATAGTGAGAAAGCTTTGTGCTTACAGAGCTGGGAAGGGGAATGACCGAGACCTGTACAACTTAGGGATCATTTTTTACTAATTTTCCACTTGCCACTTTGATCATCGCTTCCTAGCGTTGATTTGTGGCACCTCCTTCCCTCCTTTTCTCCTCCCTCTACTTGGCTTCTTCCTGCTGCTTAACAAGCTCAATTGGTTTTATGTATGTAATTCTTTTTTTAAAGAGAGTTTGAAGGTGGTCTCTAAAAGAATTGCTTTCATCCACAGCCAGGAACGGATCAAAGCAACACACAAAAGCCGAATGGGAGCCAAGGCAGAGCTGCCTGACCAGCCACAGGGTCAGGGTTCTGTGCTGGAGAAATAGTAAAGCATATCAGCTGAACGGTGCTGGAAGCTGCTGATAAGGGATTTTCTCTCCAGTAACACCTGCAAAGTTTATGAGATCCTGCAGGAAAATCAAAGAAAACTGCATCAGAATACGTTGTTTTGTGCAGAGAGGAATGTGAAAGCATTTGCAGGATGAAGTGCCATTGCCTAAATGTATTTATTGCCATATCATATATTAGACTCAGTCTGCACTATTATTAAAACACTGGATTACCACCCAGCTCTACATTGACTTCTATGAAGTGGCTCCTTCACCCAGTTGTGAGGATATTAAGGAACAACTCGTATGATTGTCTATGAAAAGAAGATTCACACTAAATCAAAAAAGCAAGTAAATGAAAATCAGTGTTATCATTATGTCTGAAAATAGATTTCCAGTGAAAATTATAATTAAGAAACAAGTTAATAATAGATGTTCAGTCATCTATAAGAAGTCTAATTAAGATTTCTTCCAAATTCTTTTTGCAGATACGGATTTTTATCAGGCATCAGTTCCCATAGTGATTATGATTTTAAAAAATTTGAGTAGTAATCCAGTGTATGACTTTTCACAAAGGACTTTCTACTATGACCAATTTGAACTTTGTCAGGCATTTTTTCTTCTATATTCAGTTAAGCTAAAATAAAATGCCATTTTTAAACAAATCATTACTTTAGATGCCTCAGAAATACTGAACTCTGGTTTGAAAGTAGGCATAAAAGTTTCTAGGGTGAAGGAAGTTTAAGTTTTCTGTAGTCGTAAAGGAAGACTAAACTATGTCTTACAACCGAAACAGCCTTTCATCCTTAAATAATTAAAAGAATCTGGTTGCAATTGGAGTTTTCTGTTTCCCCAGAAAACTACAATGTAGGCCGTCACAGCTTAGATTCCTTGTCACTAAATTGCCAACATGCCTTAGTCCGGATCTCCAAGCATAGTTGTTTATTTTAATGGTTTTATGGCAAGTTAGGTGGTTTTGTATTTAGTCAAGCTTTATTTTTTTTGTGTCCAAGTAGACTTGAATTTGTATGAGTTTAAAAATACGATTTCTTTTTTGATAGACGTATCTGGAAATTCTGTTTTCCTTTTTCTGTAGAAAATATTCATGTGCGATTTTTGCTACTGTTCCCTGCGTGAATTGTAGCATTTTCATTGAAAAATGAACACCCTGTCCTCAAAAGTAATGCTTGTTGGTTTGCAGTTGACAAATTTCAGCAAAAATAAGAAAATACTTTGTTTTAGCTGAAGTTCTTCTCTTTCCAATGGCCAAAATGGATGTGAAATAATTTCGTATTAAGAATGATCCGTTAGATATTTTGATTTATTATCTGCATGAAGAAAAAAAGAAAGCAACAGCTTTTTAATAGTGTTTTTATTGAGGTCATTTAACATTGATTTGTCCAAGTCTGTTTTCATCCCTTTTGATATGGATCTGTGTGATTTTTTCCAAGGGCACAGAGGGCAGTTAACAAATGGGCTTGATTTTTCAGGAGGTGGGGAAAATTGCCTATATTTGATTTCATTGCAAAGGTGTCCATATTAATCTCTGCAGCAATCTCCTGCGAATAAAGACCTCTCCCTATTATTTACTTCCAAAGTGAGTGAGAGAACTGATTTCAGTGATTAATAGAAGCAATTTGGCTTGGGATCTAAAGTTGCCAAAAAGCTCGGTGATGTCTTCCCACTTCCCACTTTCAGTGCACTTGAAAGCTTGGCACCTTTCAATCTGCACTCTTGTTCCAACAGCCTGTTGCTTGGAAACATGAGTCAGCAGAAGAAATCATCTCACTGTTAATGCAGGAGAAATCCCCTGTCTGTGGTCAGCCTGATACTCAAAATCAAAAGAGGATATCAGGTAAAAATTAAAAGCAAACGCAAAAGAAAAGAGAAATGGTAGAGAGATGCGAGTAGTCTTCTTGCAGTATATTCTCTTTATGGAAACAGAAGCAGATTTGTTCTTGGCTGTATAAAGATGGTAGGATTATGTTCTCTGTGACCTGTCATCAACCTTAACCGGAGTCTCTGTGTTTAATCATGAACTACTTTCCAAAGTGGCATTATTAGGAAACCATTAAGTTTAATCTGGTCTGGTCTGTAGATAACATTTCTAATATAATTCCACAGGAGATATATGAGCTCTAAGATCTTGTAACAGAAAAGGCGCTGGAAATTCTGGCAAAGGTAACTCTGGTTTAAGTTAAAGCTTTAATGTTGCTTTTAAAATGTAATGGCCAAATGGGGTCTACTGAATTGCCATAACTTTATTCATACATGCAACACAGAATGACTGGGACTTTTAGATGATCTGACAGCTTTATTGCTGTGGAATAAATTACTTCACTGAAAAAGTGGATTTCAATCAGCAGATCCCTAAGTGACTGCTGATATTAATCTTATTAGCGCTGTAGAGTTGAGTTCACTAGAGGATCATAATTCCACTTCTCAGCAACTTCAAAATTTCTCTTTCTGGGGTAAGACTAAGAGCAGGATATTGAATACTTTTTGAAGACTTTGATGAAAACATAGGAATAGTAAAACATTGGTCTGGAAATGATCTCAAATGAGGAAATGTATTTAAGTGTTTCCCGCACTCCAGTATTATATCATAACCATCAGTCTTCTGAGCCTTTTTTTCCTCTCTTACTGCCAAGTCATTCTGGCAGAATGTTATAAGCAAACAGATTTGACTTCCAGAAACAAATATTTTTTGCAGAATTTGGCAATAGTCCACCTATTTACAATGTTAGTACCAACAAATAAAAAACTTTGTAAATGACTTCTACAAGTGATAATTTTGTGGCACATGAACAACCAGATCACTTTCTGAAAGAATAAGTTTTTCTTTATCTTTGCCCATATGAGCTACAGCTGTATTGGTAAATTGAACAGTTGCAGGAAAAAATCCTGTGTGCCAGAAATCAGTTTTCTGTTGTAATGTCTTGGCACAGCTCTGGTGCTAGCGCTCATTCTCTGCAGCAATTCCCAGGCACACTTCAGAAGTTATGGTGAGCCAGTGACCATTCCCAAAAGGCATTTTTGGATGGAGTAACCTTGTTTTGAGGCTGGTAGTAAAGGCATAAGGTATAATACTATGCTGAGTCTGGTGGGGGGTAAATGTCAATAAGAGACTCTTTTAGTACTCCTGAATCAAGAATTTTATATAACCTGTGGGAATAGATTTACCACACAGTATCACTTTTACACAAGACAAATGTTAATATAGAAGATGAAAAATAATTTATTCTTCCAAATCCAAAGCTGAAGAAAGCACTGTCTATAATTACAGATAGCTTCATGGAAAAATAATTTATTCTTCCAAATCCAAAGCTAAAGAAAGCACTGTCTATAATTACAGATAGCTTCATGGAAATAAAAGAGTAAAACGTGAGTAGACAGTCTTGTGGCTGAACTGAATCCATGAGGAGGATCTTATAGTATGTATCACTACCATTAAAAAGAATCAGTTTTGTGCTGTTTCCAAATTTTCTTTTTGTATTAGAGTTACATTTACATACAATTCCCTGGCTTAGGATTTCTTTCTTCTTAATCAGATTGTTGTTTTTAATACAGGATTATACACTTTACCAAGCTTTAGAAATATTGATGAATTTTGGATGTTACTGGATGTTCAAAGAGCAAAAGGATCACACTAATGACTTTGCCAGTACTGATCTGTGAACAAATTGTTAACCAGCAGTAAAGAATGCTTTCTTCACCCAGAGAAATTTTAATAGATAGCCTTTTGGATACCTAAATCCATAGTTCATCCAAACAAACCCCCTCATTTTATGCAAGTGATGAACTGCCTCTTGCCATAGCGATAACACATTATTTGGGAATAACAGTGAGCTTGGAAATATCTTACCATTCTCCTCTTAGAAATGATCCAATAGAAATGACTCTGTTGGGCCATTTCAGAGGTATGAAAGCTGGCTGCTTACATGGGGAAAATACATCCATTGTTACACTGTTTTGCTGGAAGGATTACTATATTAAAGTAGTAATGTCAATTATATTTTACGATGCAAAAAATTTGCAATGTAATATGAAACTTTTCCTCCTGTAAGAATTTGTAAGTCATATCTAAGATTGAATTTGTTAGTAATTAATTGTGTCTTCCTAATTTTGCACTTAGATCCCTTGACTGTTTTTTCAAGCCTTCTTAACACAGACCACATATATTCTTTGCCCAGTTTCTGCTGAAGGCAGTCTTTCTTTATCAGTCTACTTCAGTGGGAGTTGTCAAAAGCCCTGGATTAATTTGCAACCTCTAAAGCCCATAGCTTTCCTTAGGATACCCAGTCTGTCCTAGGTATAGGATAAGTTCTGTCCAGAATTGCTGTGCTAGATCTTCATTCTTCACAGAATCTTAATAATCCTCACTGATCATTATCACAGACGACTGCAACTAAAAAGTCACTAGTGTGTTACTGTCTTTGTTTCGCTGTGCAAAAGATCTCCCTCCAAGATCTAGGTGATGGAACTGCATGTCCTCCTCCTGCTGGCAATTGCCCTGTCTTATCATGACCAGTCACTATCATGGCTCTCTTGGTAGGTTCTGCCCTTGTGGCCGAGAGGGAGCTCCTTTTCTAAATCACAGCAGCTGGAGTACAGGGTCATAGTAGAATAGTGCAGGTTTTCTTCAAAGCCTGACTAGTTCAACTGCAGTTGAACTTGAAGTTGACCCAATATGTGACAGACATTAACCCTGAAGATCTGTGTTTTTCCTAGTCAGGTAATCCCTGTTAACCACAGGAATCCTGACAGTTCCTTGTTTGGAATGTGAGGGCTGTTCTCTTTAGTGACTAACAGACTGCTGCTCTCATTTTCATATGCCTGGACTTGGCATCTCTCTTTGGCAGTATTATCCATGGGTTTCTAAGACGTTGGCCTGACCTGCTTCATTTGTATCTGCAATTCTTAGGGTCCCAAGTTCCTCAGTGGATTTCTGCTTTTTATCTTGGTTTTAAGCAGCTCTTCCAGATCCAGGTCTTTCCCTGTTTTCTCCCCTTTGTATTGGCAAGTATTTTCCTCTGTGTGCTCTCCATGGAAACTGACAGTGTGATAGGGAGGTGCCCTTTGATTTATCAGTAGCTGGGGTCGAGGGCTATCCTTCTGTGTCAGTGTGTTGGTTTGTTGTTTTTTTTTTTTTTTTTAATAGAGCTGGTCACCATCTATGTTCGTGGCTTGGAATTTCACAAGCATTTGAAAGTTTAGCCTGTGCCACCCACTTGTATCCAAGAGAGACATAAATCTGGGCTGGGAACGCTGAGTTCATTGAAGCAGGAAAATAGGACTCAAAGCCTCTGGTGCCACAGAGTCAGCAATTTACAATTCAGGTACCACAATCTGAGAAGCTTTAAAGAGGGGATGACAACCATCACAGAGTTAGTGAGAAACAGCTTCTCTCTTTCTTGCTTCATAGAAGTAACTTCTCCTGCAACTGAGAGTGTCACTGGGACTCTGAATGACAAAGGCTGATGCTGGCAAAAAAGCTCCTGCAATGCCCATTTTCTGGTTCCAGTGGTGTGTGTTTGATGATGAAAATGGCTATAAAATACTTATCACATCTTCCAAAGTGTATTCCTGGATTTATGATTGTGTTTGGCACTGTGATTGTAAGATTTCACAGGTACACAAGAGCTTACCAGGTATATAAATCCAGAAAGCTTATTTTTGTTTCATTTTACAAACCCATTTACATAATTAAATTAGCACTTGAATAGATAAATATCTATTTCTTTTCCTAATAAACTGTACAGAATAATAGCTGACTATGTCTATGAAATAGAACTTATAAACAGGAATATTACAGTGTTTTCTTATTGATCACAATTAGATCCAGATAGCAATCAGTAGAGCAAGTAAGTCTTCATTGCGTAAAGCAAGTAATTCTTCATTGCATAAAGCAGTCTGCGTACCTAGTTGTCTAATAATGCTTTTGAGTTGTCTTAGAATGTTTTGTCTCACTCTGTATGAATTTAAAAACTTCCTATTTTTCATGTGCTTTAATGAAGCTTTTCAAGAAGTAAGTTTGAAAATCAGGTGAACCCGTCTGCTTTACATGGTCACGTTGAGAACAGGTGGAATCCAGCCCTTTGTAAAACAAGCCTCTGCCACTGCAGTCAAACTTCTGCATACTGTCTTTGTGCTGTAGCGGTGATTTTTTAAGTGCAAAAAGTCTTTTGGATGTCACATTAATTTTTCATGTTTTGGCTCTGTGTTTAAATAAAGCAGTCTATGGAAGAAAGTGTGTGACATGGATGATAGCTGAACGCAGTTTCCACTCCTGAAGGTGTAACTCTGAATGTTACTGTGTTGAGAGCACGTTCACGCATTTTTATTTCTCTTTAGTCTGGATTTCAAGACTGTGACGAACAGTCATGTAGAGTCAATATTGTACCTGTGGCTGCCCCTGAAATTGTAGAGATGGGCCCCTGAGACCACAGATGCCGCCAACCTAACAAGAGAAAAATTCAGTTCATAATATGGGAAGAATTTTAAAAGAACAAAAAATTAAACGGGTATCTGTTGGATACCTTGATAATTATTTGTCTTTGTTACATTAAACATAAAACATCAATTTAACAAAGACAATTATCAAGATATCTGAAAGTCATATACTGGTTGAAGGATGGATTAGAATTAGAACTAAACATCTTCTAGTGCTTTTGTTTAGCAACAGCATTTAGTATAATTCATTTCAGAGCTTGACCTTGGGTTTCCTGCATACACCTCTGATAAAGCTTTTTGAGGACAATACTGATGTCAGGCTTTCCGCATTGTCTTCAGCTGTGTTTGGTGTAGGTGAAGCAGTACTTAAAACAAGGGGAGCCAGAGGGTTCCTATCAATGCGTAGAGAACTGTGATCTGCTTTTTGTGTTGGAAGAGAAGATGCGCCCTCACTTCCATATGAGTTCTGAACATCACTAATAGGCTTTGCGGCTTATCATTTACCCTTCACCAAATGGATATATCAGTACTACTTACTGCAACTTTGCTGTTTGATTTTGTGTATACAGATGAATATTTTGTCAGTAGTGCCTGCTTCTTCTCTAGATCATGTTCTTAAATGCTACCTGCATTGTTTTATCATTCTTATTGTGCTTCTATTAATAGGATCTGTATAATATCAATAGGCTATAATATAGAGAATCAACTATACTATAGATATTATTTACATGATACCAACGTATAAAATATGATTATATATGTAAAGTATGCTTTACAAAGTCATATCCAAATTGTCAAATCTGTATGTTGTTCCTTTGAAACTCTTTTTTCCATCAAGAGCTGTATGTGGTTGCACAGTAGTTTTTCTTTTGCTTGACTGATTCCTCCAGGATGCTTCCCAACAGGCTCATTTCCCAGGCAGTGCCCAGTGCTGAGGAGGGGCTGTTCAGTGGTTAGGAATTACTGCCACAAACAGGAAGCGTTTCATGCTTTCTATTCACAGTTACTTGAGGAGGGAAAGGACGTGGGGCCCAGGGCAAGAGCTACTTTGTAATAGGAAAAGAAAGCTGACATGGCTTTTGGTTATACCAGTTCATTGTGTTCGCTGCGGAAAGCAGGCGGCAGTTAAGTATGTGGGATATTCAGCTGGAACAGACTGACTCCTCAATGACAGAATGAGTAAATTATGCAGTTTCTAAGTCCTAATAATTAAATGCAAAATCAAATAGATAATCGATGTCTCATTCTGAAAAAAAAAATTAATAAAATACTAGTTGACAGGCAAAAATACTGCTTAAGTTGAAAAGAAAAAGCTGTTATATTTCACAATATCTGAGTTACAGCAATGCTATGTTATTTATGAGACAGCTCCTCTAAAGACATGTTGAACTGCTTTGCTTTAGCTATGAGTTTTCAGCCACGATGGGCCATGCAAAGATAGAGTCATGAAACTCTGCTGTTCCCCAGATCGTTTAACATTTATTCTGTTCAAATTATGTAAAACAGAAAGGCTGTTTTACAGATGAGATTGCTGACTATTGAAAATGCATCTCCTCAATTGCTGTATAAAGCAAGGAATTACTCGAATCAGATTTCTAGCCACATCTTCAAGAAGGTGTCAAAGCTTGCTGCCTTTCTGCTGAATTACAGAAAGCTGTTACTTTTAGATAACTTCCTGTAATTTACCAGCAGGATCTGCTCAGCGACTGCTGCAGTTAATGTTCTTTTCCTTTGCCTTTCTTTGTGGACAATGAAGCTTCTCTCCTTCATGAGCAATGTTGTAGACTGACATCAACACGCAGCGATCGGGTTCTGAGTGCTAAAATTGAAATCTCTATTTTTTTTTTTTCTTTTCTTATTGTCTCCTTTTTTTTCTTTGAGAAGATGGGAAATTCTTACGCTGGTCAGCTCAAGACAACACGGTTTGAAGAAGTATTGCATAATTCTATTGAGGCCTCTCTCCGCTCAAACAACTTAGTTCCCAGACCAATCTTTTCTCAGTTGTATTTGGAAGCTGAACAGCAACTGACATCACTGGAAGGTAGGAAATAATAATGGAATTTATATTTCTGCTCAAAGACCATTCTGCTGTTCGCTCTCCCAGGGCTCAGCACACACATTTCAAATCAGCATACAGAAAACCAAAAGTATTTAAAGTTTTTCTTTGGATTTTTGTGGTCTACAAATATATATATATGTGTGTGTTAGAATTGGATTAAAAATACAAACTGCATTCTCTTTTATTTTGACAAAATTAAGCCAATTGCTTGCTCAGATTTATCAATATACATAAATTGAAGTACTAGGAACCATTCCAGTAAATGTATGGAGGAATCTTTGGAGATTTGGAACATATATCTGTTATCCTGTAATTTATCATACACTGCTGAAAGTTATGCAGTAAAAGATGGTAAACACATGATAGATTTATAAAAGTTATATGCTAAGACTGATTTTCATTCTGAATAAATACAACAAATATTTTTAGCTTTTAAGAAGGTTTGTAACTACTTTAGGCATAATATTTTTAGTTATTCTGTGGTTGCAAAGATAAAAATTCAGGACGTGTTCTCTCATAAACCCTACACAAGTTGCTATTTAACACCTGAGATTTCTCTCTGCATTTTTGTGTGTGTTTCTGAATTTTATTTGCTCAGTCTTTTTTTTTTTTTTTTTTTTTTATTGGAAGTAGTGTAGTTTAAATGAACTGTATAGATCTGATAAGCAAAGTCATGATACAATTTGGTGTTTTGTTATGTGTAGTAGTCTCATGGTTTTCAGGGAGTTGACTGGTGTGTGCAGAACACTGGCATGTTGGTGCATGGTTATGTTTAATAATTTAATTATTTAGCCATTTCTGTCACCAGGGCAGTGTTTCATTTCTTTTGATCAGACCTACTTCCCCTGTCATACTTCGCTAAGGATGTCTTAGATATCTATGTAATGAAAAATGCATAATGGTTAACAATCCACAGTAATAAAAAAAAAAAAAAAAAAGATCAGCCCAAGAAGTAGCATTAGATAAAAGTATTTTGCACAGATTAAACTCTTTACTATTACCTCATGGTAACAGCTGAGAAAACTTTTCTTGAAAAAGCAAATCTGCTCACAGCTCACACATCATTAGTCATTTTGTCTTTTTTTTTTTTTTTTTTTGCTAAAATGTGTCATAATAATGACTATACATTCATTGTTTAAACACATATGCTGGTTATTTCCTATTCATTGTTTAAATACATATACTGGTTATTTCCTACACAAAGTCATCCTCCTATCAAACCCTTCTATGAGCATTTCATAAACTTTTCCATGGCAACCAACTGTGATGTCACAAAATGGATTATGACATCAGTCAGGAAAGATGCTACAGGAGCAGATGCATTGTTCAGGAACAAAAGGGTGATTTCACTCTTCTGTAACTTCTTTCTTTCAAGGCTTTCAAAGAACTTTCCAAACCTTGAGGGGCTGATTCTGTTTTATTTGCGGTTAATGGAAACAGAATTGAACTGTAATTAATTAAAAGTTTCACAACAGCCTGGCAGAGAACATTCCTTTCATCAAAGTTTCAGACAAGGGGAACTCTGAAGGGACTTATAATAGTTTTTCCTAGGTTCTTCCTCAGGTGGGAAAGGTCTGCAAGCTGGTGTCATGTACCCCAGCCTCATCATAAATTGAAATTTCCACTTCTAGCTCCATGAATCCCTGTGCTCTGAGGGCCAGGAGGCATCTGAAGCAGAGACCCATCCTTGGGGTCTTGTGTAAGCCCCTGTCCTTCCCTCTCATTGTTGCCTTTCCTTGGCCCTGGCATTCTGACGCGGTGATATACTCGGACTATGCTTGGCCATAGCTGCCTGTTGGTCCACAATACAGCAAGTGTTTTCCTATGATGAAGCGGACATGATATAAATAATTTAAACAAGGTAGTGCAGTGGGTCAGTGCAACCCAAGTGCTTTGGCTTTCAATTTTGTGGACTGATAACACGTTATAGATCTTCAAAGTAGCATTTGGCAACAAAACCAGCCACCCGTAAATAAGACTGATATTATGTATTTTCTCTTTGATGATGTTACAATATCAAAATCGCTCAAGAGCCTGAAAATTGAGCATATAGTCAGTTTAAGAAAAAAACAATTGGAAATGTTTTTTAAGCTTTATCAATCAATTTTAGCCACTGAAGCTAGCCTAATATCATTATATATCTGTCATGATAATTCATGCAAAAGAGACTGTAGTGTGCCTAGAGACAAGTTAAATGAACGTGTTGGTCCCTTCTGGCCTAGATGTTACATTTTTTGCAATGAGCTTGCAAACACCTGTTTTTCCAGTGAGTATGGTTTTCCAGTCTACACATTTGAAACAACCTACATATCATAAACATATGTCTTCACAGGCATTTATACCGTTACATTTATACAATTGTATTTTCCATGTGAAATGTCTTAATCACAACTGTATAAGCATGAAGGTCTAATAAATCCTTTGTGAGAGCTGAAAACAATTCCTTTAAAGCAAACGGTGGTGTTTATGATACCTATGAATAAATTTAAATGCAATAAAATATGGACAAAATCTTCACAGTCTGTCTGTTGGTTTAATGGTGCTATATCAAGTTATGTCAGCTGACTGCCTAGTTCTGTAACATACAACAGAAGAACTAGTGTTGTGAGTCCACTTTTGCCACCATCTTGTCTCTGGTGTTGAGTGCTTGATCGTGTGTTCTTTTGGGATTGTTTAAGAGAAAAAGATGTGGGACAGACACATACAAACACAGAGATCTTTGAAGGGGCCCTGCTTTAAAAGTAAAAGCAGAAACTGCAGATCTGTAAGAAGTGGAAACTGTAGATCATTTTTAAATAAGCAGCAGAAGCCCTAATGATGCCCCCCACAGATGACAGCAGCTCATTCTCGTTTATTATAGGTACATATTTGCTCCTGTATTTTTTTTATTTTTGACCTGAAAGCATTGTAGCTCTCCTATTTCTTACTCTCCATTTCCATTTCTTGTCTTTTTGTTTTTGATGTGAAATTACCTGTTATGGCTGAACAAACCCAACAGTTTACCACTGCCCAAAGGGGAAAATACCACATCCTGCTCCCCCCTACTCCTCCTGGCCACATGTTCCCATTTTCTCCCTTTTCATCAATTTTGGCATTTCCTGTGTCTTCCACTGATCTAATTTAATATATAAACCCAGTAAAAAAAACACCTGGTCACTTTTGTTTGCTCAGTTTTCTGCTGGGTTAGCAAGCTGGGATGTCTCAGCACAGGCTCCAGTGTCAGAGCTGGCACAAAGAGGAAGGAGGAACTTCATGGCTGGGAGTGTGGGAAAAGAGAGCAGAGCCAGACCCTCTGCTTTTTCATTGCATTTGGATATTAGTCAAGGTTAGGTCATAACACATAACTTACCCCTGACTTAAATAGCAAAGATGGAGAGCTTCACTTTTCCCTTTGTTCACTTCCAGCATTTTTGTCTTTAGGCTACAACCTTAAACCAGTCATGTTTAATGTTCTGTCCTTATCTGTGTGCACCAGGACTGAAGCTTGATGTTTAGACACTTAAAAGTAAACGTACCCATCAAATCCTCTTCTAGATTCGGGTGTACATCTTAATAACCTTTAGAGACAAATCTTCAAACTCCAGGTTTACTCTCCTGAGCTTCATTTCGAATTCTCATTTATCCTGTAATTTTTGTTTTGCTGATTCTACAGTCATTTAATAATCATAAAATAAAAAGCTATTCTGAGGAGGGTCATAGGGGGAAAAAATTCTCAAAGAATCACCTGTGGGATTCTGAGTGCCTTATCTAAAGTCAGTCAAAGCAAAGAGAGTATGTTCAGTTGACATTGAGCTTTGGAGGATGAATGCATTGTTTTTCTATTTCAAGACTAAAACGTGGATCAACAGAATAACGTAGGAGCAAACTGCTATTTTACTTTCCCAAGCAAAGAAGCAATCTTGAATTGAAAGGCTGAAACATACACCAATAAAATACAAGTGAACTCTATTAACAAGCCAGCTATCAGGTAAAAATACTGATGTAGGTAGCCATTGCACCAGAAAAGTGGTTTACAGCAGAGAATCTGAAGAAGAAACACCTAAAGCCCTCTAAAAAATGAAGCCTACATCATGTATTCTTCTCCTCAGCATTCAGTATTGCCTCCTAGACTAGCACCGTCCATGCACAGGCTGCTGTGAGTCATCTTCGTAGACATCTGCCTTTCCTTGACATTGTTCAGGGAGCGGCAGTGCTTTACGCACAGCTGGATTCTGGTAGGAGACAGGAGGCCTGAGAATTAGGTGTTCTTACCGTGGCATCATCTGTGGTGAACCTAGTTTCAAGCATGAACAGTTTCTTCAGTTTCCTGTACAACATCAAGGACATGGTCAAGACCTAATTAATAGCATCTGTACTTGGACTGTAGCCAGGATATTCTAAAGTGCTAAGAAGTAAGGACTTTCGGTTGATGTTGGCTGTTAATGTTACAAAGGATAGAGTTACACTGCTGTAATCAGCAAGAGTTCAGACACCGGGAATTAGGCCTCTACAAATCATGAGGTTAGCTTAAAAATAATGAGATTTTAAAAAATAAAAAATTGAGGCTTCTTTTTATTTGTCCTTTAGTTTTTTTTTTACTTTCTCAGGTACAGTTGGGTTATGCTTTTGAACTTTTTTTTGCACAGGAGCTAAAAGCTTTATTTTTTTGATGAAAGACATTCTATTGTAAGCATGACTGGAAGTTGGAGCTTTAAGGAAACAACAAATAACTTAAGGGTTGGCAACAGTAAGGTCATTGTCAAGAGAAGAGAATCCAGTTTGCTGTAATACTTTCTGTAACTGGGTCACCCTGTTCGTTCATTGGTTTGTTGCCAGCATTTTCTGTTGTCTAAGTCATTTACGCTATGATAATTTGTAGCAGGCAGCAGAGCAGATAATGAGGAAGAAGAAGAAGAGGAGGAGGAAGAAGGCTCAGAATCAAGTAGTCCTCCTGTTTCTTACCAGATGAAGCCTCCCCCAGAAGGGTGTTGCACTACTGATGGTAAGAAATGCGCTAAACATGCTGTCAGAAAGCATTTGCCCTACTGAAAAGGGTAGGATTGGGGCCATTTCCTCTATAATTCATCAGAATGAGATAATCTATACAATATAGAAATCCTAAAAATGTCATTTTTCATTACCTGCCAGATAAAGCTGGATTGCTCTTGGTTGCTTTTCTATTTGACAGGGTCTTTGCCCAGTGTGTCCAATAAGCATTTGTGTTGAAATGCCTGGCATGAGACAGAACTTCTGTTCTCTTAGGCAACACAACCTTTAAGAGGTTGAGTTTGCAGGCATGGCGTTTGCTAAAATGAATGTGCAGAGCTTTTTCACCTCTTTTTTCTATTTAAAGGGTACTTCATTCAATGTTGCTGTAAAAAATATTTAAAAACCCAGGAAAAGCCAGTGAAATTCACCAGATACCGAGAACTATTATTTCCATTTTTGAATGTCTGACCTAAGTTATGATGTCGTTAGTAAATTGTCCCATAAGTATGTAGGTTGCAAAACATTATCAAGAAAAACTTCACTGTATATTTTCAGTTTTTTGTTTGTTTATTTTACTGGTAGCATCTGTTTATGGCTGACCAAAAGGCAGGGAAAAAACTTTTCTCTTAGTTTGCCCTTGACCCTGAGGTCAACTGACTTCGTTTTTCATTAAAAATATAGAAAGTCTTTTAATAAAGACAATTGTGAGTATTAAAAAAAATAATCTTGTCAACTTAAAAATATATTGAATTGTTTTTTTCTAGGTTTCTGCCAGGCTGGTAAAGATTTGAGACTGATTTCAATTTCCAATGAACATATTGAGGTACCATCAGGATTTTTACTTGTTGGTGCAAAGTCACCAAATTTACCTGATCACCTTTTAGTGTGTGCTGTGGATAAAAGATTTCTGCCAGATGACAACGGGCGCAATGCCCTGTTGGGTAAGTGCCTGTGACTGCAGTAAGTGGATGCTTCTGTGGACTATAATTAATAGCTGATTTTTTTTTGCAGAGTGAGTTCAGCAGATCTTATTTCCGTTCCACGTCTACAGTAATGCTCACTGGTGATGCACAGCACGATAACGCCTCAGAGCTGGCTGTGTTTGCTTTGGAAAGATACAGAGTGAGCCAGTTCATTTGAAATGCTTCATCACCTTCTATCCATTAGTCCAAGGCTAAAGTCATTGTCCGATCAGTTTATGTCCTAGTTGCTGGAACTGCACATCTGGTAACTGGACTAGTTGAACTTCTGCCTGTCTCTATTTTAGCTTTCCAAACACTAACATGGACAGCCTGTAGGTCTGTCAAGTGGAACTTTCAGGCTACTATATACATGTAACTAGATTGATGGTAGTTTGGACAACAAAAATTTATGACCTTTTGATTTATCTCTTTGAGATGGGGATAACATCCTCCACTGTGTTTGAACAATAGCATGGGTTCTGGATCCTCACCTATCACTTTTTGCTATTATCACCATATAAATAAATATGAATGATTGTAAGTTGAAACTTTTCCTATATGTGTAATCACGTAATACTGTGTGTTTGAATAATATTGTTTGTCGGGTATTCTAATTTATTCCTTTTCATCTGTTTAAGTCTAACTTCTGACATAAATCTAGGTCCTTCCTTATTATAGCCTTTCTGATGGCGATGATCTGCAGTCATGTGAATGAATGAACTGAGTATTAATGTTATTAAAATGGAATAGTTTCTATGTTGGGACAAATGGTATATAATCGCATGGAGAACTCTTTTTTTCAATTAGGCACTCTCAGGTTCTTACGTATTATTTTCATAGTTAGTTAACCAAAAACGTTGCATCATATATCTGTGTACCAGTTTGAGCTTTAAATAACAAAAAGGAAACATTTGTCATGTCTTTTAACTGTTTTCTTTCACAAACACTGAGGGATATGATGTGAACTCAGTTGTTATCTCAGTTTGAGCAACTCTTCAAGGCATTTGGGTTAACAGTGTAGTGTGAAGGTGCATAATGTAATTCTATGTACAGTAATTTCTTTCCTCATGTGATCTTGCAGAGTTGGATTGGTCACAGTACATTTGACCAGTGATTGTAAAAGAATTAAGAGGGCTGTAAATCACCCACGTGTTGTCATTTTAAAGATAAAGACAGGAATGTTGTACCACTCAAGTCATTCAGTGCTAGCACTATTAACAGCTTAAGCTCCTTAGGCTGTTAGCAGAGAGGAAGTAGTGTATTTGTTAATTGCATGCTAAACAAGAACAGAAAAAGGCAACAGGAACATAACTGGGAGGTTTTTATGCTACTTGTATCCTCAGCTTGCTTATTTAATACATTTTAGCTTCCTGAAACCATTTAAATGCTTATTTTTTTCTGTTATATACACTTAAACACCAGTGAATCACATTCTTTTTTAGTAATAATATTGTTGGATGACTTTTATGTATTCTATAACAAGCTTAAATATGAAAGAACTTAAATACTTTAAGATCCAAAGTCTTCATCTGAAAACCGGAAATAAAACAACGTTCCTGGTCCCTCATCTAATGAAAACCCATGATATATCTTATTGACATGAAGACAGCACACTGTTTGTACAATAGATCATACTGTAGATAGAAATGATATTTGATTCTGGTTTTCATACACTGATGCAAGTCAAATCAGGGTAAGTAAAATTAGAAGCAGACATGAGTAGTCTCATGGTTTCAGATACATAGCAAGATAAAAGACAGAACCATTCATGCTTTAAATTCTCTGTCTATTGGTATAACGCAGTGACCTCTGTCTTGTGGCAGATTTAAGTTGAAAACATTTCGTATGAAGGAGGGAAGCTCTTTTTACTGTCTTGCTTTTAAAGACAGGATAGAAGGCTTATTTTTGGTATTCTGAGTTTAGGCTGTTCTTCAAACATGTTGGCCTTTTGAAAGTGGTCTCTTCAAGCCTTTCTAGGGTTAGAGGGAAATTGAATTGGATTCATTTTGATTAGAAAAGAGCTGTCATCATGAGTCCGAATATACCCACACTTTTGGTAAGGCTTATTGGTGATACAGGCACATCCCTTGTAACCCTTCAACCCCATTGCTTTTTCTTAATTTCATGTTTTTTCTCTTGATATATTGTGCTTTTCTAAGGCAGCTGTTACTCAGTACTGTAGATTTTTTCCAAAATAATTTATTTGAAGGGAAAAGACACTAATGAATTACCCAGTAGTTTCCTGATTTCTTATGGTCCATCTGCATACATTTGTGCAGATGTCTGTAGAGCGTACAAAAATTCCAGAAGAAAACAGGAAACGGCTTGGTATTTTCCAGGCCAGCTTTTGACTTAGTCTTGTTCCCATTAGGGGCTGTTGATATGCCTCCGGGGTGTGTGCCAATTTATTGATTATGCTAATAAGTTGTCCCACCATCAAGACATATGTGCTTGTGATTTGAAAGTCGTTTCTGTTGGAGGGTGTTTTGTTTCTTTGTTTTTACAACTGACGTATTACTCCATAGAAAAATTCACATTTTCTGGAGAACACTGTATATTTGGCAAGCAAAAAGTTCAGTGTCTGAGCATGTATATCGTATGCTTCTCTTAATCAAGTTAGGTCACGTGTTTAACTACTCTGCAGAACAGATTCAGCTTTTTGCCTTTAGGAAGCTGTTTCTTGGTTTTTTTTGCGACACAAAGAAATGCTTAGATGGAGGAAGCACTTCTGTGATAGTGCGATATTTGTTGTTTCCTAATAAAAGCAGCTAACATGTACCACTTCCAAAGGTTTTGTGTTTTTTTCCCCAATTCTCACACTTAAGGAGATCTCTCATGATAAACAAAGCAGCTATTCGCTCATCATTTTCCTTTGCAAAAGACCAAAGAGCTGCCCACTTTCCTAGCAGGGAATAAGAAATCTTTTTTTTTTCAGTGGGTCCCTGAGGTCAGGATGATGGAGGGAAAGATTAGTTTCCCTGCATTGTAAGCTGTGTGTAAGATGAAAACATTTTAGTATAAAATACTGTGGCTGCTTCTGTTAAAATGTACAATGTTCTGTTGGGCTTTTGTAATAGCAATGAGTTTCCGTCCAATGGAGCTCTCCACCTTGACCATGTTGGTTTCATTTATTTTTTAAGTTTAGGACTTCAGTCTTCAAAGGAAGTGGTACTAAATAGGAAGGGAAAATGTGGAGCATTGTCAGTGTCTGTGTGCTTTTTCTTGTGAATAAGACTGAAAAGAAGAAATACTTTTGCTGAAAAGTTGAAAACTTTCCACAAAAATATTAACATTAATTAAAAGCCTGTTATTCATTTAAAAGAGAAACAGGAAGAAAATTTTCTGCTAATTTATGAAAGATTAGATTATGAAATATTAGATGGATATCCTTCCATCCTGAAGTCCTCTCTTTATCCCTAGCACAAGCTCACTGTTGATCCAAAGGAACCATTTCCCCAGTGAGAAGGTAGGTCAGGTTTCATAACCTTTTAGTCCAAGGTCCTTCTCCTGACCACAAGGTCCCTACTGTGGAAGAGCTTTTTAAATTATGAGCAATTGATCATTGTGGTGTGAGCAAATTCAAGCAAATGCACATGATAAAATTCCAGATACAATCAAATACCTTCTGATTAAACAATCTTCAGAAGGTAACAGCCTTAAGTCACTACTGAACTGAGTTGGATATGAACTGGTGACCTAAAGGTGAAAGGCTTTTAGCCCCTAAACTCCAGGCATTGATTTCTAATTCTCTTGTGAAATCAATCCCATGACATAGATATATTGAGTCACCTTATGGCTGCCCCAACTCCCCTGACCTTTGTCCTCTCTATAATGTATGGAAGAATATTTAATGCAGCTTGTTTGTGGAACGAGCTGTCCTCTCTATCAGCTGCTGCCTCGGGCCACGGCACGTGAACAGGGCACGTAGAGAAAGGAGGATGATGAAATGTTTGGGTTCTCTGTTGTTCCTCAATCTGCTACATAAAGTGCTATAAGCAAAGGTTGGCAGAGCCCTGCAATGAGTAATGACTGAAATGCATTTTATTGCATTGGAATTATAAGGTCATGCTCTGTTCTATCTGTGATGTCAGTGCTGAGCTGTATTAACGAAGCAATGGCTGTCGTCAAAGAGAGCGTCAGTCAGAATGAATGGGATGAAAAACAGTGTTGGCGGGAGCTTGCAAGAAAAGACTCTTAGTCTGACTCAGAGGAGCTGGGAAAGCTTGAGGTGAAAGATGAGAGTTTGACTTAAAAGGAAAATTAAAAAATAAAATGTTATCCAACAACTTTTCACCAGTGGACAATTTAGATCTGTTTAATCCTTACTAGGCCTCACCTGTATGCTATACGTGATGTAAACTAATTCTCCAGTAGACCTCACAGAGTTAAAAATAGGTGATTAGGGCAAAAGGTTGTTTCAAGTAGAAGTTATTGCTAAGTCTGGTTTAGGCAGATGATGATTTTACTTACAAAAGTTACCAATAATGGCTAATCCAAAGTCCACTGTTGAAATTCTGTTGAACAAATATTTCACCTGTGGCTTTGGCAGGTTGCTGGTCACTCTCAGGAAAATGATAAAACCTAAAAAGTGTACAGGTACTTCTATTGTACTTTTGGAAATGGTCCCTCATGCTTATATTTGAAAACACGTAAGGGCTTGTAAGTGGCCACCAGGCAAAAATTGCAATGCTACTGGTCACGCTTAGTGCTGCCAAATGTATGGGAAGTTTTAATTTACTCGCAGGAGCATTTTTCATGATTTCTTAATCTGCATAAAATGCGTGCAAACTCTACAGCTTTTGCCACGTCCGTTCTAATTTTGTTTCCTTTTGTTGTTGCTTTTATTGCAGCTACTGAAGGCTCTGTGATGTTAGACAGATGCTTTTGTGCTGACTGATATAACACAGAGGATTCTGCAGAGTCATGACTTGTCCTGATTTTATGAGTCATAATGACCTTTATCATCCTACCGGCCAGGATCAGAGAGATAATAGGCAGCTTTCAATAGTTGATAGCCACTTGTTCCCATGGATACCAGACCAATTTCCACACGAACTTAGGTTTTTAAAAAATTCTTCTGAGCCGTTTGAAAACTAATGAAAGTGCTCAGGTTGTAAACCAAGCAACAGGTGTTTACAAAGCATTCTATTTCAGTGCTTGTATTTTACAGAAGGAGAAAGGTATTGACCATTAATTTGAAAACTTGTTTGAAATATGTGATTGAAATAATAATTTTCATAAATGGCTCTTAATTTTATCTACCATATTATTGATCCTTTACTCCAGTTATTTATCTCCAATGTTATTATCCATATGTTACGTGAAATATATTTTCTTTATTTTTGACATCTTCCAATTCACTGAACACACCCTTTCCATTTCAATTCTTCTGATGACACATAAAAATGTTCATTAGATATGATTAAAACAAAAGAAAACTTCATGCTTCAGGTCATATATAGGGAACAGAGAAAATTTCCATGGGGAAGATTATCTCCTAATTGTACACTATTGGATTTCTTCATAGATAATAAGTATTTTCAGACAGTTGCACTGGTCTGATGTAAGATGAAAATTTCTTAAGAAATACTTTGGAAAATGGACAAAAAAAAGTTGTTTAAGAACAAAAGGCAGATAGTCAGCTGTGCAAGGAATGGCCTTTATTTAGGGTGATAATGACATCACCGCCACCAGCCCCTCTTTGAGGCTCCAACTGTGTATCTGGGAATGAGAGGAAATGGCAGTATCCCTGGAAATGCCCCATCAAGCCTGAGTACAATAAGCTTCTTTACGTGCAAGGACTGTGCCTCTGTCCTGTCTATAAAGTTGCAGACACTTTGTTTCCGTAATCATAAATAAACTGCTGTGAAGTGCTAACACAGTCCAGCCATAATTTGAGAAAGCTACTTTAAATTAATAGCCCAGGAAGGCTTTAGTATTTTTTCCTCTCTAAAAAAGCATCTGTAGTAGGAACTTGGTACATAAATATGCTTAGATCTAATTAAATATAATGGATTAAATATACTCAATTTCTTGAGACTTAATTGCATGTTTAATTTCAATGAAAGCTGAAACAGAATGAAGCATGTACTTTCTGTGGTGTTGAGTAGGGCTGGGGTTAAGCATGTGATTCAGTACCCTTCAGTCAGAAACTTCTTGGTTTAATGTTTCACAGGTAGGTAATAAATAGGAACTGTGATCTGTTTCTGGTGAGAAAAAATGAAAAATATGGCCTAATTTAATTGTTCTGTAAATGTGGGGCTCTGTTTTTACAATCTGGTAGCCAAAGTCCAATACAGTGGACTTGTAATATTTTTTGGAGGAAAATGTTAATGAAAAGTTCACTCTGCGAAAAAGAAATACAAATACAGCTTTTCTCCAGGAAAGAGTTTTGTTTGGATGTTTTTAATAGTGACGCACCTATCTCATTGGATCATGTGTATTGTTTATTTTATCAGGCTTCTCTGGCAATTGTGTTGGCTGTGGCAAGAAGGGTTTCTGCTACTTTACAGAATTCTCAAATCACATTAATCTTAAACTGACCACTCAGCCCAAGAAACAGAAACACTTAAAGTATTATCTGGTCAGGAATGCCCAGGGAGCTCTGACCAAAGGATCTGTAATCTGCTGGAAAGGGGCAGGTAAGATAACGAAGCTGTCTTCCTCAAGCTCTGGTTTTCATCATCCAAGCTTAGCTATCACAAGGATTGGCGTCTGTGTAAAACCTAAGACAGACCAGTTGAAAGAAAGACTCTTTAAAGCTAGATGATTACTAGAGCAGCTGTAAAAAGCAATTAACTGACCTAATATGAGGATGGCATGTCTGAAGACGTCGGCTCCTGCCTTCCAAGTGCTGTAGCCTCTAAGTAATTCCCGTGTGAAATTACCAAATCAAATATGCAGAGAAAAAGTAAATGCCACTGTTGTCAGGCAATAAGAAATTTCTTTTTTGTTAAGAGTTCAGAGGCCGACAGTCTTCATCCAGCACCTGCTCAAGCACGTTGTTCCAACTGCCAGAAAGTTCGGGCCTCTCGGGAAGCACCTCAAGCGAGCCGCTCCCCGCAGCAAACCCAAGTGCTGCAGCTGGGACGCAGCAAACAGGTACCGCTTAGAAGGAAAACACGCTCGGTTTCCGCCTACTCTTACTCTTCTGTGCATGTGTGTTTGTGTGTGCTCGTGTGAATGGAAAGACAAACAAATAAGCACACTACCACATAAAAAGAAAAAAAAGTTCAATAGATCTAGGGTTATATTACAAATAAAGAAAGTGATCATAATTTGAATGCTTCTCGCTGTCCATTTGTTCCCCTCAGGTTTACGTATAAAAGGTTAACGAATAATAAAATAGGTGTTCTCCAGCTTGCTCATAGCTAAGGCAAACCAAAATTTTTTTAAAAGCCATTATTTTTAAAGTTGCTGAGAATAGGTATTACATTCCTCCAGCTGTTGCTTGTCTGGTCACAGATGACAAATGTTACAGGAACCAGAGTCATTTCAGCTTTTTCTTCCCATCCAGTCTATTTTATGTTATCATCAGAATCTTCTCTACTGCAGGCATTCTGTGGGCATCAGCCTAAAAACTTCTGAAATTTTTCTTCTACTGAGAAAAGTGGCTTTAATATTAAAAAACAAACTAATGATCAGTATCTGTAACTTTTTTTTGTACTAAGAATTCT
Source organism: Fratercula arctica (assembly GCA_947846985.1). Lineage (NCBI taxonomy): Eukaryota > Metazoa > Chordata > Aves > Charadriiformes > Alcidae > Fratercula > Fratercula arctica. The sequence goes on from CANTUZ010000003.1 coordinate 109,299,056, forward strand.
TTCTGGAACATTTGCTTTTCCATTAGCTTGACAGAAATGAAAGGTGATGTATGATAGAGGCTAGAGTGATCTCTCTGAGCTTCTTCGTAATGAAAACAGCTCTTTAGTGTCTTGTGACTGTTACAGGGATTCACACAGGAGAACTGAGGCACATCTGTTGGTGGTTATATTCTCTCTGTGAGATAGAAGCCTGTTAAACAGTTGTGATCTGGAATACTGGTACCCCTCCAAAACAATTCATTAATCTCTAGAAGAGCAGCTTGGATTTTTTTTTTTTTTTTTTTTTGGTCAGATGTTACATATATAAAAAAGCTACATTGATAACAAGCATGTTATGTTTGAGAAAACCTCTCTTTTTAGTGCAGCACAGTTAAAAAGAATCTTGGAAAGCGGATGTCAAATTGGAATGGAGGCTTAGGAGATTTTTAGTAAATTTTAAACAACCTCTCTGACTCTTTTAGCTAGTTCTTGAGTAAACTACTTGTAAGAGCTAGGGTCCACCTGCAAAGAAGCTAGGGATCTGACATATGTATTTAATTGCAGAACTGGATTTTACCCAGACATTAATTGGGAGTCAGACAGCAAAAATCTGGTATGAGATCAGAATTTGTTTTGTTTTATTCAGCATTGTATTCACTCTGAGAAGATCCTGATGGCTCTATTAAAGTAAATGATTGAGTGATCAGTTTATTATATCAACTGGGGATCTTGACCTAGAAATGTTTAATGTTAATGCTTCGTTTTTTTTCTTGACAGCTGTAGCTGTAGATCACATCCCTTCAACAGCAGCGTTCAGCTCAGCAGTTTATAATGGCAAGGAATCACCTAAACAACAGTTGGTGAAAAATAACCTGTCTGCTCTGACAAGACCTTCGGTGTTAGGTATTTGTATGGATTTGTTTTTTAATAACCCTAAACTCTATATTCCATGGGTATAATAGAAGCATTGAACAAATGGTACCATGATCATAATTTCCTGTATGAATAGGAATTACTGTTTCCTTCCAAGTCCTTTCTGACCATAACGCTTTTTTCTATGTTAATTTTCAGAAAAAAAATATGTTTATATGTTTTCAGCCATAGCTTTGTTACAGTTCAGATTATCAATTGGAGGTTTTTCATTATATTTACAGTTCATTCACATAATAGTAGACTAGATTCTGAATGAGTAGAATGAGTAGAATGAGTAGAACAAATGGCTAAATACTGCCCTCACGTGGTAAAAGTTTAAAGGACAACGTTATCTTTGAAAACCTGTACATAAGGTTCTGTTGCAAGTGAACACTATTATTCAAGATCTGAAACCTTCAGGTTTATTTTTAATTTTAATATCTTATGCAAAATTTAAACCCCCATTTTTATATAAGATTCTTACTCTGTCTTTTATTTTATGTGGAACTAACCATTCTGCCAGGAGGTAGAGTCCTGCCAGTGTGAAGTAGTGTTATGACCTCTGCATGGTCATGTCCAGAAATAGAAATAGCTCAATCCTGCAAGACGCTGAGCAATTCCTGGAGGACCGTTGGTTCTCAATAATTTGAAATACTTGATGTTAGTGGAAGCTCAGCATTCCAGGAGTTTGCAGGAGTGCACAAGACAATTCAAGAAATTCATGGAAGAAAATTCAAGAAATTAATCATCGGGAGCTCCTGGAAAAACCATGAGAAAAGTACATTTTTACAGACACAGGTCTTGGAGCTGCATGTGGATAGAAGGAAAGTGCAGAAGTAATTTGCTAGGAGTTAATACGGAATAACATAAAACCAAAGATGGCAATCAGCAAGAAGTGTCAAAAAATCCTGTACATGGAAAAATTATTGAAAAGAATTTACATCTCATTAATATTACCCTGAAACCCTTGAGAATTTTATTTTGTAATAAGTTACATGAAACACTGTCACGTGTTCAAAAATAAAAGGAGCAAAATGCCCAGAGTGTTGACTTCAAAATAACACTTATAAGCATTCTTACTACGTCTCATTCTTACAATGTTATTCTTAGTACAGAGTAAACATTGGTATAAAATAATTGAAGCCTACCTAGATAATTAAGAGTCCTCTGCACCAGAAAGTTCCCAGGAATTTAAGCAGGACATAGCAAAGTAAAATATAAACCATAAAAAATTGCTATATTCATGGAGTTGGCCCAGTCTACCACAGTACTTAATGCACACATTGAATCTATCAAAACATATTGAATTACCATGTGCAAAACTGAATAAATTTTATTCTAATATTTTTCTGAAATATTACTGTTATTCAGGCACTTTAACAAATTCAGGGCCTCCAAAAAAGCGCCATAAAGGTTGGTCACCAGAGTCTCCATCATCTACTGAAACTTGGAACTTGCAGCTCAACCCACAGGCTCCAAACAGAATTAAAAATGGTAAGCTATGCCCAAGGTAATGATAATGGTTTTTTCATTATTCAGCAAATAATGAGGGAAAAGAGGCAATATGTTAAAGACCCGTGCAGATTTTCATGAGAGTTTTGAAAGGTGTTTGATAACTACATGCTCACCTACATTTAGGTGCTTCGTTTCCATTGATTTCTTTTGGGGCTCTGAGCTTAACTGTCATTAGGATCCAGTCATCAAGTCATTATTAATAAGTCCCAATAGGTGCCTGTGTCCATCTTTAGACACTGAAACACCTTTGGGATATTAAAATTATGGTCATAACTCAGGGTTACCCATAACTAGGGTCATCCATTGTTTCAATTATTTGTCACAGTGTTCTCGGCATTTGGATTTTATAATCTAGATACAGGTTAGAGTGACGTGCAGTGAAGTAAACCCTCTTTCCACAAAATGCTTTCTTTTAATATGCTATTGTTTAAATTAAAATTACTGTAAAGAAGTTACGATTGAGCAAACACTGAATCTTATTTTTTTCTTTCTTGCTATAGCAAGAAAACCTGTTTAGAAGTAGTGAATCTAAATTTATCATACAGAACACACAAATTGTAACTATTTGTGCATTGATATCACATAAATCCCTGCATTCTTGCATTCATACCTGGGACTGTTTGCTTATAAACATTTCAAAATCTTTGGATGCATGTGTGATGTTCAAGTTTGCAACAATATAATTATTCCTCCAAGAAAGTTAGAATAATAGTATGGGTTGTAGTAACAGCTCATGAAATATCTATGTAACCATAAAAAACATTTAATACTGATACCAAATGTGGGTATGAGATGATGTTGAATAACTTTTTTTTTGAGGAAATCATTACTAGACCCGACTCCAGTAATAATATGTCTAAAATCTTAGATGGAGGAAGCTTACCATCTTTACCACATTCTGCCTTGGGGGGGCCAGCCTCGTCTCCAATGGTGGGCTCAGGAGAACCGGTCTCAGTTCCTGACAACTTGCTGAAAATCTGTAAAGCAAAGCCAGTTATTTTTAAAGGTAAAAACCCCAACCCCCCAACAGGACCTTAAATCTTTTTAGTAAGAGAGTTAAAGATACGTCTTACTGATAAGCACTGCTAAAGCTGTCAATTTTAAAAGGTTTATTATTAAAACTGTTCAATGCATACATGGGAAATTATGGAACTAATGTGATGTGTACAAACATTGTTTATTTTGTAGGTCATGGAAACTTCCCATATCTTTGTGGGAACATTAATGATGTGATAGTGAGTCCTTTGTTGTACACCTGTTACAGAAATTCACAGTCTTTATCTAGAGCATATGAACAATATGGTGCCTCCACAATACAGCCTATTTCAGAGGAAATGCAGCTCTTACTGACTGTCTACTACCTTGTTCAACTAGGTAAGATTATTTCACATCCAGACAGATTGCAATGAATATATTACATGCCAGCAAAGGAGAAAGGGAATATTAGGGCAGGACAGTATTAAATATCAGTTTAGGACATGTGATATAAAACAATTTCATTTGTGGTAATGAAAAAAAACCTAAATAATTTGTTCTTGAAGACCAGACAGATTGAAATATAATCATACATACAAAGTTCATCTTCTCCTGTAGTCTGGGACCTCAGCAACTAAAAATAAAAAAAAGAAAAAGAGCGGTAATTCACTGCTCTTGTATACAGTCTGGGGTTTAGAAGCAGTGTTATGCTGAGACAGGCAGTAGTCAACACCTTAAATATTTTTAATTACTGATACTCAGGTTCCAATTAGGGCAGCTTTACTTGAGTATCACAGAGGCACTTCAAAACGAAAAATTTCCTTCACATCTGCTAAAGGCAATACAGTCATGCATGCATAAATCTGAAACATGATCATCTCTGAAAAAGTACACATTTTGAAAAAAAAATAACTCAACTGTTTTGTTTAATTGTTTCATAATACTTTCCTCTTAATTTTTTTTAGCCTCGGACCAGGTCCCTTTGATTGAGGATTTGGAACAAATCTTCATGCGTTCATGGCGGGAATCACATCTGTCTGAAATCCGTCAGTACCAACAGGCTATTCCCCAGACCTTTCCTCAAGTGCCCAGCCAGATCGCACCAGTGACTTCAGCCCAGCTTCCCTGGCTGGCGGGCCTTGCTGCCAGCTCCTGTAATGACAGTGTCCATATCATTGAGTGCAGCTACTCTCTGGCTGAAGGGCTTTCAGAAATGTTTAAGCTACTCATTGAAGGAAAGTTAATAAAGACAAACTATGTGGTGATCATATGTGCCAGCAGAAATCGAGCCATTGATTCCTGCATTGTCATAACAGGTAAGATCCCAAGGGTGTATCTCCAGGAAAAACAGAGTAATTCAATGCTGTGAGGAGTTTGGTTGGAGTTTCCATAAGCTGCCTCAGAAAGCAGAACTTTGATCAACAAGTAATGGGTTTTGAAGAACCCAAGTTGATGCTGCACAGTTGGGTCTCTCCCCAGCAAATCACATTCTGCCTGTGTTACCCGTTTTCTCACCAAGGCATCCCAGCCAACACTGCTACGAACAAATAACAGTGAGTTACAGCACACGTACTGCATAAAGCTCTCCTGCTCTGTGCGACTGGGATGTTACTGCGAGCAGAGAACCGAACATTTTCTTAGCTTCTAAAAGATGATCTTTCAATGTCATCCCCTTCCACAACCTGTCGAGGGCTATGTTAATAATTAAATAAATTATTTGAATAGGAATTCAAAGATTCATTAGGAGTGTAAGATAACTGATGATTCCTTTGACTATTTATATGCTCTTTTTATATACTGCCTCAACAAATATTTCCTAAAAAGGGGAAGAAACACAAAGAATTAAAAAACATGAATCTATCTTACAGGTGTCTGGTGCATACACGTATAGGAGAGAGAAAAGACTTACCTCTGCCATTTTTGTGTATGTGGTATTCTGGGTATTTTTATTATGACATAGAGCATTTTTACTTCATTTTGAAGTGCTTTCAAAATTACTTTTTTTGTCTTTTAGGAAAGTATCAGGCAAGAGTTCTGTCTGAGAGCATGCTCACTCCTTCAGACTACCAAAAAGAAGTTAACTATCAGCTGGTCACAGGGAAAGTGGAAACTCTGGGGTCCTTCTTTAGCACACTCTGCCCAGGTATGTAACAGGTTATAGAGAGGCATGTTTCCAAGTCCCTGAAACTTTTAAGTCAGAGAAAATAGCTGTGCTCATTACTTTTCCAGAAGCAAGTCATTATTAGAAATATATAAAAAATGCAGGACAAAGTTGTGAATGTACACTTGAAATTCCTCCTAAAAGTGCCAGGTTCTAAAATCCCTCCGTTTCATAAAAATATGCCAGCAAATAGCTGAGCATATTATTCTTAGCTATGCAAATCCATCCATATACTATGCAAGTCCATATGCATATGAATGTATAAATTCTTTTGTCCTAAGCACAGATTTTGTTTAGACCATGATAAAAAAGAGTTATTTTACCAAAGGAGGGATTTGTCCTTTCAACTTAACATACTGTGAAGTTGATTGTGATGTGTGGGAAAATTGCAGAGATCCGGGGTTACCAGATCATTTTTTAACTGAGTATACTGAGGATTACTACAAGCTGGATTACCTGGGGATAGATCCAGCCACATGCAAAGTTAAACCGTATCACACAACTAGAGCAAATGCAGCATATTTGTCAGTGTTAACAGGATGTCACAGTCCCTTTGCCATTCACGTCACGTCGGTAAATCTGTACTCAGATCACAAGAACCCTTCTGGATGTGTCATGGTATTCTGAGTGGTCACTTAAGAGGAACTTGTTTTTCTTGAACCATCGTGTACTTATGTTAGTGTTTCTGCTTTTAATATCTTCAGAGTATAGTTCTCAAAATCACTTTTGCTATCGCTATTGTTCAAGCAGAACAAGCAAATGAGCATCCTAAAAAAAGTTGCCATCTATATGCACTAGATTGCACCTCACAGAGCAGACCTGCCTTTCTGAGCTCATTGCAGACATGTTCAAACATCTTTTCAATGCCTGAGAAAATACTAAATACTTAGGACAGGCATACTGTATTCTCTGCATAGCTTTCATCTGTAAACAGATGAATAGAATATACTTGCAGATATACGTAGTTCAATAAAAGATACGTGGCCTGCTTCAGCATTGTGTGTAGCTACAAAACTCATATTTCTCTTTCAGCTTTATAGGGAATTATTTTTCTTTCTGTGTCTCAAAAATTTTAAAGATTTAAAAATATTTATCAGATTTCCCAAAACTTCTTGTAATCCTTATCAGTGAACAGTATAGTTCCATGGGCTGAACATAAACTAAGCCAGTTTCATGTCTTTGTTGTTGCTCATTTGTAGCAGGGCCTTGAGGCTAGTTTTCTACCATCCTTCATAAATGTCCTAGACAGCGGTCTGCAGAGTTGGTCTGTCATTCCCTGCCCTGATTTGCATTTTATTACTGTTCTGCTATAAAAACAGATGCAATAGACAATAACAAGAAGGTTCCGGTATAAAACAGCCAACAAGCCAAGGGCAGGATAACTACCTAGCATATATAAAGCTCTTTAATATCAACAAGACAAAATCGGTATGAAACGCAGCTCTTAACATGGATGTTTATTCCACTATCCCTTCAATCTGATAGAGGGTGACATTGATCTTTTGCTGGAGAAATTTTATCAGGAAAACCAAGGACACATCTCTTCATCAATTTCTGCTTCAGTGAATAAACCAACAGCACTGAATGGAACTGGAGCAGCTGCATGTACAAGTAAGTAACAAGGATTTTCTAAAGCTGTAACAGAGTAGGGTACTTGCGACCAGGTCTCTGGCTGTGCAGTTAGATCCCTCTGGGCAGTCCTAGGCTCTGGAAGGCAAAGGTCCTGAGGCACACAGCAACTTATGTCTTGGGACATTCAGATCTACACCGATGGATGCTCAGCTTCATTCGACTGGGTATTGTACTCTGTGAAGCTCAAAGTCTTACTTCTGTGGTAGCAGAACCCTATTGCACAAGTTCAGTTTCAGCTCTCAGACATTTAAGAGACTTACAGGACCAAAATGCCCAAATGCAGAAAGATTTCTTTGCATATTCCATATAGATTTTCATAAACTGCAACTTCTGTTCATAAGCAAAGAACCTTAAAGAGTAGATCAATCATTCTTTGCCAGACTCTAACATTTTGCATTAGGTTAGACTTTGGGCATATATCTAAACAGAATTTTACCTTTTTCCAGGTTATGAGATTGAACGACATCAGATTCGTCCATTCCAGCTAGCAGTGGCTCAGAAATTGCTGTCTCATATTTGCTCAATTGCTGACTCCAGCACTCAAAATCTTGATTTGGGTTCCTTCGAGAAAATTGATTTCTTGATTTGTGTTCCACCCTCCGAAGTGACTTATCAGCAGACTTTGTTTCATCTCTGGCACTCAGGTGCTCATTAGTTAGTTTTATTTTAGATTTACAGGAAATTGTTAAATGCATTTGTATCTGGAAATACTGACATTTACTCCATTTCTTTAGGTATTTTATTAGAACTTGGATTAGAAAAGGAACGTCTTGCAAAGCAGAGGGTGGAACAGTATGTTATGAAAATAGATGCAGAAGCCCAGATAAAATTCAAAGTCTTTTTACAAAACTCTATGCAGAATCCACATACACTGTTTGTTCTAATCCATGATCACGCACACTGGGATCTAATGAGGTGAGAAAACTGTAGCTTCTTTTTAGAGAAATTATTATTGTTTGCATTAACTCTGAAGATCAGCTTTCTGATTTATCCCATCCTTCATCTTTGTTGCATCTTTCTGCTAACTCCCTCTTCCCATGTGTTGAATAAACATGTTTTCTTTTAAGGTCCTTCATGACTTGCTCTTATCCTGCTTAATATATTATGCCTCAGTGTAACATTTCAGGTTTCCTTGCTCACCATTCTTATCTTCTTTCAGCCACAGCTATTGTTTTTTTGGCTGGTTGTCATTTGTTCAAAGGAAAGCCTCCTGTGAAAGTACACAGAGCTCATTATCCTGACAGTGTCCTCTGGGCTGTAAAACATGCAAAACCCCTCCACAGCGAGTAGACAACTAGTGAGCCAACACTGATGCTTATTTTTTTAACTGATTGGAAATTTTCCAGTACAGTGTTTTTTCTATCCAGAATCACTGATTTGTAAGAACTAAAAGCTTCTGTGGATACATGGTCACGTCAGATAGACTCCTCAGGAAGCAGGGAGGTTTCTATCCGATGTTCCTGAGTTCCCCATCAGCTCACTTGCATAACTCATTGCTTCCTTCACAGAGCCCTGTTTCCGTGGCTTCTCAACAATCTTCCTGCTGAGAAGTTGGGCTGCTTTTCCTTTCTGGCTCCTGAGACACTGGGAAGCTTGGAGGACATACCGAATTCCAGAAACACCAACATTTTCCAACTTTGGGAGCATGGTGGTGTTTTGGAAACCAAAAACTATGGAATCTTACTTGTGAATGAAATGACAAGGTCTTGTCTTTCATACTGGTTAAGAAGGATGATTTTCACCAAAACTTTATTTTCACATGTGAGGGTTTCCTGTTCAACTTCTCTATATCTTAGGAATTTACATGACCTATTACAGCTGTCACAGCCTTCATAGCATTTATTCAAATAACATCTTTGAATGGTAGGGAAGTACCTGTATTGCTGCTTAAGTCTGATACTTTTTCCTCTTATCTAATAAAGACACGTAAGTGACAAATATTTAAGCGACTGTTCTGCACAACAGGATTCATGCCACCTAACTGAAGTGCCTAAAACAGGAGTGTAATTGCCTGGGATTGCCCACATAGTCACAACAGAGACATCTCTGAGGACTGACTTAGATCATGGGTGGACAGAACCAATTTCTGGAGTTACTTATCTCTCTCTGCTCATAACAGAAGGAGCTTGCAGTGACTAGGCTTGTAACTTAGGCAGGTAAATACCAAAAATTAAATAGCATGACTTTGAACCAAAGTTTTACACCAGAGCAAGGAATTGACTGTAAGTGTTCCATGATACTGGCATTTGCCCTAACAATAACTGTTCTTCCCTTTCATAATAGCTCTATCACACATAGTTTCCCTCTGTTTTTTTGGTTTTTTTTTTTTTTTATTGTCTTACTGATGTACTATCTGTCATTTTCGATAGGTAAGAATTATGTTTTCTTAAGGGCAGCATTCACAATCTGGCCAAAGTTACTACAGGACTATGTGTCTATTCATAACTGACAAAACATCAGCTTCTTTCATCCTTTATCTCTCGTATTCTGTAGCTGTAAGAGACTTGTAATTTGTTAGCTAGGGAGCTTATCAGACTTAGAGAAATTTTCAGCTGCAGTGAAATAATTTGCATTTCTTTTCCCATCCTTCTATGCAGCAAGAGCAGGGCAAAGTATAGAGTCCTTGTATGTTTTTAACTTTTATTTCACATCCAGGTTAAAGCTATTCCACTGACTCAAATGTTCCCTTGTGTTGATCACTTTGGAGAGTTTTGGGTTTCTTTTTTGCAGTGCAATGCATAGCCTTTATCCTCAAACAGAACTGTCTACAGGACTTGTTGATAGACTGCTCAACTGCAGGGAGGTGAAAGAGGCGCCAAATATTGTGACCCTCCATGTGACTTCCTTCCCCTACGCGCTGCAGACACAGCATACTCATATCAGCCCTTACAATGAGATCCACTGGCCTTCTTCATACAGCAATGTAAGATGGATGCTTTGAGGTGCTTTTGTGAGCTTTTCAGAAGTTATTTTACATTTACATATTTGGTGAACCTGTGGAGGCCCCGTGATTTTTGTAAACAATAATAAAGTTTGCATGGCATCTTTTTCTTGTTCAGTCCGTGGCAAGTTCTTTTTCCCTTTTCTTATCCTGTCATTTCTTGCATTTTTTCTTTATTCCTTTTATAACTTCTATAAACTGCAGTAGCCCTGCTAAAAATCTTTGAGCTACATAAATGGAAACCATCTGAAAATCTGTCTCTAGTGCATTACTGCATAAATACATGTACATACATGGATTTTCTTCATATGTGTGCATATTTATTCCATACATAGCTGTTCTGTGTGTGTATATGTATATGTGGGGAGAGAGAAAGGGAGAAACAAGGAAAAATTGGATCAAAGTTCTGTTCTCTCAAAAAAATTAATTCTGTTTCTTTCTCTCCTTGTTTTAATATGTCTGAGTAGATGTATGCTTATTAGAGAATGTGATTGCAAATGTATCAGGCACCAATGGTTAATCAATGGCAAATTAATAATTAATAAACTTTATATTTTTATTATTTCATTTGCTTTAGGGTGTAGATTTATACCATGAAAACAAGAAATACTTTGGACTGTCAGAATTCATTGAGTCCACCCTCTCTGGGCATAGTATTCCACTGCTTCGGTACGACAGCTCTTTTGAAGCGATGGTCATGGCTTTGGGAAAAAGGTACAGTATCCTACTTTGTTTAACACTGGAAATTTAAAAGGTGTGTTCTAGGGACTTGAGTTACTGGCTACAAGCCTGGTTCTTTTTTTTTTTTCTTCCTCACTGTCCCCCAAATCAGCTGCGTATGCAAGGGCATTTCACTCTTTCTTATTTTCTCCTTCTGTCTTTTTTTCTATATATTTGGCTTGTAATCTAATCAGTCTAGGCTGCCTCTCTTACTATGAAAATGCACACTTTAGCCCAGTTTTGCATATGTACATGTTGTGACCAGTAGATACTTCTGTATTATAAAAATCTAACATTGAAGTATCACGTAATTTCAAATGTGTTATTACTTTTGTCCAATGTTATCACTTGCTGACCCTGGCTGATTTTGATGTATAGAATTTGTGTATACTGTACTTGGACCACAAAGAGAAGTACAACCCCTGTGATTCATACACTTAAATCAGTGATAAAAACTTGAAAATACATCATCAGTTTTCCTTGGTCCCGGTGGAGCAAGTCTAGAATCACTGTGAAAGAGTAGTGACACATTATGTGCATACGTGCAGCTGTGAATGAACTCTTTGGGATCTGTAAGAAGAATGAGACAGAAGGGGTAAAATCTTGTGAATTTGTATTGCTAACTGGGAGACTGAGCACATCCACGCTTAACTGCTGGGACTTGCTACAGGGTGCTTTCAAGCTCTGATCACACGTATCAGGCACTTCTCTGGGCAAGCCATGGTTTGTCTTGTTACTGTGTACCTGGATTTAATTTCTGTGAAAACCAGAGCACAGGAAACTATTGCATATCCACGTCTCTCCCTTCCATAGATTGGGGATTGAGACACGGTGTACCTGGGCTTGGGAACTTGGGAGTGCTCATTGGACGCTGCCTGCGTATTCATCCTCTTGGAAACAAGAGCAAGTTGGTTCAGGGCTTCAGTAAGAAAACAAGAGAAACACCCCACCCTCCCTCCCACCCCTTAAGAATAACACATAATGAAGAATACTATTCTCATTGATAAGAGGATATAATTTTGATTGATGATATTACTGAGTGCCTTAGCAAATATTCTGGGATAAATTTTGTAACAACAGTAAATCTTAGTAACTTAAAGTGGTGTAACCTTACTGGACTACATGCTTAGTAAATCTTTGCTAAGAAATGGAGAGACAACATCAGTTCTAATTGATCTAATCATCTAATCTAATGATGCCTTGCAAAGCCTATCCAACTGCAATTTGGTGAGATTCTGTTGCATAGTAGATATGAAGGATTCTTTACAGGAGAAAATCCTGAGTTTACTATATTTTGTAAAAATTAGCTTTTTCACTTTAGCCTTTAATACTTCGCTATTTAATTCACCATTTATTTCAGGTTCCCCAGATTACACAGTGCAGTGATAAGGACATTTGTCCTCATACAACACTACTCTGCAGCTATGATGGCAGTGTGTGGTCTTTCTCAGATGAAGAATTACACCTCAGTTGAAACTCTGGAAATCACCCAAAACCTAATAAACTCTTCAAGACAATGTCCTAGTGGTCATGGCCTCATGGTAGTGTTGAGAATTCCATGTACTCCGCTGGCTGCAGTGGCTTATGAACGTCTGTATAATGTAAGGGAAAGACTAGCCCTTGAAGATAACTTTGAAATAATCTTGGGAAATCCTAATTCTGGAATCACAATAGGGAAGCACTTTGTGGAGCAACTAAAGGTAACTTGCAGAATGGCATATACTGGGAAGCTTCATTAGATGGGCAGGTGGGGAGGCTTTACTGGTGAGAGTTATGGTCATGAGCTGAAGTGCGGGTCTTACTAGTAAAAATAAAAACTACCATCAGGAGCATGACTTTTATGTTTTAGACATACTGTCTGTGACACCTCTTCTGTCCTACCTCTGGTTAATACTCAGTGGAGTAATATGGCTAGAACTTGATTTCCAGCAGCAACCCTCCCAAAGAGTTGAACTGCTTTTATCTACAGTGACCATGAGCAATAAGAAAAAAAGCCAAATAAAATTGTCACAGTTTTAGCAGAATTTTCTCTCAAAATCATTAGACTGCAAAAAGATTTTAATCAGTGACCAGTGGAGAGTTATATTATTATTGTCACCAGCAGGTGGCATGGAGGCACCAAATCAGTGACGTTAGTTATGGGTCCTAGAGCACCCTGGTATTCACAACTCAGGACTCTATGCTTTCTGGACCATGTGTTGGTTTATGGATTAATTTATATCTTTTAGGCCCAGAGTCGTGGGTGATCTGATTAACAAAAGCCTCTTATACTGCCTTAATTTTCATAAAATTACCATAATCTGATCACCAAAGCAAAAACGTATTTACATTCTAGGATGGTGTAATATATATATTGTATATTCTGTACTGTGTCTGATTCAATACACGTTAGATGAAGTCATTTGAGATCCAGGGCCTAATGCTGATCTCATTCTGCTGTAAATTAGGCATAACTTATTGTGAAAAATCAGTATTATTTCTGAATCACATCCTGTTTATCTTCTTTGACACACGTAATGGCGGTACATGTACAAATGTCAGAGGCTGAGTTGTTGTGCTGTTGGTGCTACTATGGACTCCTTTTCTGTAGATCAGTCTTACAGCAAAAAGGAGTGACTGGTGGGAGTAAAGCAGTATAGCCTGCTGCTAAATGATCAAACAATAAATCCAGTTACCAAACTTCTCATGAAGTTGTCAGGAAAACTCATAGCTTTGGGGGAGAGCAGGAGACTTCAGAGAGTAGCAAGTGAGGACAGTGGTATGTGTGCTGAACACTTCCAGCTTTCCCCTGTTCCTCTAAGGTGAAAACGTCTCATTCCTAGCTCATTTTCTTCCTTGGACTCAGACATTACCTGCTACAAGAAGCAACACTCTGTAGAGAATACTCTTCCCCAAAGCTCCTCCTCAGCTTTACTGTTGCACTATATCCGCTCTATGGTACAATAGACATTGTACCCGTCTATGCCCTCAGTACTATGCAGCTGGGAAGCTGGGAGGCTTTTCAGACTGGAACATACTGTCCCAGTCTCCTCAGACTTACAACAGGCAGGCTGCTACCCATAGTGCTCTAGGAATCATGCAATCTACCTCTGTTGAAATTGGCTCTGCTTTGCAGTTTCCTTTGGTGCAACATCCATCCACTGTACAAATTGATTCATATAACGGATGATAAAAGTATATAATTCTGTATTTTTATTTGTGCCATATAGATATGTCCCTAAGTGTTTTTTGCCTTATACAGGTCTGGCAGAAAATTGAAGATGTGGATTGGAGACCACAGACCTATTTGGAATTGGAAGGTTTGCCTTGTATATTGATATTTAGTGGTATGGATCCACAAGGGGAGTCTTTGCCACGGTAAGAAGATCCAGTATGTTCTCAGTGGCAGTTTTTTATCCATTGCTTACCAAATGCCTAAAGGTTAACTGTGTAATTACTTGTGGGAGAAGAAAACAGATTTCAGTGTCAAGATGTTTCTTATCCATTTTTTGGCAGTTTTTGTATCATAAATATAAAACACATCATTAATAATAACCTCCTCTTTATAGCAAGATAAAGTAGCTCAGAAAATATTATGAGAGTTGTCCCAGTTTAAAGTGGAGAATAAGGGTATGTAAAAAAAAAAAAATTATAGCTACTTTAGATACCTTAGGGTAGCTGAGACATCTGCATGATGCTGGCATGTGCGCTACACGCTGAGTGGAGAGATCAGTGCCTTCTGTAATGGCAGCTGGAAGCCAGGCAGGATGTCCTGGGGCACTAAATGCTTTTGTATGTTCAACTGAATCCCATTTTATGTGTTAGGCTTAGAACCCAAATGATTATTCTTTTTCTTATGCTGATGCTAATGTTCAGTGTTGCATAATGGGATTAAGAAAAAAAAAAAGTGTATGCACCCCAGTGGTAAACGTATTAAACACAAAAGATATTCTATGTTCTATCTCATCTGTGGTTTAAGCAGATCATGAAAAAATTCCCGTTCGGCTGTGTTTGTAAAAGAGATAGGGGAGTAGGTTACAGTGCGTTTTCATACTAGCCTCTCTTGTTTCTTTCTAGATCACTGAGATACTGTGACCTACGTTTAATAAATTCATCTTCTTTGGTAAGGACAAACTTGGAGCAAGAACTTGGTTTGGCAGCATACTTTGTGAGCTCAGAAATTCACACAGAGAAAGCAGTTGTGAATGATGTGTTAGAAAGTGACCCAGAGAAACTAAGCAGCACTGATAATGAAGACGAAGAAATAGCAACAGAAGGTATTATTAGTAGTGATAATAAAAGAAGCTGTAAAATGATTGAGTTGTATTAGAAAAAGCAGGATTGTATGGATACCTACTCAGTGAGGGTTTCTGGAATTAGCCTTACTGAGTGAGCTCTGCTCCTCAGTTTTACTTCATCTCATTGAACCCCTGTTTTCTGACCCTCCCTGCCCAGGTACTGTTGCTGCTGCAGCACTTTAATCTCATGCAGTCCTGTTGCATCTTTTGTCTCTCTCTCTGTTTTTTGGCTCCCTTCTCTCACTTCCTTCCCTACCTCCTTTGCCCTGTTATGTTCTGGCAGCCACAAAGTGGAGCTCGAGTGGGTACACCCAGTGACACTCCCTGTTGGGAGTGCTGTGCTGCATTGCCCTCCTGCAGCAGGGAAGTGTGCACTTTGCTGTCTAGGAAGCAGAGACCCGATCCCACCCCTCACAGCAGGGACAACTCCACCTAAACTGTCCCTGACTGATGCTACCAAACCTATGCTTACATACTGACAATGATGAAGATTCCTCCCAAGGAAACTGTATATAGTACAGCTGAGTAGCCTCTAGTTTGTAAGGTATTAAATAGTATGGCTAGAAAATATATATGAACATAGTAATTTCTGAGTACTCCTTGAAAATGTCTATGAATTCAAATTGACAGTGTAGAGTTGATGAGTTTATAATTTCTTAAGAGAGCAATGAAGAACACATGAACATGGAAACAAACAAAAATAATTTACCCAGGAACTGTTGGGGGTTTTTTTTGAGTGATAGTTGATGGGCGTTATTGGTTATCATTAAGTTCTTTACATTTTCCTTTACTGTCTATTGTGCTTTGCAACTGTGGAAAACAAGGGATTTTTTATCTCCGTAGGTTATTTAAATCTCAAACTGCTTGCCTTCGTTTCCTTTTCTATACTATGAGGAGAAAGAGAGCTGGTTACTGTTCACCTATTAAATTCTTACTCATCGGTAATAAGGGTAGCAGACAAGCAGAACAAAAATATTTACTTTAATCAAATATGTACTTCTCATAGAGGAACAGAATACCTGAGGTCACGCTCAGACTGTCTACAATAGAGGCCTGCTTTAGATGTGATGAGTACTTCTGTCCCTTTAGTTGAAGTACACTGAAATTGTATGTGATCTGAGTCACATGGGCAGCTGTTAGGCATCTAAGTTGTAAAGCTGCTTTCCTAGTCCATGAAGTATGGTATGCTCTTCCAGAGTCCAATTCAGAACACCTGAGATAGAATTACAGTCTAAGTTTTCTGCTGGCAGTACTTATGTCTCTGTTTATCATGGTAAAACTGTACAGAAACAAGCATTTTAACTTAGAAGCTTAAGCTAGGAACCTCAAGTGAATATCCTTGGTGGCTGTCCAAATATGGATTTTCATCACCAAAAGCTGAGATATAATCTGGCTATAAAGCTGTAATATATGGGGCAGGAGGCAATTTCATAACATAATGACAAAACAGAGCTTGTTGCCTGTTGGTTTCCCTGACACTGGATTAGTGAGGAAAGTAAGACATGGGTAGAAGGAGACAACATGGTTGAGACATGCCTAGAAATTACCAGCTCCTGGCTGCAGCACTGATTTTGTGAAGCTATTGCAGCTCATCTTAGTTAGATTAGACCATGGGCTGATCCAATATTGTGTGGTAGGAACAGGTACTCTCCACACTGAAAACAGTGTCAGAATGAGGACAAAACTCACACAAACTCTTGTGTGCTTTTCCCTACTTTGACAATGTAGCTGTGCCTTCTTACAGGCTTACTTAAATTATATTTTGTTTTTGTTTTCCCCTATTGCCATTTGTGAAACAGGTTCTACTTCAGAAAAGAGAAGTCCTATGAAAAGAGAAAGATCTCGTTCCCATGATTCTGCATCTTCATCTCTCTCTTCAAAAGCTTCCAGTAAGACCTTAAGATCTTCTCTATTAAGTTGCATTTAGGACCTTTTGTTCAGCTTATTTGAGAAATGATAAAAGGCATAAATCACTAAAGCTTTGGTAAGGCCTATTTTATTGGGATCCCTAAAGATAACTTTTAAAAAAATGAGCATCAGACTTCATGTGGCCTGCCTGTGGCTTTGTGTCCTCGAGTTGCCTATGGTTAAAGAAGTGTTTTTTCCTTTCTTTTTTTTCTGTGCTCTTGGATACTGGTATTTTGAGGTATATATCACAGTGGTTTTAATTGAAACCATTCATACTGCTGGCAATATTTTTTTATTTAGTGGTAATGTCCATTACTAGCTACTTTAGCTTAATATGCAACTAGAGTATATCTTCCTATTTCTTGAGACCAAGAGAAACTATGGACTTTTATTAGTTCAAAACGTGGGGTTGTTTTGAGAACTGAGACTGTTGTTTTCACCGTGAGAAGAAAGCTGTTTTTATCTACGTTCAGCTTCAGGCAGACATTCCTATTACCATGTGGAAATTGATTCCTTAACCAGTTCTCAGTCTACTCTGAAGACTGTGAAGTATTTGCATCTCCTCTTTGGAACAGACTTTGGAACCACTTAAAATGAGGCCTTAAATTTTCAAGAAATCTTAGTAGTTAGAATATATAAGGTAAAAATATACCACTTTCAGAAAATCAGCAATTAGCTGTGGGGTGTATCTACATGACGTATTCAAGGCCAACATCCGTGAATTCAGTATGTGCTCTGAGCTGACCAAAAGCTCTATGAATGCATTATGGCATTATGTAGCACCAGAGACGTGAAAGCCAGGTTTTATTAGATTGGGCTAAATGCTGCAGTGACACAGACATGCGAGTGTCAGGTCAGATCTGACTCAGAGCTGAGGACTGATTCTAGATGTCAGTCTGTGTAGGCTTTTCTGCAGTCTGATGGGGTAATAGCCTGTAAATACTTACTTTCTTACACTCTTTTGAAAGATGTTTTCAGTAATTTTGCATTTGTCTTGAGTGACGAAAGTATCTGATGAACACCTTAAGCAAGGAATCGATGAGGGAAGCAGAGGACAGGACAGTCACTAACATCTTCCCTATGCACGTCAGTACTTTAAAAGCCACTTTCTGCGTTGAGACGAATACTTCAAACTAGTCCCACTATGACTTCCCATATGAGAAAGGTGAAAGCAAGAACAGGAGTGGGATTGCAATGCTTGATGGATGCTCTATCTAAATGATTATTTTTTTTGTTTTGTTTAACTATGGCATTGACTAGCAGAGATTGTTGCACTGTGTTGAAATACAATTTTTCTTTTAGTTACAGCATTCTGCAGTGAGTCATCTCCTCCTTTAACAGCAGCAGGTGATACAGCAAAATCCCCCCACCAAGTCCTAAGCAATAGCGCTGAAGAAACTACAAATAACTATGAAAGGCAGAAGCAGAAAGTAGACAAAGGGGCGCAAACAACAATCAGCAAACACTTGCCGCCAGTAACTGAACAGCTAGATATGAAACAAAACATAAAAAGTGCCCAAATTTCCATCACCTCATCATCCTCCTCACCTTTCTCTTCCTCTTCTTCCTCCTCTGCACCTACTCATAACTCCTCCATCCTACAGACCTCTCAATGCTCCATGACCAAAGCATCAAAACAGCCTCCCATAGTTTTCCTGCCCAAACTGGTTTATGACATTATTACTTCTACCGACAGCAGTGGACTTCCCAAATCATCTTCCCTCTTGCCTTATCATTCTGTTATGTGGGCAAGTTCTTTTCGTCCTCTTATGAGTAAGATGATGACTTGCACAGAGCAGTCTCTATACTACCGCCAATGGACAGTTCCCAAGCCAATCCATATGGACTACAACAATAGAAATGAGGGCAGAATGGACACCTTTCACCCAAGGAGGCTGCTGCTGAGTGGGCCACCACAGGTGTGTAATAAGAACAAGGTATTATCGTTGATTTATTTTGTTTAATTTTATCATAATCTCAGAAAAAAATCATTAGTTACTATTATTCATACTTGAAGGGTTTTTTTTTGATGGAGAGTAAGTTGCTTATATTTTGTTTCCTAATCCCTTTTGATAAAATAACCTTCCTTTCTTTACTGTTAGCCTGTGTTCAGAGACAATGAAGCTGCAGCATTGTTCGTTTTCGGTCAGTCTGTCTCCATTAAAATGTTTTAGAAGATAGTTTGCTCAAGAGGTAGATTTCATGTATAATTTCAGTTTGTTAAAGTTGAATATACGTTTACATTTAAATAAAGATCAAAGGTCTTTACAAAACCACTTTCTTATGATCAATCTGAAGACAGCTGGGAGTATGTAATTAAGGTTTTTTCTCTGTTTCCTCCACACAGCAGACAGAAATAGAAGCTGTTGTAAATAACACATGCAAGAAGGCCAGTTCAACATTAGCAGAGCCATATTTACAAGATGAGTAGTTGACCCAAGAGTTTTTAAATTAATTTGAAAAGATATATGGAAATGGGTATGGTCCTAAGAAGTTCTTTCTCTTCTAAATTGTCTAAGAATGTTTAGCACTTATCTCTGAGCAAGGTGTCTCCTAGTTCAACGCACATGTTACATGTTAAAGGAAATATTGTGCCTCTCATGTTCTGCTGAAGTATGAAGCAACAAGATAGGAAGAGACACCAAGCCTACTGAGAGCATACAGATGTCCTGTGAACCTCAGAAGTCAAAAAGGATAAATCCAAACCAAGACAAAAACCCATGTTTCCAGTTATTGTAACATCAACTGAAAAAATTCATCTAAAGATAATTACTGCCACATGATCCACTCTTCTTTGCCCATCCATTGCAAAAGGAAACTACATACCGCTATTTGTTAAATGATTGAATTCCGTTGTGCACCCAAATTTATGGTGCAGTACAGTAGAAAGAGCATAAATGGGCTTTTCATATTGGGACTTCCTTCAAATGTTACTGTAATTCATAAAGAATTCCAGAAAGTACTCTGATGAGCAGTTTTTCACTGTCCATTCCTTTGATCTAAATTGTCCGTGTTTGCCAAAGATTGATGTATTATGGGACCAAGAAACTCAGCTGCAGCATAAAAACGAATACATTCTGGAAGAGAGATGTTGTTCATTTCCATTTCAAAGAAAAACACAGGCCATGACATTTTTGTTAGAATTTTAAATGCATACATGTCAAACCCCACAAAGATACTATTCCCAAAGCCACTCTAAATAACCAGATTAGCTGATAAGAAAATATTTATTTGGTATTCATTTGTTTATGGGTCACAAATATAAATCTGTGATTCTAAGAAGAGTCATCCAGTGACTTGCGAGAGCGTATTACAACCTGTGAGAATGCTTTGATGCTTTACACTTGGTACTTGCCATTTAACTAGTTATAATTAAACAGGTGGCTTATTTATCATTGGTTCTGTTCCAGGATATGATATTCACCACTTTTCACTATGAAACATTTTTTTTTCAAATATTGAATAGGACTTCTGTTGACCCTCTACAGCAGTGAATTTCAGCCTTGATATCACTTCTTTTACTTGAAATTCCATCTCTTCTCCAGCTGTGTCCACAATGCGGGTTATTTCCTAGTCTTGCATTGCATCATACAGATGGATCTAAAGTGTTTCCTCAAGGACACTCTTCACATGTTTATTCATTTTATATTCCTCAATTCTTTCTGAAGAATATACCTGTTTCACACAGAACAAATTCACATGCATCAAATTAGGAGTATCATGTCTTCTTCCTATGTATCAAAATTTAGGGGTATATATTCATTTCAGTATGTGGAAAAAGACAGAAGCTTTGCTTCCTTTGCTATTTTAACCTCCCAAAGTACTAAAAACTGTAAACCAAACAAAGAGCTGTAAAAGCATGTTCATTGTTTATTGGTTTAATGTGTAACAATACAGTGTTTCTTCCAGGGAATACCTACAGACATTAGAGTTACCCTTCTCTTTTTGGTAAGAAATAATATGTATATACACATTAATATATCAATTTATATATATTAATAATATATTAATATATATATAAAATGTATAAGACTGCCAGAGTACTATCTTCAAAAATTATGAAGTAGTTGTTTTCTTTATCAGGCAGCAACTACGTTGCTAAAATTCAAATCAGGAAGCAATTTGTTGGTTAAAATGAAAAATATGAAACCAACACAGGAAGAAAACTAGGCACACTATTGAATCAAAATTATAATTCTCACTTGCAGGGTAATTAGTAATAAAGTACACTCACCGTTCTCTCACAGAGACATTTTGCACTCTAGACTGATCAAAATGTTTTGCTAGGAGACTTGATGCATTTTTCAAGGCCAATTATGTACATTAGAAGGCAATCATGCATTATTTTTACAAGAGGCTTTAGGAAATGCAGCAAAAAATGGATAGGTATAGAAGAGATTTCTATATTTATCTGTAAGTTAGCTCACATCGTACAAGTTAAGCCATTGGTTAGTGAGTATGAATAAATATGCACCACCATGAACAACATGTATCATATCTATGACTAGAAATGTAGTCCCTAGTGCACCCAAGAAAGTACCAATAAGGAAGCCTAAACTCAGTTAAAAATTCTTAGAAACATTCATCTTAAAGTTCTCCAAACTGCAAATCAAGGTTTTGTGCCTTTGTTTTTAACTGTATATTACAACTCAGAACTAGCATTGTCTTGCTCATGAGCACGGCTCAGTCCCGTGGCACCACATCCAGGGAATGAAGCGAGCACCTCTTCAGACACTTCCTAAGGAAAAAAACTGCTACCCATATTGTTTGGTTTTCTTCTACTCCTATTAAAGTCTTATTACAATGGGCTTATATACCATTCAGCCTATGCAAGAAAAGTATTAGGGAAATATTTAATATCTCTTTTGTTAGCTGTGTTTTAGAAGATCGTAGCAAGTGGAAACAAGGAGAAGAGCCAGCACCATTTGACCAGCTGTCTGTGGACCATCAGGATGTTTTCTGTGAATCACCACTGGTTCGCAGACCACAGTTTGAAAACCACTGCCGTGGTATGAGAAGAACTGTCTCACCTGGAAATTAAAATAGAAAAGCCTTATGGATTTATTTCCCCTTTTTCATATTTCTCCTTATGGAATTTTTTCCCCTTTTGCCATATTTCTCCTAATGTGAAGACCGAAATAAGATGATACTTTATATCAACATGTAAGAATAATAAAGTACTTCTAGTGGTCCTGGTGTCCAGCGTCTGGAACAAGTTAAGAAAAGGGAAATCATTACTGTTAGACCTGCTGCAGCAGCACTTCTGAATGTCACTTCCATGCATAAGCATGGAGGCACACATGTAATTTCTCTGACTGGAATATTTCTCTCTCAGATTCTTAGTATGTTCTCAGCTTATCCTTGATAGCTATGGCAAGCGCAGTTCAGTGGTCAAAATCTTTGGAGAGCTTTCCACTCCTGTTAGGTAGTGTATGTCTCTGACACAAACACTAGACCTTCATAACTCTTGAATTTTCTGCAGGAAGAATTTGAATTCATATTCCTTCCTCTTGCTCAGCTACAGCTACACTCCTCATGAATGAAGAGCTGTAGGGTAAACATATTCTTGGTATTTTATGGGCCAAATCATCCCTTGCACTACGGATGAAAATAGAAACCCAAATACTAAATCTTTGCAGGCCCCAAATTCCTTAGTTACTGTAAGTTTTCACAAGATTTGAGATTTTTACTTCTTAGTCTTTTGGGATTTTCATCTTCCAAGTCTGATTCGTCAGACTTTTGTCTTCCAAATTCAGGTAGATATAGATAGAAACAAATTATATGGGAATATTGTGCCTTATCTGTTAAGGCACTGGGCACTGCCACATATTTGAGGAAACTCTTTCTGGGAAGTAGAGCTGGCTGTAGTACGAGTACCCCTCATGTACTTTTTCTTTCAGGGATCACAAAAATGCAGCCCAGTTCCAGGTTCCTTCATACTTCTGATCTGTTTGCAGCTTTTGCATGCAGAGCAAAGACAGGGCATGGAGACAAACACCTTGCTCAGAGTACTTCCTTACCAGTCGTCATCACTGTTAATATACTATGTCACGCTTAAGCCTGGAGTCACTAATTAGGATCAACATGGCAATTGTACTGGGCTTCTCTAAAGACGAGTAAAATTACAGCCCAGTCATGTATGCAGTTTAAAATTTCTTTGCAGATCTATTTTGTTGCAGTTGGGAGATGGAGGATGGGCAAACGTGGGGCCCTGTGTGTTGAAGCTGTACATACCCAGCTTGCAGGATCTCTCTGTGGCTAACTACCATGCCAAAACGATCGAAAAGAGGGGTGATGAGAGATGAGGCACAGACCCTTAGAAGAGATGTGGAAGCTCTGTTTATTGGCAGCCAGTCAGTATTTTCAAACAAACAAAGACACCCCGCGCAGTTCCATTTTGCCTAGAGATGGTACATACAGAAAACAATACAATTAATTTTAAAGGTGCATTTACCTATCTGGGCATGCTACAAATTCAGTTGTTCAAGGTTCTTCCCTTCTGGAGTAAACGATGATTGTAAATGAGAAGTCATTCTTTTCTCATTTTGTTTGAAAAATCTTCTCAAAATGATCTGCAAAAGGTGTTCTCTATTTTACCGATTAATTTATTCAGCAGCAAATGCAGGCAAATGTGCAAGTGAATGGAGTCGCAATATGAATGTTGCCATGTGCTCAGCCTGATCTCTCTCCTGGCAGAGAGACATTCTGAAAACACAGAGGGATTCCTGCAAGTTCCCACCAGCATTTTACATACGGTGTTGCTAATATCTAACAATTCATAAAGCTCACAGTACGGTACTGGACACTTGTTATGTGACAGATAATGCGATTGGGTAAGATATGATGCATGGACTGTCATAAATACAGATGTTTTAGTTTAGCGGTTAGGGACTAGCACTGGTAGTCCTGTGGCTTACAACATTTCTGATTCACGACCCTATAGCTTTGTGTATCTTTGTGTGTACTTGAGTCAATTGACAACCAATACCTTTTATGCCAGTACCACGCAGTAGCAGCCTAGTCACTGCCAGGTACACTGGTGAAAACCATTGGTGAAGACTGGTCCCCCAGGGAAAGAAAAATGACGTGATTTTGACAGAGTAAGTTTTAAGTGGTTACCAAAAAGAAAAAATAAGGTTTTCAGACTGTTTTTCTGTTGATAACTTGTAACTATATATTTCAAACAAATTAGGAATTATTTTTTCATGTAGATGCCTGGTATCGAGGGAACAGGTTGTGTACTTTTGACAAAAGATCTCTCATTTGTTTGAAATTAGGGAACCATTAATCTGTTGGGCCAGCCTGTGCTTAATGAAATGATGATCAGAAGCACTTTATAGAATATGTTTATAAGGGCATAAAAAGGCAATCTCAGACTTGGGAGAAGACATTGAAAGTATCTTCTTCTAGAGCAAAGTATTATCAGGTTTGCCTCAGATGTGGAAAAATAAGATGCTTTTTTTTTTTTTTAGCTTACCAATACATAGCCATTGCAGCCAAGTTTAGAACCTTGTTTCAGGGTCAGCAGAAAGATTCTTATTAGTCTCCATGGATTTTACATAAAAACCCAGGCTGGAAATTAGAAACATCTGGTCCATAGGCTGACTAAGGTCCGTGCTATCATTTCCTCTATTCAAAGTAAAGTTTTTTCTCTATTACTCCTGGGTAACACAGAGTTGTGTGCTAACATATGGTCTACCCTGTGTATCTGAAGGGCTTATTTGACCGTCAGCAGGGGTAACGGTACCGGTTTCCACCCTTGGCAAGCCACCGTTTAAAATGCAGTCTGTTTTATTGAAAACAAAAGATACTCAACTTTGACCAAAACAAAAGTTTACCTACTCTTGCTTCAGCTTCAAAGCCTCCCTTTCTCAAATGTTGAGAGAAAATGAAATTGTCACTTGATGTATATCGAAAATAGTAAATTTGATACTATACTTAGTAATTTAACACCCTATGCTTCTGACACGTCCTAGCAGTAATGGCAGTGAAGCTGGGTTTTCAATTCAGTAGTAATACAGACTTAGTCCCAAATCTGACAACACTTTGTGAAATCAGACAGTTGCAGCGGGAGAATGTGCCAGAACTGATCTACATGTTAACCTCACCCTGTACAGGTGTGATGTTAGTCTTAAGTTGTCAACTGGACGTCAGTGCCATTCTGAGACTGACCTATACACACACACAAGAAATCACGGTGTGTTCATTCTCCCGTGAGAGTGACACAAGGCTTCCTGGTCTCTTTTTTCTCCTTGAAACCCATTGTGTACTGCTTCCTGTTCAAGTGTAATGGTTTGTAAAGCTGTCTGCTTAGATATGGTGTTATTTACTTGATGTTACCATCAGCAAACTTTATGTGGAAGACACAGAACAATCTATGGAGTAAATCATTGGCTGTGGCTTATACCTTTCAGTTAAAAAAACTATAAAAGGGCAGCAATACTATTTGGTGTAATGAAGAAAAAATGTAAATAGTGTGTTAGCGGGGTAAAAAAGAAAGAAGAAAGTTACAGTCTTAAGATAATTTCAAAATGGACTTTTAAAAGGTAATTTTTGAAAAGTGGAAGGGAAATAATAGATTTTCAGCACAAGAGGTGGAACAACACATTCTTACCCATGTGCGCCAGGAGTGGAGGTGGCCCGCACAAGTTCTGCTTTAGATGCATGCCACTTCATTCTTCAGGATAATAGCAGTCAGTGTACTGGTAAATTATACAAATTTGAAAAGGTTGAGGTAATTCTTTAGTCATCTTTTAGTTTGAGGAGTTTTTTTGGAACATTTTATGAGTTTGTATGGATTTTTAAAAGTTCATTGCCTACGTAGAAACTATAACATCAGGAGAGAAAACTCTCATCTGTGGGCCTGTAATTAGACCTCTGATATAAAATGCATTTTCCAAACTAGGTTACTGCATAGAGTGAACAAAACTGTTGAACATTTAAGCATTTCATTTATGCCAACGAATATACAAATACAGGGATATGCAAGTGCTGGATATTAATATTCGGTTTCACTGCAGCTACATTTTCCAGAGACGTGGAAAAGTAACATGTTGAAAAATGGAAGTTTACTTTTGTATTTTCTAATTTATGTATTTACAGATAGGGAAAACAGGTGCCTATCTGCAGTTCCTCAGTATTTTGTCCAGAATGCTGATTAGACTGACAGAAGTGGATGTTTATGATGAAGAAGAAATCAACATTAGTAAGTTCTTGATATAAAAATAATTGCTTCTGGAGACTGTAGAAAATTGTTATGTTATATTGAAAACTAGTTGTCTGTATATTCTATGCCATTCACCTTTGCAATTAATTTACATTATTGAAATATTTTAAGAAAATATTAAGAAAAAATAGTGCAGAAATAATAGGTATAGCAAAACCATCTATAGCAATAAAAATTACATAAATTCTTATTTTTCAATAATACCATAGATATAAAAGAAGAATCTGATCAATACTACCATCAGCCTGGAGATATGTGGCCAGATTTGGAGACATTTAAGAAGATGCCTTTTGACTACACTATCCATGACCCGAAATATGAAGATGCAAGTCTGATTTGTTCAAAGCTTCAGACTATAAACAATGAAGGTGAGAATTTGAAAAATCTAGATTGTTACACATGTGTGTATGTATTTGTTTTTAACGTGAGAATCCTGTTAAATTTTTAAACAGAGTGAAATCATCAGAATTGCGCTTGACTAAGTAATAGTGAAAAAAAGATTGGAAGTTTGCCAGCTGAAGCACCAAACTATAATCCTTCTAAATGTTTTATGGAATATAGGTAGTCTTTCATTAAAACAGCTCTGATTCCATAATAAGTTTGTGCATTTGCATGTTTTTATGTAGTAGCGTTGTCCTGCTCTGTAGCTATGAAGTGACTTATGTGGGTAAAATTATTTATGTACTTAAAAGTGTTTATAGGTTTATTTTTTAGGTTTTGCTTTAGGTTTGGAAAGTGTGAGATGCCCATGTCCAGATCTAGATTCCTGGAGTACTGAGGTGTGAATTAGTCCTCTGGATTAGCCAGCTGGACATACACAAGCCCTATGGGACTAGGTAGGATGTATCCAAGCATGCCGAGGGGCCTGGCCAACATCATTGTAAGGCTACTGTCTATAAATTTTAAAAGGTAATGACAATTGGTGGAGGTTCCTGATGGTTGGAAAAAGGAAAATGCCATGCCTTTCCTCCATAGGACAGAAGGAGGATCAAAGCAATTGCAGCCTAGTCAACCTACCCTCAGTCCTCAAAACAATTATGGAATAAACTCTCCTGTAAGCCATGTCCAGACCCAGGAAGGACAGGAAAGTGATTTGGAGCAGCTAGAATGGATCTACCATAGGCAAATTGTGATTGGTAAACATGATTGCATTTTATGATGAGATGACTGGCACTATGGACAAAGGAAGAGCAGTGGTTTTATCTTGACTTCAGCAAGGCTTTTGTCACTGTCTTCTATAATATCCATATAGCCAAAATCGGAGAGAGATGGTTTGGATAGGTGGATTGTGAAGTGGGTGGGAAATTGGCTGGACCACTGAACTGAAAATGTGATGAGTGGCACAAATCTGACTGACAGCTGGGTATGCATGGCAATACTCAGAGACTGATAGTGAGGCAAATGCTCTTTAAGGTTGCCTTTAATAACCCGGTCAAAGGGAAAGAATGCAATGTCATCAAGTTCATGGATGATACCAAATTGGTACCAATATGCAGGAAGGTAGCACTGCCATTCAGAAAGACCTTGATAGGCTGGAGAAATGGGTTGATGTGAACCTCACATAGTTCAACAAAGATAAATGCAAGATCTTGCACTTGGGACGGAATAACCCTTTGCAGCTGTACAAGCTTGGGGCTGACAGTATAGACAACAACTTTGAGGAAGGCAACCTGATGATCCTGGTAGACAACATTTGAATGAGTCACCATGGCTTATTGGACTGACTTACTAAAAACCTAGCAAGCAGGTCAAGGGAAGTGATTATTCTTCTATGCATGGCATCTGTAAGACCACGCCTGGAGTATTCTGACAAGTTTTTGGCTTCCCGGTACAAGAAAGACATTGGCATACAGGAGTGAGTCTAATGGGTAGGCACCAAGATGGATAGAGGCCTGAAGCACATGACTTACATAGAAAATTGAAGAGAATTGTGGGTTTTGCTTGGTCTGGAGAAGTCTAGCAGGGACATCTGATTGCTATCTTCAACTTCCTAATGGGAACTTACAGATGCAAATTATTATAGATACACAGCATAAGGACAGACAGAAGTTGCAACGTGAGAAATTACAATTAGATAGCATGAGAAAAATTTCCAGAATAGAACTGGTCAAAGCATGGAGCAGATTGCTGAGAGAGGCTGTGGAAACTCCACTCAGTGATTTTCAAAATTTGACGGGACAAGGAACAACCTTGAACAACCTGATCCGATGCTGAAAATCTGAGTGAAAGGTTTGGCCAGATGATATAACAGAAGTCCTTTTCAGCAGAAATTACATCTCATCTTCCTGCAGTCTCTCATAAAGGAGACCCTTTTTATAAATGTGGATGTTTACTAAAGAGCAAAATCACTAAATTTGCCAAGTTCATTTCACATAATCTACTGTGATGTCCATCACAGGACAGTAAATGTCTGACATAAGACTCTTTTCTACTATATATTACTTTTTCAAGCATTCAATCAATGATAACTACGGCAACAATAATAATTTGAATAATCTGGCTTTGCTTACACCTCAGCCTAATGTGAAATCTGTACAGAATTATCATAATCATGAATTTACATATACTTCTTTGTAGTCCCCTTTGCTGTACATAACAGTTTATAAAACATCCTATGCTCAGAATGAATTCTTATTTTGTTTTGCATGTGTTTAATCCTGCCGTTGTTTCTAGAGCTAATTACAGTGACAGAAACAGTTTGTCACAAGGGAATACTTTCTGGCCTTGAATATATGTTACATTTCAGTTGTTTCTTTTTTTAATAGACAGATCAATGAGCAGGAGACAGGAGGATATGTATACACACCGTCAAACAACTAGAATGAGATTATCCAAGTATGCCGCGTATAACACCTACCATCACTGCGAACAGTGTCATCAGTATATGGGTTTCAATCCCAGGTACCAGGTAAAGGTTTCCAGATATTGCTCTGCAGATCAGAAACTGAAGCAGGCACAAGCCAAACGTGGTTTTGAATACATTCACTGTATTTGAATTGGTTTACAAGTTGTATGTAAGTGTTAAAAACATCTGATTTACAGGTTTTGTTATTTCATGAGGTTTGCCTGCCTTGAGGTTTGGGAATGTCAGAGAACTGATCCTTGCCTCATTTCAACTAGCTTATTCAGTGCTGTAATCTGCATTCTACATGTATATTACCAGTTAAAATTACTTTCCCAGTAAACTTTTTGCACTGGGACTTGCTTGCATTTTCACCTGAGTAACTGCAAAAGGTGCTACTTCTGGTATGGGAGTGGTCCAGGATAGAGTAATCTGTATGTGGCATATAGACTGTCACTGCTCAGGATAATCCTCCTGTTGCCTGC
Source organism: Fratercula arctica (assembly GCA_947846985.1). Lineage (NCBI taxonomy): Eukaryota > Metazoa > Chordata > Aves > Charadriiformes > Alcidae > Fratercula > Fratercula arctica. The sequence goes on from CANTUZ010000003.1 coordinate 109,328,629, forward strand.
CTGTTAGAATGTGAGGAAGAAGGTATTAGCAATGCAAATACTGGTTTTTATGTGTTGGTATTTCGGAAAGCCGAGAGTGACTTGTAAGTGTTGGTACCATCTGCAAGACGAAGCTGAAACAATGGTTTCAAAAGAGGGAAAAGTTTAATTTATATTCTTTTGGGTGTATGCTCAAGCCGAGGGGGCATTGCTTAACCTAGTGAATCACGAGGTAAAATCTAATGCAATAGAGTAAGTGATTGTAGTCTCTATGGTAGTGTTATAAATGTGTATTAACTACACCGAGACCATGTAGTTTGAGACTAACCACTGGAATTATCCTATTTTTTCCCTTCCTCAGCTTTATGAGTCCACTCTGCATGCATTTGCCTTTTCCTATTCTATGCTAGGAGAAGAGATCCAGCTACATTTTATCATTCCAAAGTCAAAGGAGCATCATTTTGTCTTTAGCCAACCGGGAAGACAACTGGAAAGCATGAGGCTACCACTAGTCACAGATAAGGTAGATGGATAATTATATTTATGACCATATGGGGAGAGACACTACCAGTTTTAAAATTTGTTGAATTAGGATTCTCTACACTTCTGGTCCTGCTGTCAAGAGATAATGAAGATGTCCTGATACTAAGCTTGTATTTTCTCCCAGAAACAGAGACATAAAGCGAAACTGTCAAGCCACCAATCAGCCATTTCTTTTGCTCGTTATCAAGCTTGATACTTTGGTATAAACACTCTTATCTGGGGCAAAAGGTCTTTGGTTATGGATTTAAGATGTTAAAGTGAGAATGGTTTCAGCAATGAGCCTCAGAGACATGGCTTTGTTTATCATGTATGATAAACAAAATTGCTTCCTCTAAGTAACTGTAGTTACTTAGAGGAAGCAATTTTTTACTGTAGAAAAAAGCAGTGGATTATCCTGTTTTATTCTGCAAAAATGCTCAGTTGCTTTCATGTAAAAATAAGACCTTCAAAGAATCTTTGTCATGGCTTCAAGGCTGTCCAAAGAATCACGTCACGCTTGCAGAAAACAAGCAAACAAAACAAGTTAGGTCATCCGTCTGACAGGCCATGTACACGCCGATGCTGGCAGTTACAGCGGCTCCTAATATCCATGTCTAAGATGAAGCTGGGCCTTGCTCAAGCCACACTGCTTGGAGTATTGAAGCAATATGTGGAACAGTAGTAAGCAGTAGCACTTCTATCCTGGAGAAAATAAGCTGCTTCCAATAAATAATAACCAATTAATACCACCCTCCAGTCTGGGCTTTTAATGCAGGCAGCAACACAGCAGCAACTGTGCAATGTGAGGATGAAACCTCCTGCTCTTCCTCACCCAGTAAACTTGTGCTTGGCTTCACATTCAGAACTGTGCACTGCGTCCTTGTGGATTCTTTTCCTGCTTCTGCCACTGACCTGCTTTGAGGCTTTGCCAAAACCATTTATTCTTCCTTTGCTTCTTTTTCTGTTCACTTGCTCCAAAATGGTGCCTGCAATCTTGCTGCAAGCTTGAAAAGTGCTGTGGGATATAAACCGAGATTATTAAACCATTACAAAATATTTTTATTGATCCACTTTAAATTCCCTTTTGTGAACTCTACTGGCATCAAATCCACCATTTTGTGCTTTGGCAGTTTTAAATCTGGAGTGCTTATTTGTGAGGGCTTTGGAGAGTCTCTGTAAAAAGGCACACTTTCCTTCACGGTCCTTAATGACCTTAGTAGGAACCAGGCTAAAATCAGTTGCCCAGACTGGAACAGTCCTGGATGTCTGTAGAAACAGGTCTTTCAGAAACTGTACTATCAAACTTGGAAGCACCTACTGAGTTTCAATGCATTCAAGATTGGGTGATAGCCAGTCAGAAAAGGTTGTACTGCAGTTTTGGAGTAAGGTATTTCTTGCCATCTTATGTCACATAGACCTAAATCCTTTTCCAGATCTAGCCTCAAGGTCCCAGTGCACTTGGCAGGTCAAGGTTAACAGTCCTATCCAGTTCACCACATTCTTACTAGTTGAATAAGCTAAGTGGTAGAGTTTTCTTTTTCCCAGCTTTTACAAAAGTTGCTTATTTTCCTACTAAGCTGATTTAACATGTAGCAGTTTGTCCAGTGTCAGTGAATCTGATTTATTCTCCTGAAGCATTTGATTCTGTTGTTTAAACATCCTACACCTTTATACAGAAACTCACACTTCTTTTTATGTACAGAGTGAAGATTACATAAAAAGCCCCACTTTTACTCCCACCACTGGTCGTCATGAACATGGACTTTTCAATTTGTATCATGCGATGGATGGAGCCAGTCATTTGCACGTTTTAGTTGTCAAGGAATATGAAATGGCCATATATAAGAAGTATTGGCCCAACCACATCATGCTTGTTCTTCCAAGCATTTTCAACAGTGCAGGAGTAGGTAAGTAGAATAAAAAAGTTCTAACAAGTGCAGAGGCACGACTTGGTCCCTTCAGGTCTTGTTGCTCAATAGTGAAACGTAGACATACACCTTGTAGCTAGCATATTGGATCTGGCGATCTGGATTCTCTTTAACGACGATGTGTCACAGTCGAAGACGAAATTCACTTAATTCAATCACCTAAAACAAAGCTAGATGAATTGCACCCTAGAAATACTTACTCTCTACTGACTTTAAAGGGAGCTGAGGATGTTAACCCAGATGGAGGTAACTACTGTTTCCTTGTGGAAATAAGTTGTGTACTATTTGTGTAATCAGGGGAAATTGTTCCCATGTTATACAACCGGTCAATCAACATCTCTAGATGTTTGCACTAAGAGATGCTAGTGGAGCCAAATATCTGCCAGGTTAAAAGAATCAGTCGCTAAACCCTTGGGACACTAACAAATCTTTACCACAGAAATCAGGCTTAATTTTATGTGCTTCCCAGTGGGGTTCTGTAAGTCACTTGCTTGGCAAGGACAAAGTAAGTTGGCTCTGGGGGTGTTAGGGTGTTAAAATCTTCAGTGGTTCATACCCTCGGCTGCAGAAATATTGACTTCAAAAGGCTTTCAAGTTAAAAGCAAACAATTTCTGCCCCTACTTTTCATTTAATGGTTTATGTCCTTGGTTTCAGGTGCTGCACACTTCCTGATAAAAGAGTTGTCTTATCATAACTTGGAGCTTGAACGAAATCGGCAGGAGGAGCTGGGGATAAAACCCCAGGATATTTGGCCTTTCATTGTCATTTCAGATGACTCCTGTGTTATGTGGAATGCAGTAGAAGTTGATTGTTCAGGAGACAGGAAAAGGTAGAGTAATATATGCTTTTTCAGCTGATCTCTTTTAACCTTTCGCTGCATATCAGTTTTGAAATTACATTTGATACACTACAACTTTTAACCCTGTACAAGCAGAGAATAATACTTGCCTGATGAGAGAAGTATTTTCCCTAGATATCTGCCTTTGCGTAGCATATAGTTTAGTGCCTGTTTTTCATTCCTGCTCCCTGAGGCTTTAAGTGCCCTGCAGCCTTTGCTATATAGCTTGACTCCAGTTCAAACTGGAGTTACTTGGACTGCAGATTTCAGACTCTGTAAACAATACACTGGGCAAGCATAGGCATTCACATGTCCATTTTTAACAGGATTTTTCTAAGGAAGCGAAAAGACTTTTCTGTGCCACTGATTTCCGCTGGCTCTTTTGTCAGTCCCAGTCTATATGGCTCCTTTATTAGCTCCTGAAATCCCCAAACAAGTATTTTTGTTTTCATTACTTTAGAACATTGTTTGTACTAGATATTTTTATCTATTCCCAGAACGGTGATATGCAGGATTTACAGAAAACCTTCAAAGAGAACTAAATGCAGTAAAAACTGGTATTTATGGGCAGTAGGGGTGGACTAGGAGGATCTTATAATTTGCACTTAAGTTATGGCACAAAGTCAGCAACCCTCCCACAGTTATTTGGGACATTATCCAGGTAACTTTAAAAGTTTACATATCTGAGTGGATATTTTGAAAGATCCGGACTAAGTTTCAGATCTGTCATACCAGTCCCACCACATAAGCACTAGTTAATTTTAAGTTTTTATTAGAGTGAGAGACAAAAAGTTGCCATAAAGTAAGACACTGAAGTTATCTACCTGATACTTATAACTGCTTTTGACTGTTAAGAATTGCTTTTCAGCTGAATGAGATTCTGAATATTCTCTATGTACTTTAAAATGAACACATTTTTGTAATTATTGTAGTGACTATACATGGACTGAAAGAAATGTTTCCTTGAAGCAAATTCTGCAACATATTGAAGCAACTCCCAATGTCACTCACTATGCCTTAATTGGAATGAGGAAATGGTCCAGCAAAACAAACAGTGCTGAGATCAAGGAACCATTTTCCTGCTGCCATGTGCATGATTTCATTATGCTGAATGTCGATCTGACCCAGAATGTACAGTACAATCAGAACAGGTAAGTGAATCAGTAGCATCTTTCGATAGAGATAATGAACCAAAGAAAGGAATTTTTAGAGGAGTTCTTGTTGGCTCTTTGGGGAAGTTGTTAATGGGATGCAGAGAGATTTTGTTTTCTGATTTATGGTTCAACTCCTTCCCAAATTTTTAGGAGCTGGAAAAAGACTCCATAGTCTCCATAGTTCCAAATAAACCAGTCACATTTGAATTACAGGGTAGACACACTCAGCAGTGTGCCCTGCAGTGCTGGTCCCCCAGTTGTCTAGTCCAAGTGGCCTTTTGGTAAACACTGTACTTCCCTCCTACCCACTTACCTGGACTGGCTTCCAAAGGAAACAGGGATGTATGGATGAATGGTGCATAACCACATCTTCTTGTGACATGGAACTGAGATATAATTGGGCTTTTTTTACCCTGAGGAGCACAACACTGGAGCACGCTGCATGCTCATCAGGACAATCAGAAGAAAGGAGTAAATGAACCTCATCAACACTGGTGTTGGTTTCTCACATTCATTGTCTCAGAATTACCAATTTTTCATTTACTGCGCTATGTAGGATATATCGAATTATAATATTGCCATGCACAGTATCACCACAGTTACCAAAACTGTATTGACTAGGTACTTCACCTCACAGAATTTCACTGATCTGCGTGAAATAAATTGTGGTTTTGGCCCCATTTCTGAGGGACAAGCATTTATTGAAACAGAATGAAGTAGATATTGCTAGAGGTGGGATTCATTGTCTAAAACCAGTCTTCAGGCGCCTCTGGATATGCAAGATGTCCATATGGGGCTGACAGGTATGACATGAAATCTATATATGTTTTTCTGTATAGGTGGGATACCCCAAGTAATCAAAAATGGCTCTAGACACCTAGGTTTGATAACTGAATGTCACTGTACTTCTCAGAAGAACTCTTCTATCTCAGGACGAAATCTTTTGAAGTTCAAGTTTACTTATAATGACAGGGAACCACTTCTGCTTTCATTATGCTGTGGATAAACAGATGACCTAAATTTCTACTGCCACCAGCCTGACACATTAAAAGACCATTTTAAAGTTGCTCCCATGCCTGTCTTAGTACAAAAGTGTACTGCTTAGTACATAAAACGGCTCCCAGGCCATCTAGCTTTCACCTTATGAAGCATTACAAAGGGCTAATGAAGAGAGCGACAATAAAGCAAAATGCTATGAGTACAGGCAGCAAAGTTAAAATGTCAGGGATGCCAGACCACACCACCCATTTCCTGCCCGTGTCTTTGAACCGTGCGTGGCTCACCATTATCCTCTGTGTGGGTGCTGTTAAGCCTGAAGTATTATATGACATTCCAAGCCTGGGCTGGCAAGGAAAAAAATACATTGTAAAACAGAGGGACACTGGCATTCAGGGATACCAAATATCCACGTAAATATTACTAAGATCAAAGGCAAGATTTTAAAAACAGATAATTAAATGCCGCACTTCTCACTGATGTTCACTGTTGCAGTAATTGCTCCAGCTCTCTTAAATCCAAGCCCTGGATTTTAATCCAACTGTTCTGCACATCATCCTCTTTGCTGTGTAATCTACATTCGAAATGGAGAACTCAGTCTGGATTTTCCAAAGGCCAGAGAATTTGAATTTAGTCAGCTTTAGAAGTTTACCTTTTATTTTGTTCCATCTTATTTTTAAAATGGATCAAATTTATCTCAGGGATGTTTGGCCTCATTCTGCTTAATTTATTCCTGTGTCTCAGCAGTTCTGGTGTATTAAGAAAAGACTCCTTGTCTTCAAATAGTTGTTGTCTTTAATGTAAAATGACATTATTTCTGTAGAGGAATATTGAAAAAATGTACCGGATATTTGTATTCTGGGAAGAATGAGTAGTGAGAGACCTCTGTGTGTGCGTTTGACAAATCAAATGTAGGGTCTCATCCATTTCCTTGGAAGTCAAAGGAATTAATTTCCTTGACCATATGTGGGGTAGTAACGTATGTAGCTATTTTCTGTGACTTCATTATTGTAGTAAAAGGCAAAGAAAATATTTTAACTCCTGGGTCTTTTCCCTGGAAATTTACTACATTTCACCTTCCGCTTTCCTCTGTGTTTCTGGTCCTTTTGCTCCCTAAGTGGTCCCCTTCCTCATTCTGGTCTTCTTGAACTCACTGGTTTATTATTACAAAGCCTCTGTCCCTGACTGATAGGCGCTGCCCGAGGGTCAGTATGTTTGAGACCTGTCCTTCCTACAGTGCTGATCAAAGACCTCGAGCGCTTGTATTTGTTAGTGTGGGATGAGAAACGTTCCTCTGAACTGCTATGATTTTATTCTTTCCAGATTTACCTGTGATGATATTGACTTCAACTTGCGCGTCCACAGTGCTGGCCTTCTCATCTGTCGGTTCAATCGCTTCAGTGTCCTGAAAAAGCAAATTGCAGTAGGAGGGCAGAGATCCTTCCACATTAAGTCTAAGGTGGGAACTGAGACCTCTGTTGCATTGTTGTTAAAATTCTGATTTCCTTTTTGTATGGTGCAACCAGCAGAGCTGAGGTATTTTGTTGCAACACCAGTTGCCAGTAGTGGGTATGTCTGCCATGTTTTGGGTTTTTTTAATATTTCTTTCTGAAATCCACACTATTCTTGGCATAAATGCACCTTTCCGTAATAATTTTCCTTTAAAACTTTTAAAAACACCTAATGTGTCTCTTTACAATCCAGGTAACCATTCACTATGCGTTTTTTATCTATAGCTATTGAATTGATCATCTTCATATGTAGGAGCACTTTAGGTTTAAACAAGAAACCCTGAAGGGTCTATAAATACAAATATAATTCCGTGAAACTCGGAGACTTTTTTGGTAGCAGATACTTTTGGCTGAATGACTTTGCTTCTTATATAAATCTCAGAGTTATAGGACAGAGATATATTTTATACAAACCAAAATTCAGATAAGTACAACTTGATTGATCAGGATTGATCTGTACCAGAAATATTTTTCCTCATAGGTATCTGACACTCCAGTTTCAGTCTCACCTGCTCAGTACATTTGTGCTCCTGACAGCAAGCATACCTTCTTGGCAGCACCCGCCCAGTTGCTCCTTGAAAAATACCTCCAGTATCACAGCCATCGCTTCTTCCCTCTCTCACTGAAGAATTACAGCCATCCAGTGCTATCTGTGGACTGTTACCTTAACTTAGGACCACAGGTACCGAACAAAATGATCTGCAAGCAGCTCTAGAAGTGTATAGGCTATGTTTTGGATGAGTTCATTGATGCAGTCCTTAATAATAGTTACACAGCCTTTGAAGAATAAGGTATTAGGTCCCTATAATGTTAAAATAAAATTTTTAGTCCCATAGAGGTACTATTAGAGACTTCAAAAAAAGTACATGGAGAACAACAGTAGAGCTGTCCTAAATACTAATATAGTCTGTGCATTGTCTTAGATTCTGAATTAACATAGAGCACATTTTTCTTTAAGAACTGTTCTCTCAGACTGCTATAATTTGTCCCTTCCTACATCAAATTTCTTCCACAAGAGTGCTTTACAAATGCTAGTTAGCCCTTAGAAAGCACTTCAAAATATTGTTTTACTTCACTTTTGACTGATAACCTGAGGCAGAGAAGCAAATACCAAGAGAACAGCCAGAATGGGAGAAGCTGACACTAAGTCTCAGGAGCTGCTGGCTCTCTCTGATGAGTTTGGATCTAAAGGCAAGGTCATGCTTAAATTCAAATGTAGGTCGGATAGAAGTGTGGTACTAAGGTGGTGGTGTTCAGGAGAGAGAAACTGTTTTTACCTTTTTGCCTGACTGGAATACTAAATGAAATTCACTCTTGCTGTATTTACTGAACTTCTTTACCAAAACAGCTGTGTAATGACCTTCCCATATATGCAGCTCCCAGAACATTTTGAGCTATATCTTTTAATTTCCTTTCTGGCTGAGCTTTTACAGGTCTGTGTTCCCACCATGTCTGGAAAAACAGTCTCTGTGGAGGGGCATTGTACTGTTACTGTCTTCATCCATTGCATCCTTTTAGCTCTAGCCCATTCAGCGCATGAAATGAGTTCAATTCAGGTCTGGATTTGTTACCAGAGCTGGAATATGCTACAATAAGACAGAAAGAATATACATCAATATAGGTCTCCTGCGCCAGAGTCTCAGTTGCTGTGGGTCATCCTTCTTCCACTAAATGATGCTGATTTATGCCAGATGAGGGTCTGCCGCAACTAAGTAGTACAATGGCACTTTAGAAGCAAAGCCTGTGTGGAAGATTCCTTAATTTTAATTTATAAATCCTGAAAGAGTGCTATAAATATTCCCGGTTCCTAGCAGATTTGGGGAGTAGCCATAAAACCAAACTGTACAGGAAGAAACCTCACGTATTTATGTATATGCACAACTCTACTGACTTAAGTAATCCTATCATAATGTAAATGAAATCAGGCATTTCTAACGGGTTCTTTTCATGTCTGACTGCACAGTTACTATATATACTTATGTGTAGATAGACTGTGCTGGGCAGGTCACAATGTTATGGTTGTGGGGAGCTATTGTTACTGCAGCTTTCAAACACTATCATATCTAAATCTCATGATAATAATAGTAATTAGTAGTAATGATTAATGCATAGTTAGGAATAGTGCTTTTATGTAGATTTTTAATAAGTAGAGGGATGTTTAGGAAGCAACTATAAAGATCACAATATTTGGAGTTGGAAAGCAAGTCTGAATTTTAATCAGGTGCAAATATTGAAAGCTTAATATCAAGCCTGAGCTTTATATAGAAGCTTGAAAAATGTTACTATTTTTTTCCCGTCTCCCAATCAGATTGCAGTTTGCTACATGAGTTCTCGGCCTCACTCTCTGAATATCAGTTCCTCTGGTTTGACGTTCAGTGGTCTCCTGCTATACCTCTGTGACTCCTTTGTTGTAGCTAGCTTTTTGAAGAAGTTTCATTTTCTTAAAGGTGAGCTGCAATAATTCTATTACAGACCTGTTTTATGTGACCTAGTCTCTGAGAACCTGGGGAAAAATATATTTTATATGAAAATATAGATGCATATGTATATATGTATATGCATGTATTCATATTTGTCTTTACATGTCCCACCCATCTTTGATGCTTGATAATGATGGCTCCGTACTGGAGTAAACTGGTATGTAACAGTGCTATAAGTTCTGCAGATTTCTAAGTGGGGAAGAATGTGGCTCTATATCATTGTACCTAGTGTATATGCGTAAGTTCTTACTTTATGTTTGAAGACTGAGTTCGTAAGGTTTATGTATGACATATTTACCTATTGTATTCCTGCAGGTTTTCTAATTTTCGATAGAAAATGTGTGATGAACAAGCCTCCATCAAAATCCATTTACTATCCTTAAAAATAGAAGCTGTCTCATTTTAAATTTATTCCTAATTACCAGTTTCTCCATGTAGTATTTACGATAGCAGGTAGCAGTGGAGACAAATACCTTCCATTTGTATTGCAGGCAGTCACACTGAAAACTTCTTTTGGATTGTTCTGCTACTATCTTAGGCATTTAGCACTCTGGGGATTTGTTTCACTCACAGCTCTAACTGTCACTGAAGGAAGAACACCGTGGCAAATGCCTTCTGGAAACAGGCAGAGTTGTTATGAACTGCTGTGTTTTTTCTTGCAGTTAATACAGTTTCACGTAGGTATGTGTAGCAAAGCTCAAATTGGGTTGTACAGTGGTTTTACCAGCACATGCCACTGAAGCCGCATGAGTGCCAGTGCCTGTGGTCATTCTGGAGCAGTGTCCACATTTTAATCAGCCTCTAGTTTCTCGAACAAGGCTATATCAGAGTAACTGCAAATGAAAGCAGTGCTTTTGTTCTGCATTTTTTGAGTGATCAGAGGCTATCAATCAGTTTCATTTTGCATAAACCAGCCAATTTTTATAGAATGTAGCACAAAGTGTATTTGTTTTGGGTTTTCTCCATCTCCTTTGGCAGTCTACTTGACCTTCTTACCAGCCACATGAGCACTGAACACCACATGACTGTCTGTCTTGTTTCTTTTTGTTATATTCTCAAGTTTATTTTGTCTTGGGCATTTCCACTTGCCTCACCATCTCTCACTCAGATTATTGAATGCTGGCAAGGTAATTATTTCCTCTTAATTGAGCACTTTTCTCAGAAGCCAGGAAATCATGCATGCAAGTTAAAATGGTATCAGCATGCCAGTTAAGACAGTTGATATTGTTTACTAAAATACGATATTTCTTACTTTGTCATTCCGGATTTGCCTGTGTCCATAGCCACACAGACCAGATTCTTCTTTGCCAGCACATTAGCTTACCAATCTGAAAAGCGCTAAAGTTTGTGCTTAGTTCTAAGGACATGTTTCGACCGTTTCTAATCAGCAAAGCACAAAGAGCTTAGTCAGCCATCGTGGTGACTGACTTGTGGTGTAAGTGTTTTGCTGAGTGAGGATTTCACTCAACAAGGTAATGATGAGTAGGGCTAGAACAGTAAAGGATGTAGGGCTTTATCGTGTTTTCTGCCAGGACCCATCACCCCCTCCTTAGACCTGATAGTTTTACCCTTCCTTACCCTAAGGAGTAGGGAATGTATTGTAGTCCTGTTTACTAGATGAATACTAGCTACCTCAAGTTACACAAGAAGATCCTAATAAATAGGGAGCTGAACACAATTTTCCTCAGTCCTACATGAGTGTCTTAATTTTCTCCCAAGCCCATTTGTAACCCCTGTTGTGAAAGTGGTGGAGTTCTAGATGCTAAGGGGTGGTGGGAGCCGAGTGATCTGAGAACAAAGGGGATACTCACGTGGGTTTCTTTTTAACTGTTTGCTTAGGTGCCACCTTGTGTGTGATTTGTCAAGATCGCAATTCTCTTCGCCAGACTGTTGTCCGGCTAGAGCTGGAAGATGAATGGCAGTTCCGACTGCGGGATGAATTCCAGACTGCCAATGCAAAAGAGGACAGACCACTTTTCTTCCTGACTGGACGACATATTTAATTGAAAGGAGACTCATTTCCTAAATGAAACAAAAGACTAATTGCCACCATTTCATGAAATTACTTTTGAGAGGCTCTGCTTTCTGAACAGAAGCAGGACTGTTTTCCATTGTTCATTAGAATAATATCTAATCAACAAATTTACACTCATATTTCCAAACATTGAAGTGACTTTTCAAATTTGATTGTCTGACAGAAGTTATTCCTAACTCCTGGGAGAAATGCAGCAGTTTACTACTCCGCATGGCGGAAATCACTTTGGATCAGAAAGGAGGTCTATGAGTGCACTTCTTCTCTGATAAAAAAGACCACATGCAAGTTCATAAGCAAGAGCTTTAGAAAACTTTTTGTACATCCCAGAAATAGGAAATGTAAATTTAGGAGCAGATTTTGTTTTACAAGTGTTATTTATCTAACAGTTGGCACAAGGCAAGAGGAATTGTTACAGTTTTGTAGTATACTGCTACTGATTGATTCAGGTAGGCTTTTTATATGAAGATTTGTAAAGTGTATTTCTTTAATAGTGGGAACGCAGTTGGAGCCTTAATTTTTGGAACAGGTGCCACACTGGATAGTTTTAACATTCAGGACTCTGGGGATAGAAGCATAATTTTACCTCTGGTTTTATTAGCATAAGGAAGAGAGTCAAGACAGTAGATTTTAAAATGAGATCTGAATATTTAAACCTGAAATTGAAATGACCTTGAGTAACTGAAGAGATCAAATGGTGAGACTGACCTGAAAGTGACTTATTACATCTAGAACAGTGGCATTTTCTGGTTTCTGATTAAATTGTTGCACTGGCTGCAGACTTCAAGCTGAGCTCAGTGCACTCGACAGCAGATGAGAGTTCTCATCTTCAGCGGTTCTGAAACACTCTCAATACACTTTCTGGGGATATTTTCTTGCCAAGGTGCTTCAAAAGAGTGAGAAAATGGAAACTACATCTGAGAAATTCAGGTGGAAACCTAAAAACGTGTTCTAGAATGGCACCAGGCATCACAGTATTTTGTACACTCTAAATGTGAAATCAGTGATCATGGTCTTTGTCTAGGTTTTTGGAAATATTCTCTGAGTTGCAAACTTCATGTTTGTTTATAGAATCAGTGTTAATTTCACTTAAGTCCAGGTGCAGGAAGGATGAGTATAGGCATTGTGAGAAGATACCTAATCTTTGGGCAGTCCTTTCTTGCTGGATACAGCAATGGGAGGATCATTGATTTTACACTGATGAAATGCCATTAGGTGGCTGAGACCATAACAGTACTGGCCTTGAACTGGAGACATCAGTATGACTGTGCCAAAGAGCTAATTTAGGTTCATTTACAGGGGAAAGGTAACTTCAGCAAGTTTGAGAGACTTAGATCACTATTTACAAGATAACTGATAGAAATCAGTGTGTTTCTCTATTTCATTGTCCTTGTTTCAGAGTGCGAATTCACTTTGTTTAAGTTTTGGGAAGGAAGGCGGGCATTGTCCTATGTAAATATTATTACCTGTTCAGTTTTCACCAGTTGGTTAGTTAATTTAAACTTTTTAAAACAAGTGTGACATTCGTGTCTAATTCATCCTTTACAAATAAAGTTCAAGCTGCATGGACATCTGTCTTGGTGATGTGTAGCACCATCAAGTACAGTTTTGTAGGGAAAAAAGAAAAGGGTTGGGTGAAAGCAGTTAATATAATTAAGGAATGCCCTGAACTGATCAAGAGAAAATACAATACTTCCTGATGGCCTAAAACATAATGCAGCCTCAAAGGTACAAGAGTATTTACAAGAACTCGGAACTAAAGACAGTGGGTTGAAATCTCCTTTCCTGTAACCAAATACCTAAACAACTTACACCAAGTGTCTGTAAACTTTCCCTGTGTTTTAGACCTGTGATTTGCTTCACAAGTCTTTAGACATCCATTTTCTCCAAGAAACTGAAAAAAGGCCTAAAGTATATAATAATATATAAATAATAATAAATCACATACTTTCTTAACATTCTCTTTTGCCAGGAAGTCTTCAAAACTTTGATGAAATTCAGCTGCTAGTGGGCTGAAACCATCATACTCCTGAGTGCTGTTTCACCATTAACCTGTTGTTCCGTGAGTCCAACTGTATCCTGGCTACAGGACAGGAGTCTCAGGACCTGGCCTCACCAGCCGTATGTCTATCGTGTGACCAAGTGCAATCATTCTCCATCATGGAGTATATACGTAAGCAATTGTATATGGTGTTGCATGGCCCATTGTCTGATGGAGCACATGCTGTTATAAGACCAGACATGCACTTACTATGTGACCAAAATGCAATTAATTCCCATCATACGACCAACTAGGGACCCAACATGGGGGTAAAATATGGCATTTTGTTCACAGGATGCCAAAAATGTAATGGTGGATGAGTCAGGGAGAGACGCCCTCCAGAGCTCCATCCAGAAGTTTCTTCATCCCTGACCTAGTTTACACGCTAAGCTCCCTTAGAGTGTAAGCTTTCAAGGAGAGGGACAATGTAGGGTTCGTGTCCAACTGGGACTCTGAGGTAATACAGTAACACAAATGAAAATCATGATAATACAAAAGAAAATAATCATCAATAAAAACAGATCTGTTTGGGTGGGACTGGCGTCCTGTGCTGTAGTTGTTCACCATAGGTGCATGTGCAGGGTTGGGAACCCAGGTCCCAGCTTCACTCTTCTCTCCTTTTGCCTTTTGTGCGAGGGAATTCTTGCCTTTCAATTCCAGTGACCTTTGTGAGAAAACTTGGCCCCTGCCCATTATACAAACAGATCTTTTAGTCTTTCCTTTCGGACTTTGGTCATGACAAGAAGATAGAGCTCTCCATCACATGGATTGACTTGATAATGTAGTAGCAAACAAAATAAAAGGCATTGCCTGCATACTTTTAGACTTTTTCAGCCTCTGCCTTCTTCTCTAGTGCCTTCCATGCTTGCTGGTTTAGTCATCTGCTATTAACACCTGCAGATAGTATTGTTAGCATGTTCTGTATTGTGTGTCGGAGGGTAAAGTATTTTGTGATTCAGCTTCTGCAAAAGACAGTATCCAAATATAGAGAAGGTTACTGGGAAGGTGACGTTATTTTCCTTCTTACCATCCTCTCTCCACTATCAAAACAGCCTTCACAAGCACTTAAGCACTGATATCTGGTATTTGAATAGCATGGCCATTACAGCTAATTTGAACACTAGAGGATGTAAGGGATTTCATCCTTCTTCCCTAGCAAGTGCCTCCCGTTGTGGTGACAGGGAATGTACAGATCTCTGCTTCCCCCCTGCATCTAAAGGCAGCTGCTAAATATTGCTTGAGAGGGGGCTGCTTTTCAAAGGCTGTATTGGTGACACTCTGTGGTGACATGTCAAAGAAAGAGGTACAAGTAACGGACAAAGAACCCAAAGGAAGGGTCAGAGGAGAGGTTTACAGGGTGGAAAAGGGAGAGCAAGGGGAGTGGGGGATATGAATGGAGGCAGCAACATGGAAGAAGCTGGGGGCAAGCAGGGCTCCTGGCTGTTGAAGTGTTTTCTGGGGCCCAAGGACCCTGGGCAGGGCTGGGTGCAGTGCGAAAGAATCAGGATTTCCACGGCAGGGTGCATGGCGTGAGCACCCAGCTCAACAGGTCCCAGCCATCTGCTGCAGGCTGCTGGGCTGGGCTGGCTGCGGGGCTTGGCGGGGGATCACCAGCCATCCCTCCTTCCTGGGGTCTGTTCCCCAGCCACTGCCACGGCCCCTGTGGCAGAAATGACCATGCCAGAGCTGTTTCTGAGTGGTAACACATTGCAATTATCTTAAAGACAGACCTCTGCTTGCATCCATCTGCCACACACCGCTCACCCCACGAGCAGCGTCCCGCACACCGGCAGGCACCCACACACCCACCACACAGCCCTTCACTGCACCACGCACAATCCACCGCCCTACCTTTCTGTTCTCCCACCAGAGTCCTCCACTCACGCACCACCCCCTACACCTCAGCAACCAGCCTTCATATTTCATCAGCTGTCGCTGAAATACATTGGCTACACTGGTGTGAAATAAAATCTGTATTCTTTCCTTTTTCCTACTTCCTGAAGGACACGGCTCTTCATAGAATCACAGAATCATAGAATCATAGAATGGTTAGAGTTGGAAAGGATCCTAAAGATCACCTAGTTCCAGCCCCCCCTTCCATGGTAACCACTGGATTAATTCTGCATGACGTACCTATGCAAACACACAGAATCTGTTTTTTGGTGATGGTGTGATTTCTTTCTATTTGAACTTAAAATTATTCTTGCAAATACTATTGATTTATCAGCCATAAATCTCATAGATGTGTCCCAGAGAAGATGGCACCTGCGCTGGGGCAGGTTGGCAGCACTGTGTACCAGTCTGAAATGCCCCACAAGGCTCATGTTAGGGCTGAACATGGAACATCTTGAATCTTACCTCTGCAGGAGATGCAACACAGGAGAGTTACAAGTCAGCAACTGCGTAAGGTATTTTATTCTTGCTTTCTTAATATAGCCCTGCTTCAGGTACCAAGGTGCTATAAATTGCCCTGTGTGTTTATGAGACAAAAGACTTTACAGAAAGAAAATAGAGAAGAGCAGATCCATGCACTACGTCCACGGCAACTGCAGTAATCTGAAACTGCTGGACAAAGTTAAACTATTGTAGGTGGGTGGCAGCATCCCAGTATAGTAGAGCTGTAAGATTGTATTTAAAAATACATTAAATTAATCTTTAAGTTGAACAATTATACTATTAAAAATAAGATGACATAATCTTATCAGTTCAGCAAAATAAAGTTCACAGCAAGGTTACCATGATCTAATATTACTATATTTAAATAACCTGGGATGATTACAAATGTTTTTTTTTCCTTCTCATGATACAGCATTTACAAACGCTGTTTATAAAAAGAAGTTGGCTCCTGTTTACCCTGTGTCATCATGCAGTGAAATCATTTGGCAATGTTTAAAAATGACATCAAGATTTCTATTTTCACTGCATAATTATTCAATGAAACTCATTGCTACGGGATCTCACAGAGGCTACGAGACGAGCAGGAGTCCAAAAACTGTTGTGAAGCTTATGTGAACTGTGAGTCTGAGAATATCTTCTTTGAGTTTTGTGTCAGCCCCCAGTTCCATGTGTGTCTTGGGTTGAAAACACCCACTGGGGAAGCAGCAGCAAAGTCATGAAGTCCTGAGAGTGGGGAAATGGGAAGGGAGTGAAGGAAAAGCAGCTGCTGGGAACACTGGGAAGGAGGCAAAGAGAGAGTGGCTTGGCTGTGTGAGAGAGTGGCACGGCAGCGGAGGAGGTGAGAAGGGGAAAAGCTGGTGGGAATGGCAACCTTGGGAAAAGGCTGGGAACCACTGTTCTAATTTATGAAAATTACAGAGAAAGTTCTTTTTACAGCTGGTTATTATTCTATTTCTGGACTTCTTGATCAGAAGTGTTTGGTGACGGTCACCCTTGGACATGGGATACCAGCAGATGCATTGAACAGCAGTTGTTGGGTTCATATATGTTGCAGGGAAGAAAAGCTCGTACTTGTTAGCGCTTCCTGGTGAAAGCAGAAAGGTTCTGAGGTTGGACAGTGCAGAATAGGACAAAGGCTTCAGAAATACAGTGTGGTGGGAAAGATGCACAGCCACTTCTTGAAGAATTTTAAAAATAAACATTACGCAACTTATTACAATTATTTAAACAGTATTTCGGATAGATTGTTATACTTACCCATCACAGCTTGAGAGCATATTTAACAGAAGAAATGGGTGGGACAGTGGAAAATTACTCCAACAAACAGTGGTTGCTATCTTTTAAGTTTAGTGAATAGACCTTTCAGCAGAAGCAGGAATGCCATTGAAATTCATTAGGTGTGGCATTTCCCTGTTTAGATGAAATGAGAAGAATTGTATTGAATTGCCTTCCCTGAAACTGTTCCAGAAAGAAAATGTGATTTGTCAGATAGCTAATAAATGGGTTTCTGTGCTCACAGTCTTAGCATTTGGTGTACAACAGAAACGAGTAACTTAAGCATCTTGGTAACTTAAGCGCTGTGCTGTTTTCTCCTGGAAGTGTGAGCCTACAACTTGAGAGGGACTTGGCTATTGGGCCACTTCGGATTCTGAGCTTCTAACGTGAAATGTGAAAGAATCGAAGTAAGCATCAATTTCTCTGAAAATTACATCTCTTCCAGATGTCTTCGTGATCCTAAGGTGGGAATTCCACTGGGGACTGGCACCAGTGGGCCAGAGTGGCGGAGTTTCAGGGCAGAAGCAGGTCAGAGGAGCACAAAGCTGTGTGACAGTACAGGAGGGATGCTGAGGCCAGCCCAGTGGACTCCCATAGGCCTAGTGAGTAACTGGAGTGAGCCGAGAGGGTGTTGCATGCACCTGATGCCCATCCTATGAGGCAAACTGACATTTCCTTTGCCATGGCAGCCTTTCACAGCCGTTTGGCAGCTGTGTTAGTTTTCGTTGATGCAGGAATAACACTTCTTTCCCAATACTCCCAAAGCTTAAAGGCAACTCCATGCAGCAGTGGGCTTCCCTCTCAGCTGGGGTGTCACAGCTCTTCTTGAGACCCCAGAATAAATTAGGAAACTGTTTCAGACTTTAAAAAGCCCTGAATATTGTAATTTAGGATAAGGAGGATGATGGAGGCAAGTCCAACTGATGCTGGTGTTGCTGTTGAAAACAAGTGTCAAACCACAGCCTGGGCGACTGTGATCCTCAAGCTGACAACACCTGGTGGGCTACCAGCTGTCAGGGAGGGCTGTCACTTTTTACTCCTCTCTGTCTTTGCATGCTGCCCAGCTTAGTGACACTCACAGTGACGAGAGACCACGGGCTGGCACCAGGCTGTTTCTCTACTCAATGCTATATTGCCAAAGTTCTCTTTTTCCACCACTTTATTATTTTCCTACCTACTGAATTTGCATATAGCTGAAGGTTAAATATAGAATCATAGAATCATTTAGGTTGGAAGAGACCCTTGGGATCATCGAGTCCAACCATCAGCCCCACTCTACAAAGTTCTCCCCTACACCATATCCCCTAACACCACATCTAAATGACTCAAACACATTCAGGGATGGTGACTCCACCACCTCCCTGGGCAGCCTATTCCAGTGTCTCACCACTCTTTCTGTGAAGAATTTTTTCCTAATGTCCGGCCTAAACCTACCTTGCTGCAGCTTTAACCCATTCCCTCTTGTTCTGTCGCTAATTACCTGTGAGAAGAGACCAGCACCAACCTCTCTACAATGTCCTTTCAAGTAGTTGTAGAGAGTGATGAGGTCTCCCCTCAGCCTCCTCTTCCTCAAACTAAACAGTCCCAGCTCCTTCAATCGCTCCTCATAAGATTTATTCTCCAGGCCCTTCACCGGCTTCGTTGCCCTCCTCTGCACTCGCTCCAGCACCTTGATCTCTCTCTTGTATTGAGGTGCCCAAAACTGGACACAAACATAGCTGGGCATGTTGGTTCATTTGATAATCATTATCAGCTCATAGCTAAAGCCAGGACGCTCCTGCAGCGCTGTGCTATAAATAGCCCATTTCATGAAATGACTCAGTGGAAAAATTTAGAAGCTTTTGGCCAAAGTCAGAGATGGATCAGAAGGGTTCAGGGGTTTTGATAGCAATTTTATTTCACCAGCTACTGCAGCCAGATACCTTATAAGCAGAGGAATAATAGTAGTAGTAGTAATAATAATAATGATAATATAATAATATTCAAGCTAAAGGTTGTGAATTGAAAAACATATCACAGCTATGAATGAGTGGTCAGTTCAGGCACAAAGCCTCCTCCAGGCCTGGTCTTGGTGACAAAGCTGCCATTCCTGGTGGCTGCCAGAAGTGATTTCAAGATGCTGGACCCAGCAAGTCCCCTCTTACAGAACCAGAGGTCTCACAGGTATCAGGGCAAGTTTGTCTGTAGTTACACAGGGTGATATCTATAATAATTGGATTCTACACTCGGGTACCAAACAAAACAGAAACAGAAGATCAAAAGGGACAAACGGAAAAGAAAATGACCCTCTTTCAAGCTTGATTGCACAGAAGAGAGGAAAAGCTGTGCTGCCTTCACACGCACACAGTTATGGTTGTGGAGTTGTGCAGCTGTGCAGAAAGGCAGAATTAGATTTTGAGATTAAGAACCTGTCTTGAAAACAAAATTAAACCATTAAAATCCATGCAAAATACGATTAATGATGGTAATAAAATGTTGGCAGTGAAAATTCCTTATATTCTCTTCACGGAATTTATTACCCAGCAAACTGTCTGACCATAACATCTCACATGAAAGTAAGGACACTGACTGTTTGGAAGTGAATTTGTTTGTCAGGCTCTAATTTTTCAGCGAACCTTATGACTTAATTAGGATACTTGAGGAGTCAGTCGCAAGGAAAGTGCGCTCTGGTTTACTGAGCTCAGGTTTCTTGCTCTGACCATGCTTCCAAGAACTTCAGCAGGTAAAATTAGCAAGCAGACACGATCACTGCGAAATTATATTCTCTGGAGCTTTGTTGTCAACAGCTAAAACGTGAAGGCAGCATTTTTGTATATGGCCGAAACCAAGAGTGGTTTTAGAAGCAAATGCAAAGAATGGGGGAAAACGATCGGCTCAGGACATCGTCTGAAGAGGAAGACCAGCCAGAGACCCCCACTGGCTCCCCTTGGTCTTGGGTAAGAGCTTATGCCCTAAGGTTGCATAAATATAATTTTAAAGCTCTAGAAAAAAGTAACTGTGCTCTGTGAACCTAAATAGAACTGTGTATCATCAGCTTTTTTTACTCTCCTGTTGAAGTCTGAGTTTCCTTTAATGATTAGATTTTCCTGTTCGAGTTCTACCTGTGGACACTTAAAAAAAAAAAGGAATCAGGAAAACTTTTCTTTGCTTCTGTTGCGTATATCAGATGCTACAAGAAAACCTGTCTGGCTGTGTGCTCTTTGCTTTGCTGTCTCACTGGCCGTGCAAAGCAGCACTCCTGAAAGATACCTTTTAGGTATAATGGAGGGAAAATGCTGTAAAAAATAATGTTTTGCTGTGAAGGTCTGCATTAGGAAAAGAGCCGGTGAGACCACTATTACAAATACAGAAATGTCTTGCCATAATTTTTTTAGTAAGACAGAAACTGCCTTAATGGAAGACAGTCTGCACTGATGGTCCACTACCAGCAGTTGCCTGGCCCTGTGCTTTAAGATCTGGGCTTGATGCCTAATGCTCCTAGAGAGGATGTGGGTCGGTACAGTTTTCTGATGGAAAGAGAGAGGAGGCATTCGCTCCGAAAGGGCTTTGAGTGGAAATAGGAACAGCTCTGCTGAATGGTCTGGGAATTCTCTAAGTTTCGGGAAAAGAGGTGAGGGTACAACCAAGGCTTTCAATTACTTCAAAAAAAAAAAAAAGCATCAAAGTGATTAAACCCAGTTCTATGTCTTGAAATTAGTATTTATGGTTTCATTTCATAACCTTAAATTTCCATATCTTTCTATAGACATACATATCCATGATTTTTCTGGAAATGTCAATGTTTGAAATGGTTTCTCAGTGTTTGTGGTCAGGCACGAACGTGTGTGTAAGCATGGAAATGATATTTCCTGCAGGTGCCCAAGAAGATATCAGACAATTACTTTTTGAAGATAAAAGACATCATAGGATGATAGGAAGATAAAAGACATAATTGGCTTAGCTGATGATAGGAATGTGGATTTAAAATAGCCGCATCTTTGGAGGACCATGAAAGGAGGATGAAAAGGAGTACCAGTTGTTCTCACTATCAGGACACAGGTTTCCTGGCGAGCAACAGTATTTATGTGTTGGTGAATGTCTATTTTTGATGGGTAGGAAAATAATTTATAGATGTTGATTTCTTAATTAAACCTAAGTGGAAACTTTCTATTTCCACTGAAAATCCCCAACAGACTGAGCAGAACAGAGGCTGGGTGTGGAGAGATAGGTACTGAAGAGTTAGCAGATGGCTGGAGCACTGAGGAACATCTAAACTACATTGAATATAAACCAAAGTCTGAGTATAAACAAAGAAGACAGGGATTTTAATTTTTTTTTAAACTTCAAATGTCAGTGGTTTTCTGGCTATCAGTTTTATTAAAAATTAAGATGTTCTACACAACATTTTGACTATTGCATTTGTATGTTTTGTACTTTAGCTTAAGTTTCCTTCTGGGAATTTCCTTAACATATAAGCCTCTTAAATTGTGAAGGATCCCACTGCTCCATGGATCAATCTGTTCTGCAACAAATGTATAAGTTTCATTACAAGTTAAACAGTATTATTCAGCATATTGGATTTCTGATAGAAATAGATGTGCAAAGATCATTTGAAACTGTTGCTGTTGGCCTTTAGGAGTTGCTGACTCTGGGCTTCTGCTAAGATCCATTTGCCTCCATAGACTTACTGAAGTGCTTCTGCGTGTTGGTGTATCGTAGAGTACAGAGAAAACTCTGGTTCTTGGAGAGGATGACAGAATACACATATTTGAGAATATTAAAAGCTGATAATAGAGAGCTCTTCAATAAAAAGATTCCCTGGCTATGCAAAGATAAACATATGAGCCCTAGGCTTTGAAATGTAGCATGTGATTAAAAAATTACACGTTTCCAGCAGCGAAAATTTGTTTTTGTAAGCATCTAGACCTCAAAACACATCCTCTGATTTACCATGATATTGCAAGAGGACTGCACAAATAGAATTTCATACAGACATTTTCTTTCCCTAAGGATATGACTGAGATTATACACTTCTGTCCTTTTCAGAGGAGGAATAAAGAAAAAATAACAAATAAATTATGCACCACTGAGAGAAGCTGATATAACATGGTGGGGATGGTGGTACTAGAATTTAAAGACAAGTGCCCGTAGACTTGAAACAGAGAGGTACTTAGGCAGAGAGCTTTCTGGTAACTGCACCAGTAAGGCAGCAAGGAAAAACTACCTTAAAACCCTGCATAATCAGTCCAGTTTCTTTTCCACTTTTGCCCAGTTGCTGGCAATGTGATGGCATGTGAAGTTTCAATAGGAAATTGTGACTGACCTGTGTTGTTGGAAATGGGAATGTTCAGAAGGGAGGACTCTGCCGGAGCAGTGTGACCTGAAACCCATGTTGCTGCTGGACTGTTTAGGTTATGCTGTCTTTAAGTATTTGCCTTTCTAAATCCTCTGCAAGTGTTACAGTGCAGTGCCACAACTTTGTATGGATAATGCAAAGGTGGATACCTCTAGCCCATTCTTGCACCTCTTTCACCAACCTGCAGATGATGACAGTGTCTACAAGTATCTGACAAGCTGGGCCATGTGTTACTGGTGAGGAACTCATCCCAACCACACCATTAACATAGGGCTGGCACTGGCAACTCCATTTGAGCATATTTGCCAAACGAGATGGGCTGGGGGAGCTGGAGAGGGCAGGGACCATTCCTGCACTGGCCTGTGCCTCCCTGAAACCACGCTTGCCCCTCATCCCCGTGGTCGGACACAGCTGCATTGCGGGGTGGCCCTGTGACGCCCTGTTTGCTCTGCTCTGCTGTGGTAACCCAGCCAGGCGGTGGAGCCACCACGGCTCGTGCCCACACAACACCAAAGAGCCAGGCCAGGCCATAAATAACAACTGCAGCAAAGGGGTGCCATGGTCGGATGGCTGCAAGCTGGGCATGCAAACCTGGTTTCCCATTTGGTGACCGGGACAGGGACACACCGGGCACGTGGTGGCAGCTGGGCTGGTGTCAGGTGCTGCTGTTGGCAGCCCGGCACGAGTGTGATGTGCAGGGACGGGGCTGTTGGCGGCGACATGGAGGAAGGCCCTTTTTTGTTTGGATTCCAGCTCTTTCTTTGTTTCACCAGTTTAGTCAGGGGTTATTTATTTTGGTTTTAAGAATGTGCTTGAAATCCTGTGGGGTAGGCAGCTGTCTTGCCAGTGCAGGATGGTGTGAGGCTGCTCCTGGGGAGACACGTCGGCCTGTTCGGCTGCCGGCTCTCCGGGGAGAGCCACCAGCTGGGCTGGAGGAGTCCCAGGGTGGCTGTGGAGCTGCTCTTCTAACCAAAAATTGCCCAAAATGGCCACTGCTGGGACATGTGTGGAGAACATTTCTGCTCCTCCAACCTGGGGCAAAGAGCAATCGTATTCAGCAGGGTGACGGGACCATCTCGGATGGAGACATGGTGCCTGGCCTGACTTGCCCCCTGGCATCCCTGGGCATTGCTGTCCTTCTGTTGAGCCATGGGGGGGATTTTCTGAGTAACACTTTGTGGTGAGCACTGAAAGCCAGTAACTTATTTAGCAAAAAAGCACATCGGAGAAAAGGGAATATTATTAAAACATCTCCAAGCTCTCCACGTGGTGGTGTTTCTTTCAATTTAACCCCATAAAGATGTTTTTTTACCTCATAACTAATAAAATGGTATGGGCTGTGTAGCTTAACCAACAGATGCTGTCACTGTTGTTCACATTTAATTACAGAAATATCTAGGTGGGACATTGGAAGCACTCACCCACCCTCATTATCACCAGATTTTAGAGCAGGACCGGGCCTGTCAAAGCACAGCAGACACGAAATCTGTGCAAATTCCTGAATCAAATACAAACTTCCCATATGGCCCTAGGCAAAATTCAGGTTTTCTTTTCCAGCGTTTCCACTTATTGTAGGTAGCTCTGCTCTGAGATCCTGGCTCAAGACCTTCACGTTCAGAGGAATTTCTACAAATTCCACCTGAACCGCAAGGGCTGAGCATCTGTGAAAATCCTCCCTGAGCCGCTCGAACGGGGTACCTGAAGTAAATGGGCACACTTGGGAAAGGTAACCTTCATTTCCCTCCTCCCTCCAACTTTTTTAGGTTAATTTAACCTGAAGCTTATATTGTATTTTGCGATCCCCTGGGAGAAGCCTTCCAGAAATACAAAGCCTTGCTGCAATTAAGTTGCCATCTGCGGCCAGCGCTGCAGCTGCAGTTGATGCTGCCACAGGAGAGAGACTGGTTGACTTCTCAAGGGCAAGTTTCTACCAATCTCTGCCCAGTCCCAGGCCAAACCTGGGATAAAACATTGATAAAACACTGTCATTTCTCCAGGGCTGCAGGCAGTCCTGGATTTACCAAATTCCAGTGGGGGTAACAATTTAATTAGCATCAGTTTCTTTGGAAAACTAAAACCATCTGTGTGTGTCTCGCTGTGAGACTTCTACTGCAAGAAAACAGTTATCCTGTGAAATTGTAAAGAGCGGGCTGGGGCCAGAGGCTGCTCTCCCCCGACGGATGCTGTGCCGGCTCAGACCAGCTGGAGATCAGGGCCCACTTACCCCATGGCTCCATCTCCTTGAGTCTCCTGCACTTTGCAGCAAGGATGCCACCAGCTACTCTGACAGCAGGACGGTTCCCAACTGTCCCCACAGATGGGAATAGTCTGGGCTTTGGGACTTCCACAGCCTGTGGACCTTCCCCACTGAAGGATCTGGTTCCCCCCTGGCTTTCTGACCTGTGGCTGATCTGTACAAGCATAAGGATTCAACTACTGCCCTATGCACAGGGTCCACGGTGTGGGCTCTTGTTCTGTTTCCATAGAATCACAGAATGGTTTGGGTTGGAAAGGACCCTAAAGATCACCTAGTTCCAGCCCCCTGCCATGGGCGGGGACACCTCCCACTAGACCAGGCTGCTCAGAGCCCCATCCAGCCTGGCCTTGAACACTTCCAGGGATGGGGCATCGACAGCTTCCCTGGGCAACCTGTTCCAGTGCCTCATCACCTTCATAGTGAAAAATTTCTTCCTCGTATCTAATCTAAATCTATTCTCTTCCAGTTTGAAGCCACTACCCCTCATCCTATCACTACATGCCCTCGTAAAAAGTCCCTCTCCAGCTTTCTTGTAGGCCCCCTTTAGATACTATAGGCTGCTATAAGGTCTCTCCGGAGCCTTGTCTTCTCCAGACTGAAGAAACCCAACTCTTTCTCTTATATTTTGTTGGGCCTTTTTGCAGCCATCTGCTGAGCAGACCTCAGGCTTTTCAGAGGCAGGAGCTTCTTCCCGGCAACATGTCCCACAGGTCAGCAGCTGCAGCCCGGGGAGCAGGTGCCGCCCAGTTGCAGCCCCTTGCTCCCATTTCAGAGGGCTGACACTTCAACGACTGGAGGATGCATGTTTGCAAGGGTAAATAAGTCTCAGAGGTATTCGCCGCAGATCTGCTTGCCCTCAGCATCAAGCAGGTGTGCTGCCTTCCCACCTACTGAAAAACAAGCAGTAAATGGGACCCAGACCCTTTCCTGCGGTTCACTCCGGAGCTCCCAGAGCACGTCTCAGGGGAACTGACCTGAGACCGAGTCCTTTTGCATTTTATTTAGAGCAGACTGCCGGAGGTCAGCGATCTTTCTGTCTCTGGAGATCATGTCTCAGAGAGCCTGCCCTGTCTTTATATAGATTTGAAAGTTCAGCTGAGTCCACGGGGACCAAAGGCTGCGAGGGCAATAAGTGACAGGCAAATAGTGCCAAGGCTGTCAGCTGCTTCGCCCCCCAGTTCCTGTCGCCTACACTGCCTTTGCATGATAACCTTTCTCTGCATGGTGAGTAATGTTTTATTAACACTTATTTATCTCACGCTGCTGTAAATGCAAGCAGAGTGTTAACCTCTCTGTTGCCAGTTACTCCTTGTAGTGGGCTGTGACAGCCGAATCTCACCTGGAGCAGGAGTTTGCATCACCTCAAGGCCATGGGCTAAGGGCTGGTCAGCCCAGGGTGAGCTTCAGCAGCCCTGACCGAGCGGCTAAGCAATAACCTACACTGAGAGCTGGGCTGCAAGTGTAAAGCACTCCTAAAAGTGGAGCACATAAAAAAAACAGAGTCCAAACAGGCAGAAAGCACAAACACATCTCCAAGAACCAGGGCTGCCTTAAAATCTGGGATTTCTGACAGCAGTGATACTTATTTGTTTCCTGCTACCCACATTGCATTTAAAAATTTATCCAGCTCTTACCAGTCATGGTGAAGGTTAAAACTTTTTTCCATTTAAAGTCCCCTGTCTCTGGGAGATAAGAAAAATCTTCCTGAAAAGCAGCAGAAGTCTGACGCTTACACTGCAGGGTCCCAAACAGCTTCTACTCCAAATCAACCAGCAGATAAGGGCTGGGCTGTCATCAGCTGAGCATTTCCCACCGCTGCTACCCAGGGAGCCACGAGGCTGCGGGTGCCATAACGGGGTGTGCACAAAATGGGACCATCGTGTTGGCACCCCAGAATGTGTGTCCTCTGGTTTCAATGGGCACAGGCTGGGTAGATCATCGGAGAAGAACATTCACGGCAAAATGCAGAACTGTCTTCTACTTTGCTTGAAATTATATAGGGGGGGAGCTGTTAAGGAAATGGGAGCAAATGGTCTTGTGGGTCTCATTGTTTTTACAGAGCTATAAATAATTAAGAAACTGCAAACAGAGCTGCATATATCATAGAATCATAAAATCATAGAATGGTTAGAGTTGGAAAGGATCCTAATGATCATCTAGTTCCAACCCGCCTGCCATGGGCAGGGACACCTCCCACTAGACCAGGCTGCTCAAAGCCCCATCCAGCCTGGCCTTGAGCACCTCCAGGGATGGGGCATCCACAGCTTCCCTGGGCAACCTGTTCCAGTGTCTCACCACCGTCACAGTAAAGTATTTCTTCCTAATATCTAACCTAAATCTCCTCTCTTTCAGTTTAAAACCTTTACCCCTTGTTCTATCGCTCCACTCCCTCATAAAGAGTCCCTCCCCATCTCTCCTGTAGCCCCCCTTTAGGTACTGGAAGGGGCTATAAGGTGTCCCCGGAGCCTTTTCTTCTCCAGGCTGAACAACCCCAACTCTCTCAGCCTGTCCTTACAGGAGAGGTGCTCCAGCCCTCGGATCATCATGTCAACGGCTAAAGACAGGTGTGGAAGTGAGCGTGGGAGCAGAAAGCAAAGCTGTGCTTGCCTGTGGAGTGAAGGAGCAGTGAGAAGAGAAGGGCACGTTGTACTGAAAAGCCTTGCGTACACCCATCCTGACAGGGCACGCTGACGCTCAAGCCCCCACGCTCCCAGTTTAAATGCATCGTGTATTAGAAATGTGGCACATCCCACCTGGGACTGCAGTTCATGAAATGAGGAGGGAAAGTGACCCTGAGACCATCCTCAGAATTAATTTTCTCTCTTTTGGTACCAGTAGCCACCCTCATGGGAAAATCGGCCACCATTTTTCTGAGACATTACCAGGATAATGTCATATATATGAGTGCAGAAGGAAAAAGAAGTTCCTGAAACCATTTCTCATTTAACCTATGGTCTGTATTGGTCCAGCTGAAGCTGGTATCGTCTACTGCACCTTCATCGCCAACGCTGAGCTCTCTGTCCCCCTGCACTGCTGCCGTTGTTGCTTTATTGGGATGGTTTCCCTGCAAAGCCGACAGCAAAGGAGCGTCTCTGGTCAGCTTTGCAGAGCCTCTTTGCATTGTGTCCTGAAGGGGCCTGAGACTCCCCCCATGGGCGGGAATTTTGTGTGGTTGCTATTGAGTTTGACTTAGGTTTCAGCAACTGACATTCTGGGGCAGGGCCGTGGCGCACAGGGGCAGGAGTCAAGAGCCTGTTTGTCCCTCAGTAGTACCACTTAGAAATTATAGCGCTTTAAATCTTCAACAAGTGGCAAGCTGTGATTTTTATCTTTGCAGTCTCTCAGGAAGCTCATCATCAAAACCACAGACCACAGCACAAAAGGGCAATCATTTACTCACAGCAGGCGCTGTATTACAGGCACTGTTACCAGGCAATGGAGACATGCCCATTCATGATAAATTTTCCCTTCCTTCAGAAAGGCCAAGAAGAAAATACCTGATGGAGGGATTTATATGGTTTCTATATTCTCTTGCCCTCTCTTCCTTTTTTCGCTTCTGTCTTCTGAATTTCACAAAAGCCTTGGTCTAATCTTGGAGTAATGCTGGTTTTGTGGCATCGCTGCTGAGCTGCACCGCTCCAGTGGATGAGCAGATTGTCCTTTGCCCAGGATACAGGGAACACAAGGGATAAAGGGATTCCATGGCTGCTCCCAAGCAGGAGAGGCCAGGAAGCAGCTCCCCCTCCATAACAGCCTGAGCAAACAAGAAAAAACGCAAAAAGGAAGAGGCTGAACATGGAGGCTGGGCTAAAAAACCTTTTTTTACTCAGACGCAGTCTGCCTCTGAAGGCAACTGTCGCAATCACCTAAGGATGACCCCCTCAGAGGAGTAAGATTTTGCAGGAATAATCTAGAAATTAATCCAGTGCCCAGAATATCGCTGCTTTTCTTTGCTCCTTCTTTACTTCTTCAATGGCAAAAGCTGGAAACTTGGAGCCTTTGAGGTAAGAGGTAGATAGCTGATCCACGGATCAGGTGAAGAGTTTTAACATTTTCTTCTTTTAAATGCAGAGCCAGTAATGTGTCTGCGTAGCCACAAGGTCAGGAAATACGTTCTTTTTCTAACCCAGTCTTATAGTTTTTCTTTCAATTCATTGATTTAATGATGTTATTGTCTTTCAGGCCAAAACAGCCACATTGCAAAACTCTGTAATCTGGAAAAATTAGTGAAAATAGCTGTTTCATGAAGAGAATTTGCTAGAATTCCCTGTAGCCCTTTTAGGCTATAAAGTATCCTAAAATGAAATAAACATTTTCCAATGAATTTTCGTGAACAAATTGCAAACCCCAGTTTTGCCCTTTTCTGCTTTTTCAGCAGTTGTATTGCTGTCAAAAGGCCTCTGAAGTGGAGGATTTCTAAACCAAAAGTGACCTCCAGCGGTCACACACATTATTTATGGGTGATGCCTGGTATTTGTCTTCCCCTGGTTAGAAATGAGGCAATGTGATAATTAACAGCCTGCAGCAGCCACGGTCAATTAAATTGGACGTGTCCTTTAAAAAAAAAAAAAAAAAAAAAAAAATTCAGTTAATCTGGATGGATTCTTACATCCAGATATTTTGTGTACCTGCTAACCAGTATGAAAGTTTTCCATTTATTTACTTTTACGTCTCAGGGGTGGGTTTTCTGCATTGTGCTGGGGTATAACGCACCATTCTCTTTGCTCACTCTCTGCACGTAGCACAGCTTTGATGCTAACACACTCCGCAGAGCAAGCTGCCACGTGATGGAGGTGACCTTCTAAAAAGCAAATAATATATCATCAAGCATATCAAGGTTAATTTTTACTTACACAAGCAATTAGGAGTTCTGCATAGCTTTTCTAATAAGATCATTAATTTTCCTTTAGAATCTGGAAATCACGATGGACTGCTCTGTATTTTCCTAAGTATTTTAAGATCCCGTGGACTCATTATTTCTTGGGTACTTGAAGGCAGAGAAACAGGAGGCTGAGGTACAAGTCGGGGCTTTGTGGGATCTCCATCCCAGTAAATATCTCTGAGAAATCTCTAGAGTTCGGGGATCTCCCTTTATCATAAATGTCTGAGCACCCCCCCAGTCTGCCAGCTTTTGCTTAGAGGTTTTTATGAGTCAGAGACCTCCTGCAGGGGGGCTTTTATGCAGAGGGACACTTAGAAAATTCAATGGAAATATACTATTTAATAAATAAATAAATAAATTTCAAGAAATATTTGTATGAAAACTCCCTTGAAAAACATTTCCTTAATTTGTATTAGCCTAATTTAAACCAGAACAGATTAAACTTGAAGGATAGTTTTCCCATAGGTATTTAAATGTCCTCTGTCTTTATATCCTTAGTTAAATTGGATTTACTGACCGAGTCCTGGCATTTTTGGAAGGTCAGTGGAAATGCAACAGTCATTGCAATTGAGCTAATTTAAAGCAATACAGACATGACCTTTGGTAAAAATGTTTGCGTACTCATAAATCCCTTCCCCTGGAACTTCTATGGTGTGTGTGCAATAGAGGCCAAAACTTGAATGTAAGTGAAGTAAGACTTGACTCTCAGTGAAGATTGAGAAACGAACCGGGGCTCTTGGCCTCATCGGTGCTGGCCTGGGACGGGATGACGAAGCTGTTTTCCCTTGTGCTGCTGGATGAGTGTCAGCAAACCCACTGCAACTTTCTCAGTTGCTCCATCTGCTAAAAGGGGATTATGCTAATAACAGCTTTTGTAATAGACTTGGAAATTCATGAAGGCCGTGCTGTGTATGACAGGGGTAATGAATTTAATAAACAGATTATAAACACAATAATATTCCCCCCGCCCATGTAAAAAATAACATTAAGTGAAGGGAGCTAAAACCATGGAAGAAGGAAGTTTACTCTATTTTTCATTTCACCTGTCCCTTCTGCTCCCCTCTGGCAGCTGCATTAGACTTGTAAAGTAGGAGTCCACGAAGATGGACACAGAAAATTTCTGCAGCAACACATTTGGATATAACTGTGCCATAAAGCTTAGCTTTTGCTCAAAATTAATAGACTTTCTCTCTCTCTCTCTTTCTTTTTTCCCCCTAGGGTAGTAGGTTGTGGATAGTCAGGCCCTAATGGTACAGCTGACAACAAGTAGTTTCCTGTAACTTTATGTGACTAGTTCACTAATTTTTATATTCTTCCTCCTCTTGTAAGTGCTACACAAATCTCAGTAGATCAGGAAACAGCACAGAAAGGAAAGCTGTGTTGGGACCTGTGAAACACAAAGAAGACAGACGGTAGAAGGGGAATGGCATCTTATCTTGGCATAACTGCGACAGACAAAAAGGTGGTTTATTAATAGGGCTTTGGCAGACATACTATACCAGCACTTAATGACTGCAAGAAGCCTGAAGCAGGTGTCCAGTTTCCTGCTGGCAGAATGTCCCTAATGGGTGACAGGTTAATGCAGCAGGAGAGGCAATGGTCAGGTTTCACAACTGTTTTCTCAGCGGTTCTGGGCAGCTGGGTGGGAGTGGGAGGTTTCTGCGATAGTTGAGGCACTATGAAAACCTTCTGGACTAAGTATTAACCCAGTGCTTACTGCAGGACCCGCATATTCAGCTTTAGCATGGGCTGGGAACTTTTCCTTTAGCCTATAAGTAGGAAAGGGCTATTAGTGGGACAGCCTGAAGGGACGGAGCTGGGTTTGGAAGAAAGGCTGGGCAGAGATGGGGCGTTAACGGCGAGAGTGCATCAGAGTCAGGGGGTGAGGGATCACAGATCCGAAGGGATGGGGGCACTGGCTGGTGGGGAAAAGGTTTCCCTTCCACTGAGCACCCATATAAGATGTATGCAAGAGCTGGGCTGCATCCAGCCCAGCAATGCTCTCCCTTAGCTTCTGGCAGGAGCTGGAGGGAGCCTTCAGCCTCCACTGAGGAGGGCTGCCAAAGGCCATCAGCTTTTAGCCCTTCCTCGCATGGCAACTGGGGAAGGAGACTCAGTCCCAGCCACTCCTGGAATTCCCACAGGTTCCCTGGGGCTTCCCCCTTCCTGCTTTCCCATGGACTCATTTCGTCTCCACCTGCATCAGACACAGTGAAATAGGATGCTGCAGGTTTTTTTACCTCATTTGTGTTCAGTGGAAGGAGAGGGACGTCCCTACAGAAGGGCTCATTTGTCCAGCTAAAGAAAGACAATGATTGTGTTGGAGTAAATCAGTCCTTGAAATCGTCTCTACCTCTCCACTGCCTACAGAGGGAACTGTAAGCTCGCTTTGGCTTAGGCTCCGGCTAAGGTCAGGGAAGATGCTACTCGCTGGGGATCTGCACGACATTTACACAAGGGAGAGGCAGTTGTCACTTTAACCAGCTTCTGCCAGTTCACAGCTATTGAAAAATGGTGGCCTTATTGCTTGGTAATGCCGGTGGTTTATTTTCTGCTTTGTAAAAGGCCTTAATAAATCCGCAGACAAGCATCCCTGAAAGCAGGACGTCGGGAGTGCTGGAGCAGACACACCTCCTGATCCCTCGCTGGCCTCACGGCAGCCGGGCAACACGTTCCTCACCCTGCCATACACTTCAACAAAACTTCTCAGCTCATCCTACACTGCCAACGTGCATCCATCTGAATGCAGGAGTACCTTTAAAATCCAACATACTCAATAAAAATGATTCACAAAGTGGAGCTTCGAATTCCTTGATTTCACCTCTGGGGAAGACCAGCCCTGTGTAGGTAACAGAAACACCACTCAGGATCCTCCACTGACAGAGGTGGATCTCTGATGTCATGTCGCTAGATCTGGGAGAGGTTTGTGGTGCAGGTCTTGAGACCTGTCTCTCCATGTTGTTATTAAGCTGCAAATCCAGAAAACAGAGAGTCCCAAAGCGTTCCTGAGGACAGCTGGTTGTTGCTGCATCAATCCAGTGCTGCTTCATCACCAGCTGAGCAGCAACGGCATCTTCAAGGAGTGTAAAATAAACATCTGGAGTTAGTGATAGGACCTGTTGCTCTATTCTGGGGTCAGCCAGCCCCGTGTGGAGCATCCGCTGGCAATGTAACTGTGTTCTCTACAGCCGGGGATCTGTAAAGCTTCACCCATAGTATTGCGCTGCCTGGAGAAAAACTGTATGACGTTTAACAAAAGAGAGCAATAGGTGCCAGGCCACTGAGCCTGGTTTAGCCAAAATACTGAGGGAAGTAGGAGGAGAGGCAGGGAACCTCTAAAAGTGTGATATTGTTACATGGCGGCAGAATTTCAAAGCCAATCCAATTATTTTAGTATTAATTAAAGCCTGCTTAAGCTCAAGGGATTATTAACATGTCTTAAAATATTTCTGAAGACTTTTAAAGCTTTCTGTGTCAGCAAATACTAAACTTTTGCCCCAGGACTAATACCAGATTGAATTCTGTGATGCTTCTGCCCAAGAATGTGAGTCAAAAACTTCCTCTTGTTCAGCACGTGCTGCTTATCTACTAATCAGCAAAGCCGTAGTGTATTTTGATTGGTTTTTATGATTGCCTCCTTCTTCCTAGAAATAGTCCTGAACAGTGTATAGTGTTAGTGAGAAAAACAAATCATGTGCAATGAAAGACACCCTTAGCTTTCCCCTCCTCCTTATTTTCTGACCTCCTGGATAAAATCCAGTAGGGAACTGCTTCCAAAGTCTATTTATGAACTTGTGTTTACTTTTACATATACGTAGTCTTTACCACATGTGAGCCCTGTGTACTGACCCAAGGAACTCAGAACCTTTGTGAACATTGGGAAATTCAGTTTCATAACAGTAGTCTGAGGTGGTTGACCCTGTTTTCTCTATTTTATATTAAAAAAAAACCAGAAGCCGAGTGAGGCTGGCTGGGTTGTGCAGCAGAGCACAGAAAGCTTGCGATAGTGCCAGCCCCGATGGAATTTTCCGAACTTCCTCACCCACCCCTCAGATGTAGGATTGTTTTTCCTCTCCTGTTGTTTCCACTCCAGAAAGATGATCTTGGGACACGGGTTCTGTCCTGTCCATATTACAGATGTACCCACGTTCTACAAAATAACCTAAACTTACCCCTTAAAAGGCTGTGGCTAGAAAATCACTTTAAGAAATCTATGAAGACTACTCATAAGACAATGATACAATTTTTCTGTGGTTAATAATGTGCATGTGGGGCTTTAAGATTTAACTGCATGGAAGGTTTGAAAGAATCACAGTAAACTTATCTGTATTTTTTTTCCTAGATGGACAGAGAAAAGTGGAAAAAAAATCACCCTGTATATTTTAATTCACTTGCACTTTAATGCAGGCTTGTTATCCCTCTTTCAAATCTGTCATGAAGCCAGATCTTGAATACTGATGTGCGCATTACTCTGTTGGTACACTTGTCGACTCTGAACTGTAACTTATACAGAAGCAGATATCAATACTGACTCGAAGCAACTTCAGTCTGTGGCAAAATTTAATCTGCTCCAAATAAATTGCATTCTGATGGGAGGCTTACCACAAATCAATGGGCAGGGGGATGGGAAGCATCACCTGCAGTCTGAAATAGCTACGATACCCACAGGGAAGACCTCTGAGTAAAAGCCTACAAGCGAACAAAGCGAGTAAACAGAGCACATAAAAAGCCCAGCTGGTCTGTAAAGGTCGGACCCAGATGTGGCCATTGCCTCCCACTGGCTGCTGTGACGTCTATGGCACACTGCAGAGGCAGCTGCATTAGACAAACGGACAAAGGGTTCAATTCACAACACCAAAGACTCGTACAGCTTTTCTGCGTGCAGCACCCAGTTTTGTGACTGTCATCTTCCTAACCCCATCCCCACTCCTGGAATTCCTGCCCAGATTTACACAGAAAACAAGTGGGATCAGGGAAATTCTCCTTTCCGAAAGCTCCCCACAAGCTTCTGCAAGGTATTTGCATGTAACCTACGGCAAAATATACTAGCAAGTGAAAACACACACAGACTGTGCCTGGTGTTATTTTAAGAGCAGGCAGCAGCACAGCAGTTATAGCAGTTTTTATTCCTGAGTACTTCTGGGTGCCGCAGAGCCTGAGGATCCAGCGTGTGTCACAAACCCAGTTTCTCAAGCCTGTAAACCAGACTGCTCCGGGTTTAGCTCCGCTGCCGTACCTGTTTGACCAGAATACGTCTGAACTAAATCAAGACTTTCTTAATAGCTCCTGACTTTTTTTCTTCCTGAGGGTCCCCTGTGCACATGACTAAGCAGGTATCTGCAGTCTCAGAGTGAGTATCAATGGGGCAGGCACCAGCTTGCTGTGTTCTCTACTTATCATGAAACCCCAAAACTTTCCAGATTCTTCATGGGTGCAAATCCCGTATTCTACCAGCTCTAGCTCTGAACTCCTCATACGTAACAGTGAGGGTCGGGATGACCCAAAGTTTCCCACAAGGCTAAGCCCAACATGCAAAAGGGCAAGTATGGTGCAAATACCACCGTTGTGGAGCTTCACTACCCGCCAGCTTTCTGCCCCTAATTGTGAGGAGGACGAGGCAGTTGTTTTAACCCTCCTCTGGTGAATGGTGTGTATGGCCTTCCTTGGTGGTCCGGTGGAGACCTGCTGCCAGCAGCCGCCATTTCCAGGCATGAGGGTGAGGTTGCCCTGTAAAGGAGAGGGCTGAGAGGCCTCCGGGTCTGGAAAGGCTGAGGCCACGAGGGAGGGTGTGATGATGGGGTGATGTGGAAACATCACCTCATGAAACACCTTTTGGTAGCCTGGGGGAGTTCCTAAGAGGAACATTCCCAAGTGCGGTGTTAACTACAGTCATTAAAATCTCCGCCAAAAGCAAGCAGCAGGCGTGGTGGTGGGGCCACCAGGCCAGCCAATGGAGGCGGCGGTCAAACACGCTCCTCCAGTCAAATGATGGAGATGAGGTAACAGGCTTTATCAGCCATCAATAGATGTGTCATAAGATTTCAGATAAACAGCTGATAATTTTCGCTGTGACTAAGAGGGGTTAAGAAATGGGAGGAGCTCGGCAGAAGGAATTCAGACCCAGCTTAAGGCACCTGGACGGGTGTATTTCAAAGACCTGCGCTGGAGTCTCACGCGTTAACCCAGTGGTGAGACATCCTCAGCGAGGTGCCTGGCTAAATAATTTAACTGATGTGTAGTGATTCTCCTGCCTTTGCTCAAACTCACTTTCAAATGTGGCTATCAAACCATCGTGCCTGGGCTCTGCTGCAGATTGCAGCAGTCCTGCAGGTCCTCTTCTCCCACTGATGCTTAGCAAGATTGGAGCTCCAGCACAGAAATGTCATGGATGCTGGTTTATTAAAAAGCATTCAGCATAGGTCTAGATTTTAAAACAATTTAGGAACTTGAGGTAGTGAAAAATGCATCTAGCCATATTTTCAGCAGTGATGGGGCAAGGAGAACACCACGCTTGTGCTGGAGGAGCTGCCGCAGCTCCCATGTTGTCCCTGGAGCAATGAAGGCTGTGAGGGCTGGGCAAGTGAGGTGGCTCCAAGCTGCTTGGGATCTTCCCACCCTATACCTGTGCCTCTCTCTCCATGTGACGCCTTGGGACCCCAGAGCTACCAAAGTGCTTGAGCACAACGGCTCCTTTGACTTGAAAGCAACGATGCAGGCCAAGTTTGGGTGAGGTGATAAAGCAGAACTGTTTTTTTGTTGGACCTCCTCCACTTCATATGATAAAGCTCGACTATGCTTTTCCTGTTGCAAAGTACTTAAACTGTGCTGATCTCCATGTGCTGTAGCCCCCCATGTGGCCTCCTACAGACCAGTGGCTATATTTTGGTAGCCTTCTTGTAGAAAGTAAATGTAGACCACAATTATTTGGCTTGGTGGGTTAAGACGTCAGGCCATCTGACTAGGAACTCGCTGCTGCAGTTTCTGACAGAGCTCTCTGTAGTTACATTTCTTTGACATTGTTTACTGATGTCCCAAGCTTCACCTGACTCTAGCTACACCTCTCCAGGAAAACTTAACGTTGTCAGTCAAATCTGACAATTCTAGATACTAGGAAATTATTTTTTTTCTTTAGGTCATTTAGAAAGGTAATTTGGTCATGTGCTAAATTTAGGATTGTCATCTTATCTTAAAAGAAGGCGGCCCTCCTTCCTCTTAGTTGCTTAAAAGATGGTCTGTAGTGGAGATAGCATCCCCCCATCAAAGGTACTGGCTCTGGGTGTCTGCAAAAGAACAGATCAGCCGCTCCGCGCTAGGCACCCACGCTACAGAGAAAATGTAAGTCACCTCTGGGCATCAGAGCTGGGTCTTATAATTACACAGAAATTGTTTTTTAAAATCACGTGCTCCCCAAGGGAAGAAATAGGATGTTTCTAGCTGGTATTAGCGCAACAAAGCACACATACGGTGTGTACTTAACTACATTAAGAGGCATGATTAGTGTAGGAACCAGAATTAAATGACCTGAGTAATTCACAAATGAGTAACTTTGTTTACAACATCTGTTGCATCAGTGCGATGAGTTAAACACCAGTCAGGTGATGTCGTGAGACTGAGTTGGAAGTTTGAGACAGAAAAGCTTCTTAGATCACCCAGTCCATCCCTTGGCTACTCTGCCATGCTTCCCTACAGCTTGTTTCTGCACTATATTCTTAGTCAGATTCAAAAAATTTCATGTAACAGGGTTTTCACCACCAGTTTCTGAATTTTTTGCACTGCGAGGAAAGAGCTCCTGAAAATGCAGCCTCATCCTGATGTGTCACTTTATCACAGAATAATAGAATACAAGGCTGGAACAGACTCAGAGATCATCTGGTCCATTTCTATGCCTACAGGCAAATCCAACTATAATTAAAACATTCTGACAAATGCATGTTCAGCCTGCTCTGACAGATCTCAGCCTCTTCCGGCAAGCCATACCAGACCTTGCCTTCTCCTGGTATTATAAAATTTTCCTAATGCCTAAATGTTTCCTGTTGCATTTCATGCTCACTGCATCTCCATGTCTTTCCCAAGGAGACATGGATTACAGTTACCACCTTTTCATTTTTTTTTCCTTGCAATATTTTAATATATTTTTCACTCTAGTGAGAGTATGAAGTACTGACTAATCTGTTCTACTGCAGATACCATGCCATAATGTCTGTTGTCTCCGAAGTTTCTCTTGTTTTACTCCATCTTCTGTCAGCTATAAGAAATCTCTTCTTAAATGCTTCATATTTAGCTGGGAAAAGTACAGCTTGGCTTAATGCTGCCAGACTGGCCAAGATAGGATCATACAGCCTCTCTTTAGGGATTAAAAGGGAAATTTTGCTTTGCACCACAAGTTACAGTTTTCTTATTAATATTAATGAATTTACCCTGAAGCTTAGGAGGATATTATTCCTACTGGACATCAGAAGAACTGAACAACAAAGGCTTGTGATACATCCACACTCCTGGAAGGAAGAAAGCTCAGGTAGCTCCAGAGGAGATCTGCACCTCCTGGCGACACTGGTGCTACTGAACTAAACAGTGACAGTGCCCATCCTCTGGCTTTGATGCTACCTGGCATGATCAAGTCACCTCCATGCTATTAAGCTCCTTCAACCCTCAAAACCAGTTGGCCCCATTCAGATGCCTGTTGGAAATGCTCTGTGCTCATTCCCAAGCTGGGAGCTGTTAGCTGGCTGGGGCTGCAGCTGTGCCAAGGGCTGTTCTTCCAGCATCAGGGCACAGACCAGAGTGTCCCAGCGCCTCCTCCTGTGCCATGACTGTTCAGTTTTCTTGTACAGGAATAGACCTTGTGTCCTATTTCACTAGCTTAAGTGCAAGGTCATCTTTTCCCTACGTTAGCTTTGTTCTCTAAGGTCAGCAGGGCGACTACAGAGACTGGCACAGCTGAAAAAAAGATTTGACGCATTGTTTCTGCTTTAAAATAATTTTTACTCATGTCAGTTTGCATTTCCAAACCTACTAAATAGGAAAGGAAGACAGTTATTTATAACAGTCACTCTAAACAATGGACAAAATATCATTCAATAAATACTAGGTTTTTCCATTAATTGCAGAATGGAATGAAACCTCCTTAGGGTTGTTTTCCAAATGTGAGCAGGAGCAGAGATTAGACAACTCTAAAGATCAAATACTTAACTGCGACATTAACTGTACTTTTAAACTGCTGGCAGGGATCCTGGAGAGTCGCGTGGTTGTTACACCAGCACAGAAAGAATGTTTTACAGGACCGTCTCTGATCACTGTTTTTCAGAGGAACTGAATGCACGGGCAGCAGCACTATTGTACAATTGCCAACGCTGTTGCAACACACTGTTGACTTTTCTGCTAATGAAACGTACTGTTTTCCTGTGGCAGTTCCTATTATTGTGTTTCTGAGATTTATTTATTTAATCATGGATGTGATTTATCAGGAACTTTGACTGTTTTTACGAAAGAGAAGGAAAGAGAGAGGGAGAGCAAGAGCAAACAAAAGTGAGGGAAAGAAAGAAAGAGAGAAAGAAGGAGAAAGAAACAGAAAGAAAAAGAAAGAAAGAGAGGGTCAGTCTAATCCTTACATAAATACAGATATTTGAAAAGAAATCTACTCATATGAGCTGTTTTCTAGCTGGATAGGCTCCAGAAAAGACTGCAAAGATTGGGAAAAGAGGAAGAATGGGTGAATTAATACTGAAAACCCTTGATCCACTCTGCCAAGGTGTCCCTGATGTTTGGAGTAAGAAGGTGGCACCTCCTTGTGTACTGCCTGCCTTCACAGCCGCTCCTTTCAGCCCACCCCAAAGCAGCTATTCTGGACCCAGCTGTGTGCACAGCTTGCAGATTGGTACCCAAACTGGTTCTTGTTTTGCACAGCTGATTTCCTTTGGGAAATCCGGATGCTCCAGTCAAACTGTGGGGCAGGCATTTTCCAGGAAATTAACCCAGTTTTTCCCGAAACACTACATCCAGCCCACACATCTGGGTTTCCTTCTTACATGATCAAGACATGGACGGGGCTGGCACCTCTCCCTAAGTGCTCCTAGAACTCAAAAAGTGACAAAGACTAAAGATATACACTGAGACCCACATCCCAGACTGTGTAAAATGGGATGAAACTTGCCCTGTATATAGAACACATACACCATATGTATTTTATATGCACCAGAAACACAAACATCAACTATATAAACACTTACTGTGAATTTGATATGATATTTCATGTTCTAAATATTTAATGTTATCCCTGAGCAGTCAATGCTATGATATCTTCAAGCCACCATCTTGGTCAACAAAGCAGCAAGATGCATCTAAAACACAGGCACAGACAACAGGAAAATGTAATTATATTAAACCCAGCATTTGCATGCAACACACATGTATATTTCAATCAATAATTTAGCCTGTGAGAGTATTTCCGTTTATTTAATTATTGGTGCAATAATGCCAGTATTTTTGTTCTGCTTCTGATAATAGAAAGAAAGGATAGGATTGTTGTTAAAACAATGGGCCATATGGAAAGAGATCTGTTTCTAATTCTGATGCTAGGCTTCCTTTGTAACACAGAGTAAATCATTTAATCAGGGTGTAGCTCAGTTTTCTTCATTTGGAAAATGGAATTAATAATACCTCCTGGCTCATAAGGTTGTTGAAAGACTTGTAAATGGTGTTTGAATAGCATGGTGCAATCCCTAATGGAATGCTCAAGCACAAGGTATTATTGTGAACAGAGAAGGGCTCTGTGCCAGACCTCTACTGTCTTCTCCTGATGGTGCCACCCCAAACTTACTTTTCACATCACCCACACGAAATGTTATTCTAATTATACATATAACAGAGTGTATGAGTGAGTGTAATGAACATTAATGGAACCCTTAAGAACTGCACCTACCAGAACTGGGGGAATTTATTTCTGTAATGCTTGTTTTTCTATTTCTCATTCCTCCTCATTTGTTGTTTCACTACCTGTATTTAAATGAGAGAGAGTTCAGAAAAGGGATCATTTCATACCTTTTCTACTTGCTCAGTAAGATTGCACAGTCTTCTGGGTGTCATATAACTTGAGAATAACAAAGAGTAGAATGAGTTTGGTTTTTTCTGGTGAGTATTTGTGCTTGAAAAATCTTGAGATTTGAATATGAGGGAAGATGAATGTTTTCAGAACGCACACCAGCAGCAAACCTGGCCATATTTGAATGTGAATTTTTCTATACACCAAAGGGAAATCTTTCAAATAATTTGTTCATATCACCATAGTTATCAGTCCTGTAGAATTAGTCCTCTCAGTGTAAAATTTCACTATGGAATAAAAAATAGTATAAAATGCAGTACAGAATTTCTCTTCCATAACTTTTCCTTTTATTTTAAACATGAATCCCATCATCTCCAGCAACACTGGAAGCTTATCCTTTTTATTAGGTAGTCATTTATTTCAACGTGTCTTGCATCTGTGGCTTCTTGAAAAATAAAGTCATCATTCACTCCTACTTCTGTGTACTCAGAAAGAGGTTTGTCACAGTAATCGTGTGCCACCTCAGCTTTGGGGCTCTGCCTCTGAAAGTACAGCTGCTCTCTTGAGGCTCCTGCGCTGCCTGTCAGGAGGGCACTACTCAGGCAATAAAGTCCTGGCTCTGCTAAGCAGCCGCTGAACTCCAGGTTGCCTCAAAGGGGCTGAAATTGCTCTTCTTGTCCTACAGAGTTCCTTTTCCTGTCCTAACTGGGTATTAGAGGTCTTCCTGTACCACGAACAGATCTAGGGATGCTGCCATATGAAAATATCTTTTCCCTAGGCAGGAGGGTGGGATTACAGCTCTGCCCCGTCCTTTGCATTAGACATCCCCATCCCGCAAAAGAATAAACAGAGCTTGTTGAGATCTGCGCTTCTTCAGCGCTCACAGGGATCTCCTGCTTCCAAGCTCTCTCTGGCTGATGATACAGATTTTACTAGCAGAGGATTAAATCCTGCCGCAAAACCCCTGAGAACTGAGACGGTGGAAAGAGGGAATTGAGAACATCTCTCAGTACAGATATAAAGTGAGGATGACACAAGGGCAAGGTGGCGTACAAAGGAATCACAGGAGAGGTATTCACTACAGCAGCTGAGTTTCAAGGCCCATAATTGAGGCCTGGATACATTAACTTCTGTGCATAGTTAATTAACTGTATTATTCCTCATTATTCTTTGTTTCTTTCAGATTCCGTTGATGAAAGATCCCGGTTGGATTCGAAACGTCTGGACTCGCAATCTAAATGTAGGAATTCAATTGTTTGTTTGCTTTTTAACTCCAGTGCCTTAGGGCAGGCCTAGCTTGGAGCCTGGTGGGTCTTTTGGAAAACAGGATAAGTCAGTGGTTAACTCCTGTCCACCTTCTGTTACCCAGCACAGCATGTCCAAGTGTCACCCTTTGGACACTGTGTTACTGTATGTCCACTGTGGCATTATTATCGCTGTGAAAGGTTGGGTGGCTCTGTGAAACTGGTGGGCCTCGCATTTGGCCATTACTAGCAGGATAAGGATGGAAGCAGCAGAAAAAT
Organism: Fratercula arctica; assembly: GCA_947846985.1. Classification (NCBI taxonomy): domain Eukaryota; kingdom Metazoa; phylum Chordata; class Aves; order Charadriiformes; family Alcidae; genus Fratercula; species Fratercula arctica. Next base: position 109,370,818 of record CANTUZ010000003.1, read on the forward strand.
TGAGAAATTTGGCACTTGACCTGGGCAATAGGAACAGAATCAGCAAAGCTGTGACAAACGTGAGGTGCCAGGCATGTTCCAAACTAGGGAAAATGTGCTCAGACGCCCCTGCTGCTGAAGGCAGAAAGCATGTCTGTGAGGTGGTGGTCTTGGAACACAGCCACGAATTGAACAGAAGAACCAGTCAGGGGAAGTACTGAGAGAGGGAGAAGGGCACTTCCCACCCTGGTTACAGAGCTGCTACTCCTGAACGACTGCTGAAGGAGGAAAAAGACACAGATCCAGGAAACATGATGATTTCCTAAGCGACTCTGGACTCTATTCCTCAGCAGTGACCTACTCTTTCAGCAATGGTGGGGCAGAATATTTAGCGGATGATGTGTTTGAAATCACAGGTAGGACCACGACATTTCTACACAGCGCCAAGCAGTGCCACGTAGACACATCCGCTTAGCTGAACTATTGGAGTCACCATACAGCTCTGCGTAGGTTTCACAGGAGATGTATTAGCCCGGGTGGAGTACAATGTTAGCATAGCTATACTGCTATCTCACGTTGGTCCCACTCAGGTGTTTCCATACAACCTACACAGTGCAGTTTAGGATATACTCTATGGTTTACAGAGGAACTTTCCTGATCCAGGAGTCTACGGCAGCTTGCATGTAGCTCCTGGGTATGCTAGCTGGTTGGTAGAGCCTGGCAGCTCTTCAGTTCGGGTTCTGGCAGTTGTAGGTCAAGATTTCCATGAAGGTGTGTCAACTTTTACAAATTGAGGATCTAACCTTTATGATGAGTTGGATATTAGCAATGTCATGTAAACCGGACAGGTGGATAAGTCAATCAGGCAGTTTGAAATGAGGGTGGGGTTGGTTGGTCTTGGCAGGGGTTGGGTTTGGACACCCAATTCCAGTAGCTGAGCTATGCAGACAGAAAGGTACCTGGGAATTCAAAATGCCAGCAAAATAAAGAAGGAAGGAACTCCAATTAGCAAAGGACAGCATACACGTAAAGCAATATTACAGATGTGATCTTTCCCTTCCAAACTTTGGGAACATTTGGATCTGCATTCTGGTGAGATTCTGAACAGGAACATCTCCAGGGTAAACAAAACATGTCACATGAACTTGTACTGTAACTTTGAAAGAACTGAGGATAATGCATTCTTGCAGTAAGATTATACTTTAAGAAGAATCGGTTTATGTTTTATTTGGGAAGAATTTTGAATTACTTTTTATATATTATTATGATGCTATTTGTCCTAGATTTCTCATAACGTAGTACAGAAATATATGAAGAAGAGGAGGAGGAAGAACTTTGTAATGTGGACATGCTACATTTAAAATGTGCTACAGAGAAGGGAGATCATGGGAAATTAGCAAACCACCAATGATAAAAAAATCCCAAAGGTGTTGCAGATAAAAGATGAATTTGCACTAAGTGGTGCCTCTGTCTGTACAGACAAGTTAGCAGCATGAAACAGAAAGTGAGAAAACCCTATCACACCGAATCTGCCACAGGAAGCAGAATTACACAGGATAAATTACATCTGACCTGGACAAGGAAGATGAGCAATAAGCATGATCCCAACCCCATGCAAGCAACATGCCAAACACGCAGTGTGAACGGGCTGGGCTGTCACCCAGGGCTGCCGGGGAGGGGCATCTGATATCACTGGGATGACTGCACAGGGAGGCTTTTTTGTTTGTGTCCAAATTGCAGTGTGGGGGTGGGCAAGGGGAAAACCAGGGCGTCTGAAGAGTTCAGATCAGAAGCAGACATGTACCTTGACATGACTCTGAGCTACCTCTGGGTATGACTTTGTTTTTTATTCTGTTAAATAGAATTGTTTTCTGTATTTTCTGACCAGGCCTTTGTCTCTTCTTGTACTGTGGCAGAGCTTGACACAAAACACTATCCGCTTGCCTGTTTCAAGTCTTGCTATTTAAAAAAAAATTTCCACCTGTTTGAAACAATAAGCAAGACCCTTCGCTTGTGTAATACAGAGTTCACTGGCTTGAATGGGATTATGTCACATTGTGGGAACTGAGCACCAGGCCTGGTACTTTTCAGACTCTAAACTCACTGGGATGGGAATTCTCTTTGCGCATGATACGCTGAACACAATATCGCTGACATGTGAATAACAGTAAAACTAGCTCATGTTGCTTTTGTGGGCAAAAGCTGCTAGGTTTGAGAGACTGTTCATGCTATGTAGATTTGTCTGCAGTAAATAAACTGTAGGGTAAACTGTAATGACGGCAGCAGGAATGGGGCAAAGTCTCTGATGAATCCTCAGATTTGCATAACAGAATATGTAAAGCATACAGACTGCCAGCACAAAGGCTTTCTACAACAGAACACGCTAGACCTAATGAAATGGATTCCACTAATTTCACTGAGGTAAATGAATTCCATAGGCTTATGCAAAATGCTTGTTTTAAGAAACAACTCTGCCAAATTTATGTAACAGGGAGATATGATTTTCACAGTGTGCTAATTCTTGAATGCAGCCATTTTCTCAAAATAACTCTGAAAATTCTTTAAAAAAAGTTCTTGTGGGTATGTGCAAGTGCTTGAAAGCTTTTTTCAAATTGTAAAGAGAAATACATGGACACAGAGCTGACCCTCATTGGCTTTTATGTAAGGGTGGTATCTAGAGAACAGTATGTAGAGCAGGCAGAGTTGATTAACACATTCATTTACGGTATTTTAATACTGAACTAACTAAAATTGTTTCAGCTTTCTCAGTTCAACATTGAATTACATTTCCTTATAACAGATCATTGCCTCCTGAGAGCCATTCAAATACATCATACCTTCTGGTCAAGTTACATAGCCATAATAACCCCCCTTTAAGACACGAGTTTCACTTGCAAAAACTTTTGTGCCTTTTATACTTCAAGATTCTTTAATATTTCTCTCTTCGTTCAAATATTAATATTTGAATACCGAAACTTTCCATTGGGAAAAAAAATCTATTTTTTGCTCAGCTTTCAACACAACAGCAAAAATCAGAAAAAGAAAATACTACCTTTCAGTCCACAGACTGTAGTTCCTCCATTAAATACTTCATTTTCCAAATCTGAATTGGATGATATACTCTTTGTCACAGCAAACTTAAGTTTAGTTTTACAAAAAATTTTTTTTAGACTGATGGAGATGAAATGCTGTTTAATTGCAGTTCTAAAATAACATCCATGACTATGTTCAGGGATTGCAGTGCTATAACACTTCCAGCGAGACTACACTCATTTTGACACCAAGAATATTTTGAGGGAAGCATTTTCTACTGAGTTACCAGGGACACTTCTCCCATTCAGAAATTTGAACATGAAACCGAAATAAAATGAAGTAGTATTGTCACGATTTTGCAAAGCTGATCACATCTGTTAACTACAGCATTCAAGATGTAGAAATCATAAAAATTAAGCCAGTTCCTCAGATAATGTCACATAGATATGCATGTCCTTACAGAAGATGTAAAGAAAGATAGCAGGTATAAAACTGGAATAAATGACAATGTTCCTGCTTTAACAAACCTGACTTAGAAATACCAGTGAGAGTTTTATACAAGCCTTCAGACTAAACCAGGAGATTGAACTGCTTAGATAAGAGAAAGACTGCAGTAAACCACCTTATTTACTGATTAATTGCCCAGGCTTGATGCAAGTCATTAAAGAGAATTTATTTTCCTGTGACTGTATGTGCACGATTTATTTCTGTGCCTCAACTTGTTTCAAGGATTTCAACACAATCTTGATCATTAACTTTATCAGTAACAATATATTTCTGAGAACAAATCAGCCCACAACAGTAAGACTAAGGCAGCTGTCACAGCAAGCAAGACTGAAAAGATCATTTGCTTAAGCCAAATGTATTTTTAAACATTATAATTATTCCATACACCTCAAGTTTTGCCTGAAGAAATTATTATCACAGGCATTCAAAGGATGACTGTACTCTAAATCCAGAACAAGCACAGTCCTTGGCATAAACCATAATCACTAAAATCCCCAAGAATGGAATTGCAAAGAAAATGCCTCTAAGACAGGTTATCCCAAACCAGTATCTCACCTCTCCCCCCGAATCACCTGATACTGAGTCTAGAGGTAAAAGATCAGAGAGATCTGAAATCCGTGCTGCCAGATTAAGGTGTCCTCACAGCTGGGCACATGAGGAGGAATGAGAAGACAGTGTGAAAACACCCGAAGGCCAAAGTTCTTGAACAGACTTGCACCCTTGTGCCTGCTTCGCTGTTGCAGAAAGCCTTGGGGAGGGCAAGCAGGTGCCCTTCAGCTGGAGGTGCAGGAGCCACACCTGCTGCACAGGCTGAATTGGGAAAAGTGGTACAGTGCCCTTTTAAATGATACACACAGACTTTTCAAAAAAATGCCCTAACCTGGGTACATTCTACCACTTCAAATACTCAAGCAAGTTGAGTCCTAGTGAGAGCAAAAAAAAAAATAAATAGTAGCAGCGGGTTGGATTATCTCACTTTTTTTCAGCAAAATTAATATGCAAGGGCTGAAGAGGGGAACTTTTGGGCAAAGGCTGCAGAGGCCTCCCCCATCAGTTCACTGGTGTGGGAGAAAGCAGCCAGAGTCTGCCTCTCCTCCTGACAATCCTCCTGACAGCCTGCTCACAGTCCTCCATCGGCCTCTTTTCTGAGGGAGGATTAAAACCCTTTTCATCCAGTTTATACGACAGCCTGAACTCATGACAGTACCTGAGATAGTGCAGAATTTTCTGACTTCAAAGCCAAGCAAACCCACTTCTTGTAACTACAAGCGAGGGACAGAGCGTACCTTCCTTCACCAGGAGCCACCCACAGAACAATCACTTTTATACCCTGGTCTGCAAAGAAGTGAAGAATTTTTCTGTCAGTGTAAGAAGCACCAAATATTGTTACCTCTATTATAAAACTGATTTTAGACACTTTACTGTCTCAGTGGCATTACAGAATGAACTTCAAGCTGAGCTCTATTAGCACTTAATGCTTAGCCTACCATAAGAAAAAGCTTTATACAAATTATCTCTTTATCTTCCTATTATCTTTACTATAGCTGTTATATCTTTGCTAGCTACAAGAAAAAGGGACTAGTTTGCATAGTAAGGAGGTAACAATACAGTGGACTAATCAAGATGTGCTGCTTTACAACCCCCGAGCAATAACTTTCAGAACCTGTTTGCAAGGATAATTCAATATTGGAAGAGAGTCTGATGTAGAAATTGCAGACATGAGGCTGAGAAGAAAGCAACAACTTTCTCAACAGAAGGAGCTGGTTTCCAAATACCTTTTCCTTTTCAGGATTAAGATTGCTGTTTTAGTTGGAGGAATAGTAAAGAAAAGATTATATCCTGGGAAGTAGAGCAGCTTTGTTTGAAGTTCTCAAAGGCTGTTTCGTACTGTTTTGTTCTAAACAAATAATAATGGTCAACTTGCTTTTGATTTGCTGTGCTTTGAAAACAGTATTCTGGGCAAAAGCTTTGCTAGGCATGCATAGATGTACCGGACTGATGAAAAGCTAGCTTTAGCGTTTCAGTCCAAAACAGGACAGAGAGGTTTTCCATGGAGTTGTGTATGATCTCCCATTTCTTGTATGTGTGTGTATTTAAACACCAGGGTGTATTTTGCCTGAGCAGAGCACAGGTCTGTGTTTGAACATGCCTACGCAAGAATTCTGGGCTTTGGCTGGAGAAAGAACATGTTGATGATTTCACTGTTATGTCCTTAATCTCATACACTGTGATTGCTTTGCTTTATCAGGACTCAAGATTTTCTAAACTTCCTAAGATTATATTTAGGGAGCTCAAGCTTGGTTATTTACAGATTTGGAACTAAATTACTTTCTGATGAGATTGGACTGGTACAAGTGGCTGTCCAGCAGGGTTGATATATTCAGCCCCTCTTGTTCCTAATTTAAGTATTCCTACACTCTTTTGATTTGGCTATGTTTGGATCATAGGAGTGAATAGATGCCTCTGTTTCTCAGTAGCCAAGTATTTTGTAGCAGAGAACCGAGTTTTGACTGTGGAAAGAGCTCCTAGGATATAAAGGAAGCACTGAGGTTTTCATGGTTTTGCAAGGCTGGATGTGGATCTAGAGGAAAAAGAAAGGCTCTTTTGAGAATTTTCATCGTCAAGACTTCTTATATTCTGAAAAGGAAAAAAACCTTGTCTGGTAGTTTGTTGGCTACAGATTCCCTTTTTTTGGGACTGTATTTTCAGTAGGGGGCAGGGAGGAAACAGTGTATCTGTCACAAAACCAAGTCAGAAAGTACTTGGTTCAAAATCAAGTTTGGTTATGCAATGCAAGCCCTGACGGCAGGAGAGCTGATAAGCGTGTTATCGTTACAGATGAGCATTTTGGTACATGACCAGTGCCTCCTGCACGGCCCCTAATTCCCGCTGCAGCAATTCCTGGAAAATCACAATCCCCCATTTGATCATTTGACAAAATAATCCTCTCAGTTTTCCTTTTTACCTGTCACTCCCCTGCCTCATTGATGACAAACTTTATGGTACTTCTGATGAGATGACAGTCCTCCTGAGGATGATGTCATCATCTCACCTCTTAACCATGAGGCCAAAGAAGGAAGTTCAGAAATGATGTCAGAAGTGTATTGGCTAGCATGTGCAACTGTCAGTGGACAATTACAACACTCACAAACTGTGACAAAAAAGAAGCAAAATCCAGAAGCTAAAGCTGGCAAAGTGCAAGGAGCTCAGGTGGGGCAGAGTGGATGGCTGGTGGATGGCCAGAAGCATCTGCCTAAATGTGACAAATTGAACACCAAAAGCAAGATGGTTTCACATGGAATAAAGTAGAAAATTTGTCCTATATGGCTTTATGCTGGGAAAGGACAGCATTCTTTCTCTTTTCAAAGTTGTTTACTACTCAGATCTTCAAGCACCTGATACAGTGGGAAAAGTTGAACCCAGGAATAGAGACAAAACAAAACCAGCAGGACAGAAAAAACTTAGCAATAAGTTAAAGTCAAGGGGGCCAAATGTTTTAGAAATCTCTGCAACTAAATAACTTCTACTTTTTCTAAAAAAAGTCCAACCCCCCCCTGCCAAAGCAGGGTCACCTAGAGCAGGCTGGACAGGAACGCATCCAGGCAGGTTTTGAATGTCTCCAGAGATGGAGACTCCACAACCTCTCTGGGCAGCCTGTTACATTGCTCTGTCACCCTCAAAGTAAAGAAGTTCCTCCTCATGTTGAGATAGAATTTCCTGTGTTCCAGTTTGTGCCCGTTGCCCCTTATCTTGTCCCTGGGCATCACTGAGAAGAGTCTGGCCCCATACTCTTGACACCCGCCTTTTAGTTATTTATAAGCATTGATGAGATCCCCTCTCAATCTTCTCTTCTCCAGGCTAAACAGACCGAGGTGTCTCATAAGAGAGGTGCTCCATTCCATTGATCATCTTCATAGCCCTCCACTGGACTCTCTCCAGTAGTTCCTTGTCTTTCTTGAACTGAGGAACCCAGAACTGGACGCAATACTCCAGATGTGGCCTCACCAGGGCAGAGTAGAGAGGGAGGATGACCTCCCTCAACCTGCTGGCCACGCTCTTTTCAACCAGGATTCTTGGCCACAAGGGTACATTGCTGGCTCATGGTCAACTTGTTGTCCACCAGGACTCCCAGGTCCTTTTCTGCAGAGCTGCTTTCCAGCTCTGTGAACCAGCTGCTTTCCAGCAGGTGAACACCTAACCTGTACTGGTGTATGGAGTTATTCCTTCCCAGGTGCAGGACCTTACACTTGTCCTTGTTGAACTTCATTACGTTGAACTTTTCTATTTACTGAATCATTTTCACATGCACCGTGTGCATGCGTTAACAATTGCAGTCATTCATGACCCAGGTACTATGTGCCTGAACTTGAACTCCAGTTTTAGTGGGGGAAATGCCAGACATTACTGATAATGCATTAAATAATTAACTTTTTGGTTTGAGTGGTTACTTTGCTCACTGGCAACATACTTGCCAGGAAACTCTAGTGTCCCAAGCTAGAATTTAAGGCCTTTTTTTTTTTTTTTTTCCCTGCATGAACTTACGTACTGCTCTCTAGGAATCTGTTCTTGAGTTTTACTAAACTCTTCTCTGCTTGCAGATTTTATTTTTTTAAGCCATTTTTATTAATTTACAGAAGACTACACAGGTCAATTTTCCTCTTACTTATATTTTCATAGTAACTATTAGCCCAGATGATAGGCTAGAACTCCACTGTGCCAGAACTGTACAGAGAGTGAATATGTAAACCATAAGCTCTTTGGGACAGGAATCACGAGTTAGGTAATAATGGATGGATATAAACAGACCGGTGAAGGAGAGGAGAGAAAAAGATTCCGTGAGCAGGTCCTTCAAAATTTGTGGACAGTTTTAATTCAAACCTTGGGAAACAAATCCGTGTTGCCCAACACAACACCTCCAGAAAGCAACCTGTCAAGGGGGAAATGTTACAGGAAGAAAATGGTAATAGTTCAGAACCTCACCATTCCTGAGTGTGTGGACCTGATACCACCAGGGACTGTTCTCTTGCAAGGGCAAAGCATACCTCCTGACCGCACTCCTCCAGACATCTAGTTTCGTGGAGTAATTCCAGATTACTTTTGAGGAACTGTCCCTAACCGTAATGTCCCCCAGACTCTGCACTGGGCTGAGCCAAAGCCACAGCCATGACCATGCTAAGGCTTGGAAGGTATGGAAGATTATGTACTAGTGCTTGGTCCTCTATATAGCCATAACTGGTGAGAATAGTTATGAGCTGAAGTGCAGCAGTAAGGATTTCAGAATCAGTTGGCAGAGGTTGTTCCAGAGAAATAATCTGAAGAACACCACTGTGCACCATGGTCACACCATCACTAAGAGCAGAGTGAAAAAGCACGGAAGGACAAAGCCCTGCTGTTAATGGAAGCTTAGTCTTGCTGTGCAAGCATTTGGCACTTTCCACAGCATCTTGTGTGTATCATGGCTTTATTTACACTGCACTGTAGGAAGAGAAAACATGACCTCGCACATGGAACCATTAAAAATGTAGAGCATTATTCTGTGGGTTATTTTATGTCAAGCAGCAGATGGTTGGACATGATAAATAACTAAACACAATACAGTACTTCCAAAGCTGAGGCTCTAGCTTCTGGATGTCTGAAAGCAGCAGAGAAGGGTGGATGTTGTTGAGACTGTGGAAAGACAGTGGTTTTGATTCAGTGTGTTATGGTCATGTTTTTATTTTAGTATAGTAGTGAAAGACCGTAATGGAACAATATGTTAGAGCAGTCCAGGATGGTGATGGCTGGAGGATACCACCCCCTCGGAGAAAATGCAATATGGGATCGTATTCCACACGAATGTGGTGGGCAGAGCACTGGTCAGGATCCACAGCCAGCACAGATACAGCTTCTTGTATTTTCATCAGGGGCAGGATTATTTACCAGCACGTCTCACTGCCCGCTGACTGCCCACTGACAAAGGATTAGATACGATATGCCTGGGAAACGAAACTGCAGGTATTTCTGGGCTCAGTTGCATATTGTTTTCTCTTTGGAATTAAGTAAACACCCTTGTTTGCAGTGCCAAGGCAGAAACCGTCCTCACTGACTTTTTTGTTCAAAAACTGAGGTGAACTCACTAGCGTGGCTGTGTAACTGGGAATGGAGGACAACAAGAAGCAGGGATTCGAGCCTGTGAGCGTGCACCAGACCCCATCAGCCAGCGGCTCTGTCGTAGCTGTGCGCTGTGCAAAGACTAGCCAACATGGACACAGAGTAAACACAACTACGGGAAGAAGAAGTGCCAAAAAAAACCCCAACCAGTTTGAAGGATTACAATCGGGTGATGACCTAGAGGAGATTCCACTGAGATTGTTTTACAGTGTAACTGTAAAGATAACAGAAAATGGGAGGTTTAAGCACTAATTACTTGACAAGGAACTCTTCCCAGCCTTCAGCTGTGTGTACGTTTTGGGGACTAGAACATGCAGATGCACCAAATCCAGCTCCAAAAAGCTTGTTTTTAAGCCTAAGATTAGAAGGCTCTTCTTCAGTTGATGAATTTTGATCCTTATTTTGTGCATATTCTTTGTCCTTTTTTTTCCGTGTTACTCTGTTCCTGCTCATTTGTTTTGCACTTAGCACCGCCCTCTTAGCACTGTCTTCTGCAAACAGACTGGAAAAAGCCTGGAAGATTCCTCAGTTCATTTTTATCACGGACATCCACTTCCTTATTTAGTTGTGTAAGGCACTCGAGTAAAAGGAGGTTACAACCTAATTTTAATGGAAAAGAACTACTATCTGGTGGAAAAACTTTATTTCATCACATTTATTTACAGCAATAAAGCATACAATATTGAAAGAATTGCTTCCTGTGGCCATGAGTGTTGCGCTCGGGGAACCCTAGCTTCAGTCGCTGCCTCTCAAAGACCTGCCCAGCAGTCTGGGATGAACGATTCCCTTGCCTGCTCTCTGGTTTTCCCATCTACAAACGGGAATAAAGATGCCTTCTTTTGAGAAACATTTTTAAAATTTAGTGAAACGAGCTGAAAAAAAAAAGAAGGTATTTCTGTAAGCGGCGCCGCGGCCCCGCTAGGCCGCGGGATCACCTCCGCGAGCCGCCTCCCCGCGCTGACTCAGGCCGCGGGGCCCAACGGCCGCCGCGCGAGGCCCAACGGCCGCCGCGCGCGAGGCCGAACGGCCGCCGGGGCCGTTCCGCGATCCGCCGGCTCTCGGCCCCGGTGATGCGGGGGGCGGTGGCGGCGCTGCCTGGCTTCCCCCGGCGGTCGGGAGGCGGTGTCTGGTCTGTCCCCGATGCGGTACACCGCCGCCATGCCCCGGCGGGAGGCGGGTCAGGCAGGGACAGCTCCAGCGCCGGTCCGGGGCGCCCGCCCCGCCCCGTCGCGCCTTACCCGGCTGCTGCGGTCCCTCCTCCGGGGCGGCACCGCCGGGCAGCCGAGCGAGTCCCCGTCGCCGCGGCGGGCGGCGCGCACAAAGGCGGCGGCGGCGGTGAGCGGAGCCGGCGGGAGGCAGCGGAGGGCAGAGGTGGGTGCTGGGGCTCGGGGCGGCCGCTGCGCCGGGGGAGCGGGCGGAAGGCGAGCACCGCTCCCTGACCCCGACCTGGGCGGGGAAGGCCGGGCTTGCCCCACCGAGCATTGGGAGCCGCTGGAGGCAACGGGTCCCTCTGGCCTGGGCATCCCGCCGGTGCTGGATGCTTTTTCCTTGCCGAGGAGTCTGGCTTTTGGGGGTGACAGCAAGCGGCGGGGCTGCGGGGTTCATCAGGGGTTGACAGTGCTTTGTGCGGGGGGGTTAGAGGGAAAGGGGAAATGTGATGCTTTCCCGATTTGTCTTCAGAGGGAGGCCCCCAGCGCTGGGCAGCGCAGGGGGGTGTCGGTGTGGGGTCCCTGCTCCTGCCGAGCGGCGTGAGCTCGTCCCGCCCAGCGCCCCTCTGTGTGCTACTTCCCCTTCTGCGTTGGAGAGGATATTTCGCCTCCCTTTGGCTGGCAGCTGCTGATGCAAATTGCCGCGTTAGTACCACTGCTTCGCTAATACTTTCCCTGAGTTGGAGTAATGAAAGAGGTAACAGGCCAGAGGGATTTAATGGCATGGCTGGCAGCAGTGCAATTGCTATATATGAAACTAAACTTTCAGATATTTCAGGTTTCTTTGATGTGATTCCCTCCCCCCCACCCCAAACAGCTATCAGTTTTTCTGTTGATTACTGTATCTCCTCTACTTTCAAGAAGAGAAAGTAAAAGACAATGTATCTTGTGGAGAGTGGTGAGGGGACAAAACTGTGCAATATTTTTGTTATCTCTGTCAAGAAAGAGGAATTGCGTAGAGGCCTGTACTAATAACAGGATCTCAGCATTGATATTGCAGGCTAACTAGCAGTTCCTTTTTCTTTTCACATGTTAAGTCATCGACTTTGATAGATCTATTGACCTCTGATTTGGTTCACAGTCTGGAGGGGGTTTTGGAGTGGTTTGTTTATTTTATTTTCTGGGTGGCTTTATCTGTGTCTTTGCTGTCTTAGGAAACAAATACCAACAAAAATGTGCATAGATAAGGTTTTGGTGTCATCAGTGTACCCAGTTAAAAGTCAGATGGATGTACTACTGTAATAGCAGGAAAATGAGCCTAATTCCATGAAGACAACTGGAGAAAAAGTGGGGAGACACTGAAGGAAATAAGATGGGAAAGACACAATTATATTACGGTTTTAGGAATAAAGCCATCAAAATAGCTTCTAATGGTTTTGGTTACTTTCTGCTTTTTTGATAGCTCCAATTCACTAATACAGACTACCTGATGATATCTATTTACCTGACTCAGTGTGGTCTGTTTGTAAGGGAGTTGTGCAAGTTTTAGTCTTTGGCCCTTTTCCATACCTGAGGATGTGCAGATGCACACAATTGTTTATCTATGAACATACATACACAGCAGTCATCGAAAACCATTGAAATACTATAAACTCTGTAAATGTGAAAAATGTAAAGTTATAGCCTAACAAATTTGTTTTCCAGTCCCACTGAAAGAAAGGACGCCAAGTCACATGATGTATCAGCATAGAGTAGAGCTACTGCTGTGCTTCCACTCTGATTTATGTTCCTCCTCTGACATCAGAACAGTAGCACAGGGCAGCACAGTACATGTTCTACCATATAATCTTCAGTTATTTCAAAAGTTCTTGGTTTCAAGCATCAGTTTGTACTTTTCAATTTTTTGTAAAGTTTGATCTTATTTATGCAGCATCAGTCCAAAGGGGTGTTAGCCCTGTCTTCATTCCCTCAAAATGTTTCTGTGAGGAAGTTGAGGCACAGTGAGACCAAGGGAAATGTGGAAGATCTCCCAGGAGATCTCTGGGGAAGGAGGAGACAAGTCTTGAGATATGATTTCAAGATTGCCTGAAATGCAAAAAGAGGTGTCCCTTGTAGTACCCACCACTGACTCTTTCTCAGCTGCTCTCTTTAGTTGCTACTAGCAATTGTAGGGATATGTGGCGAGTCAGATCATCCCATTGATCCAGCTGGAATTTATTTTTGTAAAGCTTTAGTGGTGTTAGTTTTCGGTGCTGACACAAGGGCAAGATTTGGGAGGGTTGAGAATGGACATGGACAGTTGGGAGGTTGGTGTGGGGACCATGGTTGTACACTTCAGCTGGTCATGAAATAATTCTCTTGGACTCTTGAGTGCCAATCCAATACCCTGACTGTGGGACTATAGGCCAGCCCTCCCTTCATTTGAACTTGAGGATTCATTACAGACAAGTTTTAAGTCTTCAATTTGAATTTTTGATTTCAGCTGCTCTCAAGAAAATATTCTGTCCTTTACAGGGGCTTTGTGAAGCATTGGGCCAAGTAATGTTTCAGCTTTTTGAAAGACAGTGCAATACCAGAACCAAGTGAACAGTCATCTCATAGTCATAGTCCGTATCTGTGAGTGAGTGAGTGGGTTCTGGGAGGGACTGGCAGCTTGGAAGATAAGTCTGACATTTGATCCATTTGACTCTCTGGCCACTATAAGAAGTCACAGTTTTTGGCACTGGCTGTGGCTAACTTGAAATAGGAGTCAAATAGTTCCTAATAGAATTAAGCCCAGAATAACCCCTACCTAAAATATTCCTGGAGATTCGGCTGGCAGGAAGCAAAGTGCTCTTACTCTGGTGTAGAGCCAGCCACATGCTGCATGTTGCTTTCTGATTTGGGAAGGACAAGTGAACTGCACCAGTCTCCCAATTGACCAGATGTATTGTCAAATCACCTGAGGAATGTCGTCTGTCCCATGCCGCTGTGACTATGGGGAAGTCTAGAAAAAATGAGCACATAATCAGGTTTGGACAGAGTTTACTGTCCTATTTACAGAACAACAAGAATTACGCTGCTCAGCAGAGTGCTCTGGAGTTCTCCCTCAACAACTTGTCCAAATCAGGGTCATGGCTGCTTGTGGTTCCCTTCAAGGTCATGTGTCCAGGTCTCCATTCCCAGGAAAAAGAATATGCAAAGAGAGTGCTTGTCTGTGTCTCACTTTGGTGAGCTTGGCATGCTGCAGGTGAGATACAGCCACTGTGATAGACGTTGCTTGAAACCAGTGGGAGTTAAACACCCTCTAAGATCTAAGCCATAGTAACTTGCCAAAGACTGTGTGGGAATCTTGTAGAAACGTAGGGACCTAAACTGAGGTCTCCTAAAGTCCTGTGCAGTGCCTTCAGTGCTCCTCTAGAGAAAATAAATCCAAACATTGATTTTGGTCTGGGAAATGCACGACTTTGGGGTTCTGGCTGGGAATTTACTCAAAAAAGTGGTATGGGAATTCATGACAGTGACCTTGGGTTGGATTTGTGTAGGAGCTAACAAACAGTTAAGAAAAAGACTTTCAGAAGTTCTTAATGATTTTCAGTTTCCAACCTGAAGTGAGTTAAAATATTAAGAGTTTTGAATGTGGTATCACGCAGCATTAGTGACTTTACAATGTGTTTACCATTTACTAATAAACAGAAGTACCTCTTTTAAAAATAATAGAATGATAGTTATTATGAGCTTTTGTAGCAAAGAAGTCATCACTACTATGGTTATGGTACAAACATGAATGGCTCAGCATAATTTTGAAAAAAATCCATCTAGGGAATCTTCGTCTAAAATATTTCCTTCTCTCCCCTACAGTTTTATCATAAATCTTATTTTAGAACTAACCTCTGATAATGCTTTTTATGGTAAAGAATATGCCAATAGTAAAGTTCCATTAATTGCTGTAGAGGGAGTTGATGTTCAATACTACAAACAAGATTGAATTGCTTCAGACTCAAGAAAAAAAGATTTTATATGTAATAAAAGAGTGGTAGGAAGCGCCTATCTAGTAGTCTTTGAAATGTTGTCATTTACTTTTTTGTAAATGAGGAATAATTCTCTTGAAGGGGCCACAGTCTGATTCCTAAATATAGTCTGGTCTCTCTCAAGCTTTACATCTTCAAAACAGAAATCAAGGGCAGATCAGGGGACCGGATGGATCAGGCTTGTAAAACTGTCATAGCTTCAGTGTCAGCAGCAGAGCTGCAGTGTTTTATTTTAACTGAACACTGGCCCATCAGTTTGCGGCTCCCGTTCACCATTTTGCAAGTTGTGTGGAGAAGTTCTTAGGAAAGTCGATTTGTTTTGTCGATTTTTTTTTTTTTGCGTAACCAAAAGGTGTGTCTGTATGTGTTTTTCTTTGTGCTAAGAATTTGGTTTGTGTTATGTTTACCATTGCTGCAAATCTTCTTCTCATGGCCTACAAAACCAGTGCACAGTCTTAACTGTAGAACCTGAGAAAAGGGGCTGAAAGGGACCTAAATGTACACTAAATGCTAGTGAACGTTCTTGGCAGCCAGACCAGCTAGCACCACCTGTCCACATCTATTCTATAAAGCTCTCTTAACCTTTAAAAGAAAGTGACTACTTCTAAACGGGCCATGGAAGTAGTCCCTGGTCCATCTTACCTCATTAGCTGTGCCTGGGAATTGTTGGGAGAGTGCTTATTGGCCTGTGCCTAAAGTGTACCAGAAGCAGATTTTGTAATTTAAATAAATTCAGTATAGATGATCAAATTGTAATGGTCAGGTCTGTGATGTGATATAGTTTGGTTTACTGCTTCGGACACAGGCACAGTGACAATCTCTGTCCCAAAGATTACAATTACCTGTTCCTAAACCAGTCCCAATAGCTGTTTCTCCCGCTTTTCAAAATTTTCTGTGCTGGAGATTTCATATCTTCCAGAGTAAGTGTGTTCCAATTTTAATTACCCTTACAGCATGCTACCTAAATCGTGTTGGTTTTTTTTTACAAAACCTGTGTGTCTTTAGAGCATGTTGAATAGCACTTGTATCTGTAAGTTATTTGGACGTGTGTGGATATCATCTAACCTGTTATTCATTGTGTTGTGGCATCTGAGGAGGCACTGTGTCTCGCAAAAGGAGAAAAAGGCCTTTAGTTCCTATGACTTCCAGTACTTTATTTTACAAAATACGGTAAAAAAGATGACATGGTATAGGGAAGAACTGGTCTGTAAAAAACAGGCCACAAAGGGTACAATTACTAGCTTTTTCAGTGGAATTAGGACATAGTCTGGTGTACCTGTGTGAAAGAAGTGGATTATTTAGTGACAGTGTGTTTGATCTTACTGCGGCATCCAGTAGCACGGGACTTTAAATAATTAGCTTTGTTATGTCAATCTTTGTTAAGTTAATAAATCAGTTAAGTAATAAGGGAACACCTAGCTATTTGTTTTTCACTTATTTTTGCAGGAGATAATCATTTCTGAAAAATGACTGCTGTCTTTAACAATCAAAAGAGTTGGAAATTTCCTGAGCCTTCTGGCAGGTGGTACTAGTTAAATTGACATTAAAAATTATACTAGAAAATACTTTTAATTTCATAATGGGTGCATAATGTAGAACTGTAAGAGTGTCTCCTGGCCAAGAACAAAACTCAAGCCATTTGAAAATCCTGACAGAAGCAGTACAGACTGTTCTCACTTGCTGCAAGCTTAGATCAAAAAGGATTCTGAATTTTCCCAGCAGCAAAAAATATTCTACGCTGTGTCCACTAGCATGGTATGAGAACAAGTGTTTTGCTAAGTTCTGTATAATTAACAGGCAGGCACTGGGGGTTTAACCCATGACGTAAACTCATGTTTACTGCTGAAGTTGCTGCTGCCTTGTTAGTAAGTGAAAGACTTCTTGGAGTGGCCAGAGTAAAATGTTGCTCCAAAACCACATGCAGTCTCTCTGGGGTTTGAGGAATGTTGGTTTCCTGGAGTACTGACATAGTATGGACTGACTTTAGGTTCAGAGTGTAAACTTACAAACCTCAGACTCTGAACAAACTCAGCTTTGGTTGGCATGTATAAAAGTTAGGATAAAGGGCCTATATTCATCAGAGTCCAATTTCTGAACTCTTCCCCATTTTAACTACAACATCTTTTGTTCCCTACATTTGAAATATAAAACCACTATTGTCTGGTTTCCTGAGGAAGTGGGGTTTAAGTGATTAGTCTGCCAGTCTGTCTTTTAATTCCACAGTGATTTTGTTGCACAGGCCAGGTTCAGCCCCATCTTGAAAGGAATGTCCATCACCAGCTGACAGCTTGAATGTGGCACTTTCTTTTTAAGGGTTAAGAGATTTTCACTGTATGGAAGCAAGCTGTGCTGTGCCAGTTGGCCTCAGAACTCGAGGATGGTGTGTAACTTTTTTAATTCACGAGTATAAAAATGATCACTGTGTCCTAAGAGAGGGCAGACAGTGCGGCTAAGATTTGTTGTGAACAAGAATAGTGGCAAAATTCTCTATTTAGCAGTTTAGGAGACCTGCTAGTGTAACTTGTCAAGAGGATGTTTGAGTCCTCATATGTGGATTGTTTGCTCGTAACTCTCCTGAACAGTGGGGTGTATGTACTGTCCCAGCAGCTCCTTCCCGACCAAGGAAGTTGTGGCTGTTTTGCACCTAGAAATTTTGTTGCTTCCGCAGACCAAGCATTAACTGGGGTGAACTACACCATATAATTTTGGGTCTCATTGTAGCCATCTTTAAATTTAATCTTAGCTCAATAAGAAATGTGTTTCTTATTGTGCTTTAGGTTAGAAAAATGCCCAGTAGAAACTGAAGTATTTTTTCCAAAGCAAAGGGATAATTTTAAGTTTGTGTCTGTCACCCTGGAGGCTCCCTTCTGAACTTAGGTCTGTGTTTGTGTGGTGCCATCTTCTTAAAGAGTTCAGTTGATGGACACCAAGATAATTAGGGGGCTAAGAGCTTATGACTTAAAAGGAGAGGCTGGGAGAGCTAGTTTTATTCAGTCATCAGGGTATTCATTTGCCTGTTGGAGGGTGTATAGGAAACAGAGCTGGAACAGGTGCATGGTGATAGGACAAGAGATAACAGGCAGTAGTTGTAATAAGGGAAATTCAGATTAGATATTGGGAAGAAAATTTTCGCTATGAGGACAGGCAAACATAGGAACGGGAGTGCAGGGAGGCTGAGAAATCTCCATCCTTGAAGACACTGAGAACTCAATGGAACAAAGGTTGTGGGAAACCTGGTCCAAGTTGGCCCTCCTTTGGGCAGACTTTGGGACCAGCTGACCTCTAGAAGTCTGTTCCGTGACACAACATAGGGTGCGGCATGAGTTTCAAGTGCAGTTCCCTATGAAACAGGTTACCCTAGGTTTGCATGCAGGAAGGCATGTTTCTAATGTATAACAGGAGCCCAGAAGTGCTAATACCAGTTGAATAATGGAGAACAAATATAATTGCTCTTTCTGCCATGAAGTTTTCACGTGTTGTCTTTTCAGTAGGTGGCACTTTCTAGGTGCCTGAATTGAGGGCTGTGCAGAAATGCTTCTCCAAACATTTATGGATTATTCTTTCATTAGTTAACGTGTTGTATACTAAATACTTCAAAATAGTCTGTTTGTTTCCAAAGTTAGTACCCAGTTTTAATCTTTGTGTGATTCAGCTCCCTAGTTGTCAGATGAGACCATCATCGCTTTTCAGGAGCAATGTAGTGGTGACTATCACAAAGCCCCCAAAAAATGTAAATAATTTTTCCTTCAGAGCATGGTCTGTGTCCTGATACCCATGCATTGCAGTAGAAACAAAGAAAGCAATGCTTCAGTCCATCCTATGTGGAGGGACTTTTGGAAAAAAACACAGGTGATTATCAATTAATTAGAAATCTATGCATGAAGAGACCAGCTTTAATTATAGCATTTCCTACTCTCCACTTTTTTTATGGAAAGTCGTTCACTGTATTCTTTTAATAGCTTTTTGTTTCTAAGTATAAATCAAATCTAAAAATTGGAACTATTTTTAGAGCATTTCACACTTACACCTTTTTGTTGTATATGAAAGAACATAGCTGAAAGAGTCTCTGTTGTAGCAGATGATGCTGGTTAACACACGCCGCGCAGCTCAGTGCAGAGACTGTCTCTCAGCCTCTGAGCTCAGTTGTGTTCTCATCACCATCCATGGGAGTTTTACTGCTGCCTACCCTGCAGGTGTCTCTTTTATTGCTGTCTAGGTGATGTAGTCCAGCCTAGAAAAGGACTTTATACAAAAACTTTTCTGAAATCAGTATCTTAGAATGTGTAAGAGGTGTTGGAAAAATAATGAAAAGAGTAAACATTGGAAGTCCCTAAAATCTCTACTGTTCAGGAAAGTATCTGCTTAAATTCATTCATACTTTGAGAACCCTTGAAAGAACTTTTGAATTTTTGAGTATGTCTAAGTATGCATGCTGTCCTGTCTAGGGGACTAATTGTATTAACGGAGCATAAACAGAATCTGCATTAACAGAGTAGAAGCAGGAAGCTGAATGCTAAATACTAAATAAATCCAGGAGTAGGGGAAATAAAGGCAAACACTTCAGCCATCAACACATGCCTAATTTTTAATAAACCTGCTGATACTAAAAGGCTGTTTTAAAACAGGAATGGTAAAGTTGCATTAGGAAGTACTCTAAAGTTCATATGCTCTGGATTGAAGGTTGCTTGTCAAACCCTAATGCATATCTATTGTACTTATGCATTATAATAATCTTTTAATGGGAGAAATCCCTGTAAAGTGGGAAAATAGTCTTTGACTTCAGTGTAGTGGAAAATAGATCAGCTTAAAACCATTCATTTGCCCTGCCCTTAAAAGCCTGTAGAAATACATGAGAAAAGTATATTTGGTGCTGAGGGCACAATAAATGATAGGAGGAGATGTTATGCTTTTCTCTTCAGTGATAATTGGAAACATTTGTGAGCTGCAGAGTCTAAAAGTCTGACAGTGGTTTTGAATGCAACTGATTTTATGAACTTTTGAAAGTTGTTACAGTTCTCTGACTGTACAAGGTCTGCTTTACTTTTATCTTTTAATAGCTCTCTGTAAACATGTGTCAGCTGTAAATTAGGTGGGAAATAATGATTCTATGTGAAGTTGTTAGTTTATGAAACAGGAGAATGCTCCACTGCTGGAATCTCCATCTATCAAATGTCTCTAAAATATAAAGTGGGGATCAAAATCTTATTTGTTCTATCTTTTGCCTTTCAGGTCCAAACCATGAATTACGTTGGACAGTTAGCAGGGCAAGTGTTTGTAACTGTGAAGGAGCTCTATAAGGGACTAAACCCAGCCACATTGTCAGGATGTATAGATATAATTGTTGTACGTCAGCCAGACGGAAATCTTCAGTGTTCTCCTTTCCATGTACGCTTTGGGAAAATGGGAGTCCTACGTTCTAGGGAGAAAGTGGTAAGAAAATCGACAATTTTGATATGTTCTGTCTGTGGGGTAATTCTAATGGCATGAAAGTCACTGAATGTTCTGTGGTATGCTAGTCACGGTTTTCTTTAGACACTCTTTACAAAGTGTCCAGATTGAGGATAGGTTCAATTAAAGTCGTTGTTAATGATTCTTGCATTTCAAAGCTTAATTTGTAAGACATTGACTATAATAAAAACAAACCAAACCATGAAATTTGTAACGTTTATTTTCAATAGAGCAAAATTTTGAACGTGCTGATTTGGGTTCATAATTTGGGTTCAAATTAGTGACTGTGTATTAAGACCCTGTTGTTTAACACGTTCATTCATAGTTACAAAAGGAGAGTTAATCATGAAGTAGTATTTTCAGATAACAGGATGTTGAGGTTAATTGAAGCTAGAAAAAGCAGTGAGGACCTTTAGATAAATGTAACCAAGCTGAATGACCTGGCAATATGGTATCAGTGTGAAGTTGCCAGTGAGTAATGCATGACAGATTATGTTAGGAAATAATTTGTGACTACATATAGTCTAGGTTCTAATGTAGCTATAATTGTTCAGCAGAAAGATCCTAATGTCACTATGGACATTGTTCAATTCTAATGTGAATCATGAAAGAATACCAAGATTTAGGATGGGTAAAAGTTGAAAATGTTACTGTGCTAATAATATACTGTGTCCTGAAATGTAAGTGTAGACTTGTCTAAGGCTCCAAAAAAAACCCAAACCGCCAGTGAAAATGGAGTTGGTGGCAAGGATGGTTATAGGCAAAGAGAAGGATCCTCCTGAGAAGAAATGGAAATAGTTGGGGCTGTATAGCAGTGATAAATGTGTGGAAGAAATGGACAATTTTTCTTACTTGTGCTTCTCCTAGTGTAAAGAGAAGTCTGTTTAATGAGTTTGAAAGACAGAATATTAAAATTTGCATGTGGGATTACTTCTTGCACAATGCAAAATTAGGCTATAAATGAAAAGAGTGTGTGGTGAGTGAAGCATTCAGAATTACATTTAAAAAGATTCAGGACTTTATATGATGACTATAAACCTTCCTGAGTAGAGGACCAAGACAGCTGAATGAGTTAGAAAGACATTCTGACAATTGATGACCTTATGAAGGGGGCGGTGGGTGGGGGGGAGAGAAACAGAGAAGTTCACGATTTTGTGTTTATCATAAGGTTTCCTACACTTTCCTGAGAAGCATTTTCTCAGCGACAGTGGTAGGATAGCTGAACAGGAGCTGTGTACCTAACGTAACTTTCTTTTCATTTGAGAATATATTTATTTTCTTCCAGGTTGACATAGAAATTAATGGAGAAGCTGTAGATTTGCACATGAAGCTAGGAGACAATGGAGAGGCCTTTTTTGTGCAGGAGATGGATAATGATCAGGTAAGAGTCAAAACTAATTTTAATTTGTTAAAAATTCAATGTTTGCTCTTCAGAGTCAGTTTTGAGTTTAGGAATTTTGTTGAGAAACATATCTTTACCCATTTTATAGTTTTGAAAGTTTCTGGACAATTTTCTGTAGTGGAAAGTTGCAGCTGCTTTGCTTTTTGAGTTGCTGAGATTGAAAAAATCTAAAGGTAATCACATAACTAAAAAATTAATCAGAGTTTATGTGCACACCAGTGTGTGAAACAGAAATAACATGTACACAGTCCACATCCTCCAAAGATACGTATAACAGAGGTTAATATGTCCATGGGCCTGTTTTTTGCAGAAACTTTTACATTGAACATACGCACTCAGCAGACTGCCAGTAAGAGTGCATGTGCCCTGTAAACATCTGTGCACAGAGACATGATCTTGCAACTATTATTCATGTGGAATTATATTTAAATGAGAAGGCCTGCTGTTGAGCTGTGTGATTAAGTACTAGTCTATATAAGTCACACTAGTTTTGAATAACCTACATGTAATGTGGCATAAGAAAAGCTTTTTACAGGCACTTCTCTCCAGATATCCCAAATAATTTTTGTCACTGTCCAGAGCAGGATGAGTTCTCAAATTCTTACATTGAGTACAATGCTACTAGTTTCAGGTGAGAGGTGTGTGCATGTGCAGTATTCATCTCTATATTTAAATTTTCTGTGTGTTAACAGTTATTTGGTGACTGAAAATTGCTAGAAATACTTCCATGAATGTCTAGAGATATGTATATAGGATTGAATAAGAGGATGGTTTTGTAACCTAGTTATAAACCACTGGCCTGTCTGATTACTATCTGTCACCTTGAGTTGTGAAAGAGAATTGGATTTTACGAAATATTCGGGTTATAACGTAGTATTTTGTTTCTGCTCTCTATCTAGCATCAGGTAGATAGAGACTCATGCTGTAACCTGGCCAATATTAGATGCTCAGAGGATCCTCTTTATTAGGAGTATTGTTCCTGGCTTGTCTAACGAGGTGCATCTATGAAACAACTTCCAAATGCTGTATGATCATACTGGGCACCCACATGTCTAATCCTTGTTAATTTTCTCAGAATAAATGACTTAGATTTTGGCAATTGTGCATATATTTAAGAACCAGATTTATGACTGCCAGAGGAACTAATATGTTGCATGGTTTGCATTTTTTCTTTCTCAGGAGGTAATTCCTTATCATCTCTCCACATCTCCCATTCTGTCTGAGGGAACTGCTTTAATGGAAGCTCAGCTGAAGAGGAACTCCATAGACAGGATAAGAAACCTGGATATTGGTGCATCCTCACAAGTACCACCCCAAGTCCATGGATCCCAGCCTGCTACTGAAACATCTCCAGTCTGTAGCTCTGTGAAAAAAAGGAGGAAAAAGAGGAGGAAGTCTACGCATAAAATAGATAACTTAAAAAGAGAAGACAATGGAGACACATCAGAAGGTGAAGACATGTTTCCTATAGAGATTAGCTCAGAGGAAGAAAAAGAGCCATTGGACAATTCAAGGTATCACAGTAGAACTGAGATTTATAATGGAAACCTAATGCTAGGTTAATGTTTCATTTCATACCTTCTAACAGTAATTTCTAAGTCAGTGCATATTGTCGATGAACATCTTTCTTTAACAAAAACCTTTAGACTGGAAAGCTATTGAGAATGTTACTAACAAAAATAATTAAAATGGCATTGAAAACATAAGAACAATCCTCCATCATGTTGTGAACTAGAAGGTGTGAATCAGATAACATTTCTATATCTCCTTTTAGTTCAGGTTATATTAATTCTTCTCTGCGGTAGGTTTTTTTTTGTTATGTGAAGTATATGACAGTTCAGTAATCAAGTATGGTTTTTAAATTACACATCTTTCCCTATACCTAGGGTCCCTGTTCCGGATGTGTTTGTTGATGACTTATCTGACATAAAGGCTCCTGCAGTTTCTACATTTTCTCAGTCTGCATCTTACCCTCATTCAGATGGAGAATGGTCACCTCTTCAAAGGTACTTTTTCTGATAGTACAGTTCTAAATAATCTTTTGAATTCTTACATGCTAGTGCTATATGAAGTCTTACTAAAAAATTTCGTATCAAACGGTCACTGTCAACTACCAGATGAATGCTTTCTATATTTGAAATCAGGTAGTCTCAATATACTGCCTCTGTAGTTAAGCAGCAGAGGAGGGGAGAACAAGGAGATTATTTCAGAGCAAGGACTTAATTTAAATTTTTTGAATTGCATTCTGGAAGAAACTTTCTCTACTAACTGTAAAGCTTAGTGCGATTAGCTTCACCAGTCTGGTGATAGCATGTGTCAAGCCCTTTCGATGGCATTTTGAACTCTGTGTTTTGTTTGTTTCCTGATTGCAGTATTCTGGATTTTGAAAACTCTAGATGTAAATTCAGCATTCATGTAGCTAATGCACAAAGAGCTTATGTTAATCAGCACTTGTCAATAATGACACCCTGTTTTCCTTTCTGTCAACATGCTGTGCTGTCCAGTAAGCCTATAGATTGCACAGGGCAATCCTCTCTTCTCACTGTTCCAGCTGATGGAGGCCTATCTAGCTCTTGTCCTCAACAGTCTTCTCACTTTTCTCCTCCAGACAGGTAGAACGGTTGTCCTCTCTCTTTTCTGGGCTGCTCTTTAATCCTTTTAACACATTAATACACCTTTAACACATTAGTAGCATGTGAACTTTGTTAGACTTATACTTGCACCTGTTGCTAACCCAGACACTTTGAAAGAAAGTGACATTGAAAACCACTTCCTCTGCTTGCTTCTTTGTGGGCATTGACTGGAGGTAAGTTACCAATGGAATGAGTATGGCTAATATAAAATCAGGCCAATGAAAACCTGGGTTAAAACTGAAGTTGATTAAGATGATTAAAAAAAAAAAGAACTTAGCTAGTGAAAACTTACATTCCTCTGAAGATTGACATTTCCATGTGGCTTTTTATAGTCAGTGTATATTTTAATGACATTTTTGTCTCATGGTTTTCCTGAATTGTTTGCTTGTGCATAGGTTGCAAAAGTAAAAGCAAAACAAAGGCCTCAGAGATTAAGTGAGCCGTAAGGAGTGCAAAACTTGTGATGCAAGGAGCCCAGTACCAAAAAAGAACTTCTCTTCCTTTGTTTTCTGGTTTGGGAGTGGAGAAGACTTTATGTTGGATTGCAGTGGGGGAGCATCTTGTAGAGTAAAGATGACACAATAGATAAGGCATCTTGGCTAAGATTTAGGAGACCCAGACATAAGTCTTTGATGTACTGTAGAATTCCTCTGACTGTTGACTTTTTTCTACAGAGCTAAAAGTGAATACAGACACTTTTTATGCTATCTTAAATTTGAGATGTCTCAAGATTCCACAGACAGGCACTTTCTCTCCATTAAGTCAGTGGAGAGAAGTCACAGGAACTCAGTTAAAAAATTTAAAGTAGGTATCTGAATATGACCTCTATAATTCTTCATTAATGCTGAGGAAGCTTTGAGTAATAAATCAGGCTAAATTGCTCATTGCTTATCTCAGCATAGATGCCATACTAGGTGTGTAAGGCTGTGTTGGAACTGATAATCTTGACGTTTCCCCAGCTTCTAGGTCTGCCCTCTTTAACCTGACTATGTTGAAGCACCAAGTCAAGGTGAGATCCTGGGACATTCAAGGCTGTCCTCCTCAGTGTTTTTCATGGGAAGGAAGGGCAGGTGCACAGGTTGGGATGGAGCAGTGATGTGCTCTGGGTGGCTCTATGAATTTTGCTCTGGAGTTCACTTGTCCTGCAGTCTAGATATACAGCTAAAGTGCTGCAGTAACTTGTGTGAGGAAGGCCCTCTGTGTCCGCAACTGTTTTCCTCTATGTAAAATAAGAAACTCTATTATGGCCACCTCAAAGGAGGTTCAGAGGCTCTCAGCTAATGTTTTGACATGTGCATGAAGTAGACCTCTTTACTTCTTTTCCTGGTTTATTTGGCCTCAGTCAAGACTGGATTTTTTCTCAGGTCACACTGCTGCTTTTTCAGGGCTCTCTGCTTTCAGCGGGAAACACTGTGAAGAGCAGTGTGGTTTGCTGTTGCACAACTGCCAACTACAGGCCAAGTTCCTTATTCTTTGGCATTGGATTACATTAAGTGCAATCATAGCTGTTAAGGAATACATAGGACTGTGACACAAATATTCAGAATTTATGGAATATGAATCAGATATGCTGATCTAAATGACTGAACTGAGTTTCCCTTCCTTCTTGTGCAGTGCTGACAGGATGGGTGGCTCTAGTTTGACCTGCAATATCTCCACAATCTATGTAAGGCATGAGAATTTCAGCTGGGTTGGGTCAGTGCTGAACTTAAGGACACGGGAATTGCAAGGCATATTTCATGCCAAGACAAATGTCGTGGTGGTATAATGAATAAGGAACCCATTTTGAGTCTGATCCATGGATGCATTTGCAGGTTACTGACACTGGGTTGCAAATCCTACACAGTATTGGTATTCAGCCTTATTGACTCCTAGTGCAAGCATAACATTAATTCAGGATTTAATTTGACCTAGCCAAGCTAAAAAAAAAAATAATTAAGGAATGTGATTGTGAGCTTTATTAGTCTTCAGTCTCATTTTACTTTGGTGGCAACAGGATGAAGTGAATAGCAGCCAAAGTAGTCCCAGTGCTGGTAAGGGAGACGACATCTGGCATTACATATGGAAGCAGAACTATACAAACAGGAAGTATACAAACAGGACTGCAGTAGGCATAATTGCCATCTGCGTCCGTAAACAACAGAGATTATTGTTGCTGTTCCAGACGGATATTAGTTGGAGAGAGTAGGTATTGAGTGTTAAACAATATGGCTTATGAATAAAAAAGTAAAGGTATTTCTCTGCAATGGAAAACCAGCTGTCATTGGGCGGCCACCAACCCTGTATTAATGTTTGTGAGTGGCATAGAAAATTCCAGCTTACATTCCAGGTGATATAAGGAATGAGAATACTTTAGTATCCTTTTATACAAACAAAATAATTTATCCCCTGTTTGCCTTTTGGATGCGTGTTTGCAGTCTGATTTGGTCTTGGGCCTTTTAAATTACGATGACATTGCAATGATAATTCTGGGCTGCCCTGAGGTTGTATTAGCATTTGTACACTAATCTACAAGGAGAAACAAACTGAAAAGAATTCTGAAGATCTAACATTTTGTTACTACTAAATCCTTATATTTTATTGTGTAGAAAAGTAGTATTTATAGAATGACAACTTAGATGTGTCTATTGTGCTTGTGTTGAAAGTTCAGTAGATAGTGTGTATTTTGTGTATTTTGTTTTGGGAGAGTGGGTAATATTTTGGGTCCAGTTGCTAATCCTGTTCCTAACTTACCATGGTTATACTTGTAGCTGTATCTACTCTGAGCCACTAACCCAGTTGCGTGCATGGATCATCGGGTGGCTTTTCACAGCAAGAGCATTCTCAGAGCAGAACTCTGCCTGTTTTAACATACACACATATGCAAGTGCCATATTTCTGGCACTTGCATGTGTGTGTCTGGGAACATACATCATGGTTCTTGGGACTGAGTAACAGCCTGGGCTTCTTCTCCATTCAGTTGTGTGTACAAGGGAACTGTATTTTTGGGGAAAATTATGGAAAAGGCAAGGTTCTCCCCCCACTGTCCCTGATCAGTGTTCTCACTGCAAAATGCACAGGTTCTAGCCCAAACCGAAGCAGTGCCTGTGTTCTCTCAGGTCATCTGGCTGGGTAAGTGAACCTGGGCTAAACATACCCTAAAACCTAGATTGGTGATGCTTCTAAGTAAACAGTAGGTATTTTTAAGGTTAAAATGTCTGTAGTGCACAGATTAACTTTCACAGTGACAACATTTCCTTAAATCTAGATGTTTTTGGCTTAAAGCAGCAGTAGAAACATTATTGCCTGCTGAGATCTTCTGAAATGCCTAGGCTTCTGATTTCCAAGGTTTCAATGGACCCTAGATGCATGGAAAATACTGCAAATCCTACAAACTTGTCAATGGGAGATACAGAAGTTGTTGGAAAACCCACCAGGAGCTAGAAAATACTTTTAAAATCACATTATATTGATTCCTTTGTCTGTCAAATGGTAGCTTATACCCTAAGGACTAATAAAAATTTGAAATTCTTAAGACTAAAAAAGATCTTCCACAGTGGTATTGCTTATAAATTTTGTAGTTTATTTAGATAATGTGGCTAAAAGGTCATAGTGTTTGTCGATATTGAAAATATGTCTTACTGCAACATAGATGAAAACAATGAATAATGTAGATAGTTAGGCTGCTGTCTTTTCAGATGTGAAATTCACTGATGTTTAAAAGCTGCTGTGTGTCAGTGTGAAGTAATTATTTTCCTGTGACCAATGAATTCCCTACCAGCTAGCTCTACAAAACTGCCTTACGTTGAACACAGCGCTGGAACAGGCTGCCCAGAGAGGTTGTGGAGTCTCCTTCTCTGGAGACATTCAAAACCTGCCTGGATGCGTTCCTGTCCAGCCTGCTCTAGGTGACCCTGCTCTGGCAGGGGGGTTGCACTAGATGATCTCTGAAGGTCCGTTTCAATCCCTACCGTTCTGTGATCCTGCGAAAGAGTAAAACTGGTTTGGATATTCAGTTTATCCAGAAGGTAAAGAATAAATTAAACATGAAGAATTTATACTAAACATAGGAAACATTTTGGTTTTGAGAGTGAAGGTAACTCAGTTTGGATGTTCGATTTGGGAATGTAATGGATTCTTTTGTTGCTTGTAGTTTTTAAATCAGGATTACATGAGTATACCAAAGACATACTATGGCTCAGACAAAAAATAATGGGCTTTGTTCAGGGAGTTCTGGTTGAAATCCTATGACTTGTGTATGCAGAAAGGCAGAGTAGATAATCAGAATTTTTCCTTCTGTCCTTGAAATCAGTGAATCATTATTTATTAATGGCTGACTTGACATCACACTATTGACGTCACCATATTAAAAACATTCTACAAACTGATAATTTACTGATTTATTATTAAATATTTTATATTGACTAGTCAGCAAAACAAACAGTTTAATATTTTTGAACTGGAAGGGCTCAAATTCTTTGTGTAGCTCTCCTGCTGGTTTCCCTATAAACATGCACTTAAGGGTAGAACTGAACAAGTTAGTAGAAGGAAGTAATCAACTGGATTCCTTAGACTAATTTATTACTTAGTCAGGATAAAGTGTCTTGTTGATGCGAGTGAGTAATTTCTGCACTTCACATCCATTATAACAATACTAACTTCTATTCATTTACTGCTGCTGGTACCATCCTCATTCTTTTTTTCCACACAGAAAACCAAAAATCCTCCTGAAATGTTCAGGTCTAGTGCTCTTGTTCCATCTCTTTCAGCTTCTCAAATCCTACTTCTGTGAAAGCGCTTACTAAAAAATGGATGAGACCGCTGACTACCAGTCTAAGAGGATCCTGAACTGTTTAAACTGTTTTTCCATGCTTTCACACTTTCAGTTGGCTAATGGTTATTTAAATCTTCAATGCTTTGGGTTGGTTGATATCAGTTTGGAAAGTGCTTAGTGCATTGTGATTACTTTTGGTTTTGTAATATTTTTTGTTTGTTTTTCTTCAGCCTGTCAGGTTCACGCCCACCTACTCCTCAGAGTGACTCAGAATTAGTCAGTAAACCTGCGGACAGAAGTGGACTGAAGAATAATCCCCACATGCACTGGGCATGGGGAGAGCTACCCCAGGCTGCAAAGGTATCCAACGTAATTTGTTTCATTCCTACTAGCATCTATTGTGCTTTAATGGGACACGTGCTTATTCTATTGCAGACTGATGAAGAGGGAATGGATCCTGTTTTTACACAAAATTGCAATGTTTTATGTAAAAGAATTCCATCTTGCTCCTTAGGAGGTACAGGAAAGTTCCTTCTCCCATGGATGTTCTCAACACCAATGATACACAGTAGAAAATGAAGAAGTACCTGAGAGCTAGTCTTGTAGAAGTTAGAAGCTTAAATAACATATAAAATTAAACCCAATATCCTTTGGTAAATCACTGAAATTCATAAATGGTCTTAGGTGGGAATTAGGTGCTTGGTGTTAGCAGTGTGGTTCACAAAAATTAGTATCAGTTGCTTGAGTACATAAGCATCCAGAAACACCGGCAGTTCTGTATCTTTGCATGCCCAGACATGCTGTTCTCTTGGCTGAGCTGACTGGCTTGGTGCCTGTCTCCTGCCTGAAGCCATTTGGCCCAGTTAGATGGCAGGATCTGGAGCGTGCCAACACCATTGTCTCCCCTGCTGCACAGCAGCCACGTGCAGCTGAGTACACTGCAGGTCAGTCAGGTTCTGGCTGGCTCCTTATGAGAGCTGTGGAGTCAGAGCATTCATATATAGGGAAGGAGAGATTTAGGGCTTATGCCTGCCGCAGGGTGTGAGAAAAAAAGGTCATGTTCCAGTGGCATATTGCAGTTATGGGAGCAGGGATGGTGCAGGGTTTGGGCCCTTCTGCTGAAGGCTAGCTTCTCTGCAGACAGGACTGAAGGAGTGATGGGGTCAGGAACAGTATAAAGAAACAAAATTCCTGCTTTACAGTCCAGGGAAGTGGGTATCCTCCTCAGAAAAGACTTTTGCATTCTGGTGGTGGCACCAGAATTATAATGGCACTATTACAATTTATTTTTAATTTACTCTTGGTAGCTAGTGACCAAAGCAGGGATGGGAATCCAGAATTCTTAATTCCTTCAGAAGACCTCTGGCTTTTTCTTTAGTAGGCCAAAGATGAGCTGTCCCACCACCTCTACATTATTCTCCTGCCGATGTATTTTACAAGAAAATTGGGAGCTATTTTCTGTACATAGAAAATGGATTTAAATGCACAGGCCCAACAAGAGTTTCAAATTGGCATTTCCAGTCTCGAATTTAGGGTTTCCTGTTAGTAGATTTGGGTGTTTAATTTTTATGCCAGTCATACAGTCTGATGTGTATTGCAAGTCTTATTCCTGAAGGCTTTTCCCACTGCATGTGGGATGTCTATGTCTATGGCCAAGCTATTTGGAGTTGAACTGGCCATAACTGAACTGGGAGTTATGCATTGGATGCTGTGTGAGCTGGCACAGGCAGGACTCAGGAACAGCCACAATACCATGGATGAAATGCAAAGAGTAAATTTATTTTCGTTACCTCGCCAATCAGGGGATTCCCCAAAGCAGCACCTGGGCAGAGGCACACAAGCAGGAACACAGGTACTGAGGAGCTCAGGCCATGCTAGAGGACCTGTCCTGGTCCCTGAGAGCATCCTGATTGTGTACAAACTCCAGTCTGCGGTCCCTTCTCATGTTTGTTTGGGTTCCCTTCTGAAGAAAAGCTAGGATTTGTGCAGGAAGGGAGGAGGGCAGGGTGGGAGCTGTGATGCTCTCCCAGTCAGGTGAGTGGGAAATGAGGCCTGTAGAGCACATTGCAGAACAAATCTTTCGTGGCCCCAAGATGCAGGCGAATTTTGTGCAAGCAAGCGCACAGCAGAGAGGTCTTTTGTACACTCTAGTCTCCACTTCAGTTAGTTGTAGCTTTCTGCTGGAGTTTGTTACCTTGAGAATCTGATCTTGCTGGAGTGAACAGAACAGGTTAAACTCTGGCTGTTACATTTTTAAAAAGCTTTTCTTTATAACAGTCTGTTTATTTTTCCTTACAGGCCAGTTCTCTGCTCAAAGCGAAGGAACCCAGCGTGGTGGATGTAAATCCTTCTGAAAGCACTCACTTTCGGGTCATCCAAAGTTCTCCTGTAGAGGAGTTTAACACTGTGTGTCCCCTACCTGCCCTCGGACAAGCAGATGCAGCAACTGCTGATGAAAGCGAGCTCTTACCAGCTGAGACAAATAAGCCAGAGACAGAGTCTCCAGAAGCAGCTGTACCACTGTTAGCTGCCAATGAAGAAATAAAACAAGCTACAGCTTGCTCAGCCCAACCAGCTGGCAAGACAGATTCCCCTTCCAGAAAGAAAGGTAAAGCTGTTGATTCTGCACTTTTATATGTATGAATTTGTCTTTAAATTTTGTGGTGATAAAGCATGTCATTGTCATAGAAATTCATCTGTGTCCTGAAGGCACTTTCAGATCTGAAAAGGAATAAGCTTTGGAGAGAACCTTCAAAACCAGAGCTGTGTAGCAGGCTGTTCACAGAAGCTATGTAGTAAGATAGAAGATTCTCGTTGGTCTGGGAATTTTGGCAATTCTGTGTGTATGAGCATGACTGCAAAACTTGCTCTAAATTTATCCATATTTGACAGATTCAGAGATTTCTCTTCTTGGTACAAGCACACTGTAGATCTGCTGGTTCATGTGCTCTGACTACTTTCTGAGTAATTCACTGGTAATTGTGGAACCTCTCTGCCCTACTACAGAGTTGTAGTACATCTTTTGCACAAACAACAGATTTGCCATAAAATAAGGTGCATTTGTTTCACATGAGCAATTTCAGTTCTGTGTGGTACTCGTCCTGTCCCGAATTTGTGAAATATAATTCGGTCTGCTTTTCTACTTCTTGATTTCTGGGCTCTATATCCATGGTATTTTGTAATAAGTGTTACAATCGTCACATGAAACTTATTTGGTTACAAATGGTATGTTTTAGAGCTCTGGTTGTTCTATAATTATGTAAGCCCTATAATCAGTAAGCATACAAGTTTCTTATCCACTTACCTGTGCATTCCACTGTCTTTGGAGAAAAAAAATGAACGTTACTCTGCTTCATATTCAGTCTCTATGTAACTCTTTTTCTGATGCCTGACGTTGGAATTTGGGACAGTGAGAAGTCGTGGGTTTTAGAATGAATTCCAAATTAGGTTTTGGCCTTACAGTGGTTACTTGTCTAGATGTACCAGCAACAACAGGACAGCGATGACTCTGTGTGTTGGTACTAGTGAAAGACCTAGGAGGGATGTCTTGTTCCCCTCAATGACGCATGTGCACACACAACACATCAGTTGTATGTGCTAAACAGTTAGCTGTCTCCATAATGAGCCAGTTATAGTCTATGAGTGACTATGGTGTATAGTCTGTTGTGTTATTTCTCTTTTGCAAGGGGGGATTGAAGATTAAATGCTCTGATTGCCTTACTGTGATAATAGGCCTACGCAAATACTCTGAAAGTTTTCCTTTTGCTGTTTGTCTACAGTGACCACTGACTTCTAATTCACAGTGGCTTCACAGGAGGCTTCAGCATATCAAAGCTAATCCTCTGCTGTTCCATTTTGTGTATTCAAATTCTGAACAATGTATGTGAGCAACTTATTTTGAAAATTTTGGCAGTACCATTTTATACAAACACAGTTCACAAACTGTTATAACTTGTTTGGTTTCTCAATCTTAAAATGAATAGTTAAACAGTACTAACAGTTCTGGCTTGTTACTCAGAAAATGCTCATTAATAGGCTTATTTGTGCCATCCCTTACAGACAAACGAAGCCGGCATCTTGGTGCTGATGGTGTCTATTTAGATGACCTCACCGATATGGATCCAGAAGTTGCTGCGCTTTATTTCCCTAAGAAGTATAAGTCCTTTCCTTATATTTTTACTATTTAAAGAGCTCTTGTCACCTTCCAGATTTAGATCAAACTCTTCATTGCCAACCGGATAAGACCTCTTTTTCAGAGTCTAAGCAGAGGTGAAGGCAGAAGGAAAATAAATTTCTGTAGAGAGGAATATTAGAGCTTTTGGAAGGCTCTGCATTTGGGCCTGAGAAGTGTGCTTGAAACTGATTTTCTATTTTGGTCAATTAAGCATCATATATTGATTGTGGATTGTTATGTAATGTACACTGATGTTTGTGAGTGTTACTCATGTGCCCTGGGAGAGCAATTGGCCTTGGGATATATTTATCCCTGTGTCCTTGCTTATTACTGTGAAGAACGTATCTTACTGTTAACAGTATTAGCACAAAATTATTGCTCTAATGTTGTTCTACTGTGAGTGATCATCTATAAATATGAGTGTTAGAAAATAATTTTTGAAAGACACATGACAGATTTATTTATGTTTGAGGGTACGTGAGTCCTGTACTACTTTGTTTAAATTTTATGGCAAAACCAGGCAAATTTTCTTTCTTTTTTTTTTCTTTCCTTTTTTTTGTATGTGTGCATCAGATGTAAACAGTGCTTATTGAAGGGGGACAATTTGGGAATGAATACATGAAGACCGAATTCCTGATTTTTTTTTTTCTTTTCCAGTGGGGATAATGCCCAAAGCAAGAACACGAATGACATGGGGCCGCGGTCCGCCAGCCAGTCTCCCCAGTCTGTCGGGAGCTCAGGTGTTGACAGTGGAGTTGAAAGCACCTCGGATGGAATTCGAGATTTGCCCTCCATTGCCATTTCTCTCTGCGGAGGCCTTACTGACAACAAGGAAATAACCAAAGGTACAGAATGACCTTCTGAATTACAGGCATGTGCTGTCAGCAAAGTTTTAGCATCCTAGACCGAGGAAGGAGTGCCCTCCTGTGGCTGTACTCAAGAATGTGTTGAGAAGATAAATACTGTCCCTAAAATGTTGTTTCCTAGAATTTTTCACACTTAAGATAGTAGGCTTATATAGGGCTTATATTTTTAGCGCACTTCAATCCACTATATACTATTTTTTTTTCAAAGTATTTTATTAGTGTTTTTATTTACTGATAATACTACGTTTCATGTCACAATAGTGTTAATAGTACTTTTGCCACATGATACAGTATATTATCAGGAATGAAAAAAAGGGTCTGTAAATGGGAATACTAGGAGGAGAGGTTGGAAACTCTAACCTGAGTTCCTGCTCTACCTCCAGTTTCTTGTGTGACTCTTAGATCATTGTGCTTTAAACTTCCAGCTGCATAATGTGAAGATAAATGGATTAAAACTGGCAATTTCTTCAGTTTTGAAAATCATATGAGCCTGATGCTACACTGATTGCTGTTCAGAAGCTAGTTATTAAAACATTTCAGATATACTGTGATTTGTTGGAGTTGGATTTGTTATCTGGATCACTTGTGAATTACACAGACTTTTGTGAAAGGAGTTACAAGCAGTGGAAAGAGTGTTTATGAGTAAACGTTTTCA
The DNA here is from genome assembly GCA_947846985.1 of Fratercula arctica. NCBI lineage: Eukaryota > Metazoa > Chordata > Aves > Charadriiformes > Alcidae > Fratercula > Fratercula arctica. The sequence continues at coordinate 109,405,576 of CANTUZ010000003.1, forward strand.
TTTTGCTGGTGGCCTTACAAGTGATAATTAAGTTTCTGGCTATAGATTTACATATATATTGAGCCCATCGGTCCCTTCTCCTAAACGGTACAGAGGCTCGATGAAAGGCATGACAAAGTACTTCCTTGCCTTGCTTAGAAGCCTGATTTTCCTCCCTCACAGTTCCATCCTTGAGCTTTCACTTAGCTTGTATTTTGAACAGGAAAAACACCCAGCACTAACAAAGAAATCCTCAGCATCTCCTGAGACTGAGAGTCTCTGAACATCTTGCTTCCATATCGCTGCTAATCTCCTCACCCTAGTAATGAAGGGCTGACCCTGAATGTGAAGCCAATGTGTCTGAGAGATGCTAAGAGGTTTAAGTTGGCACACCTCTGGCATCTCCAAATGCATACTTTATCTATGTAATTTTTTCCTCCCACAGAAGAATTTTTAGAACATGCAGTAACATATCAGCAGTTTGTGGACAATCCTGCTATCATTGATGACCCTAACCTTGTGGTTAAGATTGGAAATAAGTAAGTATATTTCAGGAAAAAAATATTTTACTGTTGTAACAAAAACACTTCTGTGGCACTTCAGTGCATTGGATCAGTTTCACCATAGTTGAAAAAATAGATTTTGAATATTTATAGCTTAGATTCATCCAGAAGGAGTCAACTATATCTAGTGAATTCAGACTCTTCTAGTTACCTTTCCTCCTTTAAATTTAGAGTAAAGAGCAGTTTCAGATGACCTGTTACAGCTAACTGACACAATTTGAATTTCAAGAAGCTAGTATTAAATGCTAATAGTGTTCACACTCAATTGACAGACTAAAAATGAAATAGCATATGAACTTGCTAAGGCTTGCCCTGAGCCAGTTTGAATAATTAATATTTATAGGGATATAGCAGTCTGCTCGCAAGCACTCTGCACCCAGCAGTTTTTCTGTATATACTGAATATTTTGCTAATATGCCTCTATGGAGGCATTGCTTTTCAAGACTTGTTAAACTTCACCCACCACGTGTGAGACTTCCATTTCTGTAAGGCTAAGGCAGTATTTCATGTTTTTCTATTGCTGGCAGCTTTTTGGAGGGTGTTTTAACTGGAGACCTCCTTGCACCTGGCACACAATGTTACAGACTAAAGAAGGGATCATGGCATTGTACTGCCCTTAGAGGTTAGGTTACCTTTAGTCATAGACATCACTCATCCGAATCTGACATGCCTGGTGCATCCTTATGTGATAGTTTGTGTTGTGTATGTTACCACCTCATACGTGACCCTCTCTGAGATCTGAGGTGGGTCACTTACTGCTTCCCTGCCATAGTTCTCTGAATTTGATGGTAATGTTTACCTGCCTACTGCTATGTTGGGAAGAGAGAGGAGTACTAAGTGAGGATCTTACTGTCATGTTCTCTGGATGTCATGTGAGCTTCAGCTTCCCTAGGCACATGGATGATAATACTGTATTTGTCTACTGTCTGTAACAAGAGTTGACCCACGTTCAGCACATAGTAGCAAAAGCTTGACATCCTACAGACTATGGCCCCTAACTTTTATGTAGTTCCTTGATGGAAAAACAGTGAAAACAGCTTATAAAAAATGTAGCTCATGCTACGATAATAAGGTATAGTAAGGACATGAGGAAGGTACCACAAATACCCTTTCTGCTTAAGGACCTAGCTTTTGTTGTGTATTTTGAAAAGTATATACTGTAAGTACTCATGAACGTACTGTGGAACAAGGTGGGTTTGCTATTACTGGTACAGACCAGAGTTTGACCTGTGCAAAAGGCGCTTCATGGCTTTAACTTGCCAGATGATAAATACTAGGTGGATTGTGAATTGGAACCTTGGGATTACAAAACGCTGTAATTGTCTCTCTTGCATGCCCAGGTACTACAACTGGACAACAGCTGGTCCCCTTCTGCTGGCAATGCAGGCTTTCCAGAAACCTTTGCCAAAGGTGAGATTGAACATCAAGGTTGGTCATAGGAGGAGTTATGACATTCTGCCATTTATTAAGGCAGAGAAGAGAGTTGTTGTACAAAAGAATCTGCACATCAGTAATACCTATCCACACGTAACTGTCTAGCTTATGCTAAGGGCTAAATAAGCAGGACTAAATTTGGTCTGTGAATTGTGTTTATTTGCTAGACTAAGATCATTAAAAATACTTTGAAGGAGGAAAACTTCCTGTTTTCCTTCATTAGTACAAATTGGAAACGTAAATTATATTGACCCATGTTAGTGTTTGCTGTAGCTGAATAATTGGTGACTGCTTTCTATTTTATCTGTATATACAGCGTATATTATAAAATGAAAATAGAGGCCAGGAATTTTAACCTCAGGGAATAAGCTTTAACTACTAGATAAGGAAGGCCTGTAGCTTGCTAGTTTTCTGTTCCTCTGTTGGTTGTTCATAACCAACTTGGGTAAGTAGTGGCAGATAGCTACAACTATGTTGGAATGGTCTGTATGATTGGGAAAGTTTACTTGGCTGAACTGTACCTCTGAAATGAAAATTACTCATTTATGCTACAAGTCATCCTACTGGTTTTCTTAATGACTTGTTAATTAGAGTTTTTATTTGCTGTAATAATGGAACTGAGGAACTGAAATACTAAGATGCTTTATGAAAGAAGGCCTTATGAAGTGATTGAAAATGGAGTTTTTGCAAAAAAACCATTCATGTTCTGCAAAATACTCTTAAATGCATGTCTAACTGTAAGCATGTGAATTATCTCACTAAAAATCAATAGGATGTCTGCTTGAAGTTGTCCATATGTTTGAGAACTCCCTTAAATTGTAGCCATTGTTCTCAACAGTTGCATTTCATTCTCAGTAGCTCCATCTGCTCCTTGTTTTTCTTACTTTTGTTTAAAAAGTTCTCAACTTCTTCGCTCAAGTGTATTGCTCTGTCATTTCTTTCTTTTCTCATGTACTTTAGATAATATAGTGAAGAGAACCTATGGAAACACTGCAAAAAAGGGATGCATTGTCCCGCACATTAACTGAACTCAAGCCTTCAACCCTCTGTCTTACCTGCTAAGAGTTCTTGGAATCTTTATTTTTTTATTTTTTTTTTAAATAAAAGATTGCTAATTAATGTCACAGTTTTACTTTGATGACTTATTCTAGGGCATACCAAACACTATGGCCACCTTTACTGTAATATTTTTCCCCTTTTATCTTTTGCTTGCTCTCTAAGTGAAAGAATTCAGCTCTCCTCGTCATGATGCATAAGGCTACAGTCATTATGGGCGTTGAAAGAAACTTTTCTCTACCAAGCTGTAATATATACAACCAATGAAAAATAGCCAGGGTTTAAAAAAAAACAGTTGTAACATTGTCAGTCAAATTCATAGCATCATACTAAACTCATAAAAGCTAGTAACATCTTTGATTTTTTTTTTTTTTTTTTTTTCCCAATCTGGTGATTAAATATGAATGTTGTAGTTATTTTTAAATTAGAATAACTATCTTGCATGGGGGTTTGGTAATGTTTTGCATGAGAGCTCCTTCAGAAAGTGATATCCTTTTTTTTTTTTTTTTAAACATTATTTGCAGTAAATAACTTCAACTTAAAAACAGTAGGTTCTCCATTTTAGACATTATACTAACACCTGTTTATGCTTTTTTTTTTTCTTCTTTGATTTTATCTGTTTTTCATTTTCCTTTTAAAAAATACCATAAGTATTCATGTTTAAGTTACTTCAGAGCAGCTCTGGATACCATTAGATTTTGCTTTAATAGAATTTATGGTCCACAGACAGTATGTTTACTTTTATTCTACTTATTATAAGTTAAAATTGTGTGTTTGGCACTTTCTTTTATTTACATATATCAGGTTGTCCTTTGTTTTGGGTTTTTTTTATGTTACCATCCATTTATCACAGGCTACTGTGGAATCTATAATGAGGGACAAGATGCCCAAAAAAGGTGGAAGGTGGTGGTTCTCATGGCGAGGGAGGAACAGCACTATTAAAGAGGTAAGTTTAAGAAGCAAGCAAAGTTTCCCTCCGGTTGCAGTGGGAAGGCTAGATACCTCCACGTTCATCCCTTGGAACTTTGCTTCTGAGAGTAGCTCAATATTTAGTTTGACTGAGGATATACACATTAAGATGTTTAAATGGTGTCTAAAGTCTGATTTCTTCTGACTTCAGAGGGCTTTGGATCAGACCCTACCTGAAATATTTGCCTGCAGTTGTTTGGTTCTGCATTTATTTTCATTGCACAAACGTGAGGCAGTATTATCTAATGGATTAAATCTCTGTTTGGGAACTTAAAATCGAAGAGCTGTGCCACTAATTTAGTATTTTCTTCTAGACTTCTGCAGCTTGCTTTTGATAGTTGAAGAACAGACATATTTATGAGTACTGTGAGCTGTAAAATTCAGCAAAACCTAAGATGGAAAATTGACTATATATTAGTTCTTAAAGTCTTTTTGAATTTCGTTTCTGAGCATTAAAAGTTTGTGGTAACAGTCTTAAAGCCATGGATGAACATTAAAGAACAATGAAAAAAGCAAAACTTTATATGAAATATTGATCTCCTGTCTAGACATATTTAATCTTTAAAGTTGGATAATAAAACCTCTTCATTTTAATTTATACTATTGAAGCATTAGTACTTGAGGGGAGAAAATTACTTCTAATACATTTTTATGGTTGTGCCTCAGTCAATGAACTTTTTTAGCCTAGCATGAAATAACCATTATACTGATCTGTGGGTATGAGCTTCAGAGCGCGAGACTTTAGTTTTCACAGTTTTATTGAAGTTTTTAGAATTTCTCTCTGAGTGGAGGTATTGGTTATCTCTTGAGCTGTGGCAGCTATAAGTAAGTAGGGGGAGGTTAATGTTTGTGTGTTATGAAATCATTCACTATTTAAAAATCTTGTGGGATTAAATTGATAGTGTTTAGCACCTACTCAAGGTAAAAGCAGTCTGGAAAATTTTATTGGATTAAGAATTTTAATGATTCTATGAAAGGTAATTGTATTTTTTTTTTCCTTTTCGCCACTTAGCTAGATTTCACTTGAAAAAGCAATCTGAGATGCATGAACTGCAAAGTTATGGGATTGATCCCAGAACTTCAACAGTGCTAGATGTGAAACCTGATATTTCTGTACTTCTTCCATCTTAATTCTCGTTCTGAGTTTTATATTTGCAATTTTTAATTCTTTGTGCAGCCTATAAGAAAACTGTGAAGTTTTGTTTTGCTTTGCCTACAAACAAAGGAAACAAACATACAGTTGATTTTTACTAAGTCTGTACAAGACAGAATTCTGTTTTCAAATATTTTTCTAAAAACATTTCCTCTCTGCCCAACAGGAGATGCATGGCTTCTCATACTTGTATCTTTGCAGGAAACAAAGCCAGAGCAAGGCATGAGTGGGAGTGGACTTATAGGAGAAGACTCTTCACAGATGAGCATGGCAAACAGGTATCCCCAAAACTATCTATACCTGAAATGAGAAGGAGTTACCATTTAAAAATGAAAGCAAGCCACCTCTTATAATTTGATTAAGAAATACCATGTCAGTGAAATCTGTTTAATTTGTTATCCATTGCACCAAATAAGTGCAGATAGGAAGGCTCTACCTGTGGCAGGGTTGCAGGCCTTGCAAGCGCACTCTGACATTTCTGTGGTTTGGATGGCAGCTCTGTTACACATTCCAGCCCCTTGAAAACAAACAATAATTGGAGCAGTTCTCTGAAGCTATTTGTATTTCTCAAGAGTTTTCAAGGGAACATCATAGATGATACCATGCTGTTGTTAGATCCCAGTTGCTAAAATTTATGATTTACTTATATTTATGGCCTGACAACTTAATTTATTCTTGCATATTTTGGGAAGTTCAGGGGCCTAAGACTTTTCATAGGCTTTTTTTTCACAGGCAATAGTCATGGTTTTCCATTACTTTTTTTTTTTTTTTTTTTTTCAAGGATTGTAGAAGTCTCTTCCTTCTCGTGCTCCAAACTAATTATACTGTATGGCCAGAATCTCTCATTCAGGACGGTTCCATAAGATGAGATTTAACTTGCTTTAGAGGGATGAGTTAGCCAGGGCTGGCTCTCCTACCTTGCCCCTTTTCTGTATATACTGGTCTTACTGTAAAGACAGCCTGGCTGTGTGCTGTTTGCACTTAGAGCTGAAAAGGGCCAGATCTAAATATGCTTTATGCTCATTAAGTTAAGTTCAAGGATCATCTTTATGAAACAAAAAGGTATTAGCTGTCATTCTTTCTGGAGGTCAGCAGTTGCAGTCCAGGCGAATGTGCTGGAAGGAGGATTCCTCATTCTATAGGAGACTAGATGTTATCTCAGTTGCCTCTCTGAGTTTGTGAGAGCCACAGACTAAATCGGAAAGGCTGATTTTCCTTTTAAGGATGACAAGTGACGTTTAGGTCTGTTTTTTTACATGGTTATTTAAAGATAAGCTTTAAAGTGGGATTAAGACTTCAAGCAGACTAGATTCTGTAATTGGTGTTCTTTGTTTAAATTTTAACTGACCTTAGAAATCTGTCATTAAGAGTTTATCGCTCTCAAGCAAAATGCGACAAGTGGGATGTTGAGTAGAGCTTTTGAGAGCCAGTGTTACAAAGGATAAGACAGGTTTGTAAATGTTGCTAGGCATAACGTGCAGTACCTTGATACTGGGTCGAGACTTCCTAACATCAAACAACATCTAGGTGTGATCGAAATAACAGGCAAAATGTTGATTGTTTTAAAGGTGAGATTTGTAGGATCTGAAAGGATATTTTACCTTCAGCCTAAGGTGATAGATTTCTTTACTGTAGAAAAACTTTTCTGAAGAAAGATATCCTTAAAAATTTTCTGAAATAAATTGGTTGTAACAGGAAAAAAAAAATTATACTGATGTGTATTTAAAAAGAATTGTGTAAAGGAGCTCAGGTTTTATGACTTATCGTCGTATCCTGAATGGAGTAATCCTGCAAATCCTGGAAAAAAATAATCCAATGATCTAAAGTTGCTCATTGAAAGAGAAGGAGGAGTTATTTTCTATAACAAAATTTCCATGATGTGGATTTTTTTTTTTTACTATTAATTTTTAATTCTTTCGAGGAAGAGAGAAGGGGTGGAAGAGGAAGACAGCATAACAAATGCCTCTTTATTCTGGGAACTGAGGAATTCTGGTAGCTACAGTATGTAATGGGCATTACTTTTTTTTACCAGTTTGAGATTTTTGAATCAATATGGCTGAAAACTACCTTATAGACACGTGAATGACTAGAACAATCCAAGTATGAATAGTGGGGAACATGCGTGAATGAAAATTCGGCACTTCATTGATATATTTAAAGCCATGATGTGAATGACCTCCTGTGAGACAGTACTTAGGAGCAGAGAATCAATGACTTATTTGGTGACTCACAGTTAATGCATTTTTAATGGATACTGAAATGCATTTACTGACATGATAACATCATTTTCTCTGTGTGCAATGTTCCAGAATAAAAGATGAATCTTCTTCAAGCGATGAAGACCCTAGAGCTGCCAAACAAAACCTCGGGTCATTACAAACCAACTCAAGTCATCTCTCATTATTGTCTGGAATCAGTTACAAAAAAACACTTCGACTCACTTCTGACCAGCTCGTGAGTTAATTTCACATCCTTGTCCTGAAATGTTATTTCTATAATGCAACGTGAACAACACTTTTATTCAGGCTTGCAAAGCTTAATTAGCTCTTACATCTTGCATTTAATTCTCTCTCTTGTTATATTTAAAAAAAAAAAAAAAAAAATCTTTTCCCTTCTCTTTTCAGTATTAAGCATGAATGTTGTACCTTGTAGCAAGTGCTGGGGTTCAGAGATTGGGAGACATGGGATCCCATTTAGAAAAATAGCAAAATTAAATTCCAAAGCATGTATTTGTTACCTGAATAAGTGTACTGGAACTACGTCCTTTTTGTATTATGTATAATGTGTATATGTTAACCCACGGGCCTCTCTTTTTTTTCTTTTTTCCTCCTCTTCTTTCCTTTCCTCTCATTCATAGGCAGACAGTCACATTTTCAATAAATACGATTTTCTGTTAGTAACTTCTGAAAGAGCTGCTTGTGAATTTACTATGAGGTCAGGCTATTAATTTCTTTGGAGCCAGTTCTCTTCCTCTGTGACAGAGGTGTTTTGACTAATGTTGACAAAACTGTTAACAGTCTTGTGTTCTACACTTTCCAATTTGATCTGGAAAAATGGTCTACTTCAGGGAAATACTTTTTGTCATCTTATCTACAGCCAATTAATCTTCTGAAGGAAACCCACACAAGGTGTACAGCATTAAACAGCCCATCACTCACTGCCTGAATAGTTTGTAAGAAATGTAGAATTTTTCCCAAGAGACATATAGGATGTGTTGGTAATGTTCTATAGCAAACAGAAAGCAAGGGTTAAACAAATATATTGATACTTTTCAGATTCAGAAACCTTGCAGAAATTAGCTGAAGCTAAAGCTACTTTTAGATTGGTTTCTCGATTAAACAGTGAGTGAGACTCATCAGTTGACCATCAGTTGTTCTGCATTCTCACCTCCTTTTCACTTTTTAACTCACTGAACAATTGCACGGAAATATAAATAAGAATGAGACAATTAAAGTATTAAACTCCTGCAGGTTTTGTGAAAACAAATGATTAGGTCCACAAATAGAATGGAATTATAGAATACCAGGTTGGATGGGACTTCAAGGATCATCTGGTCCGACCGTCCTTGGCAAAAGTGCAGTCTAGACAAGATGGCCAGCTGAATCTTGAGTGTCCAATGTTGGGGGATCCACCACTTCCCTGGGGAGATTATTCCAATGGCTCATTGTTCTCATTATGAAAAATTTTCCTCTTGTGCCCAGTTGGAATATCCCCAGGAGTAACTTGTACCCATTACCCCTCATCTTTTCCATTTGACTCCTAAAAAGGGAGTCTCCATCTTCTTTGTAGCCACCCTTTAAATACTGGAATATAGTGATAATGTCTCCCCTAAGCCTTCTTTTCTCAAGGCTGAACCAACCCAGTTCGCTTAGTCTTTCCTCATATGGCAGGCTTTCCATTCCTTTGATCATCTTGGTGGCCATTCTCTGGACCCTCTCCAGCCTGTCCAAATCGTTTTTTTGCATAGTGGGGACCAAAACTGGACACAGTATTCCAGGTGTGGCCTGACAAGTGCCGAGTAGAGTGGGATAATGACATCTTTATCTCTGCTGGTGATGCCCTTGCTGATGCAACCCAGCATCCTGTTGTCCACCTTTGCCACAGCAGCACACTGTTCACTCATATTGAGCTTGTTGTCCACTGGGACCCTCAGGTCCCTTTCCACAGAGCTGCTCCCCAGCCAGGTAGAACCCAGCCTGTGCTGCGCTCCTGGATTATGTTTTCCCAGCTGTAAGACCTTACACTTATCCTTTTTGAACTTCATAAGGTTCTTGTTAGCCCACTTGTACTGCCTATCTAGGTCTTCCTGCAACGTGGCTCTCCCTTCCAAAGTGTCCATTTCCCCACTCAATTTGGTATCATCAGCAAACTTCACCAGGCTACACTTGATCCCATCATCCAGATCACTTATGAAGATATTAAACAGCATTGAGCCAAGTATTGATCCCTCGGGGACCCCACTTGTGGCAGGTTGCCAGTTTGAAAAGGAGCTAATTACCACCACCCTCTGGGTGTGGCCTGTCAGCCAGTTCCCCGCCCACCGCACAGACCACTTGTCTAGACTGTGATGCATCAGTTTCTCTAGGAGGAGGCTGTGGAGAGCTGCATCAAAAACCTTGTAGAAATTCAGGTAGACAATGTCCACCACTCACCCCTCATCAAATGAGCACGTTACTTTGTTATAGAAGGCGATCAGATTTGTCAAGCACGATTTACCCTTGGTGAATCCATGCTGGCTTTTCCCAGTCACATGTTCCATTTGACTTGTGATAGCCCCCAGGAGGATTCATTCCACAACTTTCCCAGGGACTGAAGACAGATTGATGGGCCTGTAATTTCCTGGATCCTTCTTTAAACCCTTCTTGTAGATGGGGTAGACATTAGCCTTCTTCCAGTTTTCTGGGATGCCCCCCAATCTCCATGACTTCCCAAAGATTATAGAGAGAGGCACTGCATGATGTCAGCCAGCTCTCTTAACACCCTTGGGTGGATATTTTCAGGACCCATCGATTTGTAGGGCTCAAGCTCCTGGAATAGTTCACTTACCAACTCTTCCTTCACTGATGGTGGGTCTGTGTTTGCATCAACCTGGATTGCAGTTCCCAAGGCTTAGGGCCCAACAGTGCTGGTAAAAACCAGTAGTCTCGTGCCCAGCATGTTGCTAAGTGACACAGGAGACAGTGGGGCGGAAGGGCAGGGAAGTGGTGGGAGAGCTGAGGAAACTTGGTGGAGACTGAAGGATAATAGGTCATATGGTATGAGAGGTGGGTTATTATAGGAAAGAGATGTAATACCATAGAACACAAATCCCCATGTAAACACTCTTAATTAGAATTCATGGAACTCCTCATTACCTACATTTCTCTCTACATATGTATCTATATCTCAGAATGGAAACCCCCCATAGATAGTCTCTATTCCATAATTTGTTATTGTTTATGTGAACTTTTGGAGTTTTTTTTTTTTTTAATATCCCTGACTGTGAAACAGAAATTTTTTTTGTTTGTTGTTTTTGTTGTCCTCTATAAATCAATGCCTAACATACACCACAGAGGGCAAACCTCTGCTATCATTATTTAGACAATAGCTCTGCTGAAAGCAATGACTCAGTGTGAGCAAGGCAATGATCATCTGTGGCTTTGTGTTTGCACTGTGTCCATTTCATGTGCTCAGTTTGTTGATTATCTTGCTGATAATGTCTTGTAGAAAAGCTTAAAGCTCAAGAATGGCCCCAATGATGTGACCTTTAGTGTTACAACGCAGTATCAAGGCACTTGCCGCTGTGAAGGCACCATTTACCTATGGAACTGGGATGATAAAGTCGTTATTTCTGACATTGATGGAACAATCACACGGTGAGTTCATGAACAGGGAGAGGCTTTTTCTGCAAGGACAAGTTGTCCTCGGTACTAAAGGAAAAACTAATTAACAGGAAATTTTGAGTCACAGAATCATATTCTAGTGGTTTTTTTGGGGGGGGGATTGGGAATTTTTTTTATTTGGCTTTCAAACAATTCAAGAATCATTATAAAATTAAAAATTCAGCTAAAGGCACATGCTATATTTGCCCATTATTTGTCACCTATTGGTGTTTTCTGATAGTATTTACAGTAGTATTGGAGGACTGGATTCTGCATTGGAGATATTGGAGGATTGGATTCTGCAAAATCATAACCTTTTTGCTGCATCACTCTTATGAAGTGCACTGGCTACATTAAAAAGAAAAAACACACGAATTCTGTTTTAAAAGGCATTACTGGGGCATTCCAGTGAAAGACATTATTATTTAGAAGACAAGACTCTGAAATCAACGTCAGAATTAGAATTTGATGGAAAGTTTCAGATTAGTACTTTGACTAAATCCCACAATTTTGGAGTGACCAAAACGATTCACTCACTGATTTTTATTTAACACTGGGGAAAACGATTGTGTGTGGAACAGGGAAACACACAATAAAAATACAGGTGTTTTCTTTTGACCTTTTAAAAGGAAATGCTTAGATTCGTTTCAAAATCAATTTCTTTCAAAATCAAACTTGGCTATATCTAATTAGAAAAAAGAACAAAGGAAAAATAATTTCCAAGAGCAATCTGGGGTGAATTAAAATACTTAAACTCTTTTCTTCCTTGCGATTTATCCATTGTAGGGCAATTTTTTTTGATGCCAACATAAATTAATATTTTTCCCCCTTTTGTTTTCTTAAGCTACTATAAAGTGAAGGGGATCTGCTCCTCTCTACTGTTGAGCTGACCAGAGAGTTACTGAATCACTTCACCTTATAATTATAATCACCTTATATAATAACCTTATAATTTGCAAATCCATCCTAAGCCGCTACTCAGTGTTTTCTCTCTAAGATGCAAGATATTCAGGGTGTGGATTTCTTTCTGTGTATCTGTATAATGCTTAGTCAACTGAGGTGCTCATTTGTTTGAATTTCTAGATGTTATTATAGTGTAAACAATTTTATCTTACGTAAAGTGGGAAATACATTGAAACCAGTATAACTATTTCATAATACTTTATACGTGAACAACTACTGGCTTTATGTGGAGAAGTTATTTTGAAGTAAGCTAGAATGTCACTTCTTATGCTTGCAATTTCCCATAAATCTCACTTATGGGTAGATTTGGTTTATTTAGAAAACATTTAATGTAAACCTCAAAAAGCATGCTTAGTACTGGCTGGCCTACTACACAGATCTGATTGATAGCCTACGTGCTCTAACTTCCATGTTACCTTATGGGTAACATGAAGACAAGTCCTGGGGTACAAGAGTAGTTAAAATAACATGGCAAAGGATGGGCATGTCAGTCTATCTCAAAAGAAAGGGGAATAAAATCATCCGTTCTGATCACAATCAGTACCTTACAGAAAACCTTGTTTTCCTTTGCTGCTAGCCAAATAAGTGGGGTTTGTATAGTGTCATCTATTATTGTACGTATTGGCTTTTTTTTCAGTTCAATTATATTGTTTTTCCGTTATTCAGGTCAGATACTTTAGGTCATATTTTGCCAACTCTTGGCAAAGACTGGACGCACCAAGGGATTGCAAAGCTGTACCATAAAGTGAGCCAGTAAGTATTCAGTAAATCTGTTCATGCATCTGTGGCTTGTGTTTATTCATTTGCACATAAAAATTAAAATTTCTCTAGGCTTCTTTTAACCTATAAGGGTGACAGTTTTATCCACATCTCATCACTTCAGTGCTGCTTATACACTGTTAACATCTGCTGTATGATATCCAGAGCAAAACCTGCTTTGTGATGTCAAAAAGCCTGCTACCAATGAGGAGTGATTGCTCTGCCAACCATCCCAAACACTTAGTTCCAAAAAATGTAGTAATTTGAATGAGTTGTGCAGTTGCAGCAACTGGAACTTTTTTGCAAACTGAGAGTTGCAGCAGCATTAATTAATAAGATGCTAATACCCTTTCCTTTCTCTCCTTGTTGAGGAGATTGTGAAACCCATAAAGACTTTATCCCGGGGTGGTCGTTGTAGGTGGAATTCTTCTTCCCAAACTTGACTTACCTGTAGTCATGCAGGGATGAAATCTAAAACAATGGAATGAATCCATTTGGGGGAGTTCCCTCTCTTTGCAGTGAGTAGAAAGGGAGTTTAGTGAAACAGCTTAGGCTTGAGCTGTTTAAACATCAGGCTTCTAGTCAAGCAAGGTAAATCTTACCCTTAAAGTATAGCCCGGCATTTTACTTTGAGTAGAAACGGACCTATTTGGGATACTCACTGCTAATATTGCTGTTGTTTTATTTGTTATATAAATATTGATGTGCTTCAAAGACATTGATGATGATCTTTACTACTGATGATTATACAATGTATTCTGTTATTTCTGTGTATACATATTTGTTTTGTTTTTAATTCTGTTATTAAATTGCAAAGTTAGGAAGGATCAGTCGTAAAAGACTTTTGTGTCGTTGGTTAATTTTCAGAGTAGTAAATGTTGCTTGAAGTGCAATTTAAAGGCATTGAAAGTCAATAAGACATATGCTATGAAGAGCCTGAGGAACTGGCTTTTTGCCTAGCAACACCAGTGTGAGCTGCTATGTTATAGCTCAGTAGCTGATTTGCACTTGTGCCTGTTGGTCCACAGTAATAAATACCTTCTGTGCTACTGTGGGGGTAAGGACAGGGATTCATCATCTTTATTTGTGGCTTGTACACTCTGTGTAATCCATGGAGAAAGACAGGCCTTTTCAAGAAGTAGTTGAACGTACCTGAGATCTAATGGTGTTTTGAAAAAACTATTTTTTTCCATTGGGCAACAGTAGATCAGCTGTGCTCTAGGTCAGTTAATGTCATTAACAGGAAGAGTACCCTGGTATGACCTAGAACAATATACTCCAGAAAACTTGGGATATTTCCTCTGATGAATATGAACAGGAGAAAAAAGATTGGACCAACTCATGTGAGGCAATGTGTGGGAATGCTTCCAGGTGAGCAAAGGCAGCTAGTGCAAGAGCACAGCTGTACTGGTGGTTCCCTGGATACACGGCAATGTAGTTAAGCCACTATGTACACTGAAGGCTCAAAGACAGAGACTGTGGTAAGTTTTGTGATTAGCAATTGAGAGAAAAGAGGAAGTGAGGAGAAGAATTAATTGATGTCCAAATGGAATCGGATGAAGTATCTGATATATTCTGATGTTGTGCTTTCAGATTTTAACTTTTACCAAGGGGTTACTGATTGCTGTCTGTTCAGGTTGATATTTCTACTCCATGTGGAAAATTAAAATCGCTTTTCTTTTATTACATTAAATTCAGATGTTCTTATGTATTCAAATTACCATAAATTTTTGAAGAGCCTGTAGTACACATCACAACTGTCCTCTTAGTTAATCTGATATTTTTTTTTCTGTGTATTAGGGTTATGCTAAGGTTCATTTATTGCTTTTTGTTTTACGCAGATGATGAATTATAAATTATGGATGATGGAATCTAAATTATGCCAGAGGCACTTGTTTGTGCTTTCATTCTGTATAGCCATACGTGATCACAAAAAAGACAGGACAGCCTGGGAATTCACATGCTGAGCAGTATTTAGTTCTGTGTATAACCTCTGCATTACACTTGGTGAAAATGTTAATTAATTTTTTTAATTACTGTTGTTATGTCTATGCCTGCCAGCATTGTCAATTGTTAGGGCTTTGGTGATCATAAACATAAGAGAAAAAAATAGATTTGAGTCATGTTGTTTTTCAAATTACCAAATTAATTATGTAAAGGCTAGATATTACAGCGGAACACCATATAAATGTTCAATAGTTAGATTTAATGACCATGCGTGCACTGAATACAGTATTTCTTTACTTTATGAACAAGAATTTCTTTATCGGACTTGAAGTAAATTGCTATTAGGTTGAACCAACATCACTGGACTCTGTTCTATCGTGAACAGAACGAAGGGTAACCTGTGACTTCTGGCAAAACTTTTATTTCAGTGTCAAGTCAAAGATTACTTCTCATACTGTGTTTTGAAGTTCAGATTTGCTCCGACTTCAAGGAATGTGCTACTGCTGCACATAGACTAGTCTTTTTTTGCACAGGCTGAAGAGGCAGGAGTAAACACTGTTAATACAGCAAAGGCTAATACACAATGTTCTGCTTTATGCCAAGTGTTTTCCCCCTAGAATTAACTGAAATGACATCTGCTAAGGAGTGTGGTTCCACTATGCAGGGCAGATAGAAAAGCATAAGAAGCCATAAGCCATGAGAAGACCAGAGGTAAAGGAGCCCTGTTTAGATGCAAATCACTAACTGCAGTGGAGCTAGATGGATTTTAATTATCCAAGGTTCTGGCATAAATGTTTTTATTCCTTTTAAATAAGTCTAGGTTAAAGATAAGTCTGTTCAACAGTCATGGTTTGATTCTTGTAAAAATAACCCCACAAAATTATTAATGTCAAAATACCTGCTTTATTTTTACAGTAATTTCTTCTTTTATTTCTGTTCACAGAAATGGATATAAATTTTTGTATTGCTCAGCACGCGCTATTGGAATGGCAGACATGACCAGAGGGTACTTGCACTGGGTCAATGAACGAGGAACTGTGCTGCCTCAAGGGCCACTCTTGCTGAGTCCGAGCAGCTTATTCTCAGCCCTTCACAGGTACCGCAATGTCCCTTTTATGTGAAAAGAGACTCGGAGGTTGGTGGAGGCTGAATTCTCAGGTTTTTTTATGGGAGTACTTGGAATCATTCATAATGTTTTTTCTTACGTTTTGGTGCAAAATTTAATTAGGAAGAAATTTCATTAGAGAAAGACCAAAATTCAATAGAAAGTCACATTGCTTAGTTATTTGTTAAACATGCCTCAGTATGCATCTGTGCACTGTACTGCCTGTTGACTTCATGTGTTCAACATGGTGTGTTAATATTTAGTTACGGGAAAAACGTGCAAATTTTAGTAACACTCTTATCTTGACTTGTAAGGTGTTCCAATTGGCATAAATATTTTTGTGTGGAAGAATATTACTTGGTGGGTTTTGAAGAAATTTGTGTGAAAATTAAATGAACTTTTAATACTCCCGACTGCACTGTGGTATTCTGCGTGGACAATATTGTTCTTTCTAGGTGTTGAACTGTAGTAAGTGAATAATAATAGCACAGATCTTGAATATCATACCTTCTTCCTAATTCAGTGAAGCATGTCAAGTGATTACTGAAAATATTTTAAGCTGTTAAAAGCTGCTGTGACAGGATATATTTCATCAGAATTTTTAATGGAAGGTTGTTCAGACATTCTCCTGATTGAGTGACATGCTACAGGCTGTCTTACCAGTCGTGCTCTAAATATAAGAGGCTGTGGAAGTATTACAGTGCGCTTCTCTGATTAAATAATCAATGCAGTGAAAGGGTAGTTACTGTTATCTTATGCTCCTCGTATGTAGAAATACATTTAAAGTGATACTGTTTTCGTATCTTATTTAGACTAAAGAATGGCCATCTTTCAGTGTATACTATTGTAACTGCTGTGATGTGTGGGCAAGTTCATTGTTATCTGTAGATTTAATTATTGTGGGTTTGAGGGCTCTACAATCAGGTGTATGCTGAGACTGAGGAAAGATGGTTTTATTCTTCTTTTGCACATTCTCAAACTTTGATTTATACATGGAGCTGCTGTTCCAAAGGGCTGTATTACTCCTCTGAAGCTTCTGTACTATTCACATCTTCCTTGGCATATGTGTTGGTGCTAGGATGTGGGATTCTGAGCTTCTTAAGAGCTTTTGTGTCATGCTGGCATCTTCCTATGTTATGGAAACTCCAGACTCTGCCACCTGTTCAGTCTCCTTGCCAAGAGAAGCTGTTGTGAAAGGGCTTTTGCCCAGAGATGAGATAACTCCTCTGTTCATTAATGAATTCGATATTCTGTAAGGAGTAACTGAAGAGAAATAGAAGATTGCTTTATTCCTTAACTTTTGCTAATTAGCAGTGATGGAGGACCCTGACTGTAGCAGTATCGTAACAGGCTGAGGTGCTTCTAGCACATATGGTAATTGCAATCCTTTTAAAAATAATGAAAAAAAAAAAAAAAAAGGCTATAAACAGTGAAGGCTAATATAATCTATGAATCATTCTGTAGTTCTCAGGAAGCAGTTTACTTGATGACAATTTATGTCTCATGAGGCTTTATTTAGCAGCTACTCCCTGTAATCAACCATCCTTGCTCAGCAGCCATCTTTACAACATAGGTTTCAATAGAAGTTCCCTTGTTTCAGAGGATTTATTTACTGTGCCCATTATGTAAGCTTGGGAATGCTATTTTGTCTTTGTGAGCACTGTGATTTCCAAATCAAGATTTATTGGAGAAGGTTGGAGGCTCTGTAGGAGTATCCAGCTAGGTAAAAATGTTGAACAGAGAAAATAAAATGGTTTGTGCTGTATTTCATGTCTACTTATTCAGTCTCCCTTTTTTATCATTTCAGGGAGGTGATAGAAAAGAAGCCAGAAAAATTTAAAGTTCAGTGTTTGACAGACATCAAAAATTTATTTTATCCTAACACAGAACCCTTTTATGCTGCTTTTGGAAACAGGCCTGCTGTAAGTATGAATTTTTTTCTATTGCAGAGAACACAAGGTTGCTGTTATTTCATGGTTCTGTTGCATTAGAACCTACAAGCTTTAAATGGGAATTTAAATTTCATTAGGCCCTGTACAAAGGAAAATATAAAGGTTCTTCCTCAAAGATCTCGCAATATAGGATGCAAACAGAGATGGAAAAGCTGCAAAATAACTATGTTACATCTGTGTAAGTTGGCAGTTAAGCTTGTGTGAAAACACTGGTCTCATTTTAATTCACACTGATACAGTGTCAATGATATACCTGTTGACAGACAGAAAATCTCTCAGATGAATATTGGTGGAACTTACCATTCAAACTCTAGAGTACACTCAAAAGAACTTGTATGTCCCACTGAAATCAATAAGTTCTACTTTGCATGGAAAGAGAGATGTCATTTGACATGGAGAGGGGAAGACAGATTTGTCACCCATTTGAAGGCTGTATAATTGGGCTATAGGCTTTTCTTTCTCCTGTCCTAGCCCAAAAAATACTTTTATGCATCCAGAAAAGGAAATGGTCTCAGGAGCTAGGGCAGAGGCAGGGACCCTGGCATGTGATCATCCCTTCTTTTAAACTGTTAGCATGATCTAAGAGACTGTGTTGACACAGGCAGCTCGCAGTTTCCAGGCAATTTCTGGATACGATTGCTGTGTTAGCTTGGGGCAGGGACTCTTCCCAGTGGGCATTTGATATAGCCTTATTGTGCGTATGTGTGTTTGTGAATGTGGGGGTTGTTTTTTGTTATGGGATTTTGGTTTTTATGAGAGGTGGCATATAGGGAGTTTAGTAATACTGATACAATGTTGAGAGACTTCCAAGTCTGAGAATGGGCATTCACCCTGCTTAGTTTACTAGCATAGGTATCATAATAGGTGTCTAAGGAAGGACAGAGGC
Source organism: Fratercula arctica (assembly GCA_947846985.1). Classification (NCBI taxonomy): domain Eukaryota; kingdom Metazoa; phylum Chordata; class Aves; order Charadriiformes; family Alcidae; genus Fratercula; species Fratercula arctica. The sequence goes on from CANTUZ010000003.1 coordinate 109,424,203, forward strand.
TTTGTTTCACTCCAAATCTTTGAAAGCATCCCACTTTCAGAAGGATATTTATATGTATATATATAAAAAACTTAACTACTTTAGATATTTACAGTTTCACTGGGCACCTAAGTTTAGATGCTAACTAAATTAGACGGGGCTCGTATTTATGCCCAGGAGCCCCACAGAGCATTTGGTACTTCCTCCAGCTCTGTATTGTCAGGTAATATTTTCTGTAGAAACACGTGTAACAAGAAACCTGGTAATACCAGTGTGGTGTTTATGGCTAAGGGCATAACCATATGGCTATGGCTGGCGTGCAGCTTGGGTGTATCAACCCTGTTTTGGAAGCTAAACTGGCTTAATTGTATGCCTGTGTCCTGGCCACGTAATTTGATCTTGAGAGAATGGTCCTTGACCCTTCATATTTCTTAGTATGATTAGCCAGAGAACGTTCCAGTTGGTTACCTCTTTGTGTAGTTGGTGGAGAGAAATGGGACGTGTCTGGAGAGAAAGTAAGTAATTCAGGTTCTAGGTGACCATCTTTCTCCACTGACTCCATAAAAGGGTGGTGCAAGGACCATGGATTCCAGCCCCTAGCTGCTCAGAGATGAGGTATGTTCACTAGCAGAAACACTGATAGCTTGACAAAATTATTATAAATGTGTACCCTGGCCATTGCCAGTGTGAATATGAACATTCAGAGACTGGGCAGTTTATATGCCTGAATGTTGGACGGAGGTGCCTGGCAAGATATTTTGGCACTGAAACCAGGGATGTAGCTGCATTTGAGAGGATTCAGCATGCCTTTCTGGTGGGACTTTGTTTCTACACTTGTCTCATGTTTTTGTTAGGGTTGCTAACGTTTATGAACAGCAACTTTTCAGCTTCAACTTTTAGCAAATTACATTTTTAGAAGTATTATGTCAGAGAGGACAGAGGTCCTCACTGTCCGATTGCTAGAGTAAGTTGTTATATCATACACAGCTTAGCTTCCATTATCAAGGTCCCTTTAGACACATGGATCTGAAATAACTTTTTAAACACTTTTTTGGTTTGGTATTATGGATGATGCCTACCTCTGGTTCCACTTTTTTGAACCTCAGGGAAATAGAATAAAGTCATTATTTTCATGCATACTTCAATAAAACTTCAAATAAAGCTGTAAGTTACTGTTTCTAAAGGAATTATTGGTAACTCACTCCTCCGCTGTTGGAGTGCAGTCTTCAGGTGTGAGATGTGCTACTGGCTTTGTGAAGATCAGGATCATCGCTTTCTCAAATTTCTCTGCTGCTTGTCTTTTTTTTTTATTTTTTTATTTTTTTATTTTTTTTTCACAGAACAATCTCAGTGAAATTTCAGTACTTGTGGGTGTTACAGGTGTAGATAGTGCATGGACTGCCAGGATGCTGAATTCTTGAAGTGACTGCTGTTCACAGTTGTTCAGTTACTTAATGTTTTTTTGGAACAGTCTTTACAACATAGAGATAAAAATAATCTTTATATCTTCATTAACATTCCAGTCTTTCACGACCTCAGCTTTTAAAACCATGATTTATAATAGTAAAATGGAAGCTTGTTTTTGCTCTGATCTTCAGGGAGTTATTTTCGTCTTTGCTTTTGTCAAGCTTTTCTTCAGAACAGATCAAAACTTATGCACTGCTTTGCTTAAGAATTGTATTCCTTAGAGGATGTTCTTAACTCTTAGTTCTAATTGTACTTCCCAGAGTTGCATCTGCATTGTCTGCTGGGGCTCACTGCTGCTATTTTGGCATATATTCCTTGCTTTCCCTTTTTTCCCCCTTGCTCTGACATGGAGTCAATATATGGCTATGGCACGAACCTGAACTGGGGAGCTAAGAGATGTTTCTGGGGTTTTAATGTAGACACAGTTGTCATGACTTCCTTCTGTGACCTTATCCTTGGAAACTAATCACTGTTTTATGTGTCAGTTACGTTTTAACCTCTGTACACTGTTGCAAAATACTTCGTACAATGCACTCAGGAAATGAAATATTCTCTGAAAGAAAAATGACAGTGCAAATGCCGTTACACCAAATATCATTAGTTTTTTATTGAATGTTATTTTTATGTCAAGGGAAGTTACTGAAAAAAATGAACATGATTTTGATCAATAGTTTACACTGAAGTGGCAAACTCCTTACCTAGCTGCAAATTGTCTGTTTCATGAACATTTTGTTAGACTGACCTTGTTTGTAACATAATGGAGAATTTCAAATACACAATAACTAGATAAATTTAGTACCAATACTGTGCGAGTATGTTCTTCTGTGTAATATAGTCCAGCAAGAATAAACATTATTGTACAAGGGCAGAATCATGATTTTTCTTTTTTTTTTTTTTTTTGTCTTTTTCCTCTTCCATTTAGGATGTTTATTCATATAAACAGGTGGGGGTTTCTTTAAACAGAATATTTACAGTTAACCCCAAAGGAGAACTTATACAAGAGCATGCAAAGACAAACATCTCATCGTAAGTAATCTCTTATCTCTAACACCTTCTAGACTAAATTAATTTGCTGTTATAATTTATGACTCAAGTTGCCCAAAGATGCATTTGATCTTACTAATGAAAGACTCCTTAGAATATTTCAAACAAAACATAAAAAATTTAGAATAAAATACAGACTTTGCACCAGTAAAACTGACAAAAAGAAATAATTTAGTATTTAGTGGAATATATTCCATCTACTTTAATCATGTAAAGGAATTATCAGTGTACAATTTGGCCTGCATAATAATGAGACTAGCTAGCTTCCTGAAGCCATCTGCCTTTTCTTGGCCTTTTCAAAATTTCCTTTTCCTGGAGCTTTTATCTAGAAGAGCCAGAAAACAAAATCTGAAGATAGGGCTGAGGGCCTCCAGCAAGATGCTTAGGCACTGTAGTACCTCACACTGAATGGAAATGGCATTTAGTCATGTTAAGAGTGTCCTTCATTGAAGGGGAGCCATATACGTATAAAATAGGAATAATCAACTGAGCAGGGAGCTGCTTGAGCTAAGCTGGACAGAAATGGAGAAGCAAAATATGGGGCTTGAATGTTTTAGCAGGTGATGTGGGCGGAAAATGGCATCTATTTCTTACTATCGTTTCTTAAAATGAATGGATTTCTTATCTGAACTGTGAATCTTCTCTGGAAGCTAGGCACCAAAATCAAGTTTAGTTTTACTCATTTGAGGAGGGTGACTTGTCAGTGTAAGAGTACCCATGCCTGAGTGGTTGGGGACTTAGAAAAATTCAAAGTAAGAAGATCTGCAATGGTTCACCATTCTTTTTATTTATTTTCCAGCTATGTCAGACTATGTGAAGTGGTAGATCACATTTTCCCTTTGCTGAAAAGAAGCCATTCTTCAGATTTCCCTTGTTCTGATACCTACAGTCAGTTCACCTACTGGAGAGAACCTCTGCCACCTTTTGAAACTCAGGACGTACATCCAGCCTCATCTTAGCTGCATCTCCAAACTGTTGGTCTCAGCTCAAAGAATGAGTTAGCTTGTATTGAAAGGATACCACTTGGCTTCTGCTGTTGACAGTTCAGCTGGAATCTGTGATGTTGTGAGCATTGTATTCTTTTGCTGTGAGCAAATTTAAAAATGCTTTTTCATACTTAGTCACGTTTCCAGATGACAAGAAGGAGTCTTACTGGGAATAGGAGTTGTGTTTCTAGCTCTTCACCCAGCTCCTCAAATTGTGCCATACACTTTCATCATCTAAGGTCAAATAAAAATGAAGTGATGTTGGAGTTGCAGTTTAACATGCCATAAGGTCATAAAGTGGTTCTGTATCTTTTCTGTCTCACTGAAGTAATTTTTCATCTCATCAGAACCCCCTGCAAGTAAGGGAGCTGAAGGTGCTCACCATTCCTGACATCGTCTGGTGATGCTGACAGGGATTGCAACCCATATGTCAAAATTCCTTTCTCTGAAGGGGTCAATGATTCTTCCTTTTTCCCCTTGCTTGACCAACAACTGTTTGTTTAAGAGTTAATTACTGCTCTAGATCCTCAGCTGTTGTAAATCAGTGAGGCTATCAAAGCCAATTGAGCTGTGTTGATTTATTCCAGCCTGTTGTTTTGACAAGGTAACGCTTTTCTGGGGAAGTAACTGATGTGTAATCTAAACAGAAAGCAAATGAAATAAGATGGCTAGATTCTGGCAGTCTTTCTCAATTTGAGAAGTAACATGCTTCAAGAATTGTTATTTGCATTAAGGTAAGTGTGCAAGTGGAAGATACAGGCTACTGTGCGTAGTGCCCATCTTACTGAAGTCAGTGATTTTGAGTAAAACATCTTGCCCACAGAATCTGTTGAGTTTCAAGACCATTACTGAGCCAAGAACACTGAGGATTTTGTCAAAATGGAATAGTTTTATTTGAAACGTTATTTTGTCTAAAATGTGAACTTTGATGCTGGTGAATGATGCATCTCAGGTTTTTACTGCATGTTTTTTTTATTTTGTTTTTGTATCATAAAGAATGGATACTTTTAGTGCAATTTACTCTCCTCCAAGATAATGAAATCTCCTCTTTCATCTTTTTTTCTTCCGTATTTGTCCAGACACAAGCTGTAGATACTGGTTTTGCTACCTGCTTTTGACAGCCTTAAGACTTAACTGTGCGTGCTAAAAGCAATACTGCAGATCAGTTAATAATGTTTTCCAAATGGTCTGCCTTTACACAATGCGGTACTTTTACTTAAAATGTAGACATCAAGTGACTACATGACAAATGATTCTCAAATGTGCTTGTAGCTAGGAAAGAAACTTTTTCCTTTTAAAATATATTTAAAAGTCTAATTGTTCTCTGAAATGGCATCATGGGATTCCATGTATATTGTATTTCAATATAGCTAAAACAGTGGTTCACAGGCTGTGGTCTCTGCCAGCTTGTGATCTGTAAGGCTATGGTACATGTTTTGCAGCTGCTTTGTAGTGTTTTCAGTTAAGAGTTTAATAATAGGAAGGAGAATGGTCCAGGAGAAATTTTAAGGTGAGACTGTAGTAAGTTAACACCCAAAAGTTTGGGAACAGCTGCTCTGTGTCACATTTGTTCTGTTTCAACAAATTCTGGTTTTGCATGTCGAGAGTGACAGCAATGTAGGTAGGATGGAAATTCTATAGTAGGGTTTTTTTAACTTTTAGTGCTGCAGACTTTATCTGGGATATCAGGGGGCCAATTTATGATTTCTCTGTGCCTTCAATAGTAATGAATATAAGTGCAATCCTTGATACAGCTGCAGTGTGCAGTGGTGAGCCCTCCCTGTCTTCCTTTTCACATGAACGTTGCTGCTTCGGGCAAGGTGCGTGCCCAGTTTGGAGATATGAGGATTAGACAAATGCAAAGAGGAGGAAATGTGTGTTTAACAACCCAGACTGATTATGCTCTCTTGCAAGTTTAAAGAAAATGCAACTATCTTTAAGTAAAAAGATGGAAGCAATGTGTTATGGGTTTTCTGAAAGACAATCAATGGGGATTGCAGGTTGCCAACCTGAGATGGTTGCATCTCTAAATACTGCCGCACTTTCCTTTAAGTATCTATTAATACTTGTCATTAATGATTGAATGAATGGATGAATATACCAACTGCGTCCTATTTTAATTTAGTTTTCGTAAAGGCTTATTTCAATCTGTTTATTATGCAAAATAAAACCAAACCAATCCTTCAGTAAGATGCTGTCAGTTTTGTGGTTTTTATCCTTAACAGTAGTTAAGATCTGTTTTCCTAAGATACCACACAGATTAGCTTCCACCAGAAAAGATGGGCCCTGAGAGTTCTCCACAAGTAAAGCCTGCGTTGTATTTAGTTATAACTTAATAAATAGTTAATCCAGGGTTGTTTGTTGCCATTAGTATTTCAAACCAAATGATAGCGTGAATGAGTGGTCATTTTACTTCTGTGAGATTTGTAGGCGTAGTGCAGCACTGGTACAGGTGACCCTGAGGCACTGCGGCGTCTCCGTCCTGGAGTTTTTAAAGACTTGGATAAACAGAGTTATGGCTGAATTGATCTAGTGTCGGCAATCATCTGCTCCGAGCATGAAGTTGGACTGGATGACCTCCAGGGGTCCCTTCTGACCAACATTTCTGTGATTCTGTTGAAATTAAATGCCTGACTTCTGACATACTGTATACCCCTTTGTACCTGAAAGTTGAAATATAGATGAACGGTGAAACAAAATTTGTGTTTCTATAACTAATGTTTATCAAACTTGCTCACAGAAAAGACACAAAAATCAAAGTTTTGACCTGCTGGAAACATCACCGTACTTTTTCAGAGACTGTAAGACATTTTGATTTGGTATGTGAGCAATTTTATGCCTAATATTTAAACTGCTTTATTAATTAATGTAGAAGAAAAAGGGATGGTTTAACAAATTCCTACTCTTTCTGTGAAAGAAAAAAAATTTCAACCTTGCTTGCAGTATAATGCTGGTTTATGTTATAGAAAGAATATTTGGCTAACATAAATATGCAGACACATTAAATCACAGTATATTCTATTTATACAATGCACATAAACTAGAACATGCAGCAGTGAGGAATGACTAATGTTTATTTTCTTGAAGCTGATGACCATAGTGCTCCAGCTGTGGCGCGTGAGGGAAAGAATACCATGCTTGTTGCATGAGTTACACGGAAGATAAAATGTTACTGCTGTAATTTGGGGAGGGAGGAGAAAGAGAGTATTGGATATTTTTTTTTATTTGTAGATATGGATTATTATTTCAAAGCCTATTTATATACAGTATTTACTCTGTATATGTATGTGCTACTGCAATGATGAAAATAATTTTAACACCTCATTTTGATCTGCTGGATGCAACAAGGGTAGAAATATATATTATAATAAAGGCAAATATAAGTTGTTGGTTTTTTTTTTCCTGACTTTTCTATTTTCTGCATACTTTGATAGTGGCAGAGTGCTTTTTCGGAAATGTTGAAACTGAAAGTGTTTTGTAGCTCCAGTCTCAATTGCCGGTCTCTTATCAGGGCTATCCGCTGGAACTTCCAGCACTTGCAAAATTTTTTGCTGTTCAGCTACAGCGTTTGATCCACAGCCTTTTCAAATGGAAAGAGTTTATTGAGGGAGATGGGGCCAGGATCTGGGCTCTGGCTGTTTTGGGGTGTGGGAACAGCACCTCGGATCCAAGAGCAACCAGGCGGGAACTGGAGTAAATTGAACCAGTCGGGAATCTTACCCCACCCCAGAATTTTTTTGAATCTTCCTTTCCTCTAATTCTTGACGTGACCTAAGGAAAAGCCAGCCGTCTGTTTTGAATGGGAGTGCTGTCATTCACGGCAGTGAGACTAGATAGCCTTTTCTTTTTTTTTTTTTTTTTCCTTTTTCCTCCTCTTTGACATTGGCCATTCTGCTTCGTGAGAAGAAAAATACCCTTTCCTCCTGTCTGTGAGAACACAGCGCTGCCTTCTGCTCCCTCTGCCGCATTTGCTGAGCAAACTGACTGCAGCCGTAGTGATACTGCCAGCCTTGTGTTAGTTGGTATGAAAACAAAGATGTTTGGGGTTGATAAGGCTCTGCAGCAGCTCAAGTTCTGCGTTAAAAATACAAGAGCAGCCGTATTTGGGCAGCCTGCAGTCACTGCTGCTTCAGTCTTCTCTATTTTCTGTGTGTCTCTGGCTTGTATAAACATTTACACTGGAACTCTGGAGACAGGCTTTGAAATGAAGGTGCCCTTTTAATTAAAAAGTCAGAGAAATGGTGCTTTTGCATCAGCAAACCAAACTTTATAAGGGCATATTCATTGCTCCTGGAATATCCCATTAACACTAGAAGTAGAAAAGTCTGAGGCAACAAGCCTTCTGAGGAGCAAGACCATAAAGCTGGGGGGAGGGTTGATGCTATGGGGAAGGTAGGGAATATTCCCAGAATACTACATTAATTTTTTCCTTATAAATAAATAGTCTTAATTCAGTATGGATTGCAGATGCCATCAAGTACCTCAGGATAGCTCATTGCAAGAAGCAGAAGACTGTTTGTGCTAAGAGCTAGTACCTAAAAATATAACCAATAAAACTTTCAGCTCATCTGTGAACGCATAAAAAGGTGAAGCCTGGTGCTTGTTCTTGGTGTGGGCTTTTTTTGGGTTGGGTTATGTTTTGGGTTTTTTTTCCTTTTCATAAAATTTTAGCAAAGTATGGTGGTGAAGGGAGTATAGTCACGGTGCCACAACCTCAGGTCGTCCGAGCTCTTCTGCTTGTGGTAAAATCCAGCCCCTGCGTTTATTCTGTAACACGTTGGAGATAGGCAGAGAAAGGGCTAGTTGTAAATGAGAGATGAGAGACTGGCACTAAAGAAAACCCAGCAGTGCTGCAGAGGAGCTCCAGCTGCTGGATGCTTTGGGGAAGGGAACCTCATCAAGAGCTTTCCAGCCATGGGGATGGGAGGGAGAATAATAAAGGCGAAATGAGTTTTCTTCTAGGAGGAACTAGAGAAAGGGAACAAAAAAAGAGCGAGTGGCCAAAAAGTAGCTTCTTGTTTCCATCCCTGTGCTGAACCTGGGTGGTAGCAGGTCAGGCGCTGAGCTCTGCCTTTTGCCTCCCAAGCAGCCTTGCCTGAAATCCCGCGTGGCTGCACCGCACAGAGGAGGTGAGAAGGCCGTTTTGGCTTCATTTGCCAAGGTGGAGAGGAAAACATTGACCGAAAGGAAATCTATGCTTAAGGGTCCAAGGGGTGCTGCTAACAGCAAAACAAAGTTGCAATTCCAGCTAAATTTTAAGCTTAGGTAAGGGCTAGGGCTTCTTTATTTTTTCGTGAACCTGGGAAACAAAGCTCTCACCTGCGGTGTGTACACCTCTCCGGTACCACGCGTCCATCCTTTTAATAAGGCTTGCGTCAGAAAATAGACACAGACATAACTTAGCCTATTTAAGCGTGTGCTTAAGTCAGCCCTCCCTGCACTGAAATTTATGCATATTCTTAAGCACTTTGCTGGATTAAGCCAACGAATGCCAAGAAAACCGTGTACTGGGGAGATCCAGTTTCCAAGCTGAAGAATTGATCTGGCTTTTCTAATGGCTACTCTTGGACGGGTTTTTAGCCTCCAGCACTTTCAGGTGTTCTGCCTGCTGCCAGCAATCTATTTATTGATACAGGAAATCCATTTTGCCTTGCCTTGCTTTTAATGAGTTTTGCAAGCAAGTGGCCCCTTCCTGTGACTCATTCTGTGTTTTCTGAGCGGGAGATTGTGGTTTTAAGTTTCACATTGGAAAGTAACCGCTGTGTCTGCTTTCCTTGTCTGCTGGAATCTCAACAAGAGGAATACATTTTGGAACAAAGAAGTGGAAATGGAGTAGAACAGTTCACGTTTCTTTGCAAAATTGTATAAACATCCTCCTTTTTCAGGACAGTTAAAAGGACTAGTGCGAAGTGAAAATAGGTCATGTTTTGAAATAACAGCTTTATCTTAGAACATTGCTGTTAACACGGGCAAAAAAAGACGTTTTCCCTGATACCTCAATATGCGTTGGCCCTTTGATTCATAGCCAATAAAGATCCAAAAACTAACCAGTGGAGGCCTTTCTCTGATCTAACTGACACAGGAGTAGCTCCAGTAACATCTGGATGGCTGCTCAGATACACACAGCTACGACTGCAATCTGAAGTGGGAATGGCAAGTGCTACAGATTTCCATCCAATTCCCGATCCCTCTCATCCTTTTAGGATACTGAAGGCAAAGAGGTAGGAGATGTGGACCTACTTGTTTCTGACTATTGCCAAAAACACTGTGGCGGAAGGAGAGAATCCTCTGCAAGCTTGGACCGTTAGCACTGAAAACTTAGATTTACGTTAAAAGCTGCCATAAATACATCAAACCCAATGACCGGGACAGTTTCCATTCCCCATTGCTAGATACAGCTATTTATATTTCAGGCTCGGTGGCTATGTCTGTGCAGATAAATTGCTGCCCAGTAAAGGGCAGGGCCAGTTCTTTGGGCCCCTCACCAACTGGCACGCTTTGGCCAGTGTCCAGCTGCCTGCCTGCCCGGTCAGGGCAGTCCCTGTCCTCTGCTGTCCCTCAGACCGTACCTGGGCATTGCTTGGAGGAGCACTGGCTGGCCAAAGTCATGCTGGGGACCACACCAGCAGCATGCAGGATGGGCAATTGCGTGCCAGAGACAGGGTTTTCATCCCACTGGTTTGCTGACGTGTCCATGCTGTACCTGGGAAGAGCCAGGTCTGGGTCTCAGGTCCAGGCTGTAGCTCCTTTCCCCACCTGCATCCCATCTGGCTGGATAGTGAGATATTTGGACCTCCCCTTCCAGAGGCTTTGGGATGAGCTGGGCTCTTCCTATGGGCTTGAGGAGGTGCTTCAGTTCTTCCGTAGTTCAGTCCGATCTCAAGAGGAGGCACCATCTGGTCCTGAACTGCTTCCACCTCTGTCTAGCGCAAGCCTGTGCAATATTAAGGCTGAGATTGTCCCTGCAGTTCTGCAAAAAGGCCAGAAAAATCTAAAAGCTCTGCTAGCACAGGCTTCTTAGAGACAAAGTGTGGATGGGGATGTACAGAAAATCATACCTGAAAGCAAATAAACAAGTTGGGAAAGCAGGAATTCAACAGATCATGTTGAAAATGTGACCTTTCAGTTACCCATCTCAACTGTCAAGTTCAAGCTGTCAGAGACAACAATTGGAAGGAAAAGTTGTGAGGCTCAGAAGCTCAAGCAGCTTTATTGAGAAAGTGCTGAGAGGAAAGGAAAAGGGAGCCCCAATATTACCATGCTCACTTTCCTGTAGGGATCCAGATGTCATGTAAAAATGCAACGCCCTGTATTGTGGACTTCATTTCTGATCCATGCTCTGTGTGAATGGAAATAACAGGAGAAATGTTGTTATTTCTCAAAGTATAATGGAGTTTGGTGGTTTTTTGGGGTGGATTGTTAGTTTGTTTTGTGTCAGTAACAGGCTGTATTGAGATGTGGTGACTTAGGGAGCAGTTCAGCCTTTCACACCACGTTGCTTTGTAATGCAGTCCCTGCACAGCCTGAGAGCCCGCACGAGTATTACACCTCCCTGCAAGGCCCGTTTCTTCTCTCGCTCTAGACTGCTCCGCTGCATGTATCATTGCCATGGAATCACTTCCATTTGCTTGTGACCCAGTAAATTCTTGTCAACCAAGGCTGTGGTTTCATGGGCGGCTGATCTGATCTACCAGTTTGTTACTGCATGAAGGAAAAAGTCCCTCTCCCTGTCTCCTCCTTTGCTCCTCATGATTCTCCACCCCTTGCTGTACTCCCAAGATAGTTTTGTGCCACATTACTGTATTAAATGGGCTCAGAGGGAAGCGGGACCTTATGCTTTTGTCTATATGTCCCATGAAACTGCAACCTAAATTTTACCATGTCCATCTCCATTCTACACATGACCTCTTTATTCTTACAGTAATCATCAAATAATTGCGAGCGTACCTTATAAAGTGAGTGTCTATCAGTGAACTTGAGAGCATGGACATAACCACATCCAGACGAGACCATGAGCAGTGACATACCACAAGTAAAGAAATTGCAGGATCAAAACCATCTGCCCAAGGTGGAAGGACTGACTGGGGAGCAAAAACCTGGTCCCAAGTCAGGAACAGGAGACAGCCCGTGCCCTGACACAGACATCTTGGGTTGGCTGGGGTGAATCTTTCAATGTGCTTTGTGCCTCAGTTCTCCATGCACAAGATGGTGGTGATGGTAGTTCCTCTGTCCCAGGCATGCTCTGAGGACAAGGCATTAATACTTTTGAGAAACGAATATGAAACTGAGGGGTTATGCAAGAAAGATATTTGAAGCACCACCAGCGACTCAGCTTCTGAACACCTGACAGTCAAGTTTTGTCCTTGCTGGCCCATGAGAGAAGGCAGAATATAGTCTCCATTTAACATCAGGAAACAAAAAGTCTTGGCAGCCTTAGTAACTTCAGCTTCAATTTTCTAAGTCCATTGCCAGGGTCCCAGGTACTGTGTCAGCCTTTGGTCTGTTCAGAACAAGGATTGAGAGGAAGCGGGGAGTGCAGGGCAGACCCTAATTTGTCAAGTAAAAAGCTTCTGGCCTTCAAACTCACAAAGTGTCACTGCTTTGCTAATGGCTTCTGGTACTGTGGTGGCCTCTAGGATGTCTCGTCATGATCCCTGCAGTAAGAGACCCAGAGAGAACCACCTACCAGAAGAACACAACAAAATGATATTGCAAGTATAAGGCGATTTGGATTTGCCAGAAATGGGCAGAGAGTTAGGATGGTGTGTAGAAACACCAAATTGGCATTAGTCATCATAACAGAGAGTAGTATATACCAGGGCATCCTGGCTTTTGTGAGCTAAGTCCAAACAGCTAGGAGATCTGCCCCTGGGGTCACCACATAATGTCTGCTTGCTGGTTATGTCCCAGCTAATTTTGCTAAGTGAGTCTAAATCCTTCAACTGCACATCCAATTTGTAATTTAAGCCTGCATAATTTTATCTCTGCTTGCTTATACCCACTGTCTCCTGGTTTACACAGGCCATTGCTGGTTTCTGTAAGAATTGCTGCATTGATTGATATGCGAAACAGGAAGGTAGGATGTTTTAATGTGGAACGGTATTTAGAGAGATGCAGCATCTGTGTCTAAAGCGAGAGATAGTTACAGGGTTAGACAAGTAGGCCATCAATTACAGGAGACTGAGGTTAGGACCATCTGGCTGTTTGAAACAACACCAGGTGTTAGCAGAAGCAAATTTCCTGTGTTGCAACATAGGAGGAGAGCGGCAGGCAAGAAACAGCCCTCCGGAGCGAATCTCAGCCATGAAGGAGGCCGCTTCTCATTTCCTTTTTTAGTGCTGTCTTGTGGGGGGAAAAAAAAAATCCCTCGGAGAACCTGACACACCTGTGTCTTCTGCTCCGTGCCTCCCGGCGCCACTTGGGGGGGAAATCCCAGCTGGGGATGGGGACCCGCGCCTGCGAGGGGGGCTGAGCAGGACCGGTACCATGCAGCCAGCTCAGCCAGCTCTTGGGTTTCGGTCCCACCAACAGCCTGATCCTTGCTGATGGACCTGAGCACCAGCTGAGGTTCGTATACCAGCATCCGCAGTCCTCTCGAGGCCCTCCTGGCTGCCCGACCCACGGTACAAGGTGTCTCCAGCCACATGCAGCCCTGCCTCAGTTTCCCTCCCCACCAGCCAAAGGAGAAGCAGCCAAGGGTGGGCTGGCTGCTGGTGGAGGGGGTCAAGAGGCGCAGAGAGATGCCCATCACCCACAATCCTCTCAGCAGAGGAGTCTGCACTTACAGCCATTTTCAACCACTCAGGGCTACTGGGCCATATTTTTTAGTAGTCACTGGCTTGGTGCATGCAAAAAATATTGCTGCGTTACCCATATGTGTATTGTTAAATCTGAACAAGCCTCTCACGCAGTTATAGTGCTTCAAATTTCCTCATGTATGCTTGACAATACTTTACTATTATCATTTACATTAAAAAGGGGAATAAACCATAATGCTGAAATCCACCCAACCTAAAAGCTCCACCGATATGAATAAGTCAGGCAACAATCAAATCTCCCACTAAAGTTGTTCTTACTGTGCTAAACTGTAAGTGTAGCTAAAACTTGACAGGGGCTCCTGCAAGAGGCGATTTCCAAGGCGGTTGTTCCCAGCAAACACCCCAGCTCAGCAGTGTCCTTTTGCTACAAGCAGGCAAGAGGTTAAAAATTAGGTAAATGTAATCTCAGTAACTGACAGCAGAACCTTAGATCAGTTTTTCCTCGTTTCTATTTCTATCAGTGAGAAACAGCCCGCATGGGATTATTTTAAACTTTAATTATTATGCTTTAATTATCTGGTGACAGAGGGGGAAAAAGCCTTTGGTTTGGTTATAAATGCCGAACTTACGTGAATTCCTCAATAAAACACTTCATTTAGGGAACACAGCAAAGGTTGCTAAGTGACGGAGATGCAGTTATGTATCATAGCACTTCCAAACCCCCATCGCCAAGAAGAAAATGGAATAGCTGAGGGCAGTGGTGTACAGGCAGGGTGGGGAGGCTGAAGGGCTCCGGCTCATAAGCAAGCCTGTGCCCATGTATTTTTATCTACCTATTAAATGCAGGCTGGTTTTCAGAAGCTCTGAGCACTTATGACACCCACTGAGTAATGTCAGCGGTGAGGTGTCCAGGTCACTGCTATCCAGGTGCTCCCGTGAAAGGGGATAATATGGTGTTAGCTTCTGCTGGATTTTAAAACATCGGCTATTATGCAAATCGGAAGGGCTCCCACCGTTTATTAAAATGCAGCAAGATGAGCGTTGACCCAGGGATAACATTCCCAAAAGGTACTGGTGACAAACATGGAGGTAGAGTTTGGGCTCGTCTGAATTTCTAAACATTGCCTTGAAAGAGAGAGCGTCCGGTGGGGAATACCGCAGATAATGGCAAAAAACATTCTTGAAAATAATGCTGTGATTCCAGTTCTTAATTACAAAAATGGGAAATTCCAGATATGTGGTCTAATTAGGTACCTACCAATTTACCTGTGAAACTGATTGATATGTATAAGTGATAACCGCACGCATGGCCTTCCATAGCAGTAGGCAAACGCTTATTAAGTTCAAGAGGTGTAAACATAAGTCAAATAAAACCATTGCCTATTTTCTGGAGCAGGATAATAATTTTTATGTTCCTTTTTTTGCAAAACATTTTGTCCTATGTGAATACTTCATATTTTGTGCTTAGGGATGAAAAAGTAGTATTTATTTTAATGATGGGCTGGCTATACAAGTGTATTGTAGTCCTTAACTCTTTAAAATGCTTTTAAAAGTTCTTATGTGACAATTTGTCAGGTGTGGGCTTGTGTTTTTTTTTAATCTGGAAACATTTTACATTAAAAGAAAGCCTTATTTGCAAAGCAAATGAAGCTCCGGCTTCTAAAACTAGCTAAAAATGAGACAGAGGGTTGGTCTGACTGTTAAATGAATATATGAAACTAATACATAAGAACCGAATTCTAAGATTGGGCTAGAAAGAAAATATCCAGAAAACTGTATTGACTGCGTCTATCCAGGACATTTGCTTTGGTGCTTTGGATGGATTATTTTCTATTATGTATTTCTTTCTTCTTTTGCATCCACCTCTCCCTCCTCCTTTCCTGGAGACTTGTGTTTCCATTTCAGGTTGTGCTCTCTTCCTAGGTGTTCTATTCTTACCTTCCTTAAGAGGGGTCAGTTTTGCGTTTCTGTGTCAGACGGACTGTGAGATGGGGGTGCCTTGGGCCTGATCCTGCCCATACGCTCATCTGCTTCTCTGTTGTCAGGAGGCTCGGCTGTAGGAACCGCTGAGCAGGAACAAGGTGATAGCTGCTGTGGCACCAAGGCTGTCTGCAAAGTCTCTATTTATTATCTTCTTGAAAACTGCCGGAGCCTCCCCACCTGAATCAACCTTCAGCCTGCCCGGCCCAGCAGCCAGTTCTAGCTATGAGGAACGATGCAATGGGTTTGTGCAGAAAAGCTGTACAGCATCACTTACAAAAATGCTGTAAGTGACCTTTATAAGGCCCTCACAGAGGAGCCAGATGACGGGCTCCATTGATGGGGCCAGGCTCTTTTCAGTGGCGCCCAGCGACAGGACAAGAGGTAACGGGCACAAACTTCAACATAAGAAGTTCCATCTCAACGCTAGAAGGAACTTCTTTACTCTGGGGGTGGCAGAGCACTGGAACAGGCTGCCCAGAGAAGTGGTGGAGTCTCCGTCTCTGGAGATGTTCAAAACCCGCCTGGACGCGTTCCTGTGCAACCTGCTCTAAGGTGACCCTTCTCTGGCAGGGGAGTTGGACTAGATGATCTCCAGAGGTCCCTTCCAACCCCTATCATTCTGTGATTCTGTGATTTGCAGCTCTCGCCTGGCTTTGCAAATGCTTGCAACCGTGTGTAAGAACATGCAGGAGCTTGGTCCCAGCCAGCAAGAATGTTGTGGTGAGAGAAGCAGAGCTCAGCGCAGCTTAGGCTCAGCTTGGGGCTTATCTAAGCCACAGGGTGATGGGTCTGGATGAGACATGGCCCTGCTCGAGCAACCACCGCTTTGGCTTCTCTGTGTCGCAGCCCGGCGCTGGTGCTTGCTGACCATGCCAGGTTGGAACTTTTCGATTTGAACAAGCCAGACCCATCTGCCAAATGGCTCCTCTGCTTGATCAGGTCCACGCAGGTGTGTGGTAGCTGGACTGGCAGGGGGTTGCTCCATGGTGAAACAATCCTGGCCAGCAGGAATGTGATGCTGGCACAGCCTGAATGAGTCTGCTCCTGCAGCCAAACTACTGGTACCTCAGTAAGTACCCCAGGCTACTTAAATACCCCAGGCTGAAAGTGGTGCTGAGGATGATTTTGGCCCCTTGACTGTTGAGTCAGTTCCTGTGGTTTATGGGCCAGGGGATTGTTTCAGGTACAGCCTTGGGTAAATGCCGAAACAGCCGCTCTGGGAGACACCGTGCAACCACAGCGCAACCTCCCGCCTTTTTGCTCTGGAGGACGGGACGGAAACCCTGATGTTGGGATCTGCGACACAACCTCCTTCCCTTTGGTTTGGTAGGAGGAACCAAAAGCAAGCAGAGAAAGAAATAATAACACAACTGTCTTCAATCTGACTGAGAAATGCATTCTTAAGAATAACATGTGAGAAAGGCACCAGAATTTTTGCCTGCTTAAAATTTCCCATTGTCTTCTAAGGAGCAAATACTTTGGTGTATATTTTGTTTAGCTGGATTCTTTTGCTATGATGGTCTGTCTACACTGACTAAATTCTTGTGCTAATGGCTCCACGATGCTGCATTTAAAGATTATAATACATTTATAGCCCACTGATAAAAAAAAAAACCGCTGTATAAAAGCCAGGTATTAGCTATTATTAAATAAAAATAATTTACGGCTTACCGCAGTCACAATGAATGAGACTGACTCACTCATGGGCTTTTGGACATTTTTTTCTAGTTTTTGTTTTACGAGACTGTACATGAAGGATGTTAGCTCAGTTGGAGATTTTCTCTTTTACTCTATGCCAGGGTTTTCAGAAGTGACTAATGACTTTGGGTGCCTAACTGGAAACATTGTAATAACGCCTGAATTTCAGAATGGCTGAGCACCCATCATCTGAAATTTAAGTCCTTTTATGGTCGTTTAAATTCAGCTCTCAGGACTGAGATCCTCTAATTCATCAGGAACTCTTGAAAAGCTTGGAAGTTATGGAAATATATTAAAAAATTTAAGATGCAATTTCCTCCTTAAAAGCCTCCCCATACCCAATTTTCCATGTCCCAACATATGTGGAGTTAGAAAAAAGAAACTGGCAATTATTGAATGCAATATGTTTTGATTTTATGATAAAGAAAACATTGCGTTCATTTTCTTGCTGCGGTGTGGTAGCGCTGCTTTTCCAATAAATCGTAATATCCATAACCTTGTTGTTAAAGAGCGTTGTGTCAGTTTTCTAGATCTTCAGCAAAAATCAATGAAGCGGTTGTGGGAATTCAGCCTTTGTTGTGCAAAGGTGGACGCAGCTCTGTTGTCTTTATATAGGGAGGAGTGATTCACGGGATGTAGCAAGCCCAAAAGGCTTGGGATAGGTGGGGATGAAAGTCCCCACGCAGGCTGAAAACACTCCTTATTTCATAGACTTTCTGGTGCCATGCTGCCACAACCCACAGTTACGTAGTGAACAGATATTACCTTTCACTAACATCGCCTTTGAGATACTGAGTCAGATCTTTCTTTGATATCCACTGGTGCAAACCACCAGTTAAATTATGCCTTTTGACACCAGGTGGGCTTAGTATTTCATTGCTTTCTGGGAGATGAAGCCTTCCCTTAGATAACCGGAGAGCTCTGGCTGATTATCTCATAAAAATCAGCTGTTGCATCGGGCGCAGAATAGGAGGAAGTTAGTCTCTTAAATGAATTGTAACTGGAAGCTTTTACTCTGTCTAGCCAGGCTGTTACCCACAGCTTAGATTAGATCTGATCTTTTTATGCTTCCCTACAGGTTTGCTTTGATTGTCTCCCCATTTTCCAATAAACACTGTAAGAGACCACTGGGCAATTACTGAGGAAGTCCCTGGGAACTGTTCCCAGTAAGTCTGATTTGCGGCATGCCGGGTATAAGGCACTTGCCCAGGATCACATGCTCCCAGTTACATGGGGCACACGGATGGCTGTTCCCAGAAGTGGATGCCAAGAAGGAAGCTAGAACGGGGCATGGGAACAGCCTTGTGACCGCAGCCAACGGCAGCGGTGGGAGACCGAGGGCTGCAGCTGGGCTGTGAGAAATGAAGCAGCGTGTTTGGTTTTGAAGTGGGAAACCCAGATGCTTGTCTAAAGGACACTGGACACCACTCAGCACCCGGTTTTCTAGCCACAACACTACACAGAGGTGCTGTGAATCCTTTATCTCTGCCTGATTCATCGTTTCATCACCTGGATGGCCCTGAAAATTTAGCTCCAGGCAAGGACAGAAGAGCAAGTTTATCTTGGCATCTTCTACTCTCTTTTTATTAAAGGGTTGTAGCACCTATTATTTCCTCCAACTGTTTCCCCACGTCCTGCTTCTCTGAGCCTGGACCATAATCCTACAGTCATTCCTGTACTGGTTCCTTACCTTCGCAGTCTCTGTCTTCATATCACCCGACCATGTCCTCTCCCTGGCTTTGGCCAGATGACCCACTGTCTCTGTGGAGGACACAGGGGAACCAGCAGCCCCTTGGACTTTTTATTGGAACTGTTTATTTTACTTCTTCTTCAGATGAGCCTATTCCAGTCTGCAGTATTGAAATCCAGAAAGACACATGGGAATCCCCCAGTGTGCAACCCTAGCCATGGCCAGGACCTCCAGGACCTCACTACCCACATCCATCCATCCTGTTGGACAGTCTCCACTCCTCTCCTGCTGGCTGTGAGGCTGCTGAGCCACAGCTCTACTCCGGCACAAAGCCTGGCCAAGTCTGGCTGCACCATTCATACCTGCACCATGACAGCCTCTTTTCTGCTGTCCTGCATCCTCTGAATTGCCAGCCTGACAGCCAAAGTCCTCAGCAAGACAGACGCCATGGTGCCGAGGGCAGCCTAATGCCACATGCCCCCGCATTACTCCTCCTTCTCCTTTCTCATGATGTGATGGGCTGGATGGGTTTCAGGAAAGGCAACAGAAGAGGAGCGTGGGGAAACCTTCTCACTGCCTGGCCACCCTTCAGCTGATGATCAGCAGCTTGTGCTCCTAGATGTACCCAGCTGTCTAGACACTTCTGCTCATGGCATTGTCCTGCAGCTAAAAATATGTGACTTCTGTTTTAATAAGAGCAGAGTAGCAAGACACATATGTCAGACATCAAAGGGCTTAGGACTTAAGAGTTTTGCAGGTATAAAATGGAGCAGAAAATTTTTTTAATTTTTTTTTTTTTTTAATGAGTCTAAGAATTTGGACAAGAGCCATTGCACAGGGAGGAATAAAATCCACTCTACTTGTACTCAGGCAAATGCACATTACACTGAGTTAGTGTCCGGACTGGGTAGAAAAGGGAGGACAATGGACTCTACAAAGAGGGTCTGAGAGATGACATTGGAGGGGTAACCAAACCAGCAATCTGCTGCCTGGCTTGTCACCAGGGAATAAAGTTTATTCCACTTACAAGGAAATGAGCAGGGCCCTGGAGGTGTTTCTGAAGAATGAGACGCTGTCATCTGCACTAAGCATGGCTCAATATGACCTCTGAACCTCCAAGGCCACATCTTCTGCTCGTAAGGAAGCAGAGCCTGCCCTGGCAGTGCGGTGTCTGTAAACACCATGCTGCGACAGCCCCACTGCCAGCCCCCAGGGCAGCAAAGTCCCCAGCAGAGGCGCGGCGGAAGGGAAAACGCCTGCCACCACAACTGTGTCCCCTCCTGTACCGCTTTTGCTGGCAGAGTGATTTTGATAACATTTCTGAATTTTCCTGTTTCTAGCAGACACAGCTCTGGGAGCTGAACTTCTTGGTGTAGATTGAGATTACTGAAGACGTTTTCATATTTACTTGACTACAGATTTTACACAAATGTCTGTATCTCTCAATGCTGCGTACAGCACTGCTTGTGTCTTTATGGCGCAGGGCCATGCTGGGACAACCCTAAGGGTTTTTTTTCAATAATATTCAGGGAGACTTCAGGCTCCTTGCCTGTCCCTTCCCTGTGCCTTCAGCAGTCTTGTCCATCCACGAGAAAAGCCGGTGAAGTGGCTACTTGCCAAGCTGGCGACTTGGCTGGGTCCTCCTCCTCCTCCTCTCGCTGCCGTCGCCCCACTGTCCTGCGGGAATTCGCAGCTCTGGGTTTCCCCCTTTCCCAACAGGGGACCATGAGCAGGGAGCAGGACGTGTCTGTGGGCTTGTGGGGACTGGGGTTTTTCTCAGGTGATGGTGCAGCGGTGGGGACGCAGCACTGCACAGCTCTGGAGGCAGAAATAAAGTATGGCATAGCCAAAACAGCCTAAAGGACACATCAATGGGAAATGGTGTCCTAATGACTCTAATTTCTCCTATAATTTTCAGTGTAAGTTGCCAGATATGCCTGTATCCAGTATATAAGCCTCATTTCTTTTTTCCTTTCATAAAATGCACCTACAACTACAGTGTATTTTACTCTGAAATTTTCTAGGAAGAAGCAATTGATATCAATCCAGGTGGCTTAAGGAGATACCACTTCACTGCTGCCAGCACTACAAGTACCGTAGCAGCAGCAAAGGCAGCAAACCTGGAGATGGTGGATCAAATCGACCCTCCTTTGGGACAACAAATGCTCAGATGTATCTTTGTCCCTGAAAAATAGGGGAAAGCGTGGTGCAGGTAAGAAGTGTACTTTGTTCTCTTTGTAATACACTCTTTTTTCCTTCTCTGGCTGTGCCTGTGCTGTGCCCATGAGCAGCAGGACGGTATCTGCCGGCCACCCCCAGCAGATAGGGCATTTTCGAGAGGACTCCCTCAGCTCCATCCCATCCCATCCCATCCCATCCCATCCCATCCCATCATCCCCCCGCTTCCAACACCCCTCTGGGGCACTCAGGCGCCTGTGCCTAATTGAGGCAGTGGCTGGTTTTAATATGAGGTCTGAAAATTGTAATGTTTTGGATTGGGTTTATTTTTTTTTTTTTTTTTTTTTTTTTTTAGATCCTAAATTGCTTTCAAAGGGATGGTGCATCCCTCGGCCCCCCGGCCCAGGCGGCGGTGCTCAGAGCGGCGGGGACATCCTGCGCAGCCTCCAGGAGATGGTGCCCTGCTGTTAGGAAACAATGCTGCGAGCAGCAGTCATTCCCCTTCACTGGCACAATGTCACACAAAACGCTTTGTGTCTGTCAGCACATTCCTGGAAGGTCACAGTGAATGATGAATGCTCCTGTGTAGGAGCTGAGGAGGGGTTTTTTTTTTTTTTCTGTTTTTTTTTTTTTTTTTTTTTTTTTTTCCATGAATTGCATCACTTGGCGGACTCTTGGCTTCATTCATTTGACTCCTGTGGTTACAAACCTTTCCCAATTGTTGTGAGCCTGCTTCCTCCACAACCCCTCTGTGGCCAAAGCAGGATATTCATGACTGACTGGCCTGGGGAAGCTGGATAACTTCCAGCTACTTTCCACAGCAGAGCTGCTCACTTCCCTCCCCCCGAGGTCTGAAATATCCTGTGGTTCTGGTTAGCTTTCTCTCCGGATGCACATCAGCTAAAGCATACGCATCATCATGTGATACCCGAGGTTGTTTCAGCCCAGCTAATTGTGGCAGAGGCTTTATTTAGATGCCATGTATAAAAAGATGAGTAAAGCACTCCAATATGAACTCAGAAGGATATTTGACTTGATCCTGAATGAAAAGCTGATTTTCACTGGCATGTAGCACTGGAGTTCTCCATTGAGCTTTGCACATATGTCTAAGATGTTTAAATAATTCCAATAAACTATGATGTCATCTTTGCAGCTCCGTTGCCATTTCCTATGATTTGGTTCACGATTTCTTTCCCCTCTGAGTTACTAATTGCTCATGAAGCTTGTGCAATTGAATGGGGCTCTTCTATTTTTTCACACTCCCTCCCCCCGCCCCCCATTCAGAAAGCACAGACCCACTAGTTTTAATTGGGGAAAAACACCTACAGCCAAATTCAGCATTACTTCTCAGTGGGAATTTACCAGCACCTGAGTAGTGGGAGTCACTTGGCACAATCCAGCCAGCCACACTGAAGGGTGTTTTGTTGGCATGGGGAGCGTCTGGATGGGGAGGAGGGTTCGGGAAAACCCATGCCAGAGTGAAATCCAAAGAGCATTTGCAAACAGCGTTCATGGGCCTGCCCATGGGCTCATATGGGAACACATCCTTCCAAAGGATGGAGATACGTTCAATGGCCAGGAGAGGTTAACAGTCTGCAGTACGCCTGCTTTTGTTTGCATAAATGCAGCAGGGCAGGGCCTCTGAGGAGGGACTGCTGGGATCCCGAGTGTACATCTGTTGAGGTCTCATTCTTCGTCCCTGAAGCCATCTGGCAACGTCTGTCCTGTTAAAAGTCTCTTTGCTTTCAGAACAGGGTGGCTGCAACTAACTTGGCTAATGAATAGTCCTTGGTCTAGCCCAGTCCCTGCACCGTGCGACCTCCCAAGCTGTGCCGAGGAACTGATTGAAGGATGCTGGATGGCCCAGATCAGGAATGGTCTGTCCATGACTGCTGTCACCATTTTCCGGTTCAGATGATGGGGATCTGTACTTGTGTCCTGGCTCTGCTTAACTTGCTGCTATGGATGTGGCTGGCCAGACTTCTGTGGACTGTACAGGGTTCAACCATAGGACTGGGAATCTTCATTCTGGATAGAACAAAAACATCCTTGGGCAGGAGAAACTGGAAAGGGGGGAGAGGGGGAAGATGGAAAGTAAATCTGTGTGAAAAAGAGAGAAGTGTCTGGACTTCAGTAAGAGACTAAATAAAGCCAGAGAGAAATAAATTCAGAGGCCAAATGAGTCCTTAGGAGTCAAAGTTTGTGAACTAGAGTAGGATATATTTTTCCAGAAATCTGCAAGAAAGCACGTTGCTGCCAGTTCATTGGCACATAGGGAGAAACTACTGAAACTTCAAGGGTTTTTTTCAGCAGCAACAAATAAGGACATTTTGCCGAAGCTTTGGTGAAGACAAGCAAATTGCAAACTGCTATCCAATAATTGCTACATGTTCCAAAATGTGGGATGAAGGGAAAAGATCTGTGAAACTTGAGGACATTTCGCGCTTTATACATTTCCAGAGAATTCATCAGATCATTCAAGTTGTTGAAGAAATGTCAGGAAGTGGAAAACCAGAGGTTTTGCACAACTTATGAGTAATTTTTTTATGAAGTACTCAAGTCAGAGAAAGTAATTAAAACTTGTTTGTGTTTATTTTTATTTCATTAAGTCCCTTGGTGTTATTATTTCCCAGGTCTGCATTTAGAGGCTCTGGTTTCTTTGTCATTTCCCTTTGTACGGACCACGAGCTGTTACATACACAGGCACACAAATAGCACCAAAACTCTTCTTTGAGCAAAGGTCATCTCAGATCAAGTGAGTTCTTTGTCAACATCACTAACAACTTGATAACAATATGTGGAAACAGGTTTGCCAAGAGACCTAACAGGATTGAAGCCACCTTTTCCTTTCCACTTCAGCATTTCTTGGTATCACTCAAGGGAGTTGCTAGGAGGACCCTTATCCTGTGTATTGCTGTATCCCTCCATGCTGGGTTGTCCTGTGTGCCACTTGTGAAAAACCCAAGGAAGTACTGATGTCTACAGGGTTTTGGATGAAGAGCTGGAGGCACTGTATGGTGTGAAGCTAGGTCTGCAGTGCCTTGCAGAGGTGTGACAGAGATAGAATGATAGAATCATAGAATCATCATGGTTGGAAAGGACCTTTGAGATCATCAAGTCCAACCATACACACACACAAAAAAACCCCCTACAATCTCTGCCACTAGAGCATGCCCTGAAGTGCCAAATCTAGACGTTTCTTAAATACCTCTAGGGATGGTGACTCAACCACCTCCCTGGGCAGGCTGTTCCAGTGCCTGACCACTCTTTCAGTAATGTAATTCGTCCTAATATCTAATCTAAACCTCCCCTGCCACAACTTCAGACCATTTCCTCTGGTCCTGTCATTATTCACCTGGGAGAAGAGGCCAACACCCACCTCTCTACAGCCTCCTTTCAGGTAGTTGTAGAGGGCAATGGGGTCTCCCCTCAGCCTCCTCTTCTCCAAACTAAACATGCCCAGTTCCCTCAGCCTCTCCTCATATGGCTTGGTCTCCAGACCCCTCACCAGCTTGGTAGCTCTCCTCTGGACACGCTCCAGCACTTCAATGTCCCTCTTGTACAGAGGGGCCCAGAACTGAACACAGGACTCGAGGTGAGGCCTCCCCAGTGCTGAGCACAGAGGCACGATCACTTCCCTACTCCTGCTGGCCACGCTATTCCTGATACAAGCCAGAATGCTGTTGGCCACCTTGGCCACCTGGGCACACTGCTGGCTCATGTTAAGCTGGCCGTCCACCAGCACCCCCAGGTTCTTTTCTGCTGGGCAGCTTTCTACCCACTCTTCCCCAAGCCTGTAGCGTTGCTTGGGGTTGCTGTGACTGAAATGCAGGACCTGGCACTTGGCCTTATTAAACCTCATACAGTTGGCCTTGTCCATTGATCCAGCGTGTCCAGGTCCCTCTGTAGAGCCTTCCTACCCTCAAGCAGATCAACATTCCCACCTAGTTTGGTGTCGCCTGTGAACTTACTGAGGGTGCACTCAATCCCCTCATCTAGATCATTGCTAGAGATATTAAACAAAACTGGCCCCAAAACTGAGCCCTGAGGGACACCGCTGGTGACCAGCTGCCAAGAGGATTTCACCCCATTAATCACAACTCTCTGGGCATGGCCATCCAGCCAGTTTTTAACCCAGCGAAGAATACACTTGTCTATGCCATGATTTGCCAGCTTCTCCAGGAGAATGCTGTGGGGGATGGTATTGAAGGCCTTACCAAAGTCCAGACAGACAATGTCCACAGCCTTCCCCGCATCCAGAAGGTGGGTCACATGGTCACAGAAAGAGCTCAGGTTGGTTAAGCAGGACCTCCCTTTCCTAAACCCATGCTGGCTGGCCCTGATCCCTTGGCTGCCCTGCACTTGCTGTGAGAGCTCACTCAAGATGATCCTCTCCATGATCTTTCCTGGTACCGAGGTCAGGCTGACAGGCCTGTAGTTCCCCAGATCCTCCTTCCAACCCTTCTTGTAGATGGGCGTCACATTAGCCACCCTCCAGTCATCTGGTACCTCCCCTGTTGACCAAGATAAATGATGGAGAGAGGCTTGGTGAACTCTCCCACCAGTGCCCTGAGTACTCTTGGGTGAATCCCATCTGGCCCCATAGACTTATGTGTATCTAGATCAGATCATCTAGATCATCAGATCTGCAGAAGCAGATCATTGACTACTTCCTCCTGGATTATGGGTGGGTTGTTCTGCTCTCCATCCTTATCTTCCAGCTCATGAATTTGAACACCCTGGGGATAGCTGGTCTGACTATTGAAGACGGAGGCAAAGAAGGCATTAAGTACCTCAGCCTTCTCCTTGTTCTTGGTTGCAACTTTCCCCCCCGCATCCAGTGAGGGATGGAGATTCTCCCTGGCTCTCTTTTTGTTGATGTATTTATAAAAACTTTTTTTCTTGTCCTTAATGTTAGTGGTCAAGTTGAGCTCCAGCTGGGCTTTTACCTTCCTAATTTTCTCTCTGTGTAACCTAACGAGATCTCTGTACTCCTCCTGAGTTGCCTGTCCCTTCTTCCAAAGGTGGTAAACCCTCCTTTTATTCCTAAGTCCCATCAGAAGTTCCTTATTCATCCAGACTGGCCATTTTCCCTGCCCTTTAGGCTTGCGACACTTGGGGACGGCCTGCTCCTGGGCCTGTAAGATTTCCTTCTTGAAAAGCGTCCAACCTTCCTGGACCCCTTTGCCCTTCAGGAGTATCTCCCAAGGGACTCTCTCAATCAGTGTTCTGAACAAGCCAAAGTCCGCCCTCCGGAAGTCCAAGGTGGAGGTTTTGCTAACCCCCCTCCTTACATCACTACAAATTGAAAACTTGACCATTTCATGATCCCTAAACCCAAGACGACTTCTGACCACCAGATCTCCCACTAGTCCTTCTCTGTTTGTGAACGGTAGGTCTAGCGAGGCACTTCCCCTGGTAGGCTTATCTGCGAGTTGTGTCAGGAAGTTATCTTCCATGCACTCGAGGAACCTCCTAGCCTGCCTGCTCTCTGCTGTATTATATTTCCAGCAGATACCCGGCAGGTTGAAGTCCCCAACCAGAACAAGGGCTGGTGATTGCGAGACTTCAGCCAGCCGCTTATAGAATACTTCATCTGTCTCCTCATCCTGGTTGGGTGGTCTATAGCATACTCCCAGCACAAGATCTCCCTTATTTGCCTTCCCCTTCATCCTTACCCATAAACACTCGAATTTATCGTTCCTGGAATCTAGCTCTATACAATCAAAACATTCCCTAATGTACAGAGGCACGCCCCTGCCTCTCCTTCCTTGCCTGTCCCTCCTGAAGAGCTCATAGCCATTCATTGCAGCGTTCCAGTCATGACAGTCATCCCACCACGTTTCCATGATGGCGACTACATCATAGTTGTCCTGCTGCACAATGGCTTCCAGCTCATCCTGTTTGTTGCCCATGCTATGTGCATTCATGTAGATGCACTTGAGCTGGGCTACCAATTTCACCCCCATCCTTGGCCCTTGCAGATCCACGCAGATGTGCCATAACCAGCTAGAACAGCACATCTGTAGCCATGCAGGCTTCACCAGAGGCTGCACATGCTCCTACAGGAGGCTGGGTTTGCAGTTGGTGGCTATAAGTCCACTGTGTCTGCTTTTCACAGGTTGCCTATGACTCTCTCTGTTGTGTCTACCTGAGGACAGGAGATCCTCAGATCTCCCTGACACGTAGACACCATACTCCCGGCACATCTGAGGAGAAGATGCCACGTATACAAAGACCAGTAAGAAGAGCAATGATGCTGTCTGCACCTGTCTCCAAGGGCTTCCACAGAGATATTTGTATAATTACCCAGTGATAAGGACTAGAACTCATCTGACTTCACAGGAGAAAAACAGCCCCCCAAACGTCCCTTTTATGTCTGTCCAAGAGCAAACCTCAGTGTGCCCTGATGCAGGCAGAAGAGCCTGTAACAGAGAAGATAAGGAAAAGCAGCCTCCTATCATTCCCCGTGCAACACAGCTTGAGTAGTCACGAGTCAGAGTTTGCTCTCAACCCTGACTGACACATCAAAGGAACTTGAGAAAAGTTAAGTAAGGGCTCTAAAGGTCTTCTCAAGGTATTCTGACATTCCTACCACAGCATTTGAACCTGAAGAACAGCAAAACTCTTACCCAGTATCAGTAGAGTGATACCAATACGCACACAGCATTGGGAGGGAGGGAAGGAAGGGATTTAGCACATGCGCACACATATAAGAGGAAAAAGAATTAGAACTTCTGGAGTTCTTTAAAGATGATTTGCTGTGCATCACCCTGAGGTTTGACCCATGCAAATAAAAGCTTCCCATGTATTTTGTCCTCTGCAAATGGCACTGGTGCTGAGAGCTTAGAGTTATCAGAGAGTGAGACCTCAGCTCCCGTAGACAGTGCAGCTGGAGTTTCCCTGGCTGTCATGATCCACAGTGGCAGCAGAGCTACCTTGGAAAGACAGCATGGCTTTCTCTGCCATGGCCCATAACTGGTGCTGGCAGAGGAAGGACCATGGCTGTGTCTTCGGTTTCTCTCCTTGCTTGTTCTGTGGGGAGGGAGATGGGAGAGGATGAACCTTCTCCAAATGTGAGATGGCTTGCACCTGGGTGGTGCAGGACTCCCGTGTTCTGGCTCCTTCATGTGTGTGCTACAGACAAAGCCCGTACTTGGTTTCAATTTTGTTCTTCTGAGGCCTCTGCGAGGGAAAGGCCAGAATACTCTGGGATGCATGTGAAAGCTATCAAACACGATTCTCAATTACCAGTACCGTAAATCTAGGCAAATTCAGCATTGAAGTCAACAGGGGTCTTTTTAATGGCTTCAGCTGGGCTTGGATTCTTACTCTAATTGCATGCCTGTGCAGGGTTTGAAGATTGGGATTCATCCACCTAAATGTAGGCATTCGAAGAAGGCGTCTAAGGTAGATCAGTACAAAGAGACAGATGCAGTCAGACAGCAGGTCAGCCTATCTGACTTAGCCCATCCCATGCTGTTAACTGTTAAGAGTCATTAGAGAGATTAATCTTCTAATTTGGTGCCCTGTATAGTGCCCAGACTTAGTGGGAAGAACATGTTGAAGCACCTAAATACCCAACTGAAACAGTGGGAGAATTATTGCATAATTTTTCTGTGCAACACTTATTCAGATTAGGGTGGAAATGTGCACATGTTGCTGGGTCTGACTGAGGGGTGAAGAAAGAAGATCATAAATTAGAAAAATTAAAATGAAAATAAACTTTTATTTTTATGCTTTATCCTAATGTAGCTAGAATGTTAAGAATTTATCACCTGAGATAAAAGACTTAATCGTTACTAAACCCTTTGGCAATTGTTTTAATAACATTAATCAAGATGAGCTCATTTAGTGCTAATGGGGGTGTTTTAAGTACTTTTATAGGATTTTCACTGAAATTCAGAATTAAATAATTGGGCCATTATTCTAAAGTGTTTTCGTCATCCCTCAGGGAAGTCCCAGTTTCTTGGTTTTCATCTGCTTGATTTTATTTCTTCTCAAGCATTAATTCTGATTGCCCTTGACAATTTTGGAGGAGCCCTCCCAGTTATTAATTTGACCCTCTTCTGGGCAGTCTGAGGTTGGTTGCCCCTGATAATCTATTTTGCCAATGCAGTCATGGACAGGAAGGATTTAAAATACCACTAAATGAGTGTGGTGATGGATGATAAGACAGGAAGGATTGCCAGCAGCTAAAGGCTCCAGTAAGTTGAGTTTTTCCCAACATCCAGACTAGATGAGCAGTTGGTTAATTAATTGCCCAATTCTGCATATAATGTTACCTTAAGCTTGCTTGGTCCTTATTAGGGACTGTAGTCTTGCAATCTGGAATGCATCACCCGTTGTTGAATGTATGGAAGGAAGGCAAGGCGTTATGGACTTAGGTCAGTTGCCTGAATTTATGTTCTTAGTACCAGTTGATATGCCAAAATGTGTCTGAAACATCCCCATAATGATGGCAGGTCTAATGCAGGACATATGGTTGACCTTTGCCTTTCTTGAAAAGTGGTTAGATGCCATGAGTGGTGCCCTGGGTATCTGAAATGACACTAAGTGTTTTGGGCAGCTATATTAAGCCCTATGGTTGGGAATCCATTTGAGATTGAGAGTCCACATGCCCATGTATACCCACCTACATGTAAATTAGGTATCTAGACTCCTGTTATAGTCAGTGGAGATCTAGTTAATGCAGTCACTGAAACCCAGCCAGTGATTTGGCTGCTTAGCCACTATCTGTCTACAATCGGACAAGCTGAATCACCCTCCAGACTCTGGTGACTGTATTGAGTAGTTCTCTGCTAATACAGAGAGAACTTGAATGCTGCAGGCTCAATTCAGCTGACTAAACTTTGATGTTTAGTGCCGTGGTAGATGCTCTAGAGTCTCCTGGCTGGCCTCCATCTCTGTCTTCAGAAGAAGCAGGTCATCTCTGCCAGCCCAATGTGGATGTCTCAAACATCCTACGACACCTAAAAAATTTGCAAGAAGGGTGCATGTGGGCACCAGAGCACTCCCTCTTGTCACAGGTAATAGGATGCAATGCGTGAAGTCACTTCAATACAAACGCTAAAATTCTCTGAATCATTCATTTAATGATATGTTCATTTAGATGATAGTCATATTGGAAGGTTTTATTTAATCTGGTAGGAAAGCCTGTATCAGTCATTCCTAGTTTTGATAATCACAGGAGACGTTGCCATTTCAAACTCACCCCAGTGAATTGTCAGGTCATATTCTACCAGCACGTTTGGTAATTCAAAAGCCTGAAGAATGACAGCAAAAGTTAACTGTCATACATTTAAACATGAAACAATGCATATTTTTTTCATATTCAACCAACTTTATGACTGCTATTTTAAATTTTTTTCTCAGAATAACTGAAAGCTTCTAATCTCTTAGTCCATTATGGTGACTCAAAATAGTAGATATGTAAGTATGAGGTGAAAAAGGGAGGAAGAATATATTTTCACTTTATATCTTGTCTGGAAAATAAGCTTAGAAAATTTCTTTGAAAAGGCTATGCTCAGTGCAAAGATCTTTACTCAGATCGTTGTATCAAGCACAATAAACAACCTACATTACACACAGCAGAACTTCAGCTTCATAAATCCCATTTTCCAAGGCTTTATGTGATAATGAAGATCACATTTTGCAACCAAAGTGTGTATATCTTGCAGCTTTCTTTGGTTTTTAACTGTTGGCAAACTGCTCAACATCTCCGATAGATTTAACAATTCCTATTTTTTTTTATTCACAGAAAGAAGGCAAACTATTACAATAAGCAACTAATATGGCTGAGAATAGTTATTTTCAGGATAGCTTAATCATTGGGTAGGATTGTAAAGGTGTCATATCTTTACTATGTGATGGCAGCATCTCTATTTTTGTGCAATTTTTGTTCTCGCAGCACACGTGGGACATGGCTTATGGCCATGCCAAATAGATGATGAGTGCAGGATCCAGGTAAAAATACATGTATCCTGTTTACACTTACACAATTATAATTATTCAATCCTCTACACAAGAATGATGCAAGAAGCTTTCCATTTTAGGAGGTTAACCTCTGCCCACATGTGTGACATAGGACCTTTGTTGTTATTCAGCATCCTATGGTTGCAGGCTGCAGCTGACAGACACGTCTCTGCTACAGCTGTGTGTTACCAGTCTAACAACTTTTACTCCAGTCCTTGAAATTACTTATTCAGACCTTCCAAAGCTCTAACTCAATTTGAGCTTCAGCTAAGCCAGAACTGAGTAAAGATTTCTGGATTCCAGTTACGGCAGGTAACCGATGCAAAAATGAAGCTGAAAGATTGACACCTCTCTTGTCTTTAATTCATGGCACAATTGCACCAAACAACAGTCAAAACAGCCATAAAAAACCATGCCTTGAGAGGCCAATTTTTCATGACTAACCCTGTGGGTTGGGGCAAAGGAAAAACAGCTTGATTAATTGTAACATTTGTTTTCGTTTAATAGATTCATAGATTTCGAGGCCAAAAGGGAGCACTCTGATTATCTAGTCTGACCTCATGCAGAACAGGGGCCGCGGGGCTTCACCCGGTGATTCCTGCAGAGACCAGGCGGTTTTTCCCCGGTCCGTAAGGAAACTCTTCAGCCAGCCATACGGGAGAGCATTACCTCACGCAAAATCCCGGGCCGTATCCTGAGCTCATTTTACAAGCTTGTAAATCCTGAGGAGTTTCACTTGGCAGCTCGGGGTTTACATGGATGAAAGTGAAATCAGAATTTGGTTCCCCCTTCTTCACAACGTGGTAGCCGGTGAAATGTTTTCTTTACTCCCCTGTATAAAAAAAGTATAAGATACATATTTATGTATTTGTGGTACATTGCTTTATCCTGAAGTGTAATGCTTAGACTGAACTGGTGAAATTGAGGTAACTGGCCTCTTTGCTCCAGTCATGAGTTTTGGACTTGTTTAACTGAAAAGGAAGACTCTTCAATACTTTTGTTGCAGTTTATAGGTGTGTTTGACCTTCTGCTTTGTACACATCAGATTTCATCCCTAGTATCTGCACTGAATCCAGCACTTCTCATGCCATGAGAGCAAATCCTCCAAAAGACTTAATTTAAGAATCCACCATATCCTTAAGCAGCTCTTTTCAAGCACTTCTAGAAGCTACGTGCCTACCTCCAGAGAGGAAAAAAGTGAAAAGAATGACATTACAGACTGAAAATCCCCCTGTGTAGTTAAATTACTTATTTATCCTTTCTGTTAAAAGCAAAAGCAGCATATTTTAAACACAGCTCAATCTAATGTGAGAAGAAATGAAACAATTCCAGTGCAGTCACTATTCAAGGTAATATTCTGCTGCTCAGAAATATTCTGC
Source organism: Fratercula arctica (assembly GCA_947846985.1). Lineage (NCBI taxonomy): Eukaryota > Metazoa > Chordata > Aves > Charadriiformes > Alcidae > Fratercula > Fratercula arctica. The sequence goes on from CANTUZ010000003.1 coordinate 109,456,340, forward strand.
ATCTGTGCATCTAATTATAGTAAATAGCAGACAAATACTGTTAAACCAAAGTCAGCTGAGAAAAAAGGGGCTAGGACAGCTATGTGTGTCACTCAGGTTACCAGGTAGCTGCTAAATCTGTGTTTCTGCCAGCCAAACTTTTCAAGGCCTATATTTAGCTGAAATTGCCTGGTTTGTTTGATATGAACAATTTTTTGCACCTATGATCTGTATGTTGTGCATTATGTTGCAGTCTTTTTCAGAAGAAAAGGACATAGTGCCTTTAAGGCCTAAGTCTAAAGTGAATGTATGAAAATGATCCATGATGCTATTATATTAACCACACTTCCCAAGTGATACTTTCTAATACCAGAAAAATTTGTCGCCATGGTGACTGGCCTGACCTGATACAGTTCAGCTGATGCTGAGTTTCCTCTCCCTTCTCCAAAAAAGGAACTAAATATAATCTTTTGGAAAGGCAATTCTTCTTTTGATTAGGTAATAGCAATCTCTCATGAGCTGTTGTTGATTCCATATTGGCTTATTAAGACTCTCGGTTAGAAGAAATGGAGAATTTAAAGACAAGTGGGCTTGAAAGTGGGCTCTAATGTTAACTGAAAATTGTCCTTTTAAAACGATGTTGTGCCCACCCATCTCAGGACACTATCTAATTTAGCATCCGCTGAATGGAAGTGGAGAGTTCAAACGTGCCATAAAAAATGCAAGAATTCCAGTAGTGGGTGAATTCAGCATTACCTGCCCACAGATAAGGTGGACAGTGGAATGTTAAAACTTTCTTTGATCCTTAGCAGCTTAGCTAATTGGCCTCATCATTAACATGCCTGTTAATTTAATCCTCTATTGGATTAAAAGGTGATCTTCTCATGATCCTGAAGGAAAGAATTTTTTGTTGAAAATTTTCTGTTCTTTGAAAGGGATGCTGAGAAGAAGGAAAAGTCAAAAACTGACATCCCTCTGCAGCTCCAGCTGCGTCCTGGGACATGTTGCATTAATGGTTAAACAAGGGCTGAAATCCACAATAGGTCACAGGCTCCTAAGAAAGGACCCAGATGGCTTAGCAGTGTTTAAAGACCAAGAATGCAAATCACAAAGCTGATACCCAGCATGGACTATGCCTTCACTGGTTAAGTTTTCTAGTCACCTGGGGAAAGGCTCCAACTGTTTTGTGTGATCCAGCTTGCCTAAGGGGCAGGCCTGGGTTTCCTAAGGGCAGTGAATTGAAGGAGCTTATGTATATCATAGAATCATAGAGTTATAGAATTGTCTAGGCTGGAAGGGACCTTTCCGATCATCAAGGTTTATGGTTGGACTTGATGATCTGAAAGGTCCCTTCCAACCTAGGCAATTCTATGATTCTATGATTCTGTGATATACGTAAGCTTCTTCAGTTTACTGCTTTTAGGAAACCTGAACATGAGGGCAGCCTGTCTTTAAAAAGTAGACCATACTTCTTCCCAGATACCTTAGCCTTCCTGTATTTCTCAGAATTTTTTTAATGACCTCAGTTCAGGGATGTGGGCTGTAGTCCAGGAGCGGAGTTTGGGTTAAGTAGCTTGGGACCCTCCTTGTCAGCCCCTTCAGAATGAAGCATCATTGCCAAATGTAAATCAGAAAGGATAATGGTCCCTTTTCCCTTACTCCTCCAGTAATAAGTCATCCTTCCTATACCAACATCCTCCTCCTCCTGGCTGAATGCTTTCACCACCATGCTCCAGATTAGACTTCATCTCGCTTTTTTTTTTCTTTTGGGTCCGGGGCTTTTGGAGATCTTCTGCACTTATGATTCAGATTTTGTTTTTATTTTCTGATGGGGTTTCAAGCTGTGAATTTTGGTCTTGCATGGGGGCCTGTACTTTGGAGACAAACATACTGTCATTTACTGGCATGCATTTTAGGCAACAGTTCATCCAGTGTGTGGACCCCCAGGTCTGGACATGGAAACAAGGAGAATGAATGCAGCATAGGGAGCTCAAAGAGACATGGCAAGTGTCCCCCCATCTCTTTGTGGGATATGGGGTATACTAAAGGCAGGAGAAGCAACTAACTTGCTCTGTGTTCTTGGCACGTCGCCTCATCTTTCTAAAGTCTCCTTTCACCAACACCGAGAGGAGACTCATTAAGAGCAGCTCAGAATATTTCAACTGAAACACTGCCTGACTAGAAAATCAGGTTCTTAGCTAGTCGACCAAAGAAATTGATGAACTTCTGCATTGCTCTAAATTTTCAACCTTTTGGTTGAAAAATTTGTAAAGTAGAATTGTTTGACTTTAAGCCATGCTTAGCTTACAACATCTTTGCTTTGCTAGATCTCTTTTTCAGGAAAAGATCATTCTGAACATCCATATGTATATAAGACATTTCAGAAACTAGCAATGAAAGATGATCTTGAAGTGCAACAAGCAGTGGTGTTATAACTGGGGACACCAGCAAGGCAAGATTTGCAGGGAGAGTTATGTCTTTCAGTATTTCAACTTACATAATTGAGGAAAAAAAATGGGCATGGAGGCTCTTCCTCAGACCTCACTAACTTAACTTAAATAAAGGCCCTTGCTAGTAGTAAAGGACAAAGAAGTATGTCTTCAACTTCTCCAGAATTGCTCTCCAGAGTCTGTAATTGCTCTCTTTCACACACACATACATACACAAACAAGTTTAAAAACCACTTATCTTGCACGGGTCTGCATCTGCCAAATACTCTGTTCTCTGAAAGGTTACAAAGAAACATGGGATTCTTCTTACCTCAACAAACTAACTGACTTTGACAGCTAAATTTCACCTTAAATATGTTTAGAACTTCCTTTATATAGAAGTGTGAGTCATTCTGACAGGCTTAATTTGTACTGAAAAATGAATGTGTTAAACTTATTAGCCATTCAGGTTAGAAAGACTGTAAACAGTAGATTGATGGCATTTGCACTGTGTGCTATACACTATGTGCCTACAAAGTGAAAATATAAGTTGTTGAAAGGCATGCTGAAGATTTGATAGATATTGTATCCTAATCCCTTTCTGCTCTTGACTCAATGTTTCCTTGTTACTTCGTTTTCTATCATGAGCAGAATATGTATGAAAAGATGGCCCTTTCTTAACTGTTTCATATTTATGGCGACGTATGCATATTTCCAGCAGAACTAAACAACTAAGAATAAATACAGCAGTTTGCTGGAGTTAACAAAATACTGTATGACAGACCAAAAAACCTGTTTGAATTTGAAGACCCATCAATTGATAGTTAAGGAGATGTTGAAGTTCAAACCTTTGTTTAGCAACCTTGAGGATATCTGGGTCTGAACTCCTCTGGCTTGGTTCCTGTGCTAAAAGCATGCCTGACTTGTAAATAAGAGAGTGGAAGGGAGGGGGTAGTCACAAAGTCAAGTGTGATCTAGTTAGGCAATCTCTCAGCCTCTCTTTCTTCTCTGTGGTAAGAAAAGCTTTCCAGAAGGTGATTCAGAGGTGAAGCCTGACTCAGATGCTCATAAACCACCTTTAGTATTGTCAGAGGAGCTCAGGATGTGAGCTGACGTCTGAGCCCAATCTGCACATGCCTCTGTGTTGGCCTGTTTGGGGAGAGCCGGCAGGTTCTCCAGGCAGGGAAACTCAGGCAGGAGAGTTCATGAATGTTGTCCAAGCTCTGAACCTAATGTCCATATGGCTGCATCCGGCACTTGGGTCTCAAGCATTGCTATGAAGGGTGATACAGATCTCATCTCAGAGTACGTAAATAAGCTTTTTGCTTTGAGTGGTCTTCTAGATGAATGCCTTTCCCTCTGTAGGAACACATAAAACTGGCAAATTAAATTAGGATGAATAACAGTAGGAATAACTCCTCTGTCCCCCTCATAATCAAACAGTGGACAAAATCATACAGTCTGAGAAGGCTCACTTGCTTACTGTGCTATGATCTTGGTTCTATGAACTGGCTGATTGGACTTTGGATCAAAATGAGCCCTTGTCTCAGTAGGTCAGGCACACGGTGGGAGCCACGAGCTAAAGTTGGAGCTGATCTTGTCAGTATAGTCCTTTCCCTGTCTCTAATTCAACAGCAACTACCGGTTCAAGAAGCCTCAAGAAGCCTAGCCATATCATGTAGGGCACAATATTTCAATATGTCCTTCATATTTATTTTATGGAGAATTTTCTATAGCCAAATACTTGATGAATCAATGGTAGTATGGGGAGACTAAATTAGAGTGTGGTCTCTAAATTAGAGACATTTTAAGGGTTTGCTTAGAAATCATAACCTTTGTAGTCTTTGTAGCTCATCAAATCCAGTGAGTACATCTGTAGTCAAGAAGGAAATGTCTGCTGAGGTTACTTTCTATTGATAGCTAGACCCTCTGCATCTCTCTGGAGTGCACCATGAGTGTGGATGAGAAAATAATCAGAATGCAGAATCACCATCAAATAATAACCCACAAGAACAAAAGAGGATTAAAGGTGTGTGCAAGTGAACACTCATCTGATCTGAATGTGCCAGTTCTATGAACCTTCGCATGACTGACAGCTTTGGTGTAATGTACTCTGCAGAGAACTTTGTTTTTCTTCCTTTGCAGAGAACTTTTCCCCTGGGAATCTGTTGCATTGTCATCTTCCACAGCAAATGATTGCAGCCCAACGTAATGGGTAAAGAAAATGTGACTCATTTGGGGCATTTTAGCCCGAGTGTGTGTGTGTGTATGCTCTGTCCTCTTTTGAACACTTGTAGTATCAGAACTGTTCCATAGATCATGTACCACATTTGCCACCAGGCCAGACTGCAGATCTCCACAGTCCTCAAGGATTAGGACTCCTGTAAAAGAACATGTCAGAAAAAGATGTAATTGTATATTCAGAATGAGTACAAGCAGATGAAGTACATAGAGAAGTATAAATTAATCCAAGTTTTTTTGGATCTCTCTTTGTTTGGATATGACTGTCTTCTTGGATAGGACTATAGTAAATTGATAGTTTTAGATTTTTTACTAGAGTCAGTCAGAAAAGATAAAACCAAGTGAATCTATGTGCTCTTGTTGCCCTGGGATTATAAATCCAATTCTATGTGCTGCAGTCTAAGCTATGTTGTACCAGAAAACAAAATAAAACAAAACCCCCCACCTGATATCCAACAACTCTTGAAAGAACATTTCTAGGGTTGCAGATGCAAAGTTCTAAAACTTAACAAAATACCAGAATTAATGCTGTCTGTGTTTTTTCATTCACTTTCTTAGGTTACAGTCTTGAATTAAAAAGGCACATATTTTTCCCACTCAGCCAGGGGGATGAATCAGAATTGTGCTGTGAAGGCATCTGTTGTCTGTTAAGTCCCCTGACTCATTTGTTGCAGGAGTTGGAAGATGTGAAATGAATGAGGCGGGGGACAGCGGGTTGTCTGGTGGCTGAGGTAGATGAATGTCACTCAGGAGAACTGGATTTCATCCCTGTCTCTGACACAAAGATCATATGAGGAACTGTGCAAATCATTTAAACCAGCGTTGTTATTTCCAGAACAAGTGGAAATTACACTCTGATCTTCCTGTTGCTCAGTTACAGATTTCAATTCCCTCATGGATCTCCCTGTTACAACCAAAGGCTTTCTGGCCCTCCTGTTTTGTCTTTCTCTGGTGAGCGTACTAGGGACCTGAGTCCTCTCATCCAGCAGGGACTGTGTCAGGACCTTGGCAACTTGCTTGTAGGCTCTGTGGCATCTCCAACGATCTTGGGTCCTGAAAATAACTCAGGACAGGGCAGAAGAGTCCTAGGAGAGGTGAGGGTACAGACCGTGCACTACAACCAATGGAGGACCATCTAGCTCACTCACCTTGTGATCTTTTCCTTAGTTTTCAGAACTAAATATCAGTTTGTTCACATTAAACAGCTTGGAGCTGACCTCCTCTTCCCAGCAATTCCTCTGTGCTGTCCCACGCAGATACCTCATTGCTCATCAGCAGTACTGCAGCTGGCAGCGTTTGGCTGCTTGATGTAGCGAGGATGCTGCAGATTTTGCACATCTACACTAGCCGGGCATGGGACTTTATAGTCAGGGAAAGGACTGAGCTGAAAGATTTTGGGCTTAGTCTGCAGCTCTGAGGAGGGTCATGTTCAGCTTTTTAGCTTTTCTGCTGAACTCTTGGACTGCCTGTTCTTGTTCCAGTGCCGTTCCAGTCTCATGCCTAGCTCTTCACTAACCATCACAGAAATCTCAGAAAGTCCAGAACGCCCCATTTAGGGATTCTTATCCTATTCTTGCTCTTTCCCTTTTCCAAAACTTTTCCCGCACTCTGTCTCTATCCATGGGGTCCTCAGCCTTGTGTGCTCCCGAGCACAGTTTCTTGCAGCACACAGTCCCACCTCTTCCCTCAGCAGGGCCGTGCCAACTGCTTGGACCTGTGGCACACCTCACTGTTCCCAGGCTCTACCCACTATTCCTCTTCCAGGTTTCCCAGTTTGCTGGGTCCTTCCTCTGTTTTAGTCGCAGTTTCTATTCTTTGACAACATCTAGAGCTAGTCTTCTCCTTCAGAAAAATCCACCTATTCCTTTTCCTCACCATCTTTGCTCTACCTCTTGTCCTTGTCCAAGAGGAGGTAGGCAGTTCCCTTCTCTGCGATGCTCAGTTTCAGCAGCGGGTGGACTGAGTGCAAGAAGCACCTGATCCCTGGTGCCACATCCAGTATCCAGGACTTCTCCAGCTCAGTGCACGTGGGGACAGTCATTAGAGAGGAAAAGCTGATTTCATTCCTATAACCCTGTGCTGCAGAATACTTTTTTTTAAACTTTCTTTTTCCTGTGGCTGTGAGGCACGTATGATTCAGCCACATACGGAGCCTGTAAGGAGCTGGGACATGCTCAGTGAAGACAGACTGCCTGGGGATTTCAGCTATTAAACTCTGGCAAGTCTTTATGAAGTATGTGTAAACTAGTGCTTGTCAAAGACTTGTACATTTTTAGGATGTGGATGTATTTCACAGGGAATAAAAATGAATAAATAAGGTTTATCCTTAACAAAACTCCCTCTCTTCCTTCACACAGGGTTCTTGCAAAACACAGAGTTCCAAAGCTTTGAAATTGCGTTGTTTTAAACATTATTTAGCAGTTGTTTTTCTTTTTTTCTCCTGCTTTTTTGTTTTTGAAAAGATATTAACAATTTTTAAGAAATAAGGTAGCATGAGAGATGACAAGTGTGAAATATCAGAAAGTTTCTCCAAGCTGCGAATGAAAACATAGTTATGCAATAAGAAACTTCAGGCAGCCTTAGCTGGGATGAAAGGACAGATACCAAGTTGAAGAACAAATGGACCTGCTATGTATGTCCGTATCCACGTTATTGAGCCAAAATTTTTCTTAGAAGTCGATTAGATTCTCTCTAGTCCTTTCACTCAAGTACCCCAACTATGATGATGTAGGCATGTAGATAAAAGCAAATGCCTTTTCCTGTCCTTCAGTGTCTTTTTTTAGGAGTCAGACCTAGATTCCCTTCTTCACTGAGGAGCAAACCACCTTAAAAGGAATGGAAAAAGTGAATATATGGGATCCTGCTGTATTCGCCATGCTGCAGTGGTGGTTTGGAGCCTCTCAATGGCAGCGCCTGGCCTTGTGCATCCTCGTGGAGGAGTGGGGTTGCCTCTCGGGCACGTGCAGCTGAGTGCCGGGAAGCCACAAACGGGGCCATTTGCATCTGTCTGGCCATGAAGTTCGTCTGAGTGGAGGAGGAGGGGGAGATCTCATAGCTGTTATGGAAACTTAATTTTAATTTTTTCCATATGAATCTTGGGAAAACAAACCATTGGAGAAGTTTATAATAATTCTAGTCTAGATAAACAGCTCAATAAAGAATGGAAAATATGTATTTTGTCAGAAGGCACTGCAAAAAAATGTTCACATATGGCAATGATTTCCTCAGTATTCAACAAAGGATTGGCTCAGGAGTCTTCTCCTGTAGATACAGATCAGATTTATCACTGCGGTAATGTCACCTGACTTGCACGATGTTTAAGCTGTGAGTCAGCAGAGCAGAGAGATGTAGTTCTCCAGCATGTACGGTATTTATCCTGTCCTTTTCCACTCGCTGGCGCTGATTTTGTTTTTAACATTATTGAGGAGTGATTCTTCATAGTTAAGGTTACAAATGAATTTGTCTTAGAGGTTTGTTTTGGCTTCTCCCTACAACCTACCCCGCCACTCTGCTGCAGCAGGACCTCGGAGCCGGTAATCCGAGCCAAGAACAAGATAATACGCCTTTTCAAAATGTGAAGTGAAAGGTTTGCCGGATTATGACTCTCAGAAAATGAAAGCGCTCCCACACCAGAAAAAAAGTCCTCTCTGTTTTGCCGCTTTGTCCACTTTCTTCAAGAAATTAGGAGAGAAACGTTTTACTTCTCTGTGAGACACTCTAGATGTTTCCCCATGATCCTGGAAAGAGAGCTCCTGTTTTACTCATCACAATTTAAGGATAGACAGTGGTTAGAACAAGAAAAAAAAAAAAAGGATATGTATGTCAGCATTAACTCTTTGTAATCATCTGAACAGACTGTGGATTTGAGCGCTTCACGTGTGTGGGGCAGTGATGTAGATTTAGATTCATACTTTTTAAGGTTTAAGTGAAGATGATGAGTCTAAATAAAAAACATGTGACCCAGCTCAATAAGAACTGTCAGCCTGAGGCCACTGAAGTTTCAGACCCCGCTGTTCAGACAGTGTGGCCCTGCGTGTGTTGTGCAGCTCCGTGCCCAGCACATCCCTGCTCGGAGCAGCCAGAAGCCGGCAGGGGGATGCGGGCAGAGCAGCACCCAGACCCCACGGGGCCCACTGCTGCTGGCCCGGGACCACTAATGCCCTGTCAGCAGCCTGAAACATACTCATGACAGCACCGTTATGCCCTCTCCACTAAACTGCACTGTCAAGGGTGAGGATGGCACCCTATCTTTCTTCCACATGGAGGGGAAAAGCTGCTTCTGCTTGAGCCCTTGAGGTGCCTTAGTGCTGAGGAAGGTCTGGAGTTTAAAACAGTTTTAATCTCTCTCTCTTTGACTTTTTCCTTCAATTTTTTTTTTTTAATTTTCTTTTTTTTTATTTCATTTCACCTAGCACTGCCTCTAAAAGGCAATTCTTTTGTGATGTACCAATTTTTATATAACAATGTGGTAGGAATTGTGGGAGTTTAATGCAAGGACATAAATTCCATGTGTGTCATGTGCATAAAAATTGTGTGTTGTGGTACATGACACATAGGTAGTATTTTACTGGATTTCTCTCCCCAAACAACAATGCAGAGCATCAAAATTAAGTTCAATGTTTAAATACTTTTGGTTTAGTTTAGTATATTATTGTTACTAGCTGAAACAGCCTCAGTCTAGGTTGGCAAAGACTAGGATTCTCATATCTGAGGGATGCTCAATCAGCACAACCCTCACATGCACCCACACCACTTGCTCTGTTAGTCCAACATACCTGGGGCGTGTTCCGCTTACCAGGTGTGCAGTTCACAGACAGCCTATGCATAAAATCATGGAGAAGCAGGGCTGAAAGAATCTCAGGAAATTGTATACTCCAGCTTCCCCAGCCCTAAATCACTGATGTCTGTTTGACTCTTGTGAGTTACTAGAGTAGCTTGTTCCTAAAGACGCTTCACAGCATTCCAAGGCAATCTATTACACCGGACTCACCATTTCTTTCTTGCTTCTTCTTTGCACTGTCATTTAAGCTCATTATGCATTTTTCTTTTCTGCCTCTAGACACAGAGGAAAGAATGCTCCTTTTCCCTTTGCAGTCACTTTTCTGTATCTGAACACTGTTGTTATGAGGCTACTCACCCTCCTTTCCAGTCTATACAACTCCTTTTCTTTCACTCTTTCCTGGTAAGCCATGTAGGCTAGGTCTGACACATCCAGTCTGCTGGTAGCACATCTGAAGTAGGTCTGATGGAAAGCTTTGGAAGCTAGTCAAAAAGAAAATAACATGGCAACACCATTGCAACGGGACCAGCTGGACACTACTCAGCCAGAAAACAAGTTCGGTTGACTACTTTAAATTTAACAGATTAATTGATTTCAAATGAGGCAGCACTACAGATTTTTAGCCCAGAAAATCCCACAGTAGGAGGGTTCCCCTTGCAGATGTGGGAAGTAGATACTAACATCAACACTACAGCTGAAACCAGTGTAGCCAAAACCATATCATGAGACAGGCCATTTGAAGACGTGACTGGCTTAAAATAGTGAGCTTTAGAAATGAGGAAGCATTATTAACTATTTTCACTTGCCTTTGGTTTATGAGCTTGTAGGGGTAACATATTATAACATTTCCAAGTTTTCTCCTGGAAGCCTCTGTGAAAGAGATTGAAAACTGAGATACTTGGATAATCACTTGGCTCTAGAAATGGAGGCTTTGGGAGAACACCAAATGTTGTAATTACATTACTAGAATAGGTGTCATAACATTTTGTTTCTTTCTGTGTGGAAAATGAGAGAACCGCAGTTGTTGACGAATTCTTGGATAGGAAAAAGGTGATTCACACAGGAGCCCATACAGCCCTTTCTTGAACATCAAGCTTGATTCATCCCTACTCATCACTGTGAGAGATTTCAGATTGTTGTGACAATTGTTTGACACGAAGAGAATTCAGATAGAGTCACATTGCAACTCCCTATGCCATACACAGGCGGCCCAGGGGCACCTTAAAGATTTTCCCGGACATCAGGTCGGCAGAATCCAAGCTTAGCTGACACATCAGATGGAAATGAATCATCTGAGGTACGTTCAGACTTATCATTAACTTTTACTAAGTTCACTGTGAAATGCGGGAACCATCAGTAGTTAATATGCAAAATATCAGATAACCCTTTGGGAGAATTTGTGGACATATACACTGACATATAAGATTGCTGCAGCACTGACTCTAAAAGATGTTCTGCTTTCTATTGATTAGAATTTGGAGGAGGGAGAAATATTTAAACTCAAGACAGAGCTACAATTATGTGTGAAGGATCTCAAAGTAGATCAAATATTTACTTAATACATAATAATTTCAATGAATTAGACATTAGTTTACAATTGCAATCAAAATGTGTTTTCCCTAAGACTTTAGCTGTTCTAATGATTCTTTAAGTGTAAAGAAAAGCCTGCTGCTTGATTGAAACATGTCCAAAAGGCATCACAGCTGACAGGAACTTGAATTGGTCTTCTGCATTCGTTTCTGATAGCAGAGGCAACATAATCTGACAGCAGATGTTAAGCAGGCAACGTTTCTCTTTTGCTCCTAAGAACAGCTGACAAGGATCTGTAGCTTAACTTCAAACAAACAAACAAACAAAACCACCACCAACAAAGTTGTCCAATTAAAATTGGATTACTTTTTTTGACAGAAACACCTTTTAAAGCACAGCAGGGGCAATTAACAGGTCCTAAGTATTTGTAGAAGTGAGTACTTAATGTATTTTGTATTGCTTGCCTGATTTTAATGTTTCTGAGCTCTCTGTTTTGATTTTCTTGCTTGACCATTCTGTTTAACTGTGGCAGACTGATCTACATTTCCTGAATATACATAACCCTGGCAATGTGTTTGCCTTTTAGGCAGGAATATATGACCCTTATTTGCCTCAAGGGCCTCCTGAACTGCTCTTTGAGCTTGAGTACAAATCTGTTATCTCTCAATTGTACAATGATTTCTTATTTATTCTCTGTAAAATGTGACAGTTTCTAAAGGCAGGATTAAAGCCTCTTACCCCAATACTGGTTTACCCCAATAATCAGAGCAGCCCATGACCTGATAGTTAGGGCTTGTGAGGGTGGTGAGGCACTGGGACAGCTTGCCCAGGGAAGCTGTGGATGCACCTTCCCTGGAAATGTTCAAGGTCAGTCTGGATGGGGCTTTGAGCAACCTGGTATAGCGGGTGGTGTCCCTGCCCATGGCAGGGAGGTTGGAACTAGATGGTCTTTAAGGTCCCTTCCAACCCGAACCATTCTATGATTCTACGATTCTATGATTTACCTTCATCTTAAGATCTCTAAATGTCTACACCCAGGTATCTACTTGTGCTGGAAGAATCTAAACTCCAATGATAGTCAATGGAAAGACTGCAGCTAGAGTAGCCTAAAGAGGAATTTAGATCACCAGCTACTACCTATGACCTACAGGGTGCACTGAATCACTCCACTGGATGTATTAAGTAATTCTCTGGTGACTACAAAGGGAGCTTTGACACCTCCAGCAGACATCTACCTTTATTTAGGTGTCCTATCCTTGAGTAGAATCCCACCTTGAAGGTTCCAATCTGTCTTTCGACTGAAGGCACCCACTGCCCCCAGGGATGCTCTAGTATATGCACAACATGCATATGGGCTTAGTAGATAGGATGCAGGCCCTTGGAGGTTCCGTCTTTTTGGAGCAGCAGCAGTGGAGGAGACCAAGTAAATAGCAATATACATCTATGTTTAGGCAAATGAACTGAAGATGGAGGGTGGGATTTATTTGCCAAGGTGTGGGTGCTTACTGCTTTTTGAGACACCCCTTGTCATTCCAGGAATCTTCTAGGATCACAGACACAATGAAGGACTTGTGGGAGCCCTGCATCATTCTGGAGTGGCAGCTATGGCTTTAAGATACTCTCAAACTATTAAAGTGTCACTAGGTGCCTATGTCCAGGCAATTGAGTCCCAGTTTGAGAGCTGAATTAGGCAGCTGAGCCCCAGTGTAATATGCACATGCAGAAGAGAGAATCATAGCCATGTTTCCCAGGTCACAGCCCAGAATGGAGAACCACAGCCCTAGGAAGAAGGCTTTAATACACATCCTTCTCAGTGTGTCCTACAGAAATATTTGTGGAGGCTCCCATCAAAAGACAGATTTTGTAGTGCCTTTTCTGAAACATGACCTCCCTTCATCAGCTGTGTAGAGCACAGAGGAATCTGAACACTGGGCCCTTCCAAGCTGAGAGTTAAGAAAAGGAAGGCATCTATTTGTTTATTTATTTCTTCATCTATTGCTTTGGATGTAGCTTGATCTTTCTGGTGTCCCAAGCACTGGCACACTATCTGCTGGAAGATCCCACATAGGAAATTACTTTCAGGCCGATGTGCAGAGAACCCCACTGTTAATTATTATGAATTGGAGCAAACATAGTATGTGAGCCATGATGAGCTTGCATACAAAACAGAAATTACTTCTAGGAACAGAAGAGAGATCCAAACCAGTTTTTGAGTCCATACTGGCACTAACACTGACTGATTTCATTTACGGTAGATTGAACTTCTCACTTCGGTTAATGTTTCATTATTAGAAAAACCTGTTTGTGGGACCCTGGATATCTATTGATAGCTGCAGAGTATTAATTAGCAATTAGTTCCTTAGTCAAGAACAGATTAAGTAACAGCTACAGAATTTTTTCTTATACTTTTCTCAACTGTGAGCACATAGGCAGAGCCTTTGCCTCTGTGCCTGTGACATTGTCCCTTAATTCTTAGGCCTTGTTCAACACTTTCTCTTGCAGCTAAAATCAATCTTTTCCTCACCTAAAAATATTTGAAAGAATGCAATTGTTTTTTGATTGTCATTGCAACAAAACATTTTTATTTAGGAAAGATCAAACATTATAAATGATCCGAAGGAGATTTTTCCCAAATTTTAACTTAACTTTAAATTAAAAACCCAACTGGTATATATTTTAAAATCTTGAAATAATTTGCACTCTTCCTCCAGGTTCTAAGGAAAAAGCAATCAAGTTTTGTCCTAGCTCTCCCTGCACCTTTTCAAGATGTCTGCGCTTCCTCTTCCCTTCAGCTGCAATAAATGACTACCCAAGTTGAGCAGCACTGAACCAGGGCCAGGGTCCGTAATGACACTGCCCTTGCTAGAAATCTCCTTCCTTTGTGCATTGGATGCAATAATGACAGAGCACAGAGTAGCCAGGGGGAGTACATGCTGCAATTTGCAAAATCCTTCAGTTAGGGGTTTGTGCTTCTGTCCTTTGTGACGCCTGTACGCACATCGCCCTTACGAGTTCCCGCAGGAACTCTGGACCATTACTTTTTCTCTTAGCTGAGCCTGTGCCTTAGAGCCACAATTTACAGTCCATAATGCCTGCACTTTGGTAATGGAATGACCCAGATGTGTTAAATATTATTATTATTATTACTGCAGAGTACATGACCATACGAATGAACTCAAAAAACACGCTCTTCATTTTACAGTGACAGATCATGCATTTTTGGTGATTTCTGCATCCTAAAATCATCTGTATAAAAAAATTTGATGGCCATGATGATTATTAGCCATACAGTGGCATTAAAATGCCTTGCTTCATTACTCTACTAAATACCTTCATGTAATTCCACTTAAAAAACCCCAACCAAATCCCTAAACAAGGGTTGCACCCAGAACAGCACAGCCTGTTTCAAATCTATGGCTCTGAGTACATCCTTAGAGCAATTTCTGGATGGTATTCATGCTTCATTTAGCTCTGCATTTTGTTCTCCAAGAGCTTCTAATGATCATAGTCAGGATTTAACAGTTTCCTTTCCAAAAAGGAGCAATTTCAAAATAAGGAAATGTTATCATTCACAAAAACAAACAACCAAGCAACCCCCAGGCTGACATTTTTAAGCAGAAAAACTCTGGTTGCTTTCTTGGCAATACTGCTGTTCTTGAAGTAAAGGGATCAATCTATCTGCAGTATTTAGACTTTGACTGTAAGACGGCTAAAAAGTCTCTTGGTTTCCCAAATTTTTTTGGCTCTAGGATATCAGCACATGTTATCACAGTTGTAAGTTGTAATTATGAAATTCGATTGGTATTCTGGTCTGAAAAAGCAGGGTTTTTCCATTGTTCTACATCCCTTTCTTTGCCTGTAGAGACTGTACTGACCCATGATTTACTTCATTAAGCTTATCTGAGGCATTATTGTTTAGAAATGAAGAAGTTGCACACATTTTAGTCTATCACACTGTGCATACATAAAAATTGAAATATTTTCCAGTAACTATAATAATAAGTATTGTTCATTAAATTACCAGTGAGTATTGTTAGCCCTCATTCACTTGGAATGTCCTCACAAACCAGACAAAAAATTTCCTATTTTGAGGGTCAATTACTTTGGTCAAATAGACATTTATGTATGTATGTAAACAAGTAATCCTCTCATTTTGGTATTAGCCATGTAAAGAATGTGTTTAGGATCATTATCAACAACAAAAAATATTTCTGCTCCTTTAATTATCACCGTGGGCTTTTTATGGAGAAACCTATTTCCATGCTTTCAGGAAAGAATATATTTGTGTCTGTCAAAGGACTAAAACCAGCCCCCCCTCCTTTTCTTCTTCAAATGTACATCTAGAAATCTCTGTGGCTAGATCTTCAAATGAATTTTGAGTAAGAATACAGCCAAAACCTCTGAAAAAAAATACCAGTAGCTCTTCAGTATCTTTATTCGGATTAACTGATTTAGTGGAAATCTGGTTTAGGGCATATCAGACCACTGTAAGGACACACAAGAGTTGTATGGAAAAAACCGCAGTAATTAAAAGCCTGATTTAGGCAATATTCTTAAACTAAATGTCAATAGTAAGAATTCTGAGCCTAGGGTTACACATATGTTCATACGTCTGGTTGAATCAGGACTTCAGGTTTATATTTATAGGACTGAACTTTTTTCCCCCTTCTTTTTTCTGTACAACCACTCTAACTGATATTCTCTGCAGTCTCCCTACAAATGCCAAAATATGTTTCTTGCAGACTTGGACATTAAGAAGCTACCCAACTCCTAGATGACATACAAATCAAATGGCAGTGAAACTACTAGCGGTCAGGCACCTAATTGTATTTGTTGTTATGGTCCGTACAGCTTGCCTTTGTGGCATATCACTTACATACATGGTTTTCTAAGAACTAATCTCTGTGTACCCAAAATGAGATGGCCGTCTGATACTAATTATTGTTCAGCTTAGGTAAGGTGATCTTACATGCTCCGATTCCATCGCTGTGCAAGCACAGATGATAATACTCAAAAACAGTGAAGACAGTGACAAAGAATAATTTTCAAAAGGTTCTCCTTTGGCAAGGCAAACACATTTTTGGTTTTATGTTTTATTCTACTCACATCTATCATCTCAGTAAAGATGATGCAGCCAAAGAAATATTCCTACTCATTTGATTTCTGTGGTCTAGTATTTGACCATGACTCCTTGGCTAATTCCTGTAGCAAGGGATTCCCAGTTAGTCTCTCAGTGAAGCACAAAACTATTCAGTTGTGATGAGACCAAACTGGGTGCGTTCAATCTGGCATAGTTTTTGGCAAACTAATATGAAAGGCAAGAGAATAATAACTAAGTTTTGGAAACTGAAAAACCACATGATCTCTTGGACAGTCAAAATAGTCAGGATTCCATGATTCAGCACATTTGAAATAATGTTTAGGCCTTCTTGCTACTGAAGAACACTTTTCCCAATGTAAATTGTACTTGAATATGTTTCTGACCTCCACCTACAGCAGATCATCTACTGGGTTAAATATACCTCTCTTTTTCTCAGTGATTCAATCATTTGGACTTTTTTATCTCTGGAAAACCCCACCTGCAGAAAATCACAAACTTCATCTTGAATTTCCCACCATTTCACACCTACAGTTCTCCAACTGGATGTATTTTTTTAAGAACATAAGTCTTTTAATGGTGTGAAAGATTCCCCTAATTTCCACCTTAGGTGTACTCCTGGCTGTTAACCTGTTGCTTAAGAAGAGTAACTTCCCGTAGTAATATAACACAAAACCAAAACATCAAAGGTGTATCAGGATGACAGGAGCTGGGACCTATGCTACTTTGCAGTGCCGTATCTCCGTTGAAGGTAGCATATGACTTGCACCAACTTCATTAGTGCCTTCCAGTACACGGTTCATCACTATCCAGGAAAGCCAAAATGGTCTTATGTGCTAGTTCAAGTCCAAATTACTTGTGATCAAACCCCCATAAAACATCATGGCTGACTGAGATCTCAGAAAGACGTATTAACATCACAAATAGCGCCCCAGTAAAAGTGACACTCTTCCTGGCAGAGAGGCAAAGGACTGAATGGACGTGCACTTGAATTATTCCTTGTTAATACTGGATAGCCAAGCAATAAGGCCTTCTTTTGCTAGTGTACCAGGAGCCAGGAGAGACTATGATTGTCAGGGCATCCCTGTCTCTTCCTCTGATGAATTACATCTTTGAATAAAACTGCAGTGAAGAAAAACAGCTACAGAAATGTTATTTTCCCCCAGAATAGCTTGGTTTAATGACTGACTGCAGGAATCCTCTTCAAAGCCCTCTCTGGGAGAGCCCTTTCAGCCAGGGGCTTGCAGCCTGCAGTCTCAGGGCACAGTCAGTTTGGTCCACACAACTCTTGTCCCCAAGAAATGAGGCTTTTCTGCAGTGGTGACCTCATCGAGGAGAGACTGGAATGACCATAAACACATCAAATTCAGAGCATAATTTTAACTCTACTTATTTGATCTAGCCTCCTATCCATAATTTGACAAAACCCATTTTTTTAAAGAACAAGACTCCAGTAGCAACCAACCAATAAAAACAGATCTTTGTGGAACAGGGGATGAAGGGAGGAAAGGCTGGGGAAGGGATTCTGTCAATAAAAGAGACATTCTCTCTAATTATTTTCTAAAGCTCCAGTATACTTTGTGAAGTGATGGGCATCATTTCATACTTCAAAAATAGAGAATAAACCATGTGGGCAGTTTAGTAGATGATCAGAAGTATGGTATGAGGGAGACATGATGGGGGAAATGTACTGATCATGATGCATCTTTCTTGTTGATGGAAGCTGGCTGTTGATACTAAGGAGAAATATCTCTGGATAAATTGTTAGCACCAACGTATTTCACTATTATTAAACTGGCATGTCATTATCTGGATTTCTTTTTATATTTCTGTCTCCGCTGTTAGGGATAGGTTCTCTCGGAAAGAATTTCTATTTTTCTTAGTGCTACTTTTCAGAGTAGGGGAAAGACGAGTCATTTGGCACCTTAATCTTTTCCAAATACATGAACAGCTCAGCCTTCCCATTCAACCAGGGAGTTAGAGAAGGAGCAGGAGAAGGGAAAGTTATGAGGCAGAAAGTGGAAAGTTGGTAAGGGGTGGAAAAAATGACTTAGCTTAACTGATGTTGTAGAAAAGAGAAAAAGAAGCATTTCTCCAAGAAAAGGGAGAAAGCAAAAGGTTTGAAATAATCCTGTGCTAGAGTTTTCTATTATAATTTTTGTAAGGTATTCAAATACCATGGTGATGAGCACAGCTGAAAGATCTAAGCACTCTGGGATAGAATTTATTCAAACAAAAAGGATAATTAAAATAGTGCTTATTTAGATGAGGGATAATGTTTCAGTTCCTATGCAAATGAGCATAGTTAAAGGATCACTTGCCTTTTTATGAAAATGAATATTGAAAGTTTGATGAGAAACTCGGGAGAGAAACATTCTGGAAGTCAAAGCCAATGCAATCTCTATATGCAAATGAAATCAATTAATTTTAGCAGCCATGTATGAGTGTAAATGAGAAAATCAATGATTTTCAAAATCTAGTAATTTGATAGCCATTAGTCTCATTAGACTTTCTTTTTAAAGCTTAATTATTCAAAAATACAACCCGATGGAAGTGTGGTTTAGAAAGGACACATTCTTAAATTAATTACAGTACTGATTTTCCCTGTGGCATGAAGATACAGTGCCAGTACATGGCTTTGTAGATAGAAATATGATTCTTTTGCTGGACTTGGGAATTTATTTTGGTAAGGAGTCCACCAAACCTCTAGTGATCACCTAAATACCTATGTAGAACCATGTGAGTAGTCTCACTGAAGCCAGTGGAGGATGTATTGTTTGTACCTCACGTGGATCCAGTCCTTGATTTTTAGGGGCATGCATAGGCTGAAGAGTCTTGATGAAGAGTCCCAGCTGAGCAGAGAGGTGACTCTGTGCAGAGAGACAGCGAAACAGTGCGCCATGCCACCCCTGGGGCTGCGACTCCTCACCGCTGGCTGGTGTAGGGCTCACCTTTTCTCAGCTGTCTCTGGGGGAGGAATTTTTGCCCATCGTCTTCAAAATCACCTCCTGGCTGCATTATTTACCCAGGAAATGATGCAGGGAGATTTGTGTGTGTTGTCAATCTGGAGGAGATTTAAACAGATTATGACTGTAAATTTGATCTTTTTGAGAATTGTCGGTGAACTTCATGAGCTGTAGCGGCACCTTTAGCCCTAAATAGCACAGTATCCATTCAAGATGGGATTTACTGTTTGCATCACTTGCATCTACAAACAGAATGGTACCAGGGCCTCTTTTCTGAGTGTGAGGTCCTGGTCTGGTTTATCTGAGTTCATTCTATTGAACTCAGTTATCATCGAAAGCAGGTGGCTGCATCCAGACTGCCTGTCAGGGATGGGCCCTGGCCTTCGCTGACTCCAGAACTGCGCCAGTTCCCAACTGGGATTTGTTTGGATGAATTCTGCCTGGCTCAGGCCAAAATTGTGCCAAGGGCCATTCCTAAAATTTATCAGCATAGACAATGAAGTTCATATCCTCAGGACAAACCATGACACTGTTTCATTTGCTAGTGTTGATGAACTCTACTAAATAAATTATTCCAAAACATTTTTAATCCATTTCTTGCAGGAAGAAGATGTGATTAAATGGGTTCCCAGCTACCTTTCTTCACCCCTTCTGAGGATCTGCCCTATAACATTTCTGAGGAGCACGTTGTGATAACTCACTCCATGGCTGCAACGCTTTCCTATTGCCACTTCTCTTCTTCTACCACTCCTCGCAGGTCTCCCCCTCACTTCTCTCCTGTCCTCTCACCTCCCATTCAAAATAATCAAGATATAAGGAAGATGTACTTTGAGAGGGCCAATTAAACACAGCAGGGCACCAGCTGAGATGAGGAACTGCAGTGAGTGAATTTAAATCAAGCTGCAGTTTCCGAGAGATGATCTCCGTACCATCAGTGGAATGTATGTTAACGGTGGCAAGGGCTTCAGGCGGATCTGCACATCACCAGGGGAAACTAAGCCTCACTCAGTATCACTGTGTGAGCCAGAAGTGTGAGTAAAAAAAAAAAAAAAAGGTTAAGTTATTGCTTGTGAATCACAAACGTGGCTGCAAATTTTTATACTAAGCTCTTCCAGGTCCTTATGACAGGCAAATGAGGAGCAAAAGAGAAAGAGGCACAGTTGGGTAAATCACAGTATTAGCATACGTTTATATAACACGTGACTGTAGCGGCTCAGGATTGCAGAGGATTTAAAAAATAATTCTCTTTTATGTAAGGCGGCTACTTTTCAGCAGTGCCATTATCATCTCATGTCTGTACTCTCTGCTTGGCAGAGGCTTTTTTCAGACACCACTCCACTGAAGTAGAGACGCTTGAAAAAGGGAGGAATCAGCACAACTCAATGCATTTTAGACTGGCCGCAGTTGTGAAGGTAACTCAAAATTTCAGACCCTGCTGTGGAACATCTCCCCCAGCCCCACTTTCTCATTCTTCCACTGCAAAGTCCTTGATCTCCCGTGTCGTGAGCCAGCCTCATCCCCCTTGGCAGATGGTGAGGGTTGTGCGTCCACGTGTGCGCCGCATCTGACCCTGCGCCTGATTCCCTGATCCCCTGCTGCCACGTGGCCACCGGCCAAAGATCCTGCTCCCATCTGCCCATGGCATTTGGGGCGAAAGCAGCAGCTGCATGGTAGCACACAGCAGTGCTGTTGGATGGTTTAGGATAGGAAGTAGATAATTCGCCCAGCTGTCTCTGCAGCACGGAGCTAGGAAATAAAAAGGTCTTTTTCTAAATAGCACCAGGTCAGCTAGCCAAGTGAAAGCCCTTCAAGGTTGTCCATGATGCCTTCTGGCACTGAAAGCAGTGGGAATTTTGCTTTTGTCTTCTGCGCCATCAAGCTGAGAGATAGCACAGACATGGGATTCTCTGAGTTAGTATCTCAATTTGCAGTTTTCTTGACTGTCTTGTGGTGAAGGATATGTCGTGTGTTGGCTGTCCTGGATTGCCCATCTAGTGAAACATTCACTACGTGCTGCAGCTGAGACGATGGCCTTCTCAGACAAACAAGAGAAAATGAAATTGGAGTGAAATCTCTTCTCCTGTCTCCTGTGATGCTTGCAGGGGTAATGGCACTGGAATATATTTCCAGAGTGTGGAGTGTCCCAGAGCTCCGTATATCTGTGCCACCAGGAGGCTCTGCCAATGCAGGAGAGGAGTCACAGCAGGACTTCTTTAATCAGCCATGGCAGAGCAAAAGAGCACTTTGCAAAATGTCCTGAAGACCGAGCATGTGTCTCTGTTAGTGCCCTACCTTGCAGCAACAGCAGCAGAAGGGTTTCAAGGCTCAGCCTTTTTCCACAACTCTGCCCTTAATAAATGATTAAACTCTGCACTTAATAGTAAGTGCCGGTGGAATTTAAATGGGTTGCAGTGCCCGAGCTTGACTTCTCTTTTTCTCCCTTTTGGAAGCAGAGCTTAAGACAGGCTTATAAAACCTGAAAAAAGGCAGCTGTGACTAATTCTTGGCTGCAGTTGGGGGGAAGAGAGAGAGAGAGGAGGCATAAAGGGCAAAAAGGGTTTTCCTGAGCATTCACGCTGGCCCAGCCTCTGTCTGCTTAGCCTGTTGAGACTAGACAAAATGACTGCATGGCCCATTCCAACTATGTCTACGTAGAACCCCAGGTACATGGCCTGATAGTTATATGAACTAATAATATAAATCATAAAATTAAATAGTATGATTTCATTCTGCAAATGATTTGGGGACATAGTTTACAGGAAAGACACAACACAAAGGAAAATTGTATTTCATGGTATAATTCGTTATGAGCTTTTTGTACTTTAATATGGTATAAAATTCATACTAATAGGTGCCATTTTTATGAAGAAATTTATAGCCAAAGTATGGCAACTTCTTTGCTGCAAGAGCTACATAGAAAAAGTTAAATTTGACCATTACTCTTTTTTTTTTATTTGTATGGATATTTTGGTGAGAAGCACAGAATTGTTTAAACTTGAGAGCTTTTATAGTGTATGCTTTTTTATTAGCCACTTTGTTCATGATCAGCTTTTCTGTGGCATCAGTAAAAAAATATGGGATCTGTCCATGGGCCAAAATGACATCTGTACTTTTTCACTTGCATCAGCTGAAGAATGTGTAGCCTAGAGACACAATTAATGCTAGGCTGGCCTCTTCCCCAAATTAGTGGTCTCCTATGCATAGGTTTATATGCCATATGTGAAGGGCCAAATTAGTCCCACTTGGGTCACACTTTCCTTGATCACTTCAAGAACTAACTCCACAACAGTGGCTGTTTGTAGAGACGTAATTTTCCATGGCTGAACTGGTATTTACCTGTAGAAGGATTTTTTCATTAAACATTCTGTGTGAGATGTTGGGACATAAAACACACTAAGATATATTTATTAGTGAAAATCTAACAGAATTAAATGACTCTTCTGAGACAAAAATACCTAGGTGGAAAGGCTGCTGGTATTTTCCTTCTTTGGCTGGTACTGTAAAAAAGTACCCTAAATTGTATCTACATATAGATGTGGGAAGTCACCTGCTTTCTTCACTGTGGCTTCAGTATGGTTCCTCAAGGACAAAACCTCAGGTCCATTACCTGACCTAAAGGACCAGTGCCAGGACATAATAACCAAATGGAGTTAGGCATACAGAGATTGCTGGGGATGTGGTGAATACCAGTGTCTGCCTGGGTAAGGGATTATCTCCACTCCTGGCATTGCTACCCTTGGCAACCCTGCTATGGGACTGAGAATTAGAAAGTAGGGGAACATACTGGGCCATTAGATAAGCCTATAAACATATGAGCACGTTACTATATATCAGCAAAACAGAAAAAAGATCATAGAATAATAGAATCATTTAGGTAGGAAAAGACCCTTAAGATCATTGAGTCCAACTGTAAACCTAACACTGCCAAATCCACCACTAAACCATGTCCCTAAGAACTATGTCTACACCTCTTTTAAACACCTCCAGGGATGGTGACTCAACCACTTCCCTGGGCAGCCTGTTCCAATGCTTTTGGTGAAGAAATTTTTCCTAACATCCAGCCTAAACCTCCCCTGGTGCAACTTGAGGACATTTCTTCTTCTACTGCCTGTTACTTGGGAGAAGAGACCGACCCCCACCTCACTACAACCACCTTTCAGGTAGCTGTAGAGAGCGATAAGGTCTTCCCTCAGCCTCCTTTTCTCCAGGCTAAACAACCCCAGCTCCCTCAGCTGCTCCTCCTAGGACTTATGCTCCAAGGACTCCACCAGCTTCATTGCCCTTCTCTGAACATGTTCCAGCATGTGAGGGGCCCAAAACAGAACACAGTATTCGAAGTGGAGCCTCACCAGTGCCAAGTACAGGGGGATGATCACTTCCCTAGTCCTGCTGGCCACAGTATTTCTGATACAGGCCAGGATGCTATTGGCCGCCTTGGCCACCTGGGCACACTGCTGGCTCATATTCAGCCAAGCTGATAGGATACAGAGGAAAGTGGGAGTTAGTTAGGAGTTTCCTAACTTGTGTAATACAACTTAATTTGTGCTGTCCTCCTCCACTTTGCCTTTGAGACGGAATTCATGGCCACCTGCGATGTGCTTTGGTTTAAAGTAACTGAAGACATCATACTGGAAAGAACTGATACACATTTGGGTTATGCACTTTTGCATATGTGCTAGGATGTGTGGGCTTTCCTGCCATTCACGTAGCAATGTCAGTAGAATGTTTTGATGAAACCCTTAGGTACATTATTTTGATCACATATTTTGGAAGATAATTTAGCAAACATTTAGAAGAAAACACAAAGGAGGCAAGAAATGTTTCCATTTTTATCTTCTGTCTTTAAAAACAGGTAACCTAGACTATGTATTGTACGTGGTATTAAGATATAACAAATATCCTGGAGAAGAAAAATATTTTAAAAATTTTGAATCTATCTTTGACATGGTTTAAAGAAGCACCATAAATATTAAAAATCTTATGTAATAATTATTTATTTGTTTATTGCAAGGTGCAGCTGAATAGTGGGGATATTGTTTAGTCCCTTTACTATACAATTTCATGCCTTAAAGCCTGGATTGTTTTCCAGGAGAACTTTACTTCCGCCTTCCTTATTTTTTGAGTACTCAACAATGGGATAATTGCAACATATGAGGAAGACTTTTTATTGTAAATGACTGATACGTATGCAGTCCTAAGGTAGTTTTTTGCTTGATAATATATGTATGTGTTTATATATTAATTTACAACTTGCATTACTTCTGATTGTTATTAAAAAGTTATTATAAAGGAACAATAATTTGAAGACCACTGTCATGT
Source organism: Fratercula arctica (assembly GCA_947846985.1). Lineage (NCBI taxonomy): Eukaryota > Metazoa > Chordata > Aves > Charadriiformes > Alcidae > Fratercula > Fratercula arctica. The sequence goes on from CANTUZ010000003.1 coordinate 109,480,682, forward strand.
GTCAAAACCCCATAATTTTCTTAAACACTTCAAAGCAATGCACACTAATGGAACATGGTACTAGTTCTGGAACACTACCTGATACCCTCATAAGATGCAACAGGAAATCTGTTTTGAAGTAAAACCAGGAGGATGGTAGAAAATATGAAATAGTGAGAGGAAGAGCAAAAACATGGAAAAGAAGGTTATTCCTTTTAGGTCCATTGTCTAGAGCAGGTTGCGTAATGTTAGAGAGAAAACAACAAAAATACTTCCCTCCAAAATTCACAGGAAGACATATGTACATTTTTTGTCATTGTGTAACGACCATGTCCCTAGCCATTAAATAGCTTTGTCTCTAGAGGGAGAAAGGTAGTTATATGGTCAAATCACTGCCTTATGCTCTTGTTTTTTTCCATGATCAGTTCAATCATGTATTTATTCACCAAAGTCATTAGAATCGCAATGGTAATCAGAAAGAGGAAATGGTCTCCATCTATCATCCTGTTTCTAACAAGAAGAGGTAACAGACCATTTTAGTTACAGTGCATTAGTGCTCATTACTGCCCTAATGAAGATTTGTGTTGCTTTTCCAAGAACCTTGAAGCTAATCTTCAATATCCTCCGAGCTTTCAAAGAAACACCAGTTTTCACATGACTTCAGCCCGTTGGAGCAAACAAAGAAGTATTAGCCTGACCGTTATAAAACATAGTTTCATCAGGGAAATTAATATGAAAACCACGAGGTAACATCTAGTTATTTCATTACTGTGGCTAAATTCTGTGAGTTTGGCAAACACTGACTGACTCAGTCCCTGTGCCCAGACTTTTCTCCTAGCAGCTATATCTATACTGCTGAACATATGGCTAGTTTTAAACTATTACCTATTAAACTATTATCACATATTCAAGTATATGTGATTGTGATATGTTATAGTAACCAAATGGCCACTGTGCATCTTGCCTAATCTAGATTTCTACGTAACTGGGATCAGTATTATTTCAAGTACCCTGATTCTTACAGTGAAACATTTGGGCTGCAATTGGAAATCCCAAATTCTCTTGGCTGATGACTTTTCTTGATATGTCACATGCCATCACAAAAACCCCAACCAGACACACCTCACAGTGAACAGTGCTTGGGAACCAGCTCTCCTTTGGGTGGTGTTTGCTGTGTTTATCCTGTCCTGGCGAGATTAAGTTCCAAAGGAGGGCCTATTGCACATCCCAGAAAGAAAGGCATGCCACAAAACCTGCTTTTCTGGTGTTTCATGTCACTGCTATCTTGGGGCTGGACACAGACAAGGGACTGAACTTTCACTTACTAATGCAGGCAATTAGCACACGTGTCAACTCTGGATTCAGGTTGTCCCTCTGGTTTTGCATCCAACAGAACTGGGTGTTTGTTCAAACTGAACACCTGTTTAAATATCTTGCTCTGTCAGACAGCCTCAAATGTTTGAGGTTCCCAACTCGTAAGGAGTTACTTTCCTGAGCTTTGTATTAAGCATCTGTTGGAACACATTCATTCTTGGTAATTACTTGACATTTGGACACAAAGAATTCTAAAGAAAGGAAGCACCTTAGTGGACTTAGGAACATTTAAATGCATCCTAAGGAAAGACCAACTTGAGTGTTGTTTGAAGAGCTTTAATTTTGTTGGCAGGGCTACTGGGAACTAAGAAAGCCCTTTACACTTGGAAACAAGCTTGCCAAACCATTTCCTTTGCGTATCTTGTTCTGCAGAAGTAACAGAATATTCCATTCCTGCATATTTTAATAAGGCCAAGGGAAAAGGTGTATGCAGAGTCAAGGAAAGCAGCTTTCTGACCAGGCTGTGCTGCCTGTTCCCATGCTTTATGCGTAACAGTGATGACACGCAATTCCTCCTTCCTGTGGAAAGGATATCTGTCACAAAGAGAAGTCCTGCTGCTCTCTGAAAGACTGACCTTTTTACTGGTAGCGGCTTGGCAGGTGTTTGTTTTAGGTTTTAGATATGTAACTTGCAAAAATTAAAATGGGCTCCAGGGATTTGACTACCATTCTATTTTACGTCTGCTTTCATCAGCACAGCTCCAGTGCCTTGATTCATGTTGGTGAGAACAAGAGAATTAGGCTCTGAGTTTCCATTTTTTACTATGCAGGAAAACTAACATTATTATAAAGAGAAGCAGTTTAAGGACACTGTGGAGTATGTCTATATGGAGATATAGATCGCTGCCTTGGATTACATATGGCAGTCAATTCGGTGCCCAGTAGTAGGTATTTGAAGAATAAAGAACTTAATTGTGAACAGCTGTTTCCACATACTTAATAAAGTGTGTATGGCCAGTTCAACCTCTATAAAGTGTTAAACATAGTTTTATAAAACACATACTGGGGCCATGCACGTTTTTCAAAGAGCGCATCAGCCAGTCTGACTGTTAAGTCCTGTCTATCTTTTGATTTCAAAGACAGATCTCTGAAAGTATTTTTCTTGTTTTTCATAGTGTAACTGAGGCCTGGATGACTCCCTAATATTTGTAAAAAATATGGCAATCCTTACTCAAAAGGAGCACTAAGTTATTATTATAGATGTCTTTCCACCTCGACCATTCTGTTTTGTGATGTTGAAAGGAGGAAAGGATAGTGGCTTTCAGGCTGGTTTTATTCCAGTCTGGCTTATGGCTTCAGAAATGTCAAGAGTGTCAGCATCCCAGGGAAGCTGGTAGGGATCAGACATTAATAGTATCTAGTTAATCTGCAACCTATGAGTGGGAACCTAGAGCCCTGGGCTCTAGAAATGACCCACAGCTGTCATTCATCCAGGCATCAATCCCATGCTTTTGATTTCATAAATGATGAGCAACAAATACTAAGGTGTGTGGCCAGTCATTAAGGTTTGAAAGGTCCTTTGGGGCCTGAACAACTAACATGTTTTCATTCCTGTTTTGAATGCAGGAGCCATGGATTCAAACAAAGCTCCATTTCCACCAGTGTGTCTTCACTGGAGTTGCATCCCTGCCTTCAGAGGGTATCAACCCTTGTCCTGCAGAGTGACCACATGACGTCCAGATGAGTCCCTCTGATGTAGTAGGTCAAAACTGCAAGCTGATACACATTTTTGAATCACTCCTTGGTTCCAAGGAGCAGAAATTATCCTACAACTTCCTTCATAGGCCAAGGACTTCTGGTCTGAATTTAAGCTGGTTCAGGGAAGAAGTGGAGAAACTGCAATGGGTTAAGCAGTCACGGTAAGACAGCTGTGTGAGAGAAGACAGCTTTAAGGAACAGGTTATGCTACAAGTTTTAAAGGTATTTTGAGAAATGGTGTGATTTAGTGGAGGTTTGACTAAATTAGACTCAACCAAATTTCAGCAATAGGTTTAATACCAAGAATTTGCACCTGTTGAAATAAACCCCATGTAGAGAGGGCCTTCCTTAAAGTTTCCACATCACTACCTGAAATGCATAAACATTAGTTTTTAAAAGTACATATTTCTGCATTTTACATGAATACACAGTATTCTGCCAGTTAGCACTAAGCTTGTATAAGTAAAACTAAATCCAAATAAAAAAATCAAAAAAGCAGCATGGCCAAATGAAGATCAAAAGTGTTTTAAACAGTCTATAAATCTCTTCCCTCCACTGCAGTTTCCATGCTCCTGCTTCTTCAGTTGGCCTTTAAGTCCAGGAGGAGAATAAACTTGCACATCCAATATAAATAAATAAACAAAGTGTGAAAGTTTTTTTTTATTATTATTTAAGCCCATCTCTCACATGCATCTTGTTCAATGACTATGCAAATAATGCTAAATTAACATGAATATTACCAAGTACAAATTCAAGCAAGGTCAATGGTACTGAATAACAATTACCTGTTGACATTTTCTTAAGTGGTCACGTGCATGGCTCTATGTGCTCCATTGTCTTTTTGATGTAATTTACTGTGTTTATTTTTGATAATGGGGGAAAAAAGATCTCCCACTTTCCTCCTCTTGGTCCTTTATGCAGATTATCAAGGAGCCTGGTCTCTTCAGACCTGCTTCTTAGCGTGGCTGAAGGGCTCTCAGCTGTTGTGCATCTCCCAAGTGGACCTGGCACTAGAGGGCGATGGAGACATACACTTTTGCCACTGTGTCTCAACAATTTGTTAGAAAGCAAAAGCAGAGGTATAAGATACTAATCAGCAAGTTCTCCAAAGACGGGCATGCTACTGGTCTACCATCCCCTTTACCTTCTGTTCTCATACCTTCTCTCTGGCTTCTGCTTATTAAATTACGGGCCCCAGACTCCAGTGGTAGTTCTCCACATTCCTTCCTTCCCGTTATTACCACCTTCTGCCCTTCAAAGTTGATGCTTTGCCCTTTTGCATGTGATCTGAAACCTGTCCCCAACTTCTGATCAAATGTATTCTCCTCAGGAGTCTTCTTTTTCTTTTCCTATCCTTGCTTTTGCCTCTGGCTTTTCCCTGGTCTTATTAATTCTCCATCCATCTTTCTATCAACTATGCCCCCTCCTCAAGGAATCTCTCCCATTCCACACCCTGTCTGTGTCCTGCATTCAAAAAATGCAAAAGCCAGGGGGATAGAAAAATAAGAGGTAAGAAGGTGCTTCATCATCTGTGCTAGTGGTTAGAGCACTGAAAAGAAGAGGCCTGGGTCCTGGTCTTTGTGCCTAAAGTTTCCATTCATGGTACAGTACAGAAATAATTTGTAAATAGGTAGGCTGGGCTGTAAATAGGTAGGAAAAGCTCTAGCTGGAGTAGGATAAGTGTTGTAATCACCAAACTTCAGTGTTAGGTAGCGTAGCTTCTTCAGGAGGAGTGGAGGGTGTCCTTAACTGGTTCATTGATGACCTAAGGAGTGTGTAAAACCAGGCTGACCTGTGGCTGAGGAAGGCTGAAGCCTAGACCTTTTGGTGCATAACTGCGTGCTCAGGTTGCTGTATGAAATTGGATGGGGTCGCAGGGGACCATGGATGAGACTGGACTGGCAGTGAGCTGAGGGTCCTGAGAAGACAGCAGGATACTTCACGTGGGACCTTCCCCATCTGTTACCTGGAGGCTGCTCTGCGTTCACACAGAGAGAGCAGTGTTTGCTGCCGTGTGTCAGAGGCAGATGGAGGAAACTGCCTTCTCTGCTGCGTGCAGGCAGCTGCAAGAAGTGCACTTGTGGTTAGGCTGCAGGCGCGGTTTGTGCCTGTGACTGGGGGCGGGAAGCTGCTCCCCTGGCTTTGCCAGGCATGCTCTTCTGCTAGCAGGTTTCTCCCTTTGAAGTTGCCAGCTTTTCTGCTTTTGTAAGCACCACACCCCACCAAAAATGTTGTGAACTGTACTGGTGACCTGATTAGGCTGTGTGGGATTAGTCATGGGTTAAGCTGCTCTCAAGGAAAATTTCTTGAGATGCATACGGAGAGAAAGATAGCTGTCACTCAGAGTTGCTGGCCTCAGTCCATGCAGTTTTTATTGTCCTCCCATGTCTTCTCAAGCCTAGGACCTCAAAGACTTGGAAATACATCCTGGATCTGTTACTTGACCACCTTTTTCTCTTTCCAGCAGATTCAGGATTAATCTAGGGAACAGGCAGTCTGTCCATAGATCTCTCATCCCACCTGTAATATTCTTTTTCTAGTAGAAAATACATCCCCCACAGGTGATTCCAGGCCAGACGTTGTCTTTATACTCATAACTTCATATAGTACTTAAAAGAATGTGTCAGGGTAAAAACAGAATAATGAGAGGGGTAGGGAAAATGTCCACTCCAAGCCACCATTATTTTTTAGGAAAAGCGTGCTGAAAATTGCAGTAATGGACAATGCTGGGTCCTGAAAATGGATGATTCATCTTGTATTTGCTTTTCATGACTGTATACCATACCGTGTCACTTCACTAACTCATGTCGTGCCCCTCTCGGTGAGCCTGATGGCCATGTTCTCAGTTGCCATAAGGATGAAACTCACCAGGCAAAATGGCACGATGTTCCTGAGCTCAATGAAACTGTGATGCGGACAGTTCTTGAAAGCACCAATTTTTAAGTTATTAAGGTGACAAATATTTCCTCCTCCTCCAGAAAAAGCAATCTCTCGCCTCATCGCTGCGAGATGTGGTTTGAACTGTATTTCCCTGGAAATGACATGATGACAGGAGGGTATGTGATTGAGAATGAGAAAGTATTATACAGACTCGCATTCAAATTCATTATCAGGCAGTGAGACTGATGACTCAGAGTTAGAAAAAAAATGAAACAACCAAAGATCGTGTCTCAGTCAGTGCTCATAACAAACTTGAATTCCCATTTGCACAGCTCATATACATGGGAATTACATCGCACGCTTAGAATCAATTTGCATATGCTGTTTCTACTCAGTCACACAACAAATAATGTATTAGGAGTGCATTTTAATGCACTATATTATCATACAGCTTGAAATGCTGTCTTCTGTTAATGTGCTTTTCAACGAGTGTGTGCATGCACGTGTGTATGTTCTCACTTGCTCATTCCCTCACTGTTCCTGTTGAGTAAGGAGGTCCTGAGGGACCAGGTTAAGAAGAGGTGAATCTGGGAATCAAGGAGTTTGGTACAAGTAGCAGATAGATGGGCATATTTAAAATTGAAGGTTTAAATTTCTTCTTTGGCACTGGAGAATTATCTAATATGCAAGCAGATTTCAGAATCTGGGCCAGAGTCCCTGCCAAGGCAGGCTCACGTGGTCTCCATCTGGCCTCATCATCCAAAGAGATCAGGCCCTTCATTAACTGCAGAACTATGATCTCAGAGTCGATCATCCCAAGCGGACCTGCTTTGACAATGTAGTGCTTTTGCTGTGATGATTCACTACTTCTGCAGCTTGCTAAGTACCAAAGAATCCCAGAATGTGCTGCATCATTAGCTGATTTTTTGGATCACTGATAGTAAAAACAAAATCTGACAAAAATATCTGCGCTATATTTTCAGTGACCAGAAAAGTAAACAACAACCCCCCTCCCCCATAATCCAACAACTAAGCATTAATTCATCACATTAAGCCAAACAAAACTACATTTTGAATTTCAGTTTTTCTCTTGCCATGTCGCTTGATGGAAAACCTGGGTGTCATGGAGGGGGAGAGGATCAACACCTTTACCTTCCTTGCTATTCGACTGTTTTCAATAGTCATTTGTTCTTTCTTTCCTGTAGGGTATGTGGAACAAATGTTGGCTGATGTGCCCGAAGAGAGGCTGAGAGAGCTGTACGGACCTTCTGAGCTGCGAGAATCTGAGTAAGTGACGGAGGTCTCTCGCACCACTTTTCCGTTCAAAATGATGCTAACCCTTCAGTGATGGACTACCCAGGACTGTGCTGCCATCTTATTCCCTTCTCTTTCCTCCCTTTCCTGGGACATTCACACATGCATGTCTTGCACTGTATTTTCTTATTGCTGTGCATCGGGCTATCCAGGTGACCTGAAATTCAGATACGCAAACTAAGCAATGTCAGGACATGTTTTTTATCCTGAAGGCTAACAGGTTTGGTCTGGTCATATCCATGCTATTTAAATGTCTTATACGTATGCAACAAGCTGTGCCATATGCAGCTACCCATTGAGAATGATGCCTGGCCCATGCTAACTCCTGAAGTCTATTTATCTGACCTGAGCCAAAATCACACCTGGGAACATGCTGGTATGCCATTAAATGCTCTCTGATGCTCCTTAAATTTACTAGACATAGACTGAGGGTCAATTTTTTGTTCACTCACTGCCACTTTTCATTTGGTTCTAATTAACACCATTAGGTTGGGTAGAGGAAAACGATGGCCAGAAGTAGTCTCCTGATTTTTGCTCTCCACACATGCCTGAGCAGTCTAGAAGCTTCAGCTAGGCCTGTGTTTCAGCCTCCTTTTTTCTTGGTCAGACTAGCAGTTTATTTGGCCAGTTCAGAGCTTGATCACACGTTGAGTTCCTCATCACTGGCTGTTAAATAGCATTGGGCTGGGTATGGATCCTGAAATTTATTCCACCATCCATGTGTTAGTAATGATCAAAAGTGACGTGCTAAAGGAAGTGATGGTTTCCATTAAGACTGTATTATACTAGTGTTTACAAGACACAAACTTGAGATAATTGTCTCTCTTGTTGGCTTTGTTTGAATGATTTTGAAGAATTTAACTGTTTTTAGATATTTGAGGAATGCTTGGAAAAAAACCAAAGGGGACCCACATTAAGGAAGAAGCGAAAAACTTGGTTGTTCTGATGATAACAATGGACATTGGTATCTTGGAATAGCTAGCAGGCACTTTAAAAAAACACCTGACTGTGGCATTTAAATAATAATATTTTATTATACCTTCTAGAGTCTGTAAATCAAAAACAGGCTTGCAAAGCAAACACCATGTGGTTTTACTGAGAACATGGATGTCACAATTTAAATCCTCAAATGTTCTTTTGCATATTATTTAAATAATTTATATTAGCTTGGCTACTCCCAAGACATACAGGAATACTAACTATTCTAGACACACTAGAATTACAGCCTCATTGTAAAATCTGTCTGCAGTTAAGGTCTCACTCTGAAAGACAACTTACATTCCTGAACTTCTGTTACTTAAGGGCATCACTTCTTAAAATGGTAATTCATCATTAAGTGACTTGAACAGAGCACAGCCTACTTATTGTGTATGTCAACCAGTTCCCTCCTGTAATGTCATCTCACTGCTTATATTCTTTCCACAGGAAAGGTATTCTCTTATCTCTACATTCCATGGTGTTTAATTCTGGAATACTAAGGAATTAGCCTTAAACATTATTCCAGAGGTAAAGAACCACAGAATTAAGTTACTTCATCTGCTATTTGGTTGTGCTAAATTCCACAATACAGAATAGCAGAATACTCTTCAGAAGGAGGGCATGCATGGATAACGCTTTAAAATATCAGATGGCATACACTGACTGTAGAGTCCATGTTCTCCTCATTTCCTCTTCTGTACTGGTTGTTATTTATGTGGAATTTTCATATCAGAGAGTGGCACATACTGCCCCTGACTATTCCCCTGAAGGGAATAAATAAATAAATAAATAAAATTCAAACACGGCTGCAGGACTCAATTGAATAAGACAAGAATAATGAATATTAAATCTCACTGAAAAAGACGTTTTAATGCATTGAATAAAAAGTTACATGAGAAATAGCCCGTTGATTACATATATAATATTTTCTTTCCCACAGACTGAAGCATATGGGGTTTAACAGCTACACTAGGAACAACACATCCATACTGCACATATGGCACAATGATGTGAGCAACACAGAGCTAGGACACCGTCAAGGAAGATGAAGAGAGGTTTCATTTAACGACGAACACATAGAGACGTGAACAGCAGGGCTGAAATATAAGATGTTTGGATAGAAACTTCTGTGGGAAGGCAGCATCTTTGCTGGCCCTCACTGCATTAAATAGAAGATGAGGAGCAAGACCACTGGTGGGCTTTGTGTTGATGCCAACCAGGACAGCTCCTGAGTGACTGAAGAAACAGCACAAAAGAGGATGCGAAGCAAGACCCACTCTGAATATTGCTGCAATTACTGCTTTAACAAGGTGCTGAATTCAGGCCTGCAGTTCTGGCAACAGCGCTCTAGGCAATGTGTTCCCCCACAGCAACACCTGCAAGCAGGAGGGCTTGATAATTTTTATTTGGTGGGAGAACATCTTTGGGCGAATGAATGTTTCTGAATGGGAAATAGGGAAAAAGATTCCTCTAGCTTCAGAAATGAGTCAGAAAAAAGTAAGCTAGACCTTTCTGCAGAACAGAAAAGTACTTTGCAGAAAGAGAGCACCTAATCTTCAGACCTGCTACTAATCTGTTGAACAAGCTTAGGGAACTCATATGGGGTGGAATTTCATCTACCTCTGCTCTCTTGTCCCATGCAAGAACAGGGCCATCAGATGAAGCTACGCAAAGACAGGTGCAGAAGGAACAAAAAGGTATGGTGCATTATGCAGCAGGTATTTGAGAAAGTTCTGGATGTTTAAAATATGCATAAGTGTAAGGGAGGACTCAACAAGGTAATGGAAGAGACATTATTTCAAAATATATATAAATGCTCACGTTGAAGATGTTTATTGAAAGTGAAAAACAAGACTGGTTTTGCACTTGCATGACCAACAGAAGGATGTTGTCAGGTGTGTCTGGAGAGTGGGAGAGGGGAAGAAATGGGCCAAAGAGGACTGCTGTGCCCTCAGGGAGAGCTGGGAAAACCAAAGTCCTGTGTTTTGGGGGAGCGCAATGATCATCACTGACACCTCCACTGTTTGTGGAACTGGTTGGATGCAAAGAGGGATAAAATATGGCTGCAGGAGTGGGCCAGTGCATGCAATCATCCTCCACATCTCTCACACACTTCTTGAATATGTATGGGTTTGACCAACACTTTTTTGGGAATTCTGCTAAATTTACCTGTGGGCCATATAAAGTAGAACTAGGTTACATGTCTTTTGTAGAATTCATATAATGGCTGAGTCCTATGAGTTCTTCAGATGCCTGATTTTGAGTGGGACTCTGATTCTGCCTCCTTTTCTTAGGCTATAATTCTGTAAACTTAATTTCACATCCACTGTCTTTAGTGAAGCTTCTTAATGAAAACATTAAGAAGCTGGACACTATTTTTGAGACGGTATTTTTGATGACAAGAAGACGTATTTGGGGACCAAGTGGTAGATTTTTCAAAAATGCAGGTTCATCTGAACTGAAACTATTCATGGATTTAAAGTATTAAAAATGATGGCTGCTTTGTCTCTTTTTTTTATGCAAAGAAGAGAAATACCAGAAATATCCAGCTGTTTTATTTTAATGATTAAAAAAATCCCCACCAAAACAAAAAAACCCCAACTCAACGAAAACCCTTTGGACTCTTCCTTTAAAAAATGAAATAAAGTAGCACATCTTTTTCCCAAAATATCATTCTGCCAATATCTCTTTTGCACCCACATGGCTGATGCGATGGAATGTGCTGAATATCCTTAAATAGTGTTGACTTAAGTATCCAAGTGACATGAAATGTACCTGCAATTTTAATTTTTTTTTTTTTTTTTCCCCAGGCATGCATGTGCAAAGGAAAAAAAAACTGATTCATTTAATCTGGCCCAGAAAATTTCTTGGAAGACTGATAACTTTTAACGGAAAACTCACGATCTCTCAGATTTCACCTCACATAACTCTGGATTGTCAGTATAAAGGTAGTTAAGGTCAATGCTTCATGACCATACTTATTCATCACCAAGTGCTTGTTTACTTGCCCTTAGAAGAAGGAGATTATGTCTGCTGTTTTTGGCAAGTTGTGCAACTTTAACATAGGTTTTACTTTCATCATAGAAATTTCCCCCACCCCTAATGAGTTATTAATCAGAAATTGGTGGACTAGTGTGGGAGATGAGATGAAGATCTGTGGAGACAAGTTTCATCCCATTTTACTCCTTTTATGGGGCCTCAGCTTCTTTTATAACAGTTCACTATTTAATAGCCACTGTCACTTTAGCCTGTAAGTTCAAAAGACCTATAAATTTCTTGACACAGCTTATCTGTCATGGACCGGGACTGCTACAATAAAATATGATAATAAATTAATAATCAATAGTAGCTGACAAGGTTCCTTTTTGCTCTCCCCTGTGAGACAGCCTGAGCAGTTGGGCCACTGGAGGGGTTTGTGTCTCACATCAGAGGACTCACATCAGTTTTCTCCTCAACTGTTACTGTAAAGACATTTTTTCATAGCATAGACTGTTATTTCGCAGCCTTAACTTCTCTGTAGTTAGATTTGAATGAGAAGACCCAGAGAGATGAGAACTTATCTCTTTTTTACAATGAGCTGTTAACTTTGGAACCTAATTACAGCTGCTTGAACACCAAAGCTATTATTAGTGTAATTGACATGACTTTTAGTCAATCTGCAGATAATTAATAATTTTTTAGGTGTGATGAAGTATTTTTCCTAAGGAGGAATAATGCCTTTTAATCTTCCCCCATGTGGAATAGGTTAGACATTTCTGATTACCATCCTGCTTTCAACTACCTGCCTTTTTGCGTATGAATATAGAAAGTGTCCACTTCTGATTGTGGTGGATACTCGGAGTTGAATCATGCTACTGAAGCGAATCAAGGGCTTTGTTTTTCCGCACAAGAAAGAGCAGCTTGAATTACTTCATGCCCACCCCTTCCTATCCCCAGGGCTGTCTCAAGGTCAGCCTGGAAGGTTGGGAAAGTTTATCAGTCTAATACGCCAGAAATAGAATGGATGCCCAACACTTCTTTGGATATGCGAGTTAGAGTCGATCAATCTATATCACTGAAGCATCTAGCCTCGTATTAACTAATGTGACAAATATTTGCCACATAAACTTCATTTCCTCTCCATTTGATTTGTTTTGCACTCATCAGTGTCTCAACTTTACTGACTAAACAACCTTAGAAGATTTTCTGCTCTACTTTCTTTTCTCAAAGAGCTAGAGACATGCTGGATACTGCCTGCCTGCCTGCCAGGGCTGCCACCGTCATAGAATCATAGAGTTATAGAATGATTTGGGCTGGAAGGGACCCTAAAGATCATCTAGTTCCAACCCCCTGCCATGGGCAGGGACATCTCTCACTAGACCAGGCTGCTCAAAGCCCCATCCAGCCTGGCCTTGAACGTTTCCAGGGATGGGACACCCACAGCTTCTCTGGGCAACCTGTTCCAGTGCCTCACCACCCTCACAGTAAAGAATTTCTTCCTGATATCCAATCTAAATCTATCCTCCTTCAGTTTGAAAGCATTACCCCTTGTCCCATCATTACACTCCCTGATAAAGAGTCCCTCCCCATCTCTCCTGTAGGCCCCCTTTAGGTACTGGAAGGCTGTTATAAGGTCTTCCTGGAGCCTTCTCTTCTCCAGGCTGAACAGTCACAACTGTCTCAGCCTGTCCTCATAGCACAGGTGCTCCAGCCCTATCATCTCTCTGAATGATAAATACTGCTGCTTTCCAGCAGGTATAGGTGCAACGCTTTGAGTCTTAAGGGGTGGGACAAAGAGTTATGAAGCATCAAGTAGCTAACAGAGATCTTCGGCACTGTCTCCGCTACTGTCTCAAGCTACCACGGCTGCCTTATGCTAAAGAAGTGACATAAGACTTTCCTGGTCTTTAGTGTTGTGTTTCACAAGGTCTGAGTGATTCCCATGGCTGAGTTCAAGCACATCACAGGAGCAAATGCATCACAGAATGGCTCTGTGGAAATATTTTGCAGCAAGATTTGAAATACCTTATTTATTGCCTTACAAACAGGGATTAACAACATTCTTCTTTAATGAAAATTTGTCTGAATGACAAAGCGGGCACTGAACAATGTCATCTGGATATTTCCTTCAGACTGCTCAGATTCCAGTAAAATCAGTGAAAGCCTCCTGTATAGGTGGGCGTTATGTGGTTTGCCTATGGGTAGTAACGCTTCCCAATCTATTGGTCTGACGAAGAGGACTTGCTGCTCCCAGGAGAGGTGTCCTAAGCCAGGCAATTTCAGTTGTTGCTGCTAATAAATGGGGGCTTGCAAACCTGTCAAAAGTGATGCTCATGGCTACAAGTGGGATTAAAGCTGAGACAAGCTTGGAGGCATCTTTGGTGCCAAGCGAAGTTTATGGTGGGTGGTAGAACATACAGATGATTTTAAAAAAAGAACTGTTGTTTGTATTTGTACCTCCTATATTAAAACCAGAAATTCTTCACTCTTGTGAGAATCTTTGTCAAAAGAAGAGTACAGAATATGCTAGAAGTGAGTTTGACTCTGAAGTTTTAAGAAATGGTAACATCATGGCTCCCTAAATGTAAGCAGTGCTGTTTTCCTCTGCCTTGAATTACTTATTCAATTAAAATATTAGTCTGCATGATACAGTTTGTTCAAGTAATTTGCTCTGAGCTAAGAAAAATCTTCAGCTCTATTATAATAATTAATTCAAAGAAAAGATTTATTATTGTGTTGAACACGTTCTTCTATGCTTGGAATACTTAATAAATCATTAATTAATATCACTGCTATTAAGAACACACTGATGTTATCAGATCGCCGTACGTTGGTTTCTGCTGGAAACATTACATGCTCTTAGAGAGGTGGAAGGAATTGCAGACACAGTGTGGTTCTCCTCAGCTCTAGCAAATCAATGTGTGGACCTTGCTGCCTTATCCAAAGAGGCGCCCAGTGAAATACTGAATTCCAAACAGAATACCGCACATTCCCCACATGCAGAGAGCTGGATGCTTTAAACACCTCTAGAGAGAGTGAGAACCTCTGTATTTGCTCAGGCATGTAAGACAAGACCCAAGAAAATAAACTGAGCAGAGCAAGGGCATGTTCTCCAGCCCTGAGGCCATGTAGCACAGAGTAGCTGTATCCATGTCGTTAAAGTTTCTCGCTCCTTTTCCTCTTCCCACTGAAAGAACACCTCACCAGGAAGGGTCCCTGGTGCAGGCAAGTGCCCAAACCATGCCTGGAAGACCAGTAACTGGCTGAAAACCTGCCAGAGTCATGCCAACAAACAAGAAGTGTGGATGGCTGGGTTCCATCGTTCATGTCCATGCCCTAGCACTGCTTCGTTTACATCGTAGCTCAAATTAGGAAGACTATATTCCACCTGAGATTAATAAAATGCATCTCACCTCTCTAAAGTCAATGTGCAACAGATCATGAGTCACGGTGTGCTACATTTGCTATTACCTACAGAAAGTTAGAACAGTGATTGTATACACTGCAGCTGCACTGGTAGCCGAGCACAATAACCCCAAGGAAGTGACAGTTTTAGGATGCTGCTGCTCCTACAGGACAGGAAGAGCACACTCTTACACTTGCTTTGGCTCTCTATTTTTCCCCACGTGACTCTGAGACTTATCATATGTTGAGTTCACTGCTTGGTTTAAACTTTACTATGGATTATGAGGCATTATGAAGCCTCATTCTGCTCTTTTTAATTTCACCTGATGCTTTTTTTCTTCCAGCTGCCCTTCTAATAAACGTCCTCCTCTCCCCCCACAATAACCCTCCTGATATTTTTTTAAAAAAAGAAACAAATTAAATGTTCTGGCTTATTTATGATTATTCACTCTCGGTGCTGCTCCATTGCCATACCTTGCTGGGATGTGTGTGAATTAAACCGTACACTCCTCAAGACCAGTATATATTTATTCGGCTACTCACCCTGTGCAGAACTTACAGCTGCAATGTTAGGGTCTGGGTTGAAGCCACACAGAGAATTTGGCCCTTAACGCTGTTTTGGAGTGAAAGATGATGTTTGGAGAGCAGCACTGAGGCATTAGACTGCCTTCTATATATCCAAAACCCAGTTTTACAAACTACAGAAACTTTTATTATTTGAAATTACTCCAGCCAAGAGCTACATTATTGATGACATAACTTAACACAGACAGTGGCTTGAACATTCCCAGCTGGAATTCCTAGTCCCAGCAGTCAGGCGTGAGGCTTATGTAAAGATGATAATCACCTCCTGACTGCCTGCTTTCCCTGCCCACTTAGTAAAGTATGTCCCTGCAGGGCCTGAGCTAAAACCCATGCAAAGTTCATGGCACACTTTGTACCAATGCCTGTGAACGTTGCATCACTTCGGAACTTTTTTTATCCCAGGCCATCTTAAAGCGTATTTTATAACTAATCATCAAGAGTTTTTACCTAAGGCTACAGCTGGGATGAGAGAAGTAGTCAAATAACCACAATGACATACTTTGTACCGCTGACTACAAGCACTACTTTGGCCATAGGTCATGACTCATTTGAGTTATGTGAAACCTGCCACAGTGTGTAAAGTTTACCACAAGTAAAAGGACCTCAGGTTTTTAATTTTTTGGCTAGCAGGCTGTGGCTGCTCCCACAGTGAGTTCCATGGCATCCAGTGGAACCTTGGAAATCTCAGCATCCAAGTCAGCTCTTCCAGGAATCAAACAAATTGTTCCAGGGAGTCTAAGTATTTGACCATGAAACAAACCCCACTCTCCACTTAACTGAGACTAGACGCTCAGATTGTTTGTACCTTTTGACTACGTTCCACATAATAGGCCATAATAAGGAGCCAGCTTACTGCTTTGAAAAAAATTTCCTCTTAAATTCTGCCTGTGTTCTGGGATGCTCTTTATGCAGTTGCTTTATGGCAAAGCAGTAACACAGGAGAATACGACCCTGAAAAATATAAGTCAAATGAATTACATCCAGATTGCCTAATGCCTTTGAGAAGTGGCTATGGAGGAAATCATGTATTTATGGCTAGTGTGAGAGACTGTAAAGGAAAACACATTGCTCACGTTTTTACATACTGTCTATCATATTGCATGACTATCTTAAATGTAAGAACAAATATGAAAATTTTCCTTTAGTCACAGCAGCCTTCATTCATCCTGCCTAACTTCCAGCAGCCATCTGAAGTACTCAAGAAAATGTCTTAATCATGGCATACCTGTTTATGCATCATGGTATTCTGTCTCGTATGTATCACGGCATACCTGTTTTGGGGTGAAACTGTATATTGGTACTGGACAACCAAGAAAGAATGAATAGACAAGCATTTCAAAATGTAATCCCCAGTACAAGAAATACATGTTCTTGTTAGAGTGGGTCCAGAGGAGGGCAATGAAAATGGCTGGAACACCTCTCCTATGAGGAAAGGCTGAGAGCTGGGGTTGTTCAGCCTGGAGAAGGCTCTAGGGAGACCTTATTGTGGCCTTTCAGTACTTAAAGGGATCTTAAAAGATGGAGAGAGACTTTATACTGAGGCATCTAGTGACAGGACAAGAGGCAATGGTTTTAAATTGCAAAAGGGTAGATTTAGATTGGACATAAGGAAGAAACTTTCTACAGTG
Source organism: Fratercula arctica (assembly GCA_947846985.1). NCBI lineage: Eukaryota > Metazoa > Chordata > Aves > Charadriiformes > Alcidae > Fratercula > Fratercula arctica. The sequence continues at coordinate 109,497,502 of CANTUZ010000003.1, forward strand.
AGGGTGGTGAGAGGCTGGAACAGGTTGCCCCGAGAAGTTGTGAGTGCCTCATCCTTGGAAGTGTTCAAGGTCAGGTTGGATGGAGGTTTTTGAGCAAACTGATCTAGTGAAAGATGTCCCTGCCCACAGCTACACTAGATGATGGACTAGATGATCTTAAAGGTCCCTTCCAACCCAAACCATTCTGTGATTCTACAAAATGTACACTGCTAAACCAAAATGACCATGCTACTGCTGATACTTACTGTATCAGTTTATATCCCATCCTTCCCCGTACCTTTTCATGTTCTTTGTTTCATTCAGTGTATTTGAGATGTTTTCTGTTAGGTCTTGTTTGTATAGCAGTTAGTGTGATAAGACCAATTCTGAGTAAGACTGAAAAATGTTATCGCAGACATTTTAGGGTCAGGCAAGATTTTGAAGTGGTAACCCTTGACTCTATCTGGAACTACGGGACTAAAGTTCTTGTCCTTGGAAGAACATCTGCAGTCACTGGCCAGCTATGATCTTTTCAGTCATACTGGATGAGATTCATCTCACCTAGTCTAGAGACGTGCTGTAATTATAAGTACATCATCTAAGCTAGTTATGTAAGCTACATCTATTCCAGTAAATAAAATGAGACAGGTCCAGTCTTTTGTCAGAACTGGGAAGAGTCCCTGGCTAGCTCCTGACATATGTCCAGACTTTGTTTTGGAGAGTGCTAGTTGACCCAGGTCAAAACTGCACCAGGGACCACACTAACAATTCAGCAGTACGGACAATTGCATGCCAGAGAGACCATGTATTTTAATGACTTTATTAATTTAAACGTAACCATAGGCATTGGAGAGAGATGGGCACCTCCAGAGTTTAATTCATTGCACCTATTGATAACCATCTACAACAGATGGGATTAAGCTGTCATTGGAGGTACCTGTGTTGGCTGGAGTGAGGCCCTATGGGTACGTTGAAGGAGCTTAAATGTCCTGTTTACCATAGAAACACAGTTTGCTGTCCATTGTTTCCCACGCTTAGATGGAGTATTTAGTGCCGTCTGCTATAGTTTGAAAACATGGCACATGACCGGTGGAGCTCCACATCCTTCTGCAGCAGCATCTGCCAGACAAGCAACCAGTCTCCAATGACTCTAGATGCCTATTTTGGACAAGGGACTAGTGCTCCTCATGTAAACAGCAGTTACGGCATGAGATGAGGTCTGCACTTGGTAGCATTCGTATAGTAAACATAGGCACAACACACAGAGAGACCGAGAGTAGTGGAAAGGGCGTCATATCAAGAAAACAAGAGACATAAGTTAGATTCAGGCTTCCAATGTGATATCGTAATATGCTAACTGAAAAATTGCAGAATTGGTTTGAAGTGATGGAGGCTGGGACTGCATGATTGGATAGAAGTGGGTGTGCATGTAAAAGCTTACCTTTTTTTTAGTGTAAATGTGTTTTATTTCACTTCTGGTGAGTTGCATGTGGATATCTGCACTGTATAATTTACTCATGTGTTTTGCATTCCTCAGTGATATCAAGTAAATTCTTTGGTCAACTCCTATAAACAGTGCTTAAATCATAAATGAATCAGACATCTCAGATGGCCATTAAGCTTGTGCCTGTGGAAATATGAACGTTTTATATTTGCTGGCATGTGGAAAAGGTCATTATTTATTCTTCCTAGCCAGCTAGATGTATGAAATTTTACTTGCTGGAATGATTCCTTGGCATTTCCTAATATCATGGAACATGCTAAGTATTTCTTTTTTTAACAGAAGACAAAAAGGGAATAAGACTGTGTTGCAAATGTTAGTTGGAAACAATCTGAAATAGAGAACTAAATGTCCGTGTTTATCCAGGAAAGGTAGATGGAAACTTGGAACCACAAAGGTATTTTCAACTGAGGAGGTCTGCACGATCCATTAAGCACTACTGCATCGTTTTCTCAAAAGTTTGGGGCCTCATCCTCTTCCTCTGGAAATTAATGGCTAGTCTCCCATTAACTTCAATGGGAATAAAGTCAGGTCATAAGTCCAAAGCTCTTCTCCTCCCCAGGTACCTAAAAAGTTCTAAATGATTAAAGAACTGCTTCTAATCCCTCTGAAACTGATTTTAATGTAAGTAGGAGGTTAGAGAGTTGTTTTCCATGAGGCTGACTTCAGTGGGCAGATCTCTTGATGCACTTTTAAAAACTGAGATGCATTTTGTCCATGCCTATCCGGGGAATAAAAGTTTCCTTGTGAACCATATTTTAAATGAAACCTTTTTGATTTCTCTGCTTTCTGCTTGTGAGTAGGTGAACATAATGGCAAAGAGCCAGAAAAATGCTGAAAGCCTTGAAAGCCACAACATTTGTTACCGAATCCTTCACTGGGTATTGTTAGGAGTGGTCTTGCTGAAGTGGGAGACTTCCTATTCCAGAAGAAGGGGCTCTGCGGTAATAGATCTTAACATAGTGGCAGAATCTTGGGAATTGATTCAGATTTTAGCTGGATTGAATTGCCCTCTGTAGAAGCCTTTTATTTGTCATTGAGGAGGTAGGGATCCTGGAGGGATCACAGTCTTATTTTATCTCCTCTTAAGAGCTCGAAGTTTAATGGAATAAATGACTGTATTGGTGTCATCTGAGAAATGAAAAAAAAAAAAATGAGGAATTTTATTTACTTGAGTAAATATAACATGATTTCTTCATCCACCTCATGCACTGTCCTTCACACTCCTCTGTTTCCCAGTCTCCTGCTGCTTTTCCCTGTGTGCTTGAGACTTGGGTGGCGTGGAGCAATCCAGGGATGAGTGTGATAGCCTGTTTGCTGGGATATGAGCTGTCCCAGGCGAAGTGCATGCTTAGAGCAGGAGAGATAACAGTGCTGTACTGCATCTGAGGCGTACGCCAGCTCTTGTGGCTCTTTTGAAATTGGTGCCTTGTGTATTCCACTGACTGGCAGCATATGGTGCATTAGGGAGGCAGTTTTGGTGGGAAAAAGGCCACAGTGTTACACCACAGCCTGACAGGAGATAATTTATAAATGACATAGGTGAAGAGGAAGAAGAAAAAAAATGCTTTTAAAATTCTATACTTTTTTAAGCATGGAGGGCGTCAGACTGGGATTTATAGAGTTTAAGGTCAGAAAGAATGCCTAGGGACTTCTCACTTGGCTTCTTTAATAACACAGCCTGGAGGACTACACAGGAATTTCTTCATCCATCTCATACCTTAAAGAAGAGATATCTATTCTTAATTAAATACAGAAAGTCTCGATTATTTTGATAGAATGATTCTATTCACTGAGTGCATACCTTACAATGTATCCTAAGAGGTAAAAACAAAGGCATGAGAATGTGATTCTTGATCTTATTTTTGAATTGGCATAGTTTTTGCCTTTCTACTTAGAAATCTGACTGTGCACTTCCTTAGATATTTCTATGACAAAATCTTGGCATTAGTTGTAATACTCTTCTAGAGTCAAGCTATTAACAGCTCAGGTAAATAGGACTTTGATGTTCCCATAATGAGGACACTAAAATTAATTAGCCTGTTCATAAACTCAATTTAAAATTGCAAAGATTTGAGAGTACTATTAAAGTACTTATGAGGATGCTATTATAAAAATTAAATAGGGGAAAAATATGCATTTCATTTTGAAATGGTGAGAGAATTAATTATATGTGAAAATACATTGCTCTTTGTGTGTTTAGTCAAAGAATAACCTTAAGTACTCCTTGGAGACATTTTTGTTACGTCCCTGTGTCTGATATACCTATTATTTTTCAACATCTGATATGAACATTAAGTTATATAACTTTTACATGCTTTTACTGTATATAACCCAAGTTACATAAATTCCAGGCCTTCTGACTGTTTGCAATCTTTAAAATGTAATGAGCTGAAAGATTAGCTTTGAGCCCTGGGGCCGGATTGATGTTTTGCTTAACCATTCAGCTGAGAAGAGCTTTTAGAGGGATAACTCGTGCTGCATCACATCAATAATAAAACTAAAGACCTAGATCCAAGCAACTATGAATGGGAATTAAGTCTCTCAGAATGTTATAAACTTAAATGAAACAAGTCTTAAACAGAAGGCAGCTGCAGGCACTGGATCTAAACTGCATTAAGATGACATAATATTCTTTTGGAAACAATAAGGCTTCCATTGACGTGTTCTGTAAGACAATCCCTCAATGGAAACGAATAACTAAATTAACATACTGTGATGAAATATGACTCATACTGAAATACAAGTCTCAGTGGGGTTTCAGCATCTGAGAAACATATTCATAAGTAAGACTGTCAAACTGAATGCTCACTTTCAGGGATATTCTCTGATTAGCTACCATTCAGAGAAATACAGAAGAAAGAGTAAGATTTTCCACTGATGGCAGTGGAAGTAGGACAGGGAGAACAGGAAAAGGCTCTTATTAAACATGTGTGTTTTTACTGAAGATACCGCTTTTATTGAAGATGTCTCTCTTGCATTTGTATGTCCCAAACTGATAGTACTGGTCTTCTGTTCTTACCATTACATACTCTTAAGACTCTTTTCAGCTTCTTGGTGTGATAATCCCTTTCAGTATTGCTGCATGAGATGTCACTAACATGTGCCAACTGCCATTCCTTCTGCCTCTCAGTTTTGCCTTTATCATGCTCGCTTTGTGTCAGTGTAGTGATATTGTTGCACGGGAAGGCAAAGCTGTCTTGAGCAAGAAGAACTTTGAAGACAGAGATCTGTTTTGTGTGGGACCAGCTGTGGCTGGTTGCATTCAGAGCATGCCTGTGGAATACTTACAGATGATATAAAGGAGATTGTCTCATTTCTAGAATCTTTTTTGGTTTTGAGAGTGCATGACAATAAAGGCATCGTGATGCAGAATTCTGCCAAGAGAAAAGCTCTTCCAGGCCTGTGCTGAAGAGGAATGTTAGCTGCCTGGGAAGCTTCAGTGTTAAAACCTAAGGTGAATAGGATTCACACCTTCCTAGTTAGGCAAAAGAAGAGAAAGTGAGGGTTTTTTAGGGGTTTTGCTTTTGTTTTTGTTTTAAGGAAATCTGTTGTAAGAGGGTGCACGGTACCTCATGCTATATCATGCCCCACACCAGTGTTTACAAGTATTGCATTTAGAAAGGTTATAAATTCCTGATCTACCAGGCCTTCAGTGATCACAGGTGACTTTGTATGGACATGATAGTGTTCACAAGCTAAATACGTCGAACTCCAGAGCTTCTATACATGTTCTCCAGAGTGCACCATCATCTGTTACAGGCAAGTTGATACTTTCATCCCTTAGAGGAGAAAAATCTTGTTGTTGGGGTGCTTCTCTGCCCTGTGAACTCCTGTCTATTGTCTTTTTGTCCCTGAATCACCTGCTTCAGTGAGTCAGTTACCTGCCCATGGCAGCTTCATTTACGTGCTCAATTTATGCATGAAGAAGTCAAGTGTGTCTTTGGTTGGCTATGACACAGCATGCACTCACGGGTAGGATCAAAATCAGCATACCCAATCTGGCCACATCTTTGCATACTGTTGAACCTTTTACAGCTTGTGCAAGGACTTGGCAAACACTAGCTACAACTAGTTGAGCAGGATGACGGGGTCCTACCAGCGCATCTTGGTGCAGCCAGCTCTGCTGTAAGCAGGTGGCCTCCTTCCCAGGGTCAACAATTAGCACAGAGAGACACCAAGACTTACAGACAGTTGAGGGTTTTTGTAAAAGGAAGCCGAAAGAAAATATGGGCCCATTGCTCAATGGGTTGAAGGGCATGGAAAAGACCATGGTACTCAATGCTTATTACTTTATGTCCTCATGCCTTCCAGGTCCCTCAGTTTAGCAGCAGAGTGCGGGGTTATAAAGTATTGTCTGCAGTAGAGCAAGATTGAATAAGGAGCATGTAAACAAACTGGACATACAGCTGTCCGTGCAGCAGGGAGGGCTATATCCAAGAGTGCTGAGGGAGCTGGCCTGATGTCATTGCAAGGTTGCTCTCTATCGTCATGGGAAGACTGTGATGATCAGAGGAGGCTGCTCATGACTGTCACATCTAAACAAGGATAATCTTGGGAAGTGGAGGCTGGTCAATCTAGCACCTGTCAGTGACTTCACAGATCATACTCAACTGGGGAGAGCAGTCAATATGCTCTAGGGTGGAGCAGCTGTTCAGAGTGACCTTGTCAGGCTGTAAACCAAAATGTATGCTGTTTGTACAGGAGGAAAACAAGAAAAAACAGCAACCAAATCAACACAATGCCAATGTATCCTTCAGTGCTTTCTTGGTTCTGTCTGTATATGGATGCTGTGTATAACCTCTATAGAGGTTATAAATTAGGAGTCTATCTAGCCTGTACTGTGGGAATAAACAGATTTTAAGCTGTTTTCAAGTATACTAATGTTTGCACATGATCATTCAGGAAAGTAGTCACCAAACTAATGCCTTAATCCCTGCATTAACTTTCCTCCTGAATTACTACTGGCCTTGATGGCCTAATCCACATATCATTTAGTACATGTACTATTTCACTGAAATGACAAATTTTGCTTTAGATTTTTGTGGAAAAATATGTCCCCCAATACTATCTACGCATTACATTCAAGGCATAAAAGAAGGTATTTCTACATGCATATCAACAGTGTACCAGGGAGCATAGCCAACATCCTTAGATAGGAAGTACTGTTTGCAGTCTGTTTTATTAGGGCAAATGTTTATTAGAGTTACCAATGCTAAAATGTGAAGAGAGACAGCAGCAAGAGTTTCATTTTATATTCACAGAATACACTGTTGAGATTTCTGCTGTTCTGTGTGAGGGTTTGGTTTTTTATTTAATTCTTACTGGAAATAGTGTGTAAAATGCAGCTGGCATAAAAGTTTCTAATTCTCTTGAACAAACACCATAAGAATATTTTCAGTAGAAGAACAATGAGGTGTCAAGTACAGCTGTGCTTTATATTCAGGTCTGCATAGAACTGAACCAAATTTACTTTCCCTCAATACCCTTGGAAATGAATGTCAGGGAAAATTCATATGTTATCTTGAATGCAAATCAGGTTTGAATGCATGCTATAAATGAAGGGCAGAAAAGTAATTCTTTCTTTGCAGATCTATTGCCTTTTGATCTAGAGAATATCATACATGAGGGCCGGGAATTCTCCTTATGAACTATGGAAAGTATTATAATGATTTCCTAAGAAGTTTATTAATGCAATCACATCACCTTCCACTTCAATTTACAATGGTGACCATCTAGAAAGGCACTATTAACAATGATTACGATCATTTGGTTAGTAGCATTTGCTGCCATTTATCAAATATTTCAGTCAGTGAAAGAATAAGCCAAAGAAAAACAAAACCCATAAAATCCCGATTTGGGAATACTTCAAGACACACAAAACAGACTTGATTATACTTAGAATGCTGCAACTGCAACAACATTTCTTGTAATTCTTTCACAGATTTTTCTTCTGTCTCTGGATCTTAACATCAACAAACTTTGTGAAGATGAAATGAAGCAGTTGGTATGCCGACAAAACTCGGCAGCTGTTGAAAAAAAAACCACAAAATCACTGTTGATCTTAGCATGCAAATGCCTGCATTCCCAGTTCCTCATAACTATATTTGGTTGGTTAGTGCTTTGTAAGTAGTGAACTATCAAAGGTTTTACTTTGACTGGAATTAAAGCTGCAACAGATAACTGCTTGTTATAAAATTGAAGTATACTAAATTGCATCTTTCAACTATATTTCAGCATCTGGTGTTTGCAGTGTGGTAGAAAGCAATTTAAGCTGTCATTACTCTTCAACTCTAGGTCACTGGCTCAAATATGACCTAATCAGTAAAGACTGTGAGTCATTTCCATCTGATGGATGTTTAGTAGCCTGTGTAAAATGCGCTGGTAGACACAGCGAAGTTTATTGGGAAAAGGTGCCCACATCAAAAAATCCAATAGTACAAGTCAGCAGATCTGCTTCTGCTTTTAAAAGGAAGAAAGAACTGAATAAGACTGGAAGAAATTGTGTGTTTATCAGGTAAAAACTTACCAGATTAACACTGTGTAAAATGGAAGCACAATTTCTTCTTGATACTGGGTGATTGATATGGACTTACGAGATCCAAATCTTGTTACTGTTTCCATCACTGACCAACTGGACGATGAACAAGTATTTTCAATGCTGTTTTCCATCTAACCCTAAATACAAGTGCTTCAGGACAAACAATTTGATTCCTACACATTCTTGGGCTCAGATACCGTGTAAGATTCAAATCTAAAACATCTATGTAACACTAATGATGGGAGATAATCTAATACTGAGATTTTACTTGGCAAGAAAAATAACTATATACTTCAACTGCTTGCTCAGAATCTTGTAGTTTTCACACCTTTCTTACTGATCAACTTCAATTATAAATAAGCCAATATTACAGTTTCTACCAGCATACCCCATTAAAATCTTGGTGTTTATCACATACTGCAGTTGAATTTGGAATGGTACTTGGGTGATTCTGAATATACTCTAGTACCTGGGAGGTACGCTGAAGACTACTTTAGCTATAGTGGGGAGATATTCACCCTTTAGATTTTGTTTCTTTAACTTACTTGATGGATAAATTGGCTTTCTCCTGTGTTTTACATGAATGTGCTATTTTTTCATGATGTGTCTTTGTTAGCACAGAATACCTTGACTCAGGTTCCAAACTGAGTAATATTGTGGTCAGATCTTGAATAACCTCATCATTCCCAGTGCAATCACACTGAAGTATGATCTTCATCTCTTCCTCACCACAAAAACATTGAAGTAAGAAGAGTTTTCAATTTCTCCTTCTGAAATATATTAATTTAAAAGCACTTCCTCTATAAGAAAGACTTGAATCACCAAATACCTTGGTACCACATGGGAGATACAGTAATTGAACATTATATTGAACCACTCTTAGGCTTCTACAGAGCATAGACAAAATTCAATTTTGTCATCTTGATGGATAATGCAACTGTAGTGGGTTGGCCTTGGCTTGCAGCCAAGCATCCACACAGCCACTCGCTCACTCCCCCTGACCACTGATGGGGGTGGGGGGGGTGGGGTGGGGGGCTGAAGGGGGAGGGAGGGAAAGAAAATAGTAAGGACGAGAAAGCGAGAAGACTTGTGGGTCCAAATAAAGATAGGGACGTTACTTATCAGTTACTAATGCAGGTAAAACAGACTCAAATTTGGGGAATTTAACTTGATTTATTGCCAGTTAATATAAATATTTGAATGCCAATCAGGGTGCTGGTATAGAAAAACAAAAAAGAAAGAAATATTTACACACTTAAGGAAAACATCCTTCCTCCTCCATTGCCAGGCTCAGCTTCACTGCTGACTCCTCTCCTCCTTGCTTGTTATCACCACAGTTAACACTTAGTCCCTTTATTCAACCAACGAGTGGCATGAGGGGGTTTACGGTCACTCTTCCTCTCTGCTCTGGCACGTGTCCTCCACAAGCTGCAGTCCTTTTTGGAATATCTGCTCTGCTGTGGAGTATCTCCTGCTCCTCTGGCCTTGATGTTCCTCTGGCCTTGATGTTCCCTCTGCTGTTTCTTGCTCTCTTTTTGTTTGTTGTTCCCTCTCTCTCTGTGTCTCTGGTGTTTTCTGCTCTTTCACAAATATGTTTTCATAGTGGCACCACTGATGGACTTGGCTTTGACCTGTGAAGAGGCTGTCGTTTCTGGCACAGGGAAGCCCCAATCTCTTGCCACAAAGGCCACAGAGGCTGTGGGGGTCATGCTCCACCCTCTGAATCCCTCAAGCCTTACCATGTACGTGCAATTCAACGTCTTCTTTTTGGTGTTGGCACTGGCAAAATGTAGTTTTATAGCAATATAAGAATGGTGTGTGAAGGAAAAACGTTAAGAAGGGTTTGGAAAGATTAGTGGGGTTTTGAAGAACAATACAAGAGGTCTGTGATTTGGAGTACCTCTTCCTCAGAGACTTTATCCTGCCATTGTAAACCAGCCTGTGCTAACACAAAACCTGGAAGGACCAGGAACTTCAAGTGAATTATTATACTTTATTAGGTGAGATAGAGGTATGGGACCTCCAATGCTATCACACCTGAGTGTCACACCATCTTCCTCTGTTGCTGAGGCCATGGTCTCCTCCACTGCCCCTGGGATAGCATATGCTCACTTACCCAGCTCTCATGATTGTCTCTTCGGTCTCCATCCCACCTGCAGCATGGGACCAGGGTTCCCCTGCTCCTCTTCCAAAACTTGCAGGTTGGTTTATTTAGAGGCAGGCAGAGTGGGGCCAGGCAATGGTCCTCTGGACACTTCAAACCATTGACTTTCAAAGGAACCATCTAATTTGTCAAAACCCAGAGCCACTTCATTATTATATCTTTTAGTCCAAGCAATTTCAGAATTTAGCTTAAATTGATTCTTTGATATTAAGTTATCTGTGTTGTATTGCTTACCTGTTCTTTCTCCAAATATATTTTAGAAAGTAATCAGTACAAGGCATAACACTAAGTATCCTTGCTATGGGTAAAAGATAAAGATTTCAGAAATAAATTGCTATTTATCCTTCAGTGATGTTTGCTATGGTCTTGTTAAAATCTTATGAACCACTGAATCCCATTCTGAGTTAATTATAGTCCATCATCCATCTATCCTTTTACGAAATCTGTCCAAACTGTTGTCAGATTAGATTTATTCTTTAATCCTGATGGGACTTTCCGTCCATCTGTTTTCTTCCTCTCTTATTTCTATTTAATTCTAGACACTTTAACATTCATGAACATTCAGCTTCTGGTTTTCTGGTTCATTTTCTGGGACTTTTGGTCTAGAGCTATTGAAATCAGGACTAAAGTTCTTCCTGACTTCAACAGGGCAGAGCGCATAATTCTTTTTCTGATTCCTATTAATCTCATTCTATTTGCTTCAGGAAAAGAAATATTTCTCATGTTCCTGTGTCCACTGAATCATTGTATGTTGACTGGGACATTTCACTGGGAACAGGAGCAGATGAACAGTACCCTAGAGCCTTGATTCACCAAAACAACAGAGCACGTGCTGAACTCACATTGTTTTATTACCTTTTTTTGAAATCACTTTATTAAAAAGAGATTCCTCTGTGACTCACTAACCACAGTCCTTTTGGTGTCACTGAAGCTTATCTCTATTCAGCAAAACTGGACCTGGCTCCTTTCTAAACGAGTGCTTAAGGTTGGCTGGAGACATGGGTCTAACTGCTTTAGTGAAATGAGAGCAATGTAAAGCTGATGTGTATATTGTGAGGCAATAAGAATATTTTGATAGGTACTACATTTGAAACTAGCCCAATTTATGTCTTGTATAATCATTCTTCCTTCTGCCAGGTGAACTAGCAAAATTTCTTGCATAGTGGCAGATAAGGATTAAAATATAACCAATTAGAACTGTCAGGAAAATAAAGCTTTGAAGGAAATGTGGTAGAAAATGTGAGAGAGTGAAAAGCAAATGTTCATCTGCCTTGCATGCAGAATGGATGCCACAGGGAGAAAGGCTTTAGGCAATGTTATTCTGCCCTGTGGCAGTCAGTTGCTATGACGCATTGAAACAAACAGGAAATCTTCTGTCAAAATATTTTTAATGGCAAATTAAGTTTTTTAGCAGACTGAAAATCTCTACATAGTAACACTGGTTTTATCGATTAAAGCAATGTATAGCAGTAACTAATGAGCTTCCTTTTAGCCGCGTGGTGTATTTTGGGTACCTCACGCATCTGTGTGTGTCAAGGCTTTGTGCCTGCCATGCTGGATGGCACTTCCCATGGGTCATCACAGCCTCCCCTCTTACTCCTTTCCTACAGGATGGTATGGGAGACGAAGTCCAGCTGGGAAGCCTGATTTAAAGGCAAGAATGATGCAGTTGCCAATGTGGCATTTGTGATTAGACTGACTGCGATTTCTGCCCCAGACTGATTTTGAATTATCTAAGATTACAGCTATTTTAATATTTTAAACTGTGTCAGGGTCCAAGCACAAGCACTGAAATGTAATAATCTCTTAAATTATTAGCAGGATACTTGATATACTTTCATCAGGGGACAACTAATAGTCTCCCAAACAATTCCTAGTCATAGTCTGAGAGGTGGCATAGGCCAAGCCTAATTCCCAACTGGCAGTTTGGATATGAGACCTTGTTTTGGATTTTGAGGATACAGACATGGCCAGATTGTGCTGGTTGTCATCTGGGTCAGAGAATTCACTCTAATACCATTAAATTTTTTTTGGTATAGATGTAGCCTTAGTTTGCTATGCCTCAGCCTTGACAATCCAACAATATGTATTTTTGCAATAACCTGTCTTGAGTTCACATCCTTATGTAAAGGAGAGAGGAGGGAATGGCTGAGGGAGATTGAAGGGGATTTACTTCTTTTAATAACAGCTCTGGGCCCTTGCATGTCAGCAGTGTGTGCTTTTTTTCTTGCTATCTACTTTGTAACAGGATGCCTTTCAGGGATGGTACAAAAGCTCAGACAGGCTAAAAATATGCTCCTGAAGGGTTTCTGGGACATAAAACTGATGACGCCTGTACTCTGGGGGCCAGCTAAAATTCTTCTCTTACTACAATTTGGTCTGTAACTAAATGCTGAATAAAAATGCCCTTGCATTATATGGGATCTTTTGAAATTGCTGCATATTGAATCTCTGCAAATTTGAGGCTGAAGAGACAAAGCTTCAAGCTAAACTATCTCCTGTAGAACATCAAAATTGACATGCTATCCTTGGCTGAGAGACTTTGCCCCTGACCTCGTTTAGATTCCCAACAGATCGTGTCCAACCTTACAGCAGCATAAGGGTTGGAGAAAATAACAGCAGCAGAGAGGAAGCCAGGAGAGGAAGCCATTTCCTGAGTCTTCCAAGCAAAGGCTCTGGAAGTGCCTCAAAGTCCCTCTAGTTCCCCCAAAACCTTATTCACCTAGAAACCAGACATCTAAGTACTATCCCCAAAAATACATAGATACCTCCCATATCAGACGAAGAGTTCATCTGGGAATTGGATTCACTTAAGACCCAAAGAGCTGATGAGAAGTCTGTGTATGGGCAAAGTAGGCAGTTGTCTGGAAGACTGTCGAGAACAGCTTTGCCTATACCCAAACCCTGGGAAACCAGGTTTGATGCTGCTGCTGCTGCTGAAGACATATGACGCTGTGGCTGGAGGTCTGGCTCTGCAGGAAGCATCAGTCTCTTTGTTATTCAAACCATCTCCTTTATAGCAGCAGGGAGCAGACTACCTTGCTCTCAAGGTCACTTCACTTGCTCTTTGTACCACTCTCAGCCCTTCCTACTCTGTTACTCCATCCTATGGTAGGGTCAGTCCTGTTCCAGCCAGGCTTTTTCCTGCTGACAGAACTGGTTTCTTTTTACAGTGCTGAAAATCCTTTGTATGGGTCTGCTGAAACAGTCCTCTCCTCTAAGCCTTAGTGTCACTTCCCTGACCCTGGGAAGAGCTGGCATTTTTCCTTGCTATATGCTACTTTTTTTTCCCCATCCTTAACTCATGTCATTTGTGATCCTAAAAGAATAAAAAATTGCTAGTCTGATACAGATGTGCTTTAATCTGTTCATCTATTCAAAGGCCATCCCAGTCAAAAAGTGGAAGCATAATTTCAAAGGTGTAATGATCCACCTTTGTGGATCCACCACAATAATAACAGTGTAGTAGCACAGCTGGCATGAATGTTACAGAAATTCACACATTCAGGAATGAAGGAGCTGAGTTGCTTTACCTATAGCAATATAATTAAAAGGGTATACCTTCTCTGGGTAGATAGACCCTTAGATTAGACTGTCTTGTGTTTAATCCCTGATATTCAGTCTGGTTTTCCTTTCAGGGGCTTTTTCAGATTTTACCTGCTCTCTTTTCCTACTCTATGGGCACAAAAATAGTTTACAAGTTCCGTGTCTAAAAGTTAGACCCTTTGATTTCTTTGTGCTAGGTAGAAAGCCAGACAAAGAAGAACTGAAAAGGATCCTGACTGAATCTGGAGTATGACTCTTAAGAAGAAAGAATGATATAAGAAAGGCAGTATTTTTTTGAAAAATAAAAGCAAGAGGGCAAAGCTATTGATCTATATGTGACTGACTAAAACCAGACTTCCAAATAATATGTATTTGGGGAGCCATTAGTTGGTCAAAAAAATAGAGTAGGGCTTGGAATTATATCAAAGCCATTTGTGCCAAGGATTTAGAGCTGGATTGTGCAACAGACAGTTGTAAAACAAGTGACCAGGAATGAAGTATTGGGGAAATGGAGAATAATTTCTGGTTATAGTCAATATACCAAAAGAGCTCCAAACATAGCAGGGATCCTCAAATATTCCTATCCAGTAAAACCTACCAGCATGAGCACGGCTTTAAAAACAGTATGGAATATTAACATTGCCTAGAAGGACTACTTCCCTGACACAATTTCTACTCTGTTCACCCTCATCCCCCTGAATATCAATGGCATGTATTAGGAAGACAAGGTCTGGAGAATGTGTTTTAGGCTGCAGATAAGTGTCCTGTTCCAGATCTCTCCATGCTAGCAAGCATAACTTTTGGGCTTTTGGTCTTGATTTTTTTTTGGAGGTTACTGCTCTTGTATGCCCACAGAGACACCTCTCCAATGCCAGTTCCCTAATCTGTCTCAGTCAAAATGAGGTTAAACTGACAAGGATTTGATAATTTGTCTTATCTTGACTGCAGCAGGTACAGTAGCTCTTCTGTAAGATTGGATAACCTTTGAGATGAGGGCATGATAAGCAGTTGGTGGCAGGCTGAGGATGGTAACTTATTCCACCGACACAGGGCTGCTTCTGCATAATCCCCATCTGCTTATATCTCTATTTGTTTCTTACAGTTACCATTTACAGCCAGCACTTATGGTATGAGTTCTGTTCAGTATTCTGGGAAAAAATATGCAAGTATATGGTGAATACAAGACATGACAACGAATGCTTGCATGAAGCAGGCTGGAGTTCATCAAAATAATTTAGCTTTTGTACTTTTTGGTTTTTATTTTATTTTATTTTTTGTTTTGTGATGGAATGTTTCATTTTCCTTTTAGTACCTAAATCATATCTTCTTTACTAATTTAAGGGAAGACGCGGGTCAGTGTTGATGTACGTCTAGGAGATATGTTGTCATAGACAGGAGGAGGTTTTCAATGCTGCTTCAAGGAGCTGAGCTACTTGTTTGTCCAGTGCCCTATTCTTTTCCTCTTTGTGGCAAGGGAGATATGTCTAAAATCCTTAGGTGCCTTTGAAAGTCTTGTTGGCTGAAGTCTTTTAAATTTGGTTCATTTATCTAAACAGACCTAGTAAGTAAGACTGCTTGGAAATTATTTCCATGGAACAAGACTTGCATTCTTCTGTTCAAAAGCTCAAAAGAAAATATTTCTGTTGCATTCAGAATGAATCTTCTCAGAAAACCTCCTAAAGACAACAGAAGAAAAAGCAGAAATCTGAAAGTTTAGGAAACAGAGTTATATAAAACTTCAGAAAAGTACTCAAAGCATTTTCCTATAATTTCAGTATCCAATGTGCCTTTTCCTTTCCGTGTTTTTAATGGCACCAGCAAAATTTTACAGGGATGTATCACTGTATTGTAAATTTGCTTTGTTTCCCCTGTTTTCATCTGCCTTTTCAATTTCCATGCTTACAGTCTGCTTATTTATGGAAACACAGGGCTGGGTGAACCACAGAAGGTTCAGGTTTGGCTCTGAATTTAGGAATGATCCCATATGTATTTATATACAAAAGTTCTGTATTCAAAAATTAAAAAAAAAAAAAAAAATTCTCCTGTCTCCTGAAAATCAGCTTTAGTTGGGTTTGGACTGTTTGACTTGCCTGTGGGAAGAGCGTAGATTTTCCAGTACTATTCATCAAAATCTGTAAATCTCGTCTGTTCAACACCTTTTATCTTGCCTGAGCTGTATTCTTCTTAGAGCAGTATACAGAGATAGGGCAAAAAACCAGAGTTGTTTTGATGGAGAAATATTAAGAAAAAAGAATCACATTGCAGTTAATTTTAATTTACAACTTTAAAATAATCTGTAATCTAAGTGCTCATTTTAAGCTCATTTACAGGGACCTGAGTAGGTAGCACAGTGTTTCTAAGAGAAAACCAGCATCGTTTCTGTTGCATAAGGCTGAGTATTCAGAAAGACCAATGCAGACAAAAAATCAGGGCCATTGAAAGTAGATTAGTGCTTGTAGGAGCTTGGCCTGCCCTGGTGTTGCTAAGCACTAGTTAATATTTTTCCTAAAAAAAATTTCATGAGCCAGTCCTGCTTTTCAATAGTGGTCTTCGAAAACTGCTCCATTCTAATAAATTCAATAGATTTTTTGAACTACCTTTGTTTTTTTTTAATCTTAAGTCAAGACTGAAAACCCCACATTGTCCTCTACTGACTGTATCCTTACCTGTTACAGTAACTCTGTTTTAGTTGTGTAAGGGAGAGTGAAAATGCCTTGATCTAGTGCTGTTTGTCACCGATCAGTTTCTAAGCTCCTGAAGGAAATATACTTCATTGTATTCAAAATGCTGTGCTCCAGATGTGGACCTCTCAAATTCCTGCACTGCGGGCGTGGGACATTTACGCAAATCTGGAGGGAGTCAGTGACACCTGATCTGTTGACGCATGAGATGCTGGTGGAGGTAGGCAGGGCTGTGAGATGGGGCTCTGCAAAGTCACTCACTCCCCGTCAATCTGATGGACTTGCTAGATCTCTAGCTGAAGTATAGTGGAACATCTTAATTAGAGCTGAATTAATTAGGACCCAAACTGAAGTAAAGAACTGCATTGTTCCAGAAGTAAGAGATGACCAACAGCTGTAAACAGGTTAGGCTGCTGGCTTACAAAGGGAAAATATAAGGAAAAAAAAATTAATGGTAATATTTTTCTTCTGCAGAAGCAGAAGTTGAGAAACCAAAGCTTGGTATTCTGTAATTTATACAGTCTTTATGCCTCACAGGCACTTTACACAGATGTTTATGGTTTGTGAATAAGAGATGTTAGCAACCAAAGATCTATCTCCAAAGAATGTGTCTGAACCAGCCACTCAGATGCCAAAATCCACTTTTCAGTGGTATGGGAAAAAAGTCTGGGTAAGTATAAAACCACTATCAATGAACACGAATGGCATAGCTAATTTTTACATTGTTTTTCCATTTCCTTGCTGCATAAAAAACAAATAAAGAGCAAGTTGCATAAAATACCTGTCCTGTTTAGTTGCACAGAGCATGAAGAGAGTACGAGGATTTTCTCCTGTGCAGGGCTTTTGATGTTACTGCTGATTCTTGTCTTGTGTTAGATATCTCTGACCTTGGATTAGGCAGACAGCCTCAGGTACCACCTCTCAGAAACCTTTGCTGACCCAGGTAAGAAACTCTTTCTGCTCTTGAATTGATGAGAATAAATCTTATAACATGTCTTGTGTTGAGAAATTTTCCAACACAGGAATGATCGAAGAAGTTCAAGACTGGAGAAGGGGAATAAATGCACAAACATGTAGAGTTGCTTGACTGTTTGACTTGCCTGTGGGAAGAGCGTAGATTTTCCAGTACTATTCATCAAAATCTGTAAATCTCGTCTGTTCAACACCTTTTATTTTGCCTGAGCTGTATTCTTCTTAGAGCAGTATACAGAGATAGGGCAAAAAACCAGAGTTGTTTTGATGGAGAAATATTAAGAAAAAAGAATCACATTGCAGTTAATTTTAATTTACAACTTTAAAATAATCTGTAATCTAAGTGCTCAGATCTAAGAGCCTTTAGGATGTCTTGTATAGGTTAGGCTCAATTTCCTAATCTTGAGTGGCCAAAGTTAATTGCCTAAATTGGGCTTCATGTAAAAGTTTGCAAAACACTAAACATCAAAGCTGTTTACATAGAGAGAACCCTGTTCTCAGAAAGCTGATGGAAAGCACATTTGCCCTCAGGTTTCCATTATCATTCACATTATCTACAACCTTTGTGCAAACGTCTCTGACCTCTTCATCAAATCTTGTGTTTTTGAGCTACCACCTAGAGAAACAAATGCATTTACTCAGGTGTTAATTTGTCTGGAGTTCCTGACTTTAGAAAAGGAAGATACTCATAAACAGGTTATGTTAACCAAACTGCTAGAAAGGTGAAAAGAAAATGGGGAAATAGGAAGAAGGAACTAGAACTCTGTTTTGCACTTCTTCTCCAGCTCCTCTCTGAGCCAAGCAGAAATGTGCTCAGGAGAAACCAAGGAACAAAGCACTTGGAATGGGTGGCCTTTCTCTATTTTAAGCAGCAAAGCTAAGCAGCCAGCTTTTAAGCGGCTGATAAGATGTAGTTCATTCAACAGGGAGGAGCTCTGAACCTTGGGAGGTTGTCCACTGCCCATTAGGGTGTCAAGGACAGGCATCCTCAGTATGCCTACAAGCAGGAAAGAAGTCTTTTAGAGGAATCGTCCTTGGTGTTGCAGGGAGAACTCAGTGTTACTTAAAGCATCTGAAAACCCAAATCCTTTGGTAAAATAAGTGGCATCTTAATGTATACCAATCCCAAAGCGTACAAGGAGCTCCTTGGATTGACTAATGCAAGAAGATTCCCTTTGTGGATGTCTCTTGCAACAGCTTTTCTTCAGCAGCGGTCTTTCCCAAATTTATTTAGGATCAAAAGGACTATTCATTCATATACCCAGATGCAAATATAGAGTTCTTGAGCTGGCCCTTACAAAAATATCCAAAGGGCTTAAGTTTCACAACTCCACTCTCCCTGTGCAGTAATTCACCCCTTGAGTCATCCCACTAAAACCAAGGGAACAACTTTCAAACTAAGCGTGAGTAAAATTCTGACCCCAAATGACTTGCCAAGATCACACAGGGAGTCTGTGGCAGCCAGCCCAGGTTTCTCAGAGGATAACAGGGTAAACTGGCTGAGCAGTGAAGGTCTTGCAAGATGACAAGGCACGGAGAAAGACTGCAAGGGGATGCATTGTCACGACATATCAAGCTTGCAAGTCTGCAAACTCACATTTTTAGAAAAAAACTGCCTGTGTCAATTAAACTAGCCCTTGGGCAGGTCTATGTTTCAAGGCCAGCACTTGTGTACTCGGTAACATGAGCTGACACTGACTTTGGTAGCACTGCAGGGATAACATTTGGGTAAGAATGTATGATTCATGAATGGTTCCTCTAATCTAACATGCACATACATGCTTCTCTCTAATATCAGCCAGAACTAGCTCCTCTCTCTTTTTAAAATAAACATCTTTATTCTGACCAGTACAAGGAAATTTCCATTCCCCTTCTGTGTTTCAAGATCTCTTTCATCTCGCTGAAAAAGCAAATGGTGAGCAACAAAATCAAGAGTTTTCCCAGCTCTGAACATTTCCAGAGGAAGTGAAAAAGTGGTGCTAATCTTTGGACTTTATTTGTATCATGAATAGAATTGGAAGTTGAGCAGTCTCCCATATTTTTATAAGGATGGTATTTGCAGTCTGGGAAAATACCTTGAATTGCTTTCTCTTCTGCTCCTCTTCTAGGTATAAAACACAATCAAGTTAGAATGGGAAATTGCTTTGTAGGCCCTCTGCAAGGTGACAAATAACATTGAAAAGTTCGAGGCTCTGAAGAGTGCATGCCTGTAGTCTGAAATTCCCTGTGGACACATGGTGACCTGAACTACATATTCACAAAATGTAAAAGACTTCTGAGCTGTCCAGACTGTGAATTGGGATGTGTGAAAGTGATAGGGCACAAAAGGAAAAAAAACAAATGTTACAATTCACTGCTCATAAAAGCCTGATGCATGATGGCAGTCCCAATCAGGGTTATTTGAGAAAAAGCAATTCTGTTTTGTGAAGGAATTAATGATGGGAACGATGATATTTCCAACAAAAGTCAACCTAAGTCTTATAAAGGTGATCTGTCTAATAGGTTGACCCAGAGTCACCAGCCATGGGGCTGGTGGCTTCTTGATACGATAAGCTGGAGTCATAAATGCTGGTAGCCTGGGAGCCCAGGCTGCTGAGGGGCAATGAGTTTGAAAGACAGACTCTTGTCCGCTTGCTAATTAGGAGCCTGCAGCCTACAAAATTACCCAAAAGACAGGCTGTGGAGCACTTGAGACCTAACAAGGTGAAATCCAGGATTCCCACTATCTTCACTTGTCTACCAGCCAATGTGCATTGCTGAAGGAGTAGTTGAGGTATCCAGAAGCTGCACAGGTTGGAAACTTGCCTGGCAGGCTGGCTCCTGAGGGAACCTGGGTTTCCTGATGTATTGAAAGGCCTCCATAGAACATTTTAACTTCTGTGAAATAATCTTCTCTGGAATAAAAATATTCTGCTGGAGAATTTCTGACCAGTTCTGGTCACATTGTTTTCTTCAAATGCTTTTGAGCTGAAGTAATTTATATGTCTCTCATTTTTCAAGGCTAGCTCTAAAAGTCACAATCTAATTATAACGCTTTTGTAAACTAGGAGTAATTCCAATGAAGTCAATAGAATTGCACTAATGGGAACCTGTTACAGTAAGACTCAAACTCTGGGATGTCAAAACTGCTGTAGCCCTCAGAGTGACTTTCACTGGGACTGCATGCCATTATGTAGAAGACAAAGAGGACTATCAGGATATGAGAATGCCATTGAATGGTCCAATACCCACTGAAAACTACAAGCTGCAATGTCTTTCCAAGTAATATATAGTGACATAATCATGTACTGATGAAAATCTATTGTTTAAATAAAGGGGAATATATTGCTAAGAAACTTTGGAAGGCTTATTTCTGACACTTTATCAAAGCTAAATAGCATCAGGAATAAAAGACTTAAAGAACATGGTGATAATTAGAAATTAAGAAATGACTTATCACTGCAAACCAAAAATATGTTAATTACAGTTTGTAGTAATTAGCCAAATTACTGGGTTTGATAGTAATAAATGCAAATAATTATAATTATTTATAGATGGACAGAAGTCTAA
Organism: Fratercula arctica; assembly: GCA_947846985.1. Classification (NCBI taxonomy): domain Eukaryota; kingdom Metazoa; phylum Chordata; class Aves; order Charadriiformes; family Alcidae; genus Fratercula; species Fratercula arctica. The sequence goes on from CANTUZ010000003.1 coordinate 109,518,435, forward strand.
TCATTAAACATGTCACGGATATTGGACACTGAAGAGTAATTTAACTGGATCCATCCTACTTTATTATTGCTCTTCATTATATTTATTAGTCATTAGAACAGTGTTTAAAATTATTTATGAAAGCATTTTAGTCCTATAATTGGAATTAATATTGAAAGTCACAATAATTGCTTAAGTGAAGTTAGAGTAAGAGTGCTGTGTTACTCTATGTGCAGGACTCAACTAAACAGCGACTTTAGCTATTGCTCTGCCAGTTTAGAGCATCACAATTAGAACTTTAGGCATAAGTGATTTTTCTTGTTGTTTATTTCTTTGGCTGCCAAAATGGAGGTAAGGACAGGCAATTCAGGCTGGAGGATCCAAATGTAAATCTGTTTGGGATTCTCACCTAAGCCCCCTCAACATATTGCATTTGCTTTGCCACAAAGCACTATGTTCAAGTTGGAACTAAATGTTTTGTTTACTTGCAAGAAATGAAGAAGAAATGAAAAACTGCTGGAAGCTGCTGTGGCTTTCCCCTGTTCCTGCATATTTAGCGCTTAGGCAGCTGGAATAGAAGAGATCCAGCAGCGAGCTATAGATAACACTGAAGTTTAGTTGTGGAGGGAAGGGCTGGGCTGAATTTTGCTGGTCGCTGCTCATTTGCCTAAAAGGAGTAAAGAGCCACTGAAGGGGGTGGAGGAAGCTGTTCCTCAAAGCACTGCCAGGCTGCTGGCTGTATAAATTGTCTGAGAAGTATGCTCACTAATAAATTGTTTGTCTGATTTTGGGTAGAGAACTGAACTCAGGCGAGTGGCCTAATGACCAGGCAACGACATCTTCTACTTGAATGTGGCATACTTCAGCTCTGAGAAAGACAAAAACATCTCTAACCTAATGACGAGGACACTTGTCAGGCAGGTGTATGATCTGAGAACCTGTTCCCATGCCCAGGAAAGTTTAGCAATGATGTGATGTAATGTAAAGCAATCTCAACCAAAGATATTGCGAGCACCCCCACTTTGCTCACCCTCTGGGGTCAGGGACACGTAGGTGATCTGTGAATACAAGAGCAGGGAAAGCCACCTTCCCATCCACCTCCATTAGCCCTTGGCTATATGGTAGTGGGGACATTGACTTGACTGTTGGCAGTCAAGTGACTACAGCCTTGTGAGAAAACAGTTTGCAGTTGCAACTGTTAATACTTATTCAACCCAAATCTAAAATAATTTTGAGATAACCTGATTTATATTTATGGTGAGGGTACTATTTCTCAGAGAAAAATACAGTGTCCCGATGCAGCTGAAATATTGTAACATCTGTGTGCTTGTATACATAACAATCATTAATTTAACATCACAAAGTAAAACTATTTCTGCAGACACAGTGTTATAAGGAAATGCCTTCCCGTTATTTTAAAGAACTTCTGTCCATCTTTGTATTTCTTTTTTGTTTGTGTTTTTATTATACAAATTTCACATACCAATCTTTGAGCATTCTTGATTTTTTGCCCTGAGTACACTGATTCATTTTAATACGTGCTTGTAAAATCTTGCTGAAGTTAATAGCAGTCCACCTGCATGGTATTGTTTGCAAAATTTAGTTCAGATTGCATTGTTTGACTTAATCGTAAACAGCTTGGGTTTTTTTCTTGAATGGGGTGGGATTTTTTTATAGATGTGGCTGGAATTTTCTTTATTTTTTTTTTTCCCCGTGTGAAATATATTTATTTTTAAAGTGAAATTTTAACTACCACAGTGAATTTGAGTTAGAACAAGCAGATGAAGTAAGATGATAAAACATTATCACAAGAGCAAGTGAACCACATTCTTTCCCTTTAACAGTTAATTCCACTTTTCATTGTACTTCTACATGTTTATGTAGTTTAGGCAATAAAGGCAGTGTGATAGAGATGACTGAGTCCTCAGAAAGAAAAAGCCCAGGGAAGCTGTCAATGCCCCATCCCTGGAAGTGTTCAAGGCCAGGCTGGATGAGGCTTTGAGCAGCCTGGTCTAGTGGGAGGTGTCCCTGCCCAGGGCAGGGGGGTTGGAACTAGATGATCTTTAAGGTGCTTCCAACACAAACCATTCTGTGATTCTGTGATAAATGGGCAAAATGATCAGCTTTCATTCTTGGGCAGGTTCTTACTGCTACCTTGACTTGCAGAGGCCTCTCTGTGTCCATCATTCACATTGAAACTGGTTGAATGTCAGCCATACTCCGATCACCAGCTTCTGCAAGCACATCTTTTTATGTAGACACATCCTGCCACTGGCTAAAGCTCCCAATGATCACTTTTTGACTTTATCTTGTGTAGTATGGGGATGATTTCCAACGTTCATGGTTTTAGACACACCGCTTCAGCTTCAGCTTCAGCTGAGGTGAGTCAGCTACGAGCACTGCCTGGTGCCTTCTTGTGAGGTTATAACAGGCAGCAGCTGGTGGCCTGGATCTCAGCATCCCGACTTTGCCGTAATGTAACTAGTAAATACTACTGATAATGTCCAGCTGTGAAAGTCAGGTTATTGCAGCCTAACGCTGCTGGGCCAATCACTTGATTGTGGAGAGAAAGAGCCAGTGGTAGGAGGTAAGTGCAGGTAGCCCTCATCCTCCCAGGACAGCTGTCCTTTGCCAGCATGTAACTTCTCTGCTTTGCATTGATGGTGTGTTAAATAGCCACGTCTTTTGCACAGATGCTCTTAAGGTTTAATCTTGTACAGGTCTCTATTTTCCAGGGAAAAGCTCCCCAGGAAGAGGGGCAAATATTGATTCTAATAGCATTTTGCACTTCAGTTACTATTGGGTTTGCTCAGACCATTTCCGCCCCCCCCCCCCTTTCCTATTTAACTTGTCATTCATGAATGTTTACACTGAGACTGATGTTGTTGGTGTGGTTTGTGTTCAGCCATTAATACTTCAAAGAAACGAACCTATTTTCACTTCCCATTTGCATCGTGGAAAGATCAACGTACCCCATGGGGGATTTTCTGCTCCTCACCACGTGTATGATTTTTTTTTTTTTTCTTTTTGGAAAAACCACCACACAACAGAGGATGTGGAAATGGCTCTGTAAAAAGAAACCAACAGAATATGCAGTTCCTTCTATTTTATTGCTGTAATTATAGAATGCGCATGCAGGCCTTCCTACACTAGCAGATTATTTTTCAACATAGATCTTGAATCATGTTTTAAATTGGAAATAGAAGTTAGTATAAAATGTAAAGCTAGATTTTTGCAAGTCCAATGTTATTTTTCAATCAGTATTCTTAGCAGTAATGCATCTGAAGAGGCTGATCTCAGCCTCTGGCTTCAAAAAATTCCAAGTGAAATGCCTTGAATCAGAGTCTTTTATGTATTCCACATGTTATGTTGGATATTAATGCTTAAAAATGCCTTGGGCTGGAGTTTCTGAGCACATCTGATATCCACAGATAACATTAGATTCAGGGTGGTTATTTCACATCTATGTGCTAACCAAAAATACATTTTATTTGCAGGACACCTTTCCACCAAGGCATGCAAACCCCTGATATAAACTATATCTTAAATGCTAATAACACGTTATCTAAAAACATTGCAGTGCCAGATATTTAGGTAATAAGAATATTTCTTTAAGGCTGGGCTTAAGAACAGGGAAGGGAAAGCAGAATGTCTCAGATCAGAGGCCAGGACATTCCGGAGAGCAGCAAAAATAAAGGCAACACCTGTTGCGTGGAAACCCCTCCAGCACGGCCTCCTCCCTGGCTGCGGGGTCAGACTCCTGGGGAGATATGTGGGCCCTAACCCACAAAGTTCAGAGATGTAGCATCAGAATTTGGCAATAAAATAACTGGTCAACCATTTTGATTGCAATAACTTTCCTAAAGCTTTTCCTGGCTTCCTTACTCTAATTTTTATTTGCTTAGTAGATATATTGTACAGTACTAACTCAAGTAAAGTAAATATTGATTCCAATCACTGAAATATTCATCAGAACTTCCTATTGTAGACTCTTCCTTCCCCACATCACTCTTTTTAATTTTTCCAACCTAATATTGACATTTCTTAGTTATACCTAAATGAACGCCTTTGAAAATTAACATTTCTTCTATGTCCGTAAAGCATTACAATTTTTTTTTTTTTTTTTGTTCTGCTACCGTAAGCTTGAAATGTGTTCTTTCTGGCATAAAATCGAGAAGATCCAAACAGGATATCACATCTCATAAAGAAACTATGCATATTACACAAGGTTTCAAATGTAGAAACAGATACTTACAAAACTTGTGTCTCAAAATGTAACAGAAGCGTTTCAAAACGGTAGCAGCTGCACGCACCCAATTTGTGTTTCCTCAACACCATCCAGAGGCGGATTTTTACAGAACTGGTTAGTGTTTGCAAAAACTGTGTGCATTTGCTCCTAGTTAGGACACATTACTCTTAGATACTGAAAAACTACGTAATTGATTTCTACTCAAAAGACGAGACCTTCACCCAACATTCAGGTTCTATAGTGACAATTTTTTACGTGCACAGTTCATTCAAGCAAAATCTGTTACAGTGCTGGGAATCACCAGATGGTCGCTGTTAAAGATAGCCATGCAAGTTCTGCTCAAAGGAACACATACTCAGTCACACCTTGGAAGAAATACTACATGAGGATTGGCGAGGGTTTTTAAAGGGTTTTTCTTGCCCATCAGTCAACCTCATTCCCCATTTCTGTTTGATGTAATCCATATCCCAGGTACTCAACGGCAGAGCAATGTGCTATTTCTGTGCTATGAAAATGTGCTGCAGAACACATTTGCAGAAGTGTTTAGAGGGTGGGAATATTTAGTGGCCCGTGCATCAGGCAGGGCAGCCCAGTGAGGGCGTTGGTTAGTCAGTCCCCAATGCGGACGGACAAGTACAGGAAGGGAGCTGACTTAATGTTTGCTCTCTCATGTTTGCTCTCACCGCCTGTGCTGCAAACAAAGGGGTTCAGCTGGTTTCAGTAACGGCAGTGCTATTTTTTTTGGTGATGTGAAACTGCCTAATTCCACAAGACCATTTTATATAGATCACTGTACTGCCTCTAATGGTAAAGACTTTTAGACCATAGGACTGGATCATATTTAAATTATTGTCCTACAATAGAAATACTTCACAGTTCATCAATGGCCCTTTGAGCTATCCTTCCCTTAAACCACTTTAAAAAAGTTGTAAAAGGCAGTTGACAGTTTATTCCTGCTGGGGAACGCTTATATCAACCTCTGAACTTCCGTATTTCTGGACTGAGAAAAATGGGTGCACTGTTTCTTCTCATAAACAAGTTGTTCCCATGTTCTGTGGGAATGTTTATATCTAAGAACGCTCCATGTGCAGGTGGTGACCTGCAGGAGTTAAACACTTCCCACTGCACCAAAACTGACCCCTCACATGTTAGTTATATGCAGCTTCAAACTGGAAGTTGTGTGTCTTCAGTTGAATGATGTTTCCAGTGGTCCAAAGAGTGAATCCTCAGCATCTCAAATATAGCTAGCTTTTCATTGGCCTGCTCCAACACTGGCAATATTAACTACTCAAAATCCACATTTACAGACCTACTTTTGTTCTGACTTGGCTTATTTTCAGTAGTGAAGTCCTGGGGTCTTACAGCAAAAATACTATGCACTTTATGTTGTGTTCTTATTTAAGAAATTCAAAGTCTCTAATAAAAGTAACAGCAAGCCAAAGAATTATTGTATCTTATGAAAGAAATTTTCATCACAGTCTTCAGTTTAGCAGTGTGTAAACTGAGGACATGCCATGTTAAGGATTTTGAAGAGACATGAGAAATACTAATAACCTCCAGAGTCTTGATTATCAAGCCTCTTCTCTAACGAAGACCTATTTACTGGAATCAGACTCCATGTAGAATTCTGATTGCTGCAGGAAAGCAATTTATTTTTAGCAGAAAAGAAGCTATTAAGCTTTTTCTTTATCCTGTTCATTGTGCAAAGTGGTGAATAGACTTTATATCTTTGTTAATGACTTTTCCTAAGTGTTTTGCAAATGATTGGTCGCAAAGGGGGATGTGGAAGACACAGAACCAAGAATAACTCTTGTATTCACAGAAGTAAAATGTTGAAAAGATTAAGGCTTGTGCCCCATATGTGTCAGGGAAAAAAAGAGTCAAGTCCCAGTTCAACATACCAAAAAGTCTAGATGGACTTTTAAGATCTGCTGTTTTACCTGGAAAGAAGATTGGTAAATTGCTATAAAATTGAATTTGATAGTTTGTGTCCTAGGAAAGGAAATTAGCATCAAGTGTCGGTGGTGGGGAGGATAGTTGATTGGACATGCTTACTCCAGAACGCACGTACTATGCTCTAAGTGGACTTCATCATAGTGAATAAAGTTAATTTGCAAAAAAGGTAGCATTTATCCTTGAATAAGAGTAGGCATAGAGGACATTACCTATAAATAGTTCAAGAGCTATTCTGTGCAAACTGCCCCTGTAGATAACATCTAATAGTCAGCTTCCTTTGGAAAATTGACAAGATTTTTTTCTGGATGTCTAATTTTTCCTCAGATAGAGAGATAGATAGAGGTATGTAGAGTATCCATTTAGAAGTACTTAATGCTGCACTGATTCATGGCGCGATGAATGCTAATGGAAGCAATGATTCATCCATGATTAATTTATGGGTTTTTTTTTACCCTTTATTTGTACAACTATAGTTTAAAATTGCTATTTATCCAAATTATGGTAACAGCTAAGCATTGCTCTGAGAATCTGCATGCTGTTATGCTATCTGTTATATCAGATGTAGTTAAAAATTAAATTAATTGCAATAAAGATTAAAGCATAAAGTTACATATATATAGTATGTGAGTTAAACAAACAAGTGGGAAGAAAAGGGAGCAGTGAAGCAAACATGATCAGCATAATAAGTTGCATCCTTTTTATTCCAGCTGCCTAGCCTTTGTGCAGTAAGCCTCATAGCAGAGGTGAGTAGGCAATTAGAGAAGGGTCATTTAGTGGATTACTACTATTGAAAGGCAGGAAAGGCAGAAAGACACCTGGACACAGTGGAGATACAGACTGGACACTTGACAGAGCAAGAAGGAACAGTGGTAAATTGATACAAAACAATATACTGCTTGTTAAACTGTTCTTTGATGAAAAAAAGATGCTCATGGAAAGCAGCTGGATTTTGAAGGACAAGTTATCAGAAGAAGAGGTTCACTTCACCTCGTCTTTGCTATTTAAAAGTTAGGTTAGTTTGAGCTCTAAAAATAGGTGTCTAAGATGGATGGAATCAATCACCATTTGCAGGCACCTGTCTCTTTCCACTATTGAAAAAACCAGAATGACCAGTATACAGGAGATGTACAACTTCTACATATGATGAGTAGGTGAGATAAGTCCCACTCTAGATGAAGTCCCAGTATTGCTCTGTTGATCGTTGCATTCGTAAGTCTTGCATTTGGACACATTTTATCTGTCCTATTTGATACTTTGATTTGGTTTGTACAACTGAGGAATTCAAATCCTATAATTCTGAGATCACTGAATTTGTGTGTGATACGAAGGTGAAGTAAAGAATTGTCACATGTCGCCACGGACCTGTGAGGCAGCCCATGGTCTATGTGTCTATTCTTTGCTGCTAGAGGTATGAGGGTCACAAACCTATTGACAAAGTTGTTCCTTTAATTGGACTTACTGTTCCTCACTCGTGAATTTCTTCTTTCCAAACCTTTGTTTGCTTAAATAAGAAACAGCAGGAGATTCATCTTGATTTCACAATATGACCTTTTACCTTTAAGATAAACACATTTTATTTCAAAATAACTGAGTGATTCTTATGGAAATCCGACTATATTTCAGAGCCAGAACCACAACACAAGAAAAGAAAAGTACTACTCTTAGTATTTTCTACTTAGATGAAAGGAATAACTTTTTCTAAACAAGTATTGCTTGGGATTGGGGCTGAGAGTAGAAGTAGCTATTGGGGGATTGATAGAACTAATGGCTAGCAGGGGACTGCCTCAGTCTATGCTAGGGCAAGACAGTTTGAATTGTGAACCTGCTAGGCTGCGTCTATAATAAAATAATGACTTAGGCATCACCTTCTGGGGTGGAGGACAAGTGGCATGGAAAGACTCATTAATTTAAACCCTCTTTCCAACCAAAATCAGAATCATCCATACTGGGGATAGTCCCTGGTTCATGCTGAACCCTGACTGCAGTCTGGGTGGTGTGTGTCGAAATGCTAGTTGGCCTTGGGTGGAAACCACATGTGGGAGTGTGCCAGCCATGTAGCAGCATGGATCAGATGTGAGTGCTCAAGCTGAGCCTGGGCCAGGTTTAATTTATTAATATAGATACAGCCAAACAGGCCAGTTCCATAATGAGAGGCAGCTAAGTTATTGAGTTGTAAAGGGTTATGAGTTAAGTCCTGGTTTGTGGGCTCAGGTGGAGTAGCAAGGAAGGAAAATCGCGACATTATAGTTCGGTTGGAAAGGAACTACAACAATCATTTAGTCCAACTGCCAACTTGTCACATAGGAAGCTTGCATAAAATAGAGTCTTACTTCATCAAATGAAAATAACCTTCCCAGGGGCTGCTTTTGCACAGTGTCTTCCCTTTCTTCTCAGGCTGTGAGGAAATGTTTAATCTTGCTCACCTGGAGGCTGTTGATTTCTTTGCAGGATTGACTGTGAACTTGGCAATGGAGTTGTTCCAAGATCTTTGAAAAGAGATCAGTCCACTTGAATTTTGCCCTTCTCTGTGCCAGAAATGGTATGAGTAAAACTAGTTGCATTCAGGCTGTATCTTGAATCCGTACTAAAGACGACTTCTCCACTAGAAAACAGAACTGTAAAATCTGCAATGTCAAGTATCACTTAACCATTGGGTGGACCTGGTATCAGAGGAAACCGTGGTGTTGGAAGGCAGGACAACAATTCATTGTCATTTTCTGCTTTAAGTGTAGTGATATAATTTTATAGCATTCTTGGGGACTCAACACACAGGATACTGTGAGAATACGGCCCCTCGAGCTGTGCAGAGAGAAAAGAGAACACACATCTCCTGTATGTTGACAGAGATATTTAATCTGGCTGCTTAACATTCAAAAAAGCTAAGGAGGTTTTTCAGAGTTGAGTTTTAAGACTAAAGACGTCCTGAAGCAAAAATAAGAATGCAATGGTGAATTAGCCACTACATTGACCATTACTAAAATCACTGCAAGACATTCAGCAAACTGGAAGGCAAATTCACATTTACACCAAAAGACTTGGAACAGCTCTGACAACATGAGCTGACAACAGGCAGCTCATTTTTGAGTGTCTGAAAAGGGATCACCGTAACCAGTTCCAGGAACCTGATGGTGGCTGTCAATTCTCAGCTTACAAACTCATATAGAAATAGCAATGTCAATGGGTGTTTTCATCAAGCCCCAAACTAAGGTTCCAGGTTATCTAGCAGATCTGCTATAGCCTCTGCAATCTGAAGGTAAGGTACATGACACACAGAGGAATGTCTTTCTGCTCTCATGCTTCTTTGATGGCATGGTGAGGAAAGATGCCTTCCATGGGGCTGTATGAACACGCAATAAGCAATGTTCAATAGAAAGTATGAGTTTATTCATGTGTAGTAACAGAGGAGGGCCAGCTGCAACGCTGTACAAGTGCTCTGCTGTGCCAGGGCTTTCAACAAACATTAAACATACCTCTCAAAAAGCACATCCACCCAGCTGCGTGCTCTTGATCTGCATTTTCATTTTCAATTATTTCTGCACAAGTGTAGTTTTTGCACAAATTCATGCATGGAAAGTCAGGCATGTGCATGAAGTATGATGTTTCTTGGAATTACTATCGTAGGTTCTTTTACCTGCTCTGTATCACCCTGGACATTTAGATTATTGACTTACAGAGGCAGGGCCTGTACATTACTACATGACTCTCTAATACCAAGGATAAAGAAGCTCAGTTTCAATTTAGCTCTTTGGGCAAGACCAGAATACATATTTCCAAAGTTAAGAAGCCCTCCCAACCTCATCACTTCAGAGAGTGCTATATTGCAATGTGGTCAAAGAGTCAAAGCCATAGAGGAGGACCTGTAGTACTGGGTGCTGTATAACATAATCTAAAAAAGTGGGTGCTGCCTCAAAAAGGTCAAAGCTCATAAGGAGCAATGACATCTCTGACAGTTTCTTGTCAAGTTTCTCTTACATAAGGAAATTGCATCTTTGATAGAAAGACTGATCATTAACTCATCTGTGGTGAGGGTAGAGAGTGCCAGTCTTGTGTAAGCATGAGAGTGTGCAATGATCCAACTTTATTTTCTGCTTTGTGTAACATCAAGCTCTGCCCTAACTAGGTCAAGCACAGTCATCCCTGCATATTGGTTCACAATCTTGGCTTAAAGGGACAGCATCCTATGACATTCAGCAGGATTATTTGAAGGGCAACATTTAAAGGTACATTAAATCAATAATAAATCACTGGAAGAGATTTGAAGTTCAGAGCCATCAAAAAACATGTTAAAAGTCCAGAAGGATGAAAACAAGGCCAGCTAAATGAAGATAAGCTCACTTCCACATTTTTTTTCCTACCTGTGAACTATTCTTGACCTGAAGGATTTGTAACATAAGACTAAAATCTCCTTTAGGCAACGATTTACACCTTGCATACCAATAGCTTGCTTGCAGTTTACAGTGTTGACACGCAATATGTTCTGTCCTTATCCCTGGCATCAGATGATGTGCTGAAATGTGACATGCAGGCTCTGAAAGTTAGCTGGAAGCTATGATTCCCACCAAGCAGAGAGGTTATAGGAGGAAACCAGATGGAAGTTCTGCAGGTTAACCACAGGTATGACTGAACTAAAACCCTCAGCAACAGCGACCGTCCATTTTGGTTCTGTGCTTTTTAGAAAATAGGTATGACGAGAGTAAGACACTGCTTGTGCTCATGTCATTGCATTTTAATACCATTTCTATAAGGATTTATATGGCACTAACGATGGGTCAGTCATGCGACACAGAAGGGAACCCTACCTGAAGGATCTTAGTATCTGAGAATATGTTAGAACTGCTTTTCAATGCAGGAGGGAGAAATAAGAGCCCTATGTTGCCAGTCTTTTGGCACCAGAGCAGTTTCTGTTCCTATTGCAGAGTGAACTTCAAGATCATCTCCCTGAGCTCTCATGGTCAAGTATTTAATGGATTTAATCAACGTGGGCTATATGTTATTATCCTTGAGTATTAATTACTTGAGAAACTCCACATGGTTTCAAGTTTTCCTCAAATTACTGCACAGTTTGATGATGAATTCCTCTGTAGACATTTGCAGGTATGACTGTGTGTCCACTGACCAGAAGCCTCAGTACCATAATGCCAGAGATTTTTAAATTTAAAGTTTAAAAGAAGGTTAAAATTAAAGTAGAAAAAGTATCCTGCCTGAAGCTGTAATCATTGAGGTACAAGGATGGAATGTGACTAGTGCTCTAAATGTAAATGGGACTTTAATAGATTAAACACACAGAAGACTGAGGACCAGTTTTGTAAACACATAGGCAACAGCTGCTAACTCCAAAAGAATGGAGAAAGAAAGCCCCTGTGGGATTCTGGCTAGTGCTGTGAATTTGATGCTGATGGACATTCAGGGTACACGTTCAAAACAGTCCCCTGCAATGCATCTGAAAGAGCCCTAGGCTACCTCAAAACAGGGCATTCTCATTCTTTTAGCAACTACTTTTATACCTCATTCTCCTCAGGAATAGCTTTGCCTTCAGAAATTATGAGAAGAAAATGCAAAAATGACCCTAAAATAGTGATATCATTAGGGTAAATTAGATCAGAGTCCACAGTGTCATTTAGGTGGGATTTCCCAGACTTGGATGCTTGGCTGAATCATTACAGTCACATCTACATTTGTGGAAGGCAATGGATTCAGAGTCTCCAAGTCCTTTTTTCTTTCTGTATTCCTGGGCTCTGCAAAGGTACTTGGTAAGGATATATATTCAAGAGAATTTCAGCAGTAATTTTCTTAAGGCGACTCATTTGACACAATTTCCGGGTGCCTGAATTGCCATGGATTATGGAGGTGTTTTCACTCCTAACTGTGGTAAACGGTGGAGATGAGACTGGAAGCTCTTCTGAAAACCACAGAGCTCTTCCTGAGCTCTCTCCAATGTTAATACACAGCTTCCATAAACAGCCAGTTCTATCCTTTCGTTTTCTTAGATGGTTTCCTTCTGTAATATTTCCTTCGCAATATGTTCCCTTAAGAGGCTGCCAGCCCTAAGAGAAAACCACTTACTATTCTTTTACTTTGCTAATAGAGTTTGATGTTTTCTCTAGGAAGAGGAGCATATTAGCTATCAGCAAGTATTGAATTTCTTACAGACTTTTGTTGTTGTTCGACAGTAAAAGTCTAATTTAATTGATTTCTTTATGCTGTTCCAGTGGGTCTCTATTTAGTTTAACTGTTACACAAGCTGGAGTAACAATTAGATTTGTAGTTAAGAGCTTCTGAGTGGTTTCTTTTTTAGCTGTGTTTTCTTGCATAAAATCAACTTTGAAGACTTTTAAAACAGTGGTCTCTTCTTGAAGGGCTTGGTAGAATGATATTCTGAACTTGATTGTGTGCAAAATAGGTAGGCATTTCACTTACTACATGTGAAGAGTCCTGTTGATTTAAACTACTCCACTGTATCCAGCCCCTGAAGAATTCAACCCAAAATACCTGGACTCTAGGAGACTGTGTAAATTATGGTCAGGACTGAAGGGCTGGGTTTTACACAACAGAAATGTCATAATGTCAGATATTTTTTAAGTTACAGAATGTCACAAATGTGTCTGCTTCAGCCTTCCTGAATAGCTCCACCAGTAACTGAAATACTTCAACCAAGAGATATTGCCACTTAAACCCAACATTTTTTCACTTGAGAATCTTGTTCAATTTTTTTTAAAGGAAATTTTAAAAATTGCAATATATCTTAAATTCTTAAATAACTTTTCCCAGTCATTCTGACTTTTGGAACTACATAAACTATTTTCAACTGGAAAAGAGAAAAACAAACAAAAAGATAAAATAGTGACTTAATTTCAAAATTTTCAAATGAAAGTCCAAAACATTTTGAACAGTCACAGTCCTGGGTCTGGTAAAGAGGGGGGTCTCCATAGAATCACAGAATCATTTAGGTTGGAAAAGACCCTTGGGATCATCGAGTCCAACCATCAGCCCCACTCTACAAAGTTCTCCCCTACACCATATCCCCTAACACCACATCTAAATGACTCTTAAACACACTCAGGGATGGTGACTCCACCACCTCCCTGGGCAGCCTATTCCAGTGTCTGACCACTCTTTCTGTGAAGAATTTTTTCCTAATGTCCAGCCTAAACCTCTCCTGCTGCAGCTTTAACCCATTCCCTCTTGTTCTATCGCTAATTACCTGTGAGAAGAGACCAGCACCAACCTCTCTACAATGTCCTTTCAAGTAGTTGTAGAGAGTGATGAGGTCTCCCTTCAGCCTCCTCTTCCTCAAACTAAACAGTCCCAGCTCCTTCAATCGCTCCTCAAAATTTATTCTGCAGGCCCTTCACCAGCTTCGTTGCCCTTTGTTGCCCACAGTCTTACATGTCTGTTTCTGTGCTTTATGGAACTGCAGAACCAGATGAAGACAGGGTAACTTTGGTCAGTTGGAGCCTTAGAGCTGAAGTGTCCAGGATCGGAGACAGTGCTGAAGCACGAGCTTTGAAACAGTCCCTCCAGATTTTGCAGTGCACAGAAGAAAACTGATGTGAGAAGTCTCTTATGCATCCTTCATGAATCCATCACTTATTGATGGTCAAAAAAGAATGTTTTGAATGGAAAATTTCAATTAGCTCTTATATTACACTTAACCTGTCTCACAGACAGGGATTGGCAGTGAGGCTATGACAGAGAAACAGCATTTGCATCAGGACGTAGCTATTCAGATTTATTTTTTTTTGGACTTAAAATAGACTTATGGTCTATTTTACAAATTCTTATATTGTCAGACCTACCCTTCTACCTATGTCTGAATGTTTTGAGGTGATAGCACAGTGATAATGCAAATGTTTTTATCACAGAGTATTGCAAAAGTAGTTACAGAAACAAAGGGAAAACACAACCTCAAAAGATCAGAAAAAGACTGTCGCTGCATGTCCATCTTTCTGATTTTAGTAAATTTCTCAATGCAGAAGTGAAAGAGAATCATCTTTCAAAGACAGAAAGAGAACCTGGCAGAAATATAACTGCCCTGACCACAAAGCAGTTGCTCTGTAGCAGTTGTTTAACCAAATGCAAAGCTCACAATAGTGAAGTCCATACAAGGGGTTGGCAAGTTGTCTAGGAGATACACTTCAAATGGATTAAGAGAAGAAATGGAATGCTTCCAACACATTTAACTTAGACAAAAGTCTGGGGGAAAACCACCCCAAAATAATAGCATTGTTTTTGCTTGGTGGCACAGTGCAATATTTTGCAGTTCAGAAATGACATATGCTCTTACTCAACTGCTGTGCCCTAGAGGTACTGGGTAATGAAGCTATGCACTGACATATATATAAAAAAAAAAAATCTGTGTCTCTGCTGTTTCAAGGCCTGAATTTGGTGACCTGAAAGAAAAGAGCAAAACCAGTTTGCTTTCCAGCACAGCAGATAGGGAGCCTGCTGTTCGGGGTGGGATAAATTTTATCTTTTTAATATTTTTGAGGCATTCTGTTAAGAACTTTGTACATAAACATTAAGGAATTAAAAGTAGGGGTAGAGCCTTGCTCACATGTTGAGCAATATAGCCGTCAATATATATGGAGAGAATCTGTCTGGAGAAGGATCAGGATACTGTGTGCTTCTACAAAAAGCAACCAGTCCAGGTCCAAAGAGAAGGTAAGACTTTCTGAAAGTGCAACCTGGAACTGATAATTTCAGCATCAAAACAGGTCTTTGTTTGCACTACCAGGTTATTTGTACTTTGCCTCGACTTTTGTGACATCGTCAGAGAAAAGTTGAGGGCTAGAGGTAATTTTGGTGTTGGAACCAGACTATCTAGTAAAACAATTCTTTATGTATTTTATTCTTTCTTATTTAATCTTTTTAGCAAAATTTCAGACATTACAGATTTTCCCCAGGGACCCCTTTGTGTAGCAGGGCTAATGCACTGAACATTCAAGGCCAATTTCTATAAAAATTTTGCATGGGAGAGCAATAACGCTTGCTGGAATTGCCCATCTCCTTCCAAGCGTGAACCTCATCTAAGCAAATTTTCAGCGACTTTGCTCTCTTCACATACCCAGATCTGTCGAGTCTGTTGTTCTGTGGGTGAGACTTGCTCAATTGCTTCACTCTCATTATCAATGACTTTTCATGTGCCTTCATTTGAGACACTAAAGGGAAAAATCTTCTTTGGTCCCACGTGCTGCCTGTTTTGATTTGTGGCATCATAGGAGCAAGGGAGAAGCCACACACCCTACCTGCAGTCCCAGCTCACTGGAGCACAGGTGAGATGAATGTTCCCAGCTGTGACTTACTTTTGTGGCATCTTCCTGGTCCCATAACCCTGAGTCTCAGAATTCATCCTCCCATCAAAAGCCCCTACATGTCAGTGTCTCATGTGTTGGAGATGGAGGTCGAAGGAAGGTCTGTGGTAACTCTGTCTTGATGCTGCAGTCCCCTCTTTGGTGGATAGATGACACTAGGACTGTGTGTAGAAGAGGCTGGGTTTGAACAGCAGGGTGAACATATAAGACATCTGAAAGATACCTTATAAGATATTTAAAGAGTTTGGCCAGGGTAGACATTAGTCTACTTCATTAAACCACTGCACAGTCCAACATGAAGACATTCCACAAGAAGTGGAAAATCAGAAAAATGGGAGAGCTGGAGATATAACGTGACAAGGAAAGCTGAATTGAAAAACTGAAGACCAGTTTGTGCTATCAATAATTTTACCTTTTGCTGTCAGTTCCCACCTTTGATGAGAACTCACGGGTTACCCCAGACTTAAAAAGAAAACGGAAACTTCACTCAGTGAGTCAGCACTCTTTTCTGCTTTTCTTGACCACCACCTATGTGGGTTAGACCACACAGCTCATGAACATCTCTGAATAAAACCAGTAGATGTGCTCCCACCCATCAGTGAGACAATAAATAACTCTAAATTCAGGAAGAGCTCACATAAGCACTTGGTGTTTAGTCTCATCTAGTTTATACATTGCTAGATAAAGTGTATTTTTCACAACTTTTAAAAAATGCTTTTTAATGAGGTATACATAAGAATACGTGTGTGTATATCTGTGCGTTGCTGCGCACAACATGGTGATACAAAGCCACATACCCAGGCAGAAATATATAGCCACATAGAGCTCCTTTTGACTGGAAAACACATGAACATTTCAGAATCTGAGAAATACTTTTTTTTTGGATTTGGCTGGACACCCTCCAATGCTTTGGTTTAGCAGAAGACAGAAGTGAGAGTCTGAAGATCCATTGAACTAGTATCCAGCAGAAGCTAATGGAGTGTTACCATCTGTGAGTTTGGTATAGCATAACTATATAGCATACAGTGTGCACAATACCCCAGCAGATGATGTGACTCCATCCTTGACCTTTAGCTGGTCTCTGTAGCCTCACAGGGAAGTATAGTTCTCATTACATGGCCATCATCTAGGAAAAACCTCTCGTATCCCTTAAAAAAATAATCTGACAATTTTAAGCATGTAGGCTCTGTCATGAGCATGCCTCAGCCAATATGCAAAGCAACAGCATTTGATAAAAGGTGATCCATTCTCCAGGCTGTTTCAAGACTACCAAAAATGACTGCTAGTGTCAGCTATGGTGATGAATGAAACAAGCGATGATACAATTCCTTACATCCCTCAAGATTATTTGAGATGGTTGACCAAAGGATATGCATGCTAACATTTACCACAAACCTGAGCTCACTGTGGTCTGTGCTTGCCTAAACTATTTCTCGAGACATCCGGTGCGCTTCTTGCGAGTTACTGCTGCTGAGTCTTGCTTGCAGTAGGGTTCTTCCTAATTGTGTACCGTGCTGCTTTTCCTAACAATTGCCTGTTTTAAGCAGCACCTTCTAATTCAAACTCCTATACTTTGCACAACTAAGCACTGCAGTTTGCTGAATGAGTGAAAGGTTGCATATTTGCCTATCTCTGTGAGATAATGAAACCTCAAAACAGTGCTTGTAAAATAACAGCTTGCTTGCTGTTTGTGAGATACATAAATTACCACTCATGGTTTATTCTGTAGATTAGCACATTCTGCAAGTTATTAATTTTATTTTTTGCTAGGAGACCTGTAAAAATTCAGTGCATTAGAAGTACGAATAATGTATTTACTGCATCACTAATCTGGAGGTTCTGTTTTCAAACCCTCCCTACAGTGCAAAGACCAAATTTTGAGGACGCCCTGCATGTGCTGAAACTGAAGCAATGAGAGCCTGACTTTCAGTATTCCTACGTGTGAAGAGCCATAACTCTACAACCCCACAAAAAGATTTTGGTGCCAATCATTAAGCATTTAGCATGAGTCTTTCTGAATAGCGCTATGACTAGGTCACCTAGGTAGGAAATCAGCTAGGGCACTAGATTTTCTAGAGCAGGTTGTACTACATGACTTCTAAGGATGATCCCTGTGGGAGCACCACAACAAGCAGCCAGGGAGCTGCTAACAGTCGACATGAGCCTCCTGTCTCTCACCATTTTGTTTAGTTACAAGAAAGTGAAATGTGCTTTATTAAGGGGCCCATTTTGTTTCCAGTATTAATGTCAGGACTGAGAATCATCTAAAGCAGTTCTAACATCCTGATAGTTCCTTTCCTACAATTTTTTTTTTCAAACGGAAATTAGCAATTAGCAGAGCTCAGCTGTGCGCATATGGCTTGTTCTTCAACTCACAGCCAGAAGAGTTTCAGAGAATGATGGAAGTTTTGCTCATGAAGGTGAAAGCTCAGTTCAGTTCCATAAACAGATGTCTTGAGAGTATCTTAGACAACCACATGGGATTTACAGGCAAAGCAGAGGATCTACAGAAAGGCTGTGCCATCCTGGAGCAGCGGCTGGAGGCTGGGTGGGATAACACAGGGCATCTCAAAAGGCTATAGAGGACCATGTTTAAGCACACTGGCTGCCTCATGTTGGCCCTGGAACCTCTACTACCTGAGCTCAAGGGTTTCTCTAGCTGTCTGAAGTCAATACTGTGTTTGGTAAAAGCATTCAAATTGGTTGCAATGACCAAATCCTGTGTTTAACACTGAGCAGCCACTGCTCTGATGGCAGGATACTGAGCACCCCTGAGAAATAAACAATTGAAGACGTACCAACTTAATGAATTCTCTAAGTGCCTAGTTTCAGAACACCTTGAGAGACATTTGGACACTATTGTATTCTGAAAAGCATTCCCTAATAGCTAAATGTCAATTGGTTGAATGTTTATCCTAAAAGCTTTGGCTCCCATTTTTGTATTCAGAGTGATGGCCTGTACTTCTTATATACCTTTAATATTTCTTCTGAACATGCCTAAATGTGAAACAGTCCTAAAGCACTTACAGAATCAGGAATTGCTGTACTCAATGGAAATATATTTTTTCCTATTACTATATGGGCTATGATTTCCTTTCCTAAGTTTCCAACCACTTTGTTCTGTGAGATCTAACTGATAGATAATGGCTATTTTCCTCTCCACAGACATGATAGCTTGTAAATGGTCTTGATGTTGAGAAACACTTACCCCTTCCAGCCCTAGAAATTTGCAAGCCTCCAAATCCCAACTGTTTTTCCCCACACTGTGCTAACAACAAGAAGTAAAGAAAGGAATTTTGATGATAATGTGTTCTCTACTCTTATTGTTTCTTTCATCTGGACTGAGATCAAGAAACAAAACACAGGGAGAATATAGCAGGACATAAATTATGATTTTTTTGTTGCTTTATCAATTTTGAGACAGATTTTCAAAGTGCTTGTTTTACTAGAGTTTGGCTATTTCACTTGAAGTGGCACAAGTAAATTACTTTTTGCATCTGTTGAATCTTTTCAATCAAAGTTGCACATAAAAAGTTCAGCTGTCTCAAGATTTATCAACAGCATGAGAACTCCATCCCCAGGGCCATCAGCCCCTGCCGCGGCGATGCCACAGCAGGGCCGGTTTCCAGCTCCCCACAGGCCTGCCCTGCCTGGCCATGGCCCCGCTGAGCTGGGCCCACCCATGGGCCCATGTCCTGGCCGGCTTTGGCTGGTCCTCATCCCCAGGGAGGTGCCCAATGGCCGGGGTTGGGGCTGCCCCAGTGCCCCCTGCGTCAGCCTGGGGAAGGGTTAGGGTTGGGGTTAGGTTTAGATTAGGGTTAGGGCTATAAGCACAACCAGTGAGCTTGTACAGTAGTTACATTTAATTTTGATGGTTAGACCCAATGATCTGAAAGGTCCCCTTCCAACCTAGACAATTCTATGATTCTATAATTCTATTTTGTAAATGTAGCAGGCTTTGAAATCACAGATTTTCTCCCGCAGCACGGCCCTAGGGTCTGGTTGCCAGAGCTGGGAGGCAGGTCTGTATTTATGAGCAGATGACACCAACAGGAAACTAGTGACTATCTCATCTCTCATGACACTGCAGTGGGAGCTTGTGTTCCCTTTAAATCGTTCTTCTGAGAAAATGGAGTGTCTGACCAAAGGTTTTACTTATTTCGTGTGTTAATGAGGCAAGGCTTTGGACACACACAACTGGGTTTGGAGCCCAGCAGCTTGGAGAACTGCATGCTCTTCTGTAGGATCACTTTTAACCCTGACATCTGGGAGTCTACTGTAAGCAGCATCTCCTGCTAAAACTATTTCTCTGATGATTTCTCTGAGACAATGATAGTCTCAATCGCTTTTGGATTGCAGTTGATGACTCCTAGTTCTGATGGATATGGTCCTCCCTGTTACAGCTCTTCTAGTCTTCACAGGAATGTCTGTCTTTTCTGTGAAGCAGAGAGGGTCTTTCTGCTCTCCCACATCCCTGCCTTATGTCTCTGTATCCTGAACAAATGATATTACATAGAGCTGTGTCGGAATTCACTCATTTTATGCTCCGTTTAGCCATAATGAGGAAAAAAGCATCCTATTGTAATCTGGTATTGAATGTATTGTACCTTGGAGCCCTTGTTTCAAGGAAGGTTTTTACAATCTTCCTTTTAAAAGTTACAGTGGGACTGCTCTTCTCTTTGAAAGGTGAGAAAAGCAGAAAAATGACCTCCAGCCTCCACCTGCATGAGAGCTTAGCTTGAAGGACAGTCATTGAGAGTCTGAGGCCCAGGACTCACTGTCTGTGCTTTTTGAGACAATTCAAAATAGAAGCCTGCCCTAATCATTAGTCTTTTGTGTAGGAGCTGAAATTGTGAGTGAAGGAAGACTGTATACCTTTATGTAAAAAATAATTCATGATTCTTTAGCTTCCCCTCTTACACTCCCTCCCAAGAGGTAGAAAGGGAGATGGTGATCCTGTAGCTTGGAGATTATGGCACTCACTGAGGTGGAAGAATACTGGGTCTCATGGCCTTGGTTTAAAGGTTGCACATGCATTTTTTGTATCACTGAGTATTTCTAGGCCTAGCCCATACTTGAAAGCAAATATTGACAGATTTTTGCTGGCTAATGGGCTGTAGGTTTCTCTTTGATGCATGTTTAAATGGTTAAGCATTACAAACCTTTCCAGAGAGGTGAAAGATGTTTTTGATTTCCGCTATTCTGAAAAACGCAATAATTTTATCAGAGTCTTTCTAGGATTAATGGCTTAGTTGTAGGCATTTCAATTTGCAAAATAAATAACATCTCATCAATGAAAATGAGCAAAACACGAAAAGGACTGGATAAAAAATCCCAAACAAACAGAGATCTGGAAGCTGATATTAATAGAGAGAGAGGTAATGAATAATTCATGTAATGGTTTTGGAAAATATTTTTAAAAAGAAACCTACCATGTGGGGAAAAGGTTTATTCCTCAATCTTTTCTTTGTTGACTGCTTAGCAGCAGAGGTATAGGGAAGAGAAGCGAAGAAATGAAAAACTCATAAATGTGCATGTTTTTGTCCAGAGGGAATAATTTAAAAACTACTATAACATCTATCTAGCCAAACTGTGACACAGCATTCATCTCTGTCATGTTTGAATCCCTCACATTTATTACAGTCTTTCTAAGTCAGAAAACAATTAGGAGATGGAAATCCTCAGATGTAGGATCCAAGTCCTTTAGCTCAGGACTAACCTTTCTCACATGCTAAAAAATTGCAGGGAGAAAGTAACATGGTAGACAGCAGGCAAACTCCTAACCTCATAACACTCCTATAAGCAGTGCTTGGCTAAAGCTGGCGTTATGGCATAACATCTCATTTTGGAAGTTTACTATCAGTGACCACATTATTTTCTTTGAAAAGCACCGTTCTACTATAGGTGGTTTGTATGGATTTTGATTTTCCTGATGTACCTGAACAATGAGAAAGAGGCAAGAAGGGAGAAGGTTATTCATCTAACCAATTTAGATGTCCAGAAATAGTGTGCTTCACCTAAGCAATCTCTATAGCAATTGTACAGAGATGAGTATTTTCAGAGGAATATTCATCCCGTGGTTTTTAGGCCTTTGCTTCTCTCTCTGCTAACTACACACGAAACTTAGATAACCATCTTACACTAGATGCATAAAGTTGAATGAGACGAATCCAGGCCTTTGTTAATACCAGATTAAGCAAGTTAGAAACTAGAAGTGTTGCACTTTGTGAGAATGTGTCTTAATGTCATTTGATTTTCATTTGAATTAAGATGTCTACAGAAATTTGTTCTGTTCTTCCAGGATCCCCATTAATTAATTGTTCCAATAAAAGAAGTTTGCTGCTCTATGATTTATAGCCTGGAATTGCTCAGATGTATATTTCTGAGAGGTTTTCCCCCGTCTGTGGCTAGAAGGTTAGTTACTAATGTTTTACACATCTCTAATACGTGTGCAGGCTTTTTAGTCAAATACTGCAAGATCAGAAATTGGGTCTCTATTTCTAATGGATAGTGGGGAAAAGGAGTTGCTGTTAATTGCTATGCTGGAGGTAAGACAAAACCACAGCATTGGTTCCTTTAGCTCTGTCATAAGTGTTCGTCAACTTTTTTTTATTTTTGCAGTATTGCATAGGATATGATTTGTCATATTAAATTGTACTGTGAATCTATCAAGTTCTATACTCTGAATCTTTCAGTAGTCAGAGGATTCAAAAAAGGCTTCAAGATAAAGGCAAACCCTTCCAGGCAACATGAGAGTTGGAGGGAAGAACTCAGGCTGCAGGAAGAAAGCGGCAAGGAGGTATCAGGAAGTCCGTCATGCATGGTTGGGTGCTTCAAAGCTTGCTCATAGTTAAGAACCACTGAACTTCCGAAATGCAGAGTTCTTTCATATTACTGGCACATAATAAATTAACAGCCTGGATTTGAAAGAATCCTTTGTAAAAATTGGTCTTCAAAATCATTCAGCTAAGAAAGTTAACTGCAGCTTTCAAAGCCATGCTTAAGAGCCAGTATCTAGAGTCTTGCTTAAGAAAACATGTCCATAAAAGTCTGCATGGTCGGCTCAAAGCAAGATGGCTCCAAAGTAGCATGCGCAGCTAGGTAAATACTGGTTCTACGTACAATTTCTGCAGGCAGTTGACAATTAGGAGAGTAATCACAGCGTCTGACTTTTGCAATGTAATTTAGCTGGGTGTTTCAGCTACCTAATCCCCACGGACTTTCTGGGTAGTCAATAGAAGAAGAGATGGTCTCCCAAGTGCCATTTGGAGCTCCTAACTTGTCTCCTGTCTTCAGTCACCTCCTGAAGAATCTCTTCCTCTGCTGCCTAGAGAAAAGCTGGAGAAACTAACCACAACATAATTGACTAAATTCAGCACTTATAGCATCTATGCATGAGCTTTTAATACTAATTTCAGACATAGTATTCATATTGCCGTCTCATATTTTCCTGTGTTCTTGTTTTGTCATGTTGCCCGAACTGCTTAGACCAAGAGTGTTTGATTACTCTGTTACACAGTTGGCTTTATGTTCCATTTTCAGACTCTCTCTTTGTACAACTGATTTTTTATTATTTAATAAGTTTATTGTACTTTAAAGTATGCTATATTACCACATGAATTCATATATTAATCAGGCATGTGCTTGCTTTTAATGATCCCTACATTACAAAATGCTTTATAACAGCTAGCTCTGGCATTGCTTGTTAACAATTCATTACTAATGGTTTTTTGTAAAATATGTTCAAAAATAAGTTATTAGTGAATTTAGCTGCACCTAGTAATTATTTCATAAATATTAATAAAAACATGCATACACACATTTGCATGCACAATTCATATAAAATTATATTGTGTATTTAATGGTTTCTTATCAAGCTATAATCACTTAAATTTATGGTTATTATGCTGTCATATTTGGTGAGAATATAAGACAAAAAATATTTTAGAAAATTGTCACTCACTGAAAGTAGCGTAGAAATCCATCTGATTTTGCATATAAACTGTGACAAATAGTTCTTCATTAGCGGCAAAAAATCTCTCTAATCTACCTCACAGAGTGAAAAGGACCAAATAACACATAACCCAGGCTACAAAGAAAAAAGATAGCACTGATATTGCTTCACTCATTAGGAGAACCCTTGGTAATCCAGTTTGGCTGTGGTTGTTTTGTACCTCCTCCCCATGGGTTGTAGAATTTGTGACAGAAATACCTTCAGTTAATGAAGTGCCTGTTAGTTATCTGCTGCACGGTACAAACAAAACCCCAGAGACTATCATCTCCGCAGTCTAAACTGCAGACAGAGGTCATCTGCAGCCCCACCCCAGTCCCACCACCCCAGACTTTCAGCCGCCAGTACAAGCATATTGACTGGAGCACGTGACAGCCCCCTCCCTGCCTCTTTGGCTGGGTTTCTACCCCATGAGAACCACAGCAAGCAGGGGTCAGGGGCAAGAGAGGGAAAAGTGCTAGCCCACACCTTATCCAGGGACTGGCCGTGGGTTAGATGTAAACTTGGTCAAGTAAGTGGACCGAATATACAAAACAGAGAGGAAACAGCTGCATGAGAGGAACACGACTTTCCTGATGTAGAGTAAGACATTGTCATGGTTTTGGCCAAATTAGCCAATGGTCGGTGACAGCTGCTCTCCCCCCACCTCTTGCACATGGAAAGGAGGAGGAGAGACAAAGATATTTACAAGTTTAGAAGAAACTAAACTACTTTAATGAAATATTAATAATAAAATAAAAAGGAAATAATAAAATAGATACAGTACATACAAAACCGTATTAAACTCCGAGGATGATGTCACCGGCAGGCACTGGGGAAGTCCTAGACTGGACTCAGTGACAGATGGGAACTGGATTCCAGAGCTGGAGTCAGGAACACATGGATTGGGATCAAAGGCAGTTGAACAGACAGGGTTCTCCCTGGACACTGGCCATTGAAGAAAAGAAGCTGACCCTTTGATCCCTCAGCTTTTATACTGAGCATGGGGCAGAGGGGATGGATCAATTTTGGGTCACCTGCCCTGTGCACTCCTCCCTGCAGGTGGGACCCCTCTATGCTCTTTTGCTTCCGACCCTCCAATGAGGCAAGTAATGAAACTAGCTGGCCTTGGTTGTTACAGCAATAAGTATAAGCAAGAGCCTCTCTGCATATCGTTCCTTGTCACTAACTGTAAACATTGGTCTTATCACTCTGAGAACAAATCATTTTTGGGACAATATGCTGTTAATTTCAAAGAGTTAGAAGAGGCCTAGCTGAGAAGTAAAATTACTGAACAGAAAGTTGGTTCTGTTTACCCCAAACCAGGACAGACATTAATAGATCTGGGAGTGCTATCCTGAACCCAAGTCCCAGACCTGTGTCTCATCTCCTGAGCCATGCAGAATTACTGCCATTACACTAGTATGAACAGTAGGACAAATCTTAATCCCACAAGTGTATATAGTCAAGGGTTGAATGCTGGGTTTGCTGGATTCACAGGTAAAGACCTTTTCTCTCAAACTCAAAAGCACCTTGACTGACATTTTCTAGAGTGTTTTTTGTAGGGCTTTCCAGATTCCCTACCACAAAAAGGGGACAGGGTAGGTGATGGTGGAAGCTGAAAGTATAAAGTAATAGTTAATGTTTCCATTCTGTGTACAGGGTGCAGACCCCCAAAACCCACTCAGACAGAAAGCTGTGCAAATTTTAGTTCCATAGAATGAGAAACGGCCAACAGTCAGGAGTAGAAGTTCCTCTGTATTTTGTAGAATGGGAAGTGAGGTCAGACCCAAGTACATAAATTTTGAACTACTTTGCTGTTGCTATTTTTTAATGTGGTAACATTTTAGCACTCTGGTCACACAAAACCATTTTAATCATTTAATATATTACAATTTTTTGACAATCAGACATTCTATTATATTTCACACAACCATGTTGCATATATCGATAATATTGTGAAAGAGCAAGGCATCTATTATCGGATCACAGAAAAAAACCATACCCAAGCAAAGAGAATTAAAAATGCCATAAAAATTATTAATGGCATTATTAATAGCCAGGTCCTTGTCACAACACATTATAACATTTCCTTTGGAGACATTACAATGTATCTTGGGGAATGGACAAGATGACCTAATAGATCTTTTCTATCTCTTTTCTCACATAATCATGTCAATCAGCACTATAGAGTCATAGTAATTTATACCTCCCATTGCTTCCAGACTACGTTATTGTAACCCAGTCCTGCTACATAGATCTAAAAACTGCAACTGCAACATCACTGTGTTTGTTTTGCCTGGAGGCACTGTCAGCAGAGTTGCAATAAAGGTGGGGACCTGTTTTATCAAATATTAATGGCAGAAACAGTTGGCCTAACCTTGCCATAAGTGTTCAGGTGACATAGGCACCTATTTTTAGTGGACTTCATCACTTTTCAAAGCTGTACAGGAGATAGAATAGCCCACACTATAGCTATTTCCTATGTGTTATTAATTAGCTTTCCTAGGCTAATCATCTTTCCTGGGTGGAAATAATGAACAAACACATGAAAAAACATAGTCAACATTTTATCTTAGTGGTCATAATTAGGAAAAACTATTTTTCTTAGCAGGTATTGCATTTTAAAGTATATATCTCTTGTTATTCCAGTGTATAAATTGATTATTTTAAGTTTCTTTGTTCTGTTTAAATGTTACCTGTCAATCATAATTTTCATTACATTTCAACTCAACAGTATTTAAAAAAAAACCACATAAAGCTCTTTATTCATTGAATTGCAATTAATTTTAAAGTAATTTTTGACAGGATCTATATTATTTAGATTCCTGCAGTCCTTCCAAGTGTTTTTTTTTAAATATGGAATTTGTTCTTTCACACCTGTGTTTCAATTAAGAATGGACATAAAATTTATTTGAATGTTAAGGACTTGAGAAAACTGACTGAGGGAGAGAAGACTAGGCTTTTCTCAACTACAACTGTTCTTAATATTGTTCAGTGCACCCATTGCCTCTTTTGGTACATGATATTTTTTATGCAGATAAACTGTATCAAGCCTCTTGCAAAGTTTCAACATTTTAGTGATGCTTAGGATTCTGAAATGTCAACATTTTACAGAGAAAGTAGCTGAATCAGGACAGAGTAATTCTATTAGCTAAAATACGCAGCAAGCAAAATATGAAGTCAGGTATTTGAAGGTATTTGATGGCAAACTAATTCTATGCAGAGAGACTTCAATTCCCATCAATGCAATGTTGACAAAACAAATCTCTCATAATTCCAAAACTTTCTTCACAAGTGAAAAAGTATGTTATGCAAAGTGAAAGAGTTAATGATAATGCATTTATAGAATACTTTCTCACAATAAGCATTATTTGACCCAGCTGGAGAAAAATATTCCAGTTTTCAATTAGTTTGTGGACAGAACTGTGTCTTCCTGTGTTCCCATTAGCAGCTGCAAACGATGATACACTGTTAAAATTCAAACTATTTAATTGCAGCATACATTGAAATATTCCTAATAGATTTTGTTATGCAGGAAATGGCTATGTCATCTTAGGACTTTGGAGTACCAAAAAAAAAAAAAGGGTCAGAAAATTGTTATTTCCATGGTTTGAGGCATGTGTGATCACAGAGAAAACTGTGCCCTTTTTTAAACAAATGACATGTTTTCTCAGTTGAAAAAGGAGGAAATATCTTGTTTGCAATAAATGTAGCTTTTCTTCTACAAAACTGGATCATTTCAGACATGGGTGAGGCCTGAAAAACATGTTCCATTTGCTGACAGAATTAAATGATGAATATGACTGAATATGGATTGTGTTAGGGTACCGTTTTGTTAGTCCTTCACAATCACCTTGTCACTTTGTCACTTTCTCTATTTTCACATTTTTAGCAACAAGAAAATTCCAGAGTTTTATTCTTAGAAGCCATACTAGAATGACTTTTATGGCCTGTTCTGTTTGCATGCTGTCTTACACATGACAGTCCACCAAGAAACACGACAAAATATCTTGTATGTAACCTACAGCGGACATTATGGCAACGGCTTTCTTGGTCTGTGTAGGAGTGGGCCTTGAATGACTGAAAGTACAGAAATCCTGCTCAGGCTAAACCTTAGAGCAAGGTCACTATGTCCCTTCTGAACTGCTTGGTCCTGAGCTAATGGATCTAGGGAAGTCAAAGGATAATGGTGGCACAAGGACAACAAACCATAGGAGATTTAAGCCGGAAATTGAGAGATTTCTGACTATCTCAGCAAACAAGGATAAGAGTTTGATGCATTACAGCCAGACCCTAAACTGTAGTGCCTAAGATGGGATCCACTGAAAAGTAGGTGCCTAAGTACAAAGAGGGGTTGCAGTGGTCCACATTCCAGTAACTGCCCTGCTCAAAGATGTGCAGATTCATTCAGCAGCACAAAGGCTCGTTCATGCCTAAACTTACATATGTAGGTATGCATAGAAAAGTTCCAATCTAAGGAATTAAGCACCAAAGGGCTTCTTTTACTCTACTGTTCAGTGAGAAGTCAGAAGGGTATCTAAAGCCTCAGTCCTAGGAAGGTCTCCTGCAGCCCGAAGTGCTCTGAGCTTCCGTAGGAGAGAGATGAGGCCAGTGCAAAGCGCAGCAGCCAGAGGAAGTGGCTGGGATTACTCACAGGAAGAAGTGAGGGGTGAGATACTTGAGACTTGGGGCTTTCTCCTGTTGGGGGTGATTGAAATGTAGATGACCTTCTCTCCTTGATGCAGTGATCCCACACCTAGCTTGATGAGTCAGGGGCTGGTCATCTTGCAAAGCGCAGATCACAGCAAAGGGGATGATGAAGGCGGCACATAATTCTCTACCACTTGTAGCACGCTTCTGAAAGAAGAAAGAACTGGGTGCCAGTCCCTTTTTTCCTGGACTGCTAGCATGGTTTGCATTGGTTTAAAAATAAATTTTAGGTAGCAGGAATAGAAAAAATCCCCACCAGTTTCTAATCTCACTGTTACAGTCCTGTAACTCATAAACTTTGTCTAACACCTAAAAGTGCCTAGGACATTTCTCTGGCACCATGTGCAACTTACATAGAGAAGTTCGTGTTCATGTTATTTTCTTTATACAACAGTGTGGCTGTGTCTAAAATGCCTAAAGGAAATAGTCCATGGTCTGAACTCAACTCAAATTTATAAACTGTGGGAAAGCAGAGTCATGACATGCCTGGGACTGGTCTAACAACCGAGCAGTGCAGGTGACCAAATTCCAGCATGCAGTGCTCCTTTCCACTGTTTAAATTCCTTGTATACATATAGCCAGGGAGCCAACTTTTCTAGTTGCAAAAATGTGTGTCATCCATGGGTGAAGCAAGCAGCCAAGCTCAAAGCAGTGAGTACTCTTTGTAATCAACAAAAAGAGCTCTTTTTTTTTTTTTTTTTAATTTCAATTTATTTCTATTTTTATTTCTAGGATTATTCTTATTTCTTCTTCTTAAGAGATGTATAAAAATAGATTAATTGAATATACAGTGGCCTGTATGAATAAAATAGTTAGGAACTCAGCTTTATTAAAAAAAGAAAAAAGTCATATATCAGTGAAAGCCATCAGGGCTCTGTCTCTAATGGGTTCGATTTTAAAGGTCTTCAGGTGAAAAAAAAAAAACAACAAACCAGCAAAAATGTATGAGATTTTCAGAGTTCTTGGTGCCTAACTCTCTTTTATTTCAAAGTTAAGAAAGATCCCATGAAGTATCATTTTGATGTTTAGGTCTAAATACTTTACAAATCAGAGGCCTTGGCTCTTCCAAATGTCTTGTTCATTACCTATTAACACTTAAAATTACAAATATCTTTTACATTCAAGTCTTATCTGACATCATTTATTCAGCAAGAAATCAATCCTGAAATGTGATGACTGTTAAAATGAAACCTCTGATTTATTTAATGTCATGGTTTCTTTGTTGAAAATATTGGTCATCTTTCATTAGTACTAAATTTCTCTTCAGATTGTTATTTTCTGTCTATTTCTGTAGAACATTTTGTGTGGTGTCTATTTATGTGTATCTTTGAGAAAAGAAAATAATACTCTGTATGAAATTAGCTATACTAATGCTTGGATAATTATAATATTCAAAATACATTTAAAGCTGTGTTTTAATAATCTACAGGAAATTAATTTCTAAACCTACCATCTACTAACTCTGATGCTTCTAAGTCAAATTTCTGTGCTGCTTTGTTGCTTTTAGGCAATTCTTCACTTGCCAGGTTTGGTATCAGGCATAGAAGGCTGTATTGAGTCACTGCTCATTTGAGTGTTAAAATTCAATTTACAGTTGCACAGATGTTCTGGGATCCTTTGAATTTAATGAGGATGACTCACACAGATGAGTAAAGAGGATGGACTTTGAGTCCTCTAATGCTTTCTGAGATCAATGCATTCCAGATGAAAATCATTCAGCTCAATACATGCTATCATCCTGCACTGCCCATTATCTTTGTCTTCTTTCCTTGTCATGCTGCTTAAAATAGGTGTATTTTGAAATGAACAGGTTTTAGTGACCATAACCTGACTTGCAATAATGACATGACATTTCCTGCCTTATTCCTACATTCTCCTACTAATGGCCTGTATCAGTCCTTGAAAAGTTTTGTTATATGAAGTTATTCTTTACATAGAGGTGTTAGTATATTATGCCTGTAACGCTACTGTTAGTAAAATAAGATTATTTTCATATTTAGAGTTAATAATTTTATTTTTCAAAAAGAACAATTGAAAGTAGCTTGAAGTAAATCCTGTTTGTGCATATGAATTTGAAACACTGCAAAATATTAGGACAAACACATACAGTTCACATCAGTTGTGTAGTCTCACGTGGATCTGTGACTGTGAAGTATCACCATGTAATTAAAAATGCTACTGCTGAATATGAGTTATGGGAAGGAGTTGAGAAATTGCATGACAATGATTTAAATAAACAGAGACTGGAAAACTTGGAATTATTGGGAAAGCAGAATAATAAAGGAAGACAAACTAAAGTATATCAAATTACATCAAATGATAAATTTGGAAAGAAGTCGTATTAGGACTTTCTGTCTACCCATCAAATTATGGAGAGACAAAGCATGGATTTAGTCAAATCTGAAGAGCCATTAGAATAGGAAGGGATGCAATTAGGACATAAAGTAACTGTGCTCCTTGGAACTCATTGTCTTAGAATGTTTTTAAGGCCAAGAATTTCACAAGCAACGAAGAGGAACCAAGTATCACAAGAATTTTTAGAGTTGTAAAAATTAGTACTACAAAGCTTTGGAAAAGAAAGTTATGCTTCAGGGTTTAATCCAAATTTTAGCTATCATGCTGAAGAGGAGAAGTGGAAGGATTAGGATATACTTTCATTACCCCATGTTAGTCTAGTACCTCTGAACATCTGGTACTGGTTATTGTCAGAGACAGGATCTTGGACTAGCTGGACCTTCATGTTTGAAAAAGAATAGCAAATCCATGCCCAGTTTCATAACAGCGGTTTCTGGATACTGTGAGCTGCCTCACAGCACCTCTTTCCTGATGGGCCCTCTGCCTCACCCCTCTCCAGGGGGAAAAAAATCCTTCTCTCTGGAGGTATGGAGGTGCCTTCATAGCAAAGCTGTGTAGTCCTGCTGCCAGGAGGTCCAGATACACCCAAGGAAATGCACAGCAACCCCCAGAGCAAGGTGGACCATACAAGTAGGAAAGGGAGGAGTAGGGCCAGATGGATCTCTTTCCCTGTCTCTTCTCTTTTAAGGGACCTTATTTCAAACATCAACCTCTCTCTCTCTGTGTGTGTGTGTGTCTATGGCAGGGGGTGGGGGCCACTGGTACATTGTAAATGGATATAACCTTGGGAAACAGCTTTATTATAATCATACTCTCAAATAGCAGCTTATATTCCATTCCCATTTTGGTAGGGAGTATCCTTTGCTATGTAAAGGTATCTGCTGCCTGGCATATTCAAAGCAATATAAAGTGAGTGAAATCAACCCAGACAAAGACCAAATATGGCAATACCAATAACCAGAATGAGGATGACTCCATTTATTAAAATCTTCTCAGGAAGGATTCACTAAGGGGCACCTTCATAGCATAAGGATTAAGGTTCCCTTTCCCTATCTACAGCTTTGCATTACCAACATTTATTGCAGTGTCTTATTCTTGCCTGTTTCATTCTGGCTGGTGTCCAAGGTGGTCTAAAAATAAGTTTTAGCTGGCTGTATTTCAGCTTCAGGTTGATGAAAGATTTATTGATATTCCAGTTTGTGCCACAACTTATTGTCACTGTGATGTGATGTATATGTGTGTGTGAGAGAGTGAGGGAGAGAAAAAGAGAGATTTTTTTTTTTTCCTCACCATCTTACACATGCTGAGGAAACCTTGCTGCTTTTTGTTCTGTCTTGGAGTCCCTCATGTCTTGGCTTTCTCGTTATGGCTTCACTGCAAGCAGGTAGGTTAGAGAGTCATTTCTGCCATCCAGCTGAATTTGTGCTCAGATTTTGAGACAAGGTCTGTGTCAAAGGAGTGTGTAAGGCACCTTAAATGAGTGCAGAAATACACAGAATGTGCCCATTAAGGGTGTGGTGAGTTTTGGTCATTTTACAGCATCTTACAGTTGCACCCCAGACTGAACAGAGGAAGAAAAAAAAAGTGGCTCCACCACAGGTCAGAGCTCTTGGGAAAGACATTTCCATTGGTAGGAGGTTCTGTAGGTTGTCTGGGAGCCCAGAATCCTTGTTGCTCTTTGAAATATGGGAGCATGCGGTTTCCAGCAGTGCTCCTCCTCTTCCCCCTATGGCAGTGAGTATGGAAACACCACATCAGTGTGCCCTGTGCTGCTCCTCTAAAGGGTAGCCTCCTCTTACTTTTTTGCTGCTCTCATACAAAACCACTGGCATATGGTTGTTCAAAAAAGGCTTTATACTCAACCTAATGGGTGCATTAACCAGATGCACTAGAATAATAAATATAGAGCCTTCTTAAAATATTGATATTAAATATGCTGGTCCTATAATGACCATGATGCTCTAGATCATGGAGGTAAACAGAAGCCTGAGTTATGGTAATGTTTAGGATTTCTTAGGCTACTGAAAAGAAGAGGCATACATAAAAGTATTTATGCTATACTAAGAAGGTTGGTAGAGTTTTTAACGCTAGTCCACAATCCTGTTTGTGAATTCCATATACAGTCTGAAGAAAATTGAATGGCTGATTTATTAATGATTGTGCTTATATTTAATAAAAAGAATAATTCTTTATTAAACACGAGAAAAGTCACTCACTTGGGAGGCAAAGTCAGTTTTGGGTTACTTTTTTTTTTTATGCTACAGAATTTTTATGGTGTAAGCAACCTATTTTATTTTTCCTGTTGGGACCAAAAGTGATAGTGTTCTAAATTCAGTTTGTTGTTATATTCTCATGTGTTCTCCTTTTTTCTAGGAGCTTGATAGTGTGAATCATTCTTGGCTCATATAGTATGAGTATTTCAAGCCTGAAAGGTACTGCCTCTTGAGTTCAAAAGAACATCAGATGCACTCAGCACATTTCAGAAACCATTGAGTCCATCTCAGGGTTGGCACAAGTTGTTTTTCATTTGCTATTTTGGTTCTGGATTTCACTGAGTTTTGTGACAATTAATGTGAGCATATTCTTGTTGGTGCTTACCGTATAGAAACTAGTCAGTCACTCTTCAAATACTCTGGGTATTTTCTAACATTTTTCAATGCAGTATCTCTGCTAGCAACTTAACCAGTTCCAGGGCCCAGATACTATCTGTATACTCACAGCATGTTTCCCAGCATGACTTTGACCTGGGCCAACTAGTGTTCCTCTGAACAATTCCCAGGAGCCAGCACAGTCTGGGGACTATTTCCAGGGGACTGCCTGAAGGCAGCTACCCTCTTTGGAAGCATAACATGGCCACGTCCGGGCCATGCTGCTGGTCTCAGAGCCAAAGGAAAGGTCCTGACACTGTTAAATTTAGCAGTATAGATGTAGTGTCTGTGACCAAGAGCATAAAAACCACATGGCACAGTAATCCTAATGTAATAGCTCAGACGGTCACTTGGGAATGTTCCAGGCAAAGTACAGGCAGAGTTTCCCTCAGATTAAAAAAAAAAAAAAAAAAAAAAAAAAATTACATGATATTTGATAAATTTTCTCCTTCCCCTTTATATGTCTGACCCACTAGCCTGTAAGGTCAGGTTATCTCTTGCTGCTCTCTGTCTGTCCCCATGACTACAGTATTTGAATTTCAGCAGCGTGTGCTTAGTGCCTTGTCGAGATGCTAGCTGGGGTCCTGGAAAAAGGAGAGCTGCGTCAGCAGGGCACGGTGCCCAGACTGATTAGTTCTGCCATGTTGATGCAGCTATGCTGCTTCCTGTTCCACAGCGAGGACATTTGGAGACATCTGAGATACTACTGTATTGCACAGACATAAGGACAAACAGGCTGCTACTCAAAAATGCAAATATGCACAGCATGGAAAATAAAGTTACACATATCCCAGTTTTACATTTACACGCACTGTGCTTATGTTTCAGAGTACAAAGGGCAAGTCAGAAATGGCTGTTGCACACAGTCCACCTCAACTAAATCACTAAAATTAATTTCAAAACAACACATTTTGCATCTACCATAATGTGTCCATTTGCTTTCCCTGCCAGAGTTTCTCACACTGATGCTTGTCAGCACTCACCTTCCTATCTGGATTATAGATCACAAGGGAAACAGAGGCTTGAGTCTGTATTTCCAAAGAAGGCACCTGATTTTCCATTCTGCAGTCCCTTAAGGTACCCTTAAAGTACAGAAACTATAATTCCGGCCGAAGATACTGGGAACTCTGGTGGGAATTTGTCTCCCTCACAACATTGTCCCTCTGATCTAGTTAAAGATGTCCCTGCTTACTGCAGGGGGGTTGGACTAGATGACCTTTAAAGGTCCCTTCCAACCCAACACATTCTATGATTCTATGATTCTATCAAGACAGGAGGTAAGGACCAGTCTATCTGCCCCAGCAGCAGATGAAACCAACGTGCCAGTTGCTTTTGAATGGCTAGTGTGCCAGTTTGCTGCAGCTGTGCCCAAGACACCCACTCTTTAGTCCTGGCTCCTGGATGGACCATGGGACCTTTCCTTGCAGTACTAAATCTTGGGCTTTCTATCTTGGCCTTGGACCTTTTCAGTGTCTGTCATTTGACAGAGATGTAATCAATTGACTGAGATGTAGTCTGAAGGAAGGGAAAAATACGCTTAAACTCTTGTTGTCTCTGATGCCAAACCCTAAGTTCATTGCTTCAAATTCATTGTGAGTTCTACAAAATACTTAATTTGTACCTTATCTGGTTTTGATCATTTAAGATGGTGACCACACCATTTCTTATTGCTGTTTTAATTGCACTTTAAAAGGCTTCTGTAGAAACTGATGGCTTGTTTCTGCCCTCTTTTAGCTAGAGTTCAAACACAAAACAAATGCTTGGGCATTGGTCACAAGGGGACTGAAACCATCTGCACTGGGATGTGGGGAAGGAGGGGTAGAAGAAGGAGGGCATTAGATGCTGATATTGTAGAAACTTCCTTTGCTGGCAGTAGGTCCATGCTAGAAGATTTTCTGCTTCTTCAGACACTTATTCCCACCTTCACGGGATATTTCTTGCCAAACCAGCTGCTATTCTAATTATAGCAACCTTTTACTTTTTTTTTATTTTATTTTTTTTTCCCCACTAAAAATGGTTACTAGATGTGTTTACTAGGAAAAATTAGCAACCTTACTTCAACTTTTGCCTTCCTAAACAATGGTAATCAGCTCCAGCTTTCTTTCCAGCCCCTTTCTAGACAGAGGTTTTAGCTTGCCTGTATACTCCGAAACCCTGCCCAACCTCATGTATCCTTCAAGTTCTAACAGACTCAGATACCCCAATCTGGACACTTCACCACCATGCTTGAAGAAAATTTTGACTTGACTGTCTTTTCTAAAGCCATGTGTTATTTCAGTGGCTGACCTGGGAGCAGCATAGGGCAATACTTCTGTGTTGCCCTCCCTTTTCTTCTGAACCTGGCTTGCTTTTCTCATCTGTGTTCCTCTACTCTTTAAAATAAACTCAGGACCATAAGACCATGTAGTGACTCAGATTTATGATACATGATGAGTTCTGTTTAACTCAGATAGCTGAGCACAGCTGGAACAATGCAATGGGACTAGACATGTTTGTGAGTGTTCACAGAAGGAGAATTGTTTTAAAAATGGAGGAAGAAGCTATATTATATTGCATATGGCCTGTCAGGATTCATTTTTAGAATATCTGTCAAAAGCCTCACATTATTTCATAGAACCCAGGGAAATAGCAAGAATGGGAGAGGGAGGGGAGTAAAAAGAAATCAGATTGGCCATTCCACACGCTATTGCAGATCCAGCATAAAGTTATATTGTAGTCTCCCATCCTGAGACTTCAGATAATTCCATTAACCTCCAAACTGTTTTTGTCTCTGGAATTTTCATTTGAGATAACCTGCATTGAGATTTTACAGTTCACTGATTATTAGAAGTCAGAACTGTTACAGTATTATATTTGAGTGAGATAACTTGATTTGCAGCATATGCTAGCTATACCCCCAAACCATTGTCCTGATGCCAGTAGCAAGATTAAGGTACTAAGGGCTGGTGAAGCTTTTATTAAAGGAACAGTGCTGGAAGTGGATCCATCAGTTTGCTGTATGGAGGCATAATTTAGCTACTAAAAAAATCTGAAACAACAAAGAGAGTAAGATTCTGATCTTAATTAAAATGGAGTAAATCCAAAGCAGCTTTAGCACACAAATAAACAGTCTGAACTTACATATCTATTAGCAGAGATGAGAATCTAGCTTAGTAAATATGAATTTACTTCGACATTTGTCTAATATTTTTGTTGTCTGTGGCTTTTTTTTTTTTTCAGCAGAAGAATGTACTCTGTTGTGAATTACTCACCATGAGACCTCACTTCCTTAGAGACATCTGCCCAGAGAGATCTCACTTTATTCTCGCAATGACTAAGTGGGAAACAGGAACCCCAAGGTGAGTGCACTGAGCATATGTTTCCCCCAGGGAAATGCATAATCACCAGAATGGCTGAGATCTGAGTCTCTGAACCATTAGCTAAAATAATTTACACAAGAAAAAAAAATTCTTAAAAATCTTTTCCCATCCTCTCACACTTTTTTTTTTTTTTCCCCCCTGCTGTAGTTAGAGGGCACTGTTTTTCTTCAAAGCTTTTAGGCTGCTAGTAGATTACGTTATAAAGGTAATGTGACTATGCTGCACAGTAGAGCTGGATTGATTGGCGTGAAACATAAACCTATCAAAAGAGAAAATCAAGCAGGCTGATAGCTCTGCTGTCAAGGCAGATTTATCTTTCATTGCGGCCTTGGCGGTCCCACTGCCTGGGATTAAAAAGCTAAAATTCTGTTGTGATCATTGCAATGATCTTGAGTTAGTCTGAAAAATTTCCATTAAAATTGGTTTTGAATAAGAGCTGAACTTTTGAAAACCCATAACCTTTTTTTCAATCTCTTTGAAAACACTGGGGATTTTCATAGAAATCAAGAATATCTGTCTCTTCACTCCACGCCCAGTAAAATCCCTCCAGTTTTTCTCAATCATCCCTATCAACATTGCTAGGTATTTGGCACTTGGTTTTCAAAGCTCTTCATTCACCTTTCATGCTAGTGTAACAATACTGGTTTTTTTTTGCTCTTCTCTTCACTTATACTCCGTAATGAAATAGGCACAACACTCTGAATTTGTCCTTAAGAACATTCCTTCTGGCTTCCACCTTTTACAGATAAGCTCTAGGATTTTCCTTTTGCTAGTATGTCTTTAGGGTTGAGGCGTCTCTTCCTCTTTTATCCATTTTATGGAGGTACCTACAGACTGTCTAGGTCATACATACTGCTTTGCAACAGCATATTAGGATTTTCTAAAGGAATTGGATCAAGCTCTTTATATATGGAATGTTTAAACTGCTTTCAGGCCTCCAGAAATGCTTTTAAATGACCAATGTCCACCCATTGCTTGCCTAAAACTGGAATGGCAACATTAGGCCCCCATTCAGGATCAAAGTCATGGCTCTACACATAATGCTATAGGGATGCAAAAATATGCTAAACCCATGAATGAGAATCAAATCCAAAAGTCAAATCTTTTGGATTTATTTAAAGAAATCTTCTCTCTTCCATCTGTACAATCTTACGCTTTACTTAAACACCCAGTATCACTTCCAGTGGGGTAAAAGTGGGTACCTAGGACCAAAACAACCAAAGCCAGAGCAGAGGACACACGTGGGAGCATGCACTCCAGCTGTGCAGACTGAGGATTCTGGTACCCTGGTCCTTTCTAACCATCACTTTATTATTGTGGAGAGCAGATGTTCTCCTTGTCTGGAAAAGTCAAAGTCTGTAGCAGGGACACCAGGTCAGGGGAAAGGCTGTTTAAATTACCTGTAGTACAACCTTGAAAGAAACAAAGTAGCTCAGCAAATAGCTACCCTTTTTGCATTTTTCACAAGTGTCAGAGTTGAGATGTTAGAGAATAACATTTGCTTCTCCCACATATATATTGCCTCAGCTTGAGTCCAGTACGGGGCAGGAGGTTAGAGGGCCTGCAAATAACAATTTCATATTGAACATATAAAATTTCCACAAAGACTTTTACTAAGTAACTTCTAAGCTGATATTTTTTTTCCTAAAGTGCCTATTATTTTAAAATATTCTGTATAAATTTAGTTTCCTCTACTGTTAAGACCACCAGGGAGACATGCTGGCAGCCCATTGTGGTGGCAGAGAAGGAGGTTAACATTAAAATACTAACTGCTTTCTAGACAGGCTTATTGTATAGTGAAATGTAAAGTGTGGATCATAGCGTTTTGTATTTAACCCCATGCCAGGACAAAATTCAAGATCCATCACTTGCCAGCATGCCTATGTACACCTACCTACTAACGCAGAAGGTATAATGTAATTTGGTTGGTTATGGTAAGGAGATGCTGAATTTTTGAGTTGATGTCAGGCATCCTATTTCATGCTTAGCATATTTAAAAACTGAAAAAACCTTCAAGTTATGAACATGGAAAAAAATGGACTTTTTGCAATTAAAAAAATTAAAAAAAAAAAAAAAAGGGGGGGGGGGGAATTGAGAAAAACCCCCAGTCATTCCTTATCATCTTTCAGCAACTCTGAGATACAGCAAGGAAAATCAAGGAGACAGAAGGTCTGGCGCAAGCAGAAAAGAGCGGGTTCAGGAGATGGAGGTGGCGATTTCTGTTGAATTTATCAAATCTCAGTTTGCTCTTTTCAGAGTCTCATTGTGAAAGCCAAAGATCACATCTGCTTCTCAACCACAGCAGGATTTCAATTGCTTCAGTTGCCTTCCGAACCTAAAAGAAAGATTGTGTTTGAGATAAGTCCTGGAAATAAGCAGTAGATAACAGTTCTGAGCAGTTTTTCTAAACTGTTCTGTCATCTGTATATTTGTTAGATGTCATTAGGAACCTAGTTAGGTGAGAGATATACTATTCCCCTGCAGCGTCTGCTATCCACATTAATAAATCTGTGGTTAGGTATGACCAATGTGTCAGAGTCTCAGCCGGTGTATGTACAGTGGTGTAGCTGCACGGACTCTAGTGAAGCTGTAATAATTTATACCAGCTGAGAATCTGAACACAACATTCCATGTTTTTTAAACATCTTCACATATCTCACTTTTGTCTGGGCCTTTTACAATAAAGTGCATGCTGCTAAAGATCCACAAACCTTATTGCCCTTTGTATTTTTGCTTATATGGCTCTTTACTTTTATTATTATCTGCAAAACATTTTGGGTGTGAAGCTTTTGTCTAAGTATTTATTGAAGTAACACAGGAAAGTCACCTAAAGTCTGTATCTACCTACAATCCAGTCTTTTTGGTGATAAGATAGAACAAGACAGGTGGAAATCCCAAGAAAAAGAAATGACAAAGGCCAAGGACAATGCTCAAAATAACATTTGCCACCTAGTCATAACCCTTCAACTATTATTGCTTAGGAAAACATCTCTTTATTTAAAAACAACTTGGTTGAGCTCTACCTTTCTGCAGTGAGAACAGATTTCTTCTGTATTGCCCTTTTCTATGTCCTCACCCCTAGAAGCAATTCAGAGTCATGCTGACCAGTTTTCCTCCTCAACAGATTTGTTAAAACTGACCTTTCCTTTCTATTATTCTTCAGAATTCTTTGTGGCTTTTGTCTGATCTCAGTTTGTATGAATGGCTACTCAGAGTACTCACAGCAAGGCAGTCAGTCACATGTATAAATAATACACCTGGCCCTTCCAGAGAAGTACCTGTGACCACTAAGAGAGCCTTGGGAGCAGTTGCAGTTCCAAACCTGTGATTACTCTGTGCTGCAAGTTACAATACATATTTGCAACCATTTTCTTCTGCTAGGAAGAGACATTATCAAGGACAGGTCCTGAATAATGCATTTGAGATGGATTTTGGGAAGCACTGCAGTTAGCATCTTTGCCCTCTGAAAATACCAGTCACATAAGGATTCTTTTTTAACTGTTAAATTTTATATCATACCTTCCAGAATAGATGCTATGTGCAGTGCTGTAATATAATTCTTTCTTGGCAGCAGAGACACTCTTCTCTAGCAATTTCTAGTCAATATATCCATTATATAGTTGAGTGCAGTTTTCTTTAAAATTAAGAGGTGATGCGTTTCTCATGTAGCATTCAAGCCTCTCCATCACTGTTGAGTTCATGTTTTCCAGGGAATCTCTGTGTTGAATGACTGCATACAGGTTTTGTCGTAACTGCACGACAAAATAGGCCTAGAATCTTATTCTCTTGAATACCTTCCTCTTCAGGAGAAGATTTCCTGACTGATTTTGAAGATGTTGATATACTGAACTATTATTAATATCCTATTAGCAGGTAACATACCTTTGTACCTGATTATATAGTTCATCTCAATTTTCTTGCTGTTACTGTGACAAGTTCTGATTTCAGTTTCTCACTCAACTTAATTCTTCAAGAACTTGATCACTTTGATCTGATACAGTGGAACATGTAAATACCTGCCTAACTTAGGTATGTAAGGAGCTCATTAAAACACATGGGATACTCTCATATTTAAATTGAAAGGGAAAATCTAGTTAACCAGCTTGGGACTTGGGCCATCCACGTCTGAGTTCTGCCACACTTGAGAGAGGATCGTCAGGAAAGTAGGAAGTGTGATGTCCAAAGAGATGGGGAAATGTCTTCTCAGAAAATAGAGGCTGGAGGGGAGCCTTTAAAGACATAAGGGACTGCTACAAAGAATAAAACAATAAACTTCTCCATTTCTACAGGAGATGTTACAGGTCTTAAAATAGCGGAAAGATTTAGGTCAGATTAGGAAACCTTTCTACATGGGAGATAATAATGCGCTGGAATTTTCATGGCAGTCTGTGGGATTTCAATCAAAGGAGGCTTTTGAGAAATAGGTTAAAGAACTATCAGGTAAGAATGGCTGAGGTATGACTGATGCTGGCTTAGGACAGCAGCATAGGTTAGGTAACCTCTGACATCTCTTCAGAACCTATTTTGTGTATTTTTTTCTGTGATAATTTGAAGAAGCAGAGCTAGATGCCTACATTCTTTAATCCATCTGCCTTTGTCCTCCTCTGTAAAGGAGAATACAAGCATTTCCCCAACCACTGAGGCATGCTGTCAGGGTAAGTGCAATAAGGATTGTTAGCCAGTCAGATGCAATAGCACTAAGTAGGGAGCTGGAAAAGATAGATAGCACAGGCTGAAAAACTTCAGTAGATTTGGCCAGAGTGCTTGGACTGAAACTCTGTTATCAGCATCCCTTGGGCTGCCAAGCTTTCAGTGACAGCAGAATTTAAACACTCATTTCATTGACTGCTGACTCAGTTCTATGTGAATTGAATAGGCAGTTCCTAGATCAAGAAGCAAAATGTAAAAGGTCCCAATTCTGCAATTACTTACACATGAAGCTTAATCTACTTGAGT
Source organism: Fratercula arctica (assembly GCA_947846985.1). Lineage (NCBI taxonomy): Eukaryota > Metazoa > Chordata > Aves > Charadriiformes > Alcidae > Fratercula > Fratercula arctica. The sequence goes on from CANTUZ010000003.1 coordinate 109,559,951, forward strand.
AGAACTGTTAAGTGTGGCTATTCTGATGCATAAAGATAATGACGGATGTAATTGTCTGCAGCACAGAAGTCTCTCTGGGTTGTACCCAAGGCATCCTGCCATTAGGTGATAATCCACAAAAACTGGCTTATTTATCTTTTTAATAAAAAACACCAGAATAGCATACTCTGTGGAGCAGACACATGTGGATAGACTTCTGGAGTATGTTACAGCACCTTCACAGATCCTGCAACACTGGAAGATTCAAATAATTGCTTTATATAACTGTGTCTGTTAAAGCTCCACATTCTTACATGTTTTGGTACTCAGCATGTAAAACTAAGACACCTGTTTCTTCATTTAAAATATTAACTTGCCAAAGCTCAGAGGTTTTTCTCTGTTAAAATACTTGCAGCTGATAAACTGTGTAGACTTCACGTTGTTTGAAAATGGGTTAATTTGGTCAGCCAGAAAAAGTACCATTTGAATACATCTGTTTGCACTAAATAGATGAACTGTGGAATTTAGCTGTCCTTTGTGAGACATCTAAAAGTTGGATAGCTATGTTTGAATGAGTCACTTGTAGGCAAGGGAGAAAAATGAGGGCGGTCAATGGAGTGTTCAACTCATCCTAATACAGATCAGGTGAAATTGTCTGTCTTATTGAAAAGCTCATACTGGATTTTCAGAGTACAGGCACCAACTTGTGTACATGTTTTCCAAATTCCTATCAAAAAGTATAAAATGTAAAACAAATGTTTTGTATATGGAGTTTACCAGATTTTAACTGTTTGTCTGTCCTTCGAAATTTTTGAAGAAGCGGTTATCCTGTGAATATATTTGTATAGGGGATTCCACTGTGTTTCCCAGTGACTTGGATTCTCTGCAGTGTTTCACTGTACAGCGTAATATAACCACCTCTACAAATGCCCGTCGGACTTGCAAGTGGTATCTGGTATATCTGGCAGGGTGTATGCAAGTGAGATGAGCTTTTGTGTAGAAGGCTGCACATTAATGTTTCTGAACTTAAACCTTTAAGGGAAATAACTTTGTAAGATTTTGCCTGCAAATGGCCTGAAACCAAAATTCAGGCCAGGTAGTTGTTAATGGGCACATTTAAAGACAAGTCAGTTTTGGTTCTGGAGTCTACTGCAAGTTTTTAGAGATGGAGGACATGAAAGAAGAGAAGTTGGTTTTAATGAGGAACGTCTGGAAAACATCAACTACCGTTCTGCTTCCAGGTTCTGAAAGGCTTAAAATGTTATCCTTCCTTCAGTTCCCCACACATCACAAGACAGTACCTATCAGTTGTTTGTTTTTTTGAACAAAGACAAAATATACTCATAGCATTTATAGAATAGAACAGTAAAATCCAAGCTGGATACTTAAAGCAAGCCTGGAGAACTAAGGATACAAACATTCAAATACAGTTTCATAAATTTATAATATAGAGAATATCAAAAATATTGGCCTCTGGATCTCAATTTTATGCTTTGCTTAACATTTACAGTGCACTGACACTTAATCTATAATGTAATTTGTTATTTTTGCACAATAAAAAGCTTTATATTTTGTAGGCTGCATTGATAGATGAAGTGAGAAAGAATAGCTGACTTTCAATATTTTTTTAAAGATTAGGCCAGTCATTAGGTGAATAAATATAATCTGAGTTACATTAGTTATATAATAATCTAAATTATATACATTATATAATAATCTAAATGTGAGAACCCAGTTTAGAAATTCAGAAATTCCATATTTACTGCTCTTGACTTCTTCAAATTACCTGCATCAGGTACTGAAGTCTGGAGTTCTTATGTGAGAAATTCAATCCTGTACTTAAAACATTTTAATTATGGAATTTGTTACAGACACACGTTGTTACTAAGTATATAATTTTAAAATCATTACAGTATATAATTACAATATAGCTAGTGCATCTACATTCTAAAAATACACATTCTAGAGATGAGATTGAGATTAAGTAATTACACAGGAAGTTAATGTACAGTCTATATTAATTAGCAGCATTTACTTGCATAAAATATGATGTAGTTTCATTAAATTGTAATTTCAGTACAAAACTATAATACATGTATCTGAATTACCATTATTATCATTGTTAGTAATAAATTGCTTGAAGATATTCTCCTTAGCCCGGTGATGTTCATTGTGCCACAGGTGCAGTGCTCAGCATTTCTATCAGTTTTCTTTCTTTTCTCCAGTGTAATCACTTCAGTCTGAGTCCACTGCCTACTCTCAGCCTGTTTTAAGGTCTTGATGAAAAATTTCAAAGACTATGTCCCATTCTTAGTTGGTCTCTTTGAATTTAACTTCTTTCCTACTATGAGAAATGGTGAAGCATCTTTTGCTCATTCCTAGGGAACGAAGCCATAGGCAATGTCCAAACCAACATGTCTCTGCTGATAGTGCAAAGAGCATTTGCTGTCAAAGACACCCTATGCTGCCAATGCCAACCTCAAACGCCTCTATTATGGGGTATAGTCAACATGCAGCTGCTTCTAGTTGCTCAACCACCGCCTGTAAGTGTATTGTCTTGCTTTGAACCCAGATTTATGAATTTTTTTTTGCACGCTTTGCTTATGACTCCCTAAATCAAATGAAAATTCCAGACAAAAATATGACAACAAATATGCAATTAATCCAGTGTAATCTCCATCCATGACATAAGTGTTGTAATAGACAAGTCTGCAGATGGGGCATGGTTCCAGCTGCATTGTTCCAAGCTCTGGCACATCATTTGTGTCTACTGTGGAACAAACATCAAAGAGCTTTGTCCAAATATGCATGGTCATTTGCCTGAATGTTTCAGATGTCCAGAAATCTCTGAAAAATGTGCTGCACCTGCTGTTACTAATAGAAGGAGGAAAAGGGATAAACCTCCTTACCGCTCCTGACTTCCTTCCCCAGCAGCAGCCTGGCAGATGCTCACCCTACAAGTAACAATATTTGCAAAGTGAACTGCTATTTCTGCTTAGTTCAGTTGTAATTTATGTTTCTGTGTAACCACACTCCAGAATCTCAGCTGTCATCCGAAAAACACTAAACTTCATAATTTTGTGGTTGAACACAAGGTTTAAAATATGAAGTGAATGTAACCCGCCTCATGACAGCTGCTAACATCCTTAGGCAATCTCCAGAAATAGTATGAGGGCTGGGAGAGTGATTTCATATAATATCAACGAGTAAGATCAATGATATCTGAAATGGTAATATGGATAATGGTAATTTTGTGTCTCTCTTTAAGCAAAATATCAAAGTAATCTTCTTTGATACAGGCAGAAGCGGGTTTTGGCATGGGGGGAGGGACTGCTGGTTGTTACAAAGGATTGAAGATGAAAAAGTGCGATCTGCCCATCTTCCTCTGTTTTTAAAACTGCGCCTGTTCTCGGGTAGTACACAGGGCCTGGTGTAGCAGAGATTGAGTCAATGAAATAATTCCCATTGATTTCAATGGGTGTTGGACTGATGCCCAAAAGAGAGAGGGAATGCATTTTGTCTGGAAGTAATAGTCTCATCTGCTTTCACGGTGCCAAAATTTCTAACCACTTCCCCATTTTTGGGGGGAAACAAAACAAAACCAAACCTACCAAAAATCATCCTTTCCTTATTCACATATTCTCGCAATGGCTGAGTGTGTTTTTCTTCAAAAATCTGCAGCTTCCTTGAAAAAAATCAGTGCAAAAAGCAACGCTCTAACATACAAATCAACGGCACAGGGATACTCTGTTGACCATCATAGACAAGCCCATGGGAAAGGCATGGTTCCAGCATTCCTGATGCACCAGCACAAGCTCTGGCACATCCCTTAGAGGTAATGTTTGACAAATGACATGCAGCTTTGTCCAGATTTACTGCCAATTGCAATAAATATACATGTTGGTATATACAAATATATATATTGTAAATGAGAAACATGTAGCTGCCATAATTTATCAGCTGGCATGCGACTGTTTCCTTTCTTGTAAGAAGCATCAGTATTTGCAAATAGCAGCAAGTTGTGGACAGGGGTTAAGAATGTTTTTCTTCTGAACTGAGAGTCACTAGGTGAAGACCTAGGTGACTTGTGTAACTCTGCAGTTTCATCTGTATCACTTTCCCATCTTTCTTGTTGCTGTCATTGTATAGAAAACTAACTCGTCGCAGCTTGTCCTGTTTAAAGGCTAAGCCCCATGGTACAGTTTTTAATTTTGATAATGCTGTGAGATCCTGAGTCTTACCATCAAATAATGAATAGAAAATGCTTTGGGATATTGATAAGCAGGGTCCTATATGGATACAAATAATCAGCTTCATGCACTGTGCCTTTGAAGTCCTCTTTTGTTTGCATTAAAGAAAGCCTTTCTGGGAGCAAGTACAAATTAAGATCCAGCTTTCAGCCCTTCCTTACCAGGGTCTTTCTCTAAGCATGTAATTAGCTGCAGATGAAGCTGCAGCTATTTAAGTGTTTAAGCACCTGATTGCTCCTGGAAACCAAATACTCACATGTCTAAATTACAGTAATTTTTACCTACTCTCTGCAGGTTCAATCTCTGGCCCCAAAGTAATTTGGACCACTCCTGTGTCAGCAAAAGTAGTAGGAGGCGCCTATTCACTGCGTTTTTCATAACAGGACAGGGGTGTTACAGCCCTTTTTTGTAATTTCGTAGACATCATTTTTATGGCACAGCATTAATTGGTATTTGCATACTTTTAAAAGCCCAGAGGAGACAAGAAGTTTTTCCAATCATGTCACTGGACTTATTCTAGCAGCAAGGGATCCAAGATAGAGAAGGGACCCTGTGCTAAGGCTGCAGCTATGTCTTTTCTCAAGAAAAGAGAAAAGGATGAAAAAATCAGATAGATTCTTTCCCTCAAAAGGCATCAGCTTTGAAAAGCAGGTCTCTCCCAAGAGCATCAGGAAGGGTGGGCAGTGAAGAAATAGCAAGGTGGTTGCTGCTTTTCAGGGATTCTCAGATGTAGAGATCCAGGTGTTAGTAAAATAAAATGAAATGCGGGCAGGGCTGCAAAATCACTAGCTAATAAGAATGGATTCAGCATTGCCTGGGGGGCTGACAGGAGCTCAAAGCAGAGCCTCTCCAACACATTGCGTTTACCTTACGTGAAGGCTGGATTTTTGATTCACTGCGGTTGAATTCAGATACTCTGTTTCCATTACCACTTACCCTACTAACACAGCCCATTGATTTTACTGCCACCTCTGCTCTCTCTTGTCCTCCTGTACTTGTTTTCCAGGAAACCGGTGTTACGGCCACCGACTCTCCAGAGCTGCCTGCCAGCCCCAACCTCTGCTCCCTTACACGGCCTCGCAGCCCAGCAGCACTTGCTGCTGCCGCAGCCTGGTCCTGAGGCTGCTACAGCCAAAAAACCTTTTCATCCTGCCAGGATGCTGCACTTTTATGTTGTCCTGCTGCCACTGGGCTCTGGCTGGCTCACTTACTCCAAACAGTTATGACTGTGCTATACAACGACGCTTTGAATATGCATGCTAACCAAAATGCATTGCAGCCTGTCAAAAAGCTAAATGACAGGTTTTTCTTTCATATGGTCTCTCCCTAATATAAGCTGTACACCTTCTATAATATATATACACATTGCATATGTTCATAGCATACACATAAAACATATATTTATGTCTCTCGGATATTTACCCATGAAAGCAAATCCAGATATACGTTCAGGTAACATGTGGTGCCAGAATGATCGCCTCCATGACTGCTCTTCAGCAGGAATGATCCCAAAATTAAATGTATATAAACCTCCCTCCCTGACGTGTTTACACACATCTTTTTTATATGTATACGTGTGTGTGTATATATATATATATACACAAAAAACTCATACATTTTATATATAAGTTAATAGTATTTTCACATTCGTGAATAACCCAATGGAATTTTATAGTATAAAATATAACTTAATTGTTAAAATTTGAGTGTGATAATTCACAATACCTTGAATCTGTAAGAGAAGAAATACAAAGCTTCTTCCTCAAACAGAAACTAGCAACCTACCTTTAAAATGGGAATATCCTTCCAGCGCAACCTGTCTGCCTAAGTTGAACCACAAATCCAGGGTTACGATCTACCACTCTTTTCTGTGCCCAGAGAGGGAAAGAAATATTGCATTGCAACACTAGGCATAACCTCTGCTGACTTTCCCTGTTTCACTGACTAAAGCAAAATGAAATTCTCTACAGTTATATTCCAGGCAGAATTGCCTGTAAGTATGCACAGAAGAAAAGCCATATTTGAACTTACAGCCACTGTACATAAGTCAGAAACCCTGTATAAGGAGCAGCGTCATGCTAAGAATCTTAATTCCTCCCTCCCTCAGCTTCAGGCTTTTCGTGAAAGAACCTGAGGATCTGATTAACCTCTGACTTCTCTGAGAAATCTGGAATCTCTTAAGGTCCTTAAAGATACTGCAGAGAAGTCTCTAGACCAAGAAGCAAATGAACCTCAAACAAACCGATGGTCTACAAGTCTCTGTTGGATAGACTTCATTATTTCCCCCCAAACTTTAAATTATCCCAAACGGTTTAGTCTGCAGATTGATTTAGCCTCAGCTGAAAGTGATGAGGATTTTTCCGTTCATTTTAGAGATTGCTGGATCAGACTTTACTCATTTTGTTCCTGAACCAAACCCTAATGATGTCAGTAAAATGCCTTTTGTGCAGTTTAATGGGCTTGTAGTCATTCCAGTAATTCCCTATTTAAAAAAAAAAAAAAAAAAAAAAAAAATTACTTATTTCCTTAGTCTTCCAACCAACATGGTTTTGGCTTTTTCTTCATTGCTGCCCCTCCCAGTTGGTTCAAATCAGCTTGCTCATAGAAAATGCCGGCACTGAGACAAAGGCTCAAATAAAGACGGAGACTCAGCTGTGCGCTGGGAGCTGGTCCTCTCAGGATACATGAGAGGGAAGACAGCAGAGCAAGCTTGTTCTGTTTCATAGCTACATAAAAGACATCAGTCCCTAAGGTTATTTCTGCACTGCGTTCAGGCAGTAGGATGTCGGCACTCACTTCAGCGTTGCCAGCACGTGTCATTACCAGGGAAGCTGCAGTGTCACTGGCTTCAGCGCAGGCTGAACGAGGCCATTGGAGATGCAGGGTATCCGATTAGGAAGCTCGTCTATGCAGACGACATAACTCCACTGCTATTAATACTGAGCCAGCTAAACTGTAGCTAGCCTGATACGCCTCTGTCTGCTGTTGTTAACACTCCCGTTACAGGTCAGGTGCAGCTTGCTACTCTGAATTTGTACTTTTTAGGCTTTGATTTTCAGGGCATTGAAGTCAATTGAGAGATTCCCCATTGCAAGCACCGTCCTATGCTTAGCTTGCGGCTCATCAGCCTGCTTAAATGCTTACCTCCCTTAAAGCACCTGAGTGTCACGAGTGAAGTGGAAAGGGATTACTTATGCACTCTTTAAGATTTGCTTTGGCAAACAGCCTTAACAGTCTCTAAATTTAGATGAAATATTGATTACTAAAATAAATCTAAGATTGTATTGTCTGAGGCAAAGTATTAGTACCTTCTCTAAACTAACATCTGAATACTTGATAAAATTTTGTGGGTTGTGACAACATCATTACTACAGCCACAATGATGTCTCATTTTCTATATTAAAAAGACTTCAAAAATGTTGCACAATGAAAGACCTTATAAATACTACTTAACAAATGATGCTGAATGCTCAGGAAAAAAAGTATTTTTTTTCATTTTTTAAAGCAACAAACTAAATTTTGCTCTCACTTCACAATCAGAGGCTGCATTGCTCTGTGGGTGAGAGAGAGAGCTCAGTATGTCCCCTAGCAGCAGCAGCATTTTCCCTCGATAATGAATTATGCACCAAAATTGGTGTGTATTATATCACTAGGATACTTACACAAAAGAATCATTCCTTAGAAATAGGAGATTTTCTGATGCTCAACATTCTTTAAAGTATTTCAGGATAAAATTGCCATTGTTCATTTTCTGCTCTGGTTTGTTTGGATGTTTGGGTTCGTTGTCGGCTATATTTTGAAACAAAGCTTTAATAAATGTGACCACTGGTTTCCAATAGAAAGGTTTCCATCCGAAGAGCGTGTTATCGATGGCTATTCTCGTTTGCAGCACTCGCACTCTCCATGGCTCTCTGCAGCTGACTGCACTGACGTCACCTCCAGCACTATCGACACATTCTTTTGTGTGGTGTGAATGAAAAAGTAAATTGATCCCAGTGGGGACTGTGCTCACAGCGAACAGAAAAAAGCTGCCACTCTGCCAGCTATAGATGGCATCAGATGTCTGTTAGTACAGTCCTTGCTTTGGCACTCAGATCAGACAGAACACCAGTTAGGGGGTTGTCTTTATGCCCCTCAAAAAATATTATATTTTTGGGGGACTAAACTTGGAACATGGAAATTAATAATGATTTAAATGTCAAAGGATGTAAACAAGAGTACCTTGTATCCTGGAGGAAAAGTCATTTTAGAAGGGACAAATATTATTAAGCCAAATTTATGGATGAGCATAATCTCCTTGGGGTTATGCAACAAAGGCAAGGAATAAAGGGGAATTAAAAACAAGTCACCAAATTTTTGACTTGTGAAAAAATATCCATTTTGGAGTGTTGAATTCATCTGTGCTAAATAGATTATACCTGCCATGCATCTGGTCTTACATGTCCTGAATTCTAGTCCTGAAGTCTAAGTATTTATTACAGGAGTATTGTTTCTATAGCATTCAAAGGCTGAATTTAAAATTTTACACTCATTGGAGTCTGGTTTTAATTTTTGTTTTAGTTTTCGTCTTAGCAATTTTTAATAAGAGCCTTTGTATCAAAGAGAAAAAAAAATGAGGTATTTTCTAAGCTTTTCCCATATTTTGTACATTTATTTACAGTGTGCATTTTCCTCCCCCTCCACCACTATCAGTTTCTATATTTATAATGTCTAACTTCTTTATCCTTCAAAATTCCTGTGAGACAGGGTCAGTACCTTCCTTCATTTAGCAGTGGTATACATATGTAGACGTGAGAGAAGGATTAGAGGAACAAATCATAGAATCATAGAATAGTTTGGATTGGAAGAGACCTTTAAAGGTCACCTAGTCCGATCCACCTGCCATGAGCAGGGACATCTTCAACTAGATCAGGTTGCTCAGAGCCCCGTCCAACCTGACCTTGAATGTTTCCAGGGATGGGGCATCTACCACCTCTCTGGGCAACCTGTTCCACTGTTTCACCAGCCTCATAGTAAAAATTTATTCCTTGTATCTAGTCTAAATTTACCCTTTTTTAGTTTAAAACCATTACCCCTTGTCCTATTGCTACAGGCCCTGCTAAAAAGTTTGTCCTCATCTTTCCTGTAGGTCCCTTTTAAGTACTGAAAGGCTGCAATAAGGTCTTCCTGGAGCCTTCTTTTCTCCAGGCTGAACAACCCCAACTCTCTCAGCCTGTCCTCATAGTAGAGTTGTTCCATCCCTCTGATCATTTTTGGGCCCTCCTCTGGACTCCCTCCTGTCTTTCCTGTGCTGAGGGCTCCAGAGCTGGACACAGTACTCCAGGTGGGGGTCTCATAAGGGCAGAGTAGAGGGGCAGAATCACCTCCCTCAACCTGCTGGCCACGCTTCTTTTGATGCAGCCTAGAATACGGTTGGCTTTCTGGTCTGTGAGACCACATTGTCAGCTCATGTCCAGCTTTTCATCCACCAGTATCCCCACGTCCTTCTTGGCAGGACTGCTCTCAATCCCTTCATCCCCTGGCCTGTACTGATACTGGACTGCATTGATACAGGACCCTGTATTTGGCCTCATTGATCCTTATGAGGTTCACACGGGCACACTTCTTGAGCTTCTCCAGGTCCCTCTGGATGGCATCCTGTCCCTCAGGTGTGTCAATCACACCACTCAGCTCGGTGTTGTCTGCAAACTTGCAGAGGGTGCCCTCGATCCCACTGTCTATGTCATTGATGAAGATATTGAACAGTAACGGTCCCCCCCTGAGGGACAACACTTGTCACTGATTTCCATCTGAACATTAAGCAGTTGACCACTCCTCTCTGGATAGTGGTCTACCATCCAATCAATTCCTCATCTACCAAACAGTCCACCCATCAAATCCCTACCTCTTCAATTCAGAGAGAAGGATGTTGTGGGGGACCGTGTCAAAGGTCTTACAGAAGTCCAGATAGATGACATCCATAGCTTTTCCCTTGTCCACTGATGTAGTCACTCCATTATAGAAGGTCATGAAGTTGGTCAGGCAGGATTCACCCTTGGTGAAGCCATGCTGGCTGTCTCAAATCACCTCCCTGTCCTCCATGTGCCTTAGCATACCTTCTGGGAGGATCTGTTCCATGATCTTCCCTGGCACAGAGGTGAGGCTGACAAGTCAATAGTTGCCAGGGTCCTCTTTTCTAACCTATTTAAAAATGGGTGCAATGTTTTCCTTTTTCCAGTCACCAGGGACTTCACCTGACTACCATGATTTTCAAATATCACAGAGAGTTGCTTGGCAACTACATGAGCCAATTTCCTGAGGACTCAGATGCATCTTGTCAGGTCCCATAGACTTCTGTATGTTCAGGTTCCTCAGATGGTCACGAGTCTGATCTTCTGTTACAGTGGGAGGGACTTTTCTCCCCCAGTCCTCATCTTATGGTCCATCCACTCAGAGATGTGGGAAGAAAAGGTGTCAGTGAAGACTGAGGCAAAAAAGTTGCCTCAACCTTCTCCTCGTCTGTTATTAACAGTTTGCCAGTCTTTCTCATTGGAGGGAGACACTTTCTTTGAGACCTTCCTTTTCTGACTGACATACCTGTAGAAGGCCTTCTTATTATTCTTTACTTCCCTTGTCAAGTTCAGGTCCAGCTGTGCCTTGGCCTTCCTGACCCCACCCCTACACAACCAGGCAGTGTCTCCATATGCTTCCCAGGATACCTGTCCCTGATTCCACTGCCTGTGTATCTCTCTCTTGCCCCTTAGTTTGATCAGCAGGTCTCAACTCAGCCAGGCAAGTGTCTTACCCTCCTTTCCTGATTTTTTACACCTGGGGATCGAGAGCTCTTGTGCTGTGTAGAAAACATCCTTAAAGATCTGCCAGTTCTGTTCTGCTCCCTTGTCCCTGAAGGCAGTTTCCCAGGGGGTCCTATTGACTAACTCCTTGAAGAGCTGGCAGTTTGCTTTCAGGGTCTTGACTTTACTCTTCTCCTGACCTATATCCCCTAGGACTGTGACCTTTACCAGTGCATGACCACTGCAGTTCAGGCTGCCTGCAATCTTGACGTCACCAATTAGCTCACTTGTGTTGGTGACCTCCAGGCCCAGTATCACATCTCCTCTGGTAGGGTGGTGTATTACCTGGCTTAAGAAGTTATCTTCGATGTATTCCAGGAGTCTCCTGAATGGCCTATAGCTCGCCGTGCTACTTTTCCAGCAGATGTCGGGGTAGTTGAAGTCCCCCAGCAGGACAGGAGTAGACACCTTTTTTGCCTTGGTCTCTAATTCTTACCCATAGGCTTTCAACCTGCTCGTGGCTATTCTTCAGAGACAGCTCATCAGACTCTATCCATTTCTCGATGTAAAGGCCAATGTGTCCACCCCTCCGTCCTCTCCTGTCCCTTCTGAACAGCCTGTAGCCATCAATAGCTGCACCCCAGGACAGGATTCATCCCACCAAATTTCAGTAATGGCAACTACGTCGTAGTTTTCTAGCAGCATGGTGGCTTCCAACTCCTGTTTTTTGCCTGTGCTGCGTGCATTGGTGTAGAGGCACTTCAGCTGGGCTGCCGGCCATGTCACCTTCTTAGAGGAACACACCTTAAATGATGGCATTACTCTAGTTCCCTAGAAAACCTGTGGCAAGGCAGGAAAATAAATTAAAAGCTGAAATAGCATCCCAGAATTGAACTGTTCTGTCTCTTCTCCCATCACACAACAAGGAATCTGTATCCCCTATCCTTATGCCAAAGTGGACTCTAGTTATGCTGCAGTATAATAGTTTTAATAGTTACACGTGATCAGGTGTGTATCTATCTGGTGAAGTTTGGCCAGTTGATTCACAGATCCTTTCCTGTTTCTCATCAGTTTTCTTATTATAGCGTGTGAATATTATGAAGGTCTTGTCCTGGCAGACTTGCTGTAAGGTAGAGCTATCAACATCTTATGTTTTCTCTACAATACTGAAAAAATGGGAAAGCTGACCTATACAGGGTTTCTGGAGTATTAGCATTGCACTTTTAGTCCTGATATTCACATTCTTCAATCAGAGAAACAACATGCCATCATAGCAACTGGTGTTTATACACAGACATATTCTATTAGAAAGGTGACTTGTGCAGAAAGGCAGCACCAATTCTGCTGCACCATAACTCCCCATGAAACTACATATTCTGCTCAAGTCCTGCTTTATAGAGAGGTTTGTAGATAAATTACTTTTACCCATGATAGAATGTTGTGAAAGATATGTTGTAGATAATGTCAGCCAAATTCCCATAACCTAGCTTAATTATGGATGCAACCCATTATTCCCCTTTAGTAAAGGAAGGATAATTAGCTGGATAACTCAGATAGGCTTTGGCTAACTTAATCTCCTTCAGGAGCACATACAGTTTCATTCTGGGGCACACTTGCCCGTGTGATCGCTCTGGGCTCCGCTGGTTCTATATGTAATTTCCTTATCCCAAAAAGAGAAAAAAGTTGAATTTTCAATGTTAGCTGAGGAAAAAATGGAACCTTCTATCTCAAAGTAAAAGGAGAACTGAAGAGTAGCATCTGTAGGCTGCGAAGTTACCAGTTAAAGATGCTGCTGCTGTTTCCTACCATAGAGCTTGACTCAGTGGAGCTTTTTAAACAGTTTGGTTTCAGTGTTCATGTGCTTGAGACCATTTCAATCTTCTAGACCATAGACTGCAGAGGAGTAGGGAAGAGTCATTTTTATGATCCTATTTTAGTATTTGAAGGGTCATATTTAATTTTTATTATCCTATTTTAGTATTTAAAGGTGTATAAAAATAGGTTGTTGCCATGGGCAGATTATTATCACTGCCATCTTGCTACCTTTTTCAAATATATATGCATTGCAGGTATGGGATTTTTCCTACAGGTTTTGCACATAGGTTTTATCATAAAATGACCTAGTCAAAACAGGGACTTCTGAGTGCTACCTGCAAAAAAATGAGGGGTAAATAACATAATTTTAAAGCTCCACTAAGAATTTTGTGGGTTTTTTTTTTTTCCTTTTTATTACTCTGTTGAGTGTTACTATAAATCTTTCTCAGTGTAAAAGTAGAAATAATTTTTTCTCTGAGATTTCTTCTAGGCTGAATTTTTCAGGCTCCATATTAAAAGAGGTGCTTTGGGGACCACAGAAAAACTATCCTATTTTGACACACTTGGAAGTAAATATTTATTATGTCCATTACAAAATGTTCTTTGAAAATCAAATTTATTTTTTCTACTAAAATATTCTTAATATTTCAAAAGACTGAAAGCCAAGTGAAACATAATTTTTTTTCCAATCAAAACAGTTAAAGTGATTTAAATGTCTTCTTAATTTTCCTTTTTTTCTCCCCTTTGTTTTTGCTTTTGATGAGGGAAAAAAAGGGGGGTGTGTGTGAAATCATTCTATTTCCCATTAAATAGACAATCTGGTGTCTGCCCTGTTTTACTCCCATGGGAAGAGCGTAACAGATGGACAAAAAGGACTAATGTTATATAACAGAAAAGTTTAAAAGACGTTAGACTGCTAAAATATTCAATAACTACCCTTATCTTACCCATCCCATGCCCATACAGCCGAGATAGGAGTTTGGGGTGTGTGTTGTCAGTCTAAGTACCCTTGAGCAGGGGGCTCCAGAGTGCTGAAGCACTGTCTGGCAGTGATATGTGTCTATCAACAGATTAATACTGGGAAACTGGACAGCATTTGAGCTGCTATGTGTTGATGCATAAAAATATGGTTTTGTGCTGGCAACTAGATATTAGGGAAGATTGCCTGGATGCCCTTATCAATTAATGCCAAAAAATGCATAAAAAGACCAAAGTGATGCAAGCTCAGTCAATTTATTTTTTCATAGGAACAAAGCGGTAAATTGTCTGAGTGCAATGCACTCTACCTCTGTTGGACTGAGCACGTTAACTCGTGTGTAGACATTGTGTTTGGTGAACAGAGGAAAAAAAGAAGAATCATGGATGCAGGCCTGTTTTTTCCATCCCCCATTACTCTAATTACCTGTTGCCCTGGGGTCTGGTGGCAGAAGAGAAGAGCCTAAGACTGGAGAAACAAGGGATTCAGAGATATGGAAACACGCTTGGCAGTTACGGGGAAGGAGGGATCTTTCTGTACAAGTCCCTCCCCTTTCCTCCACCTTCTTGCAGCTCTGCTGTTTTTTATCTGCAGGAGGTGGTGTGCCTCCCCTGCTCCCACAGGATGGATATCCTTCAGCCCTGGTCAGATCAGAGAACAAATTATTCTTGTGGTCCAGAGAGTTTCACAAGAGCAGACAGGAGGTCTTTCAGGGTGAGGAGGAAAGAAGTTGTTAAATCTACTGCAGGTCACAAGTGCATTATTGACTGACCTGACAAATGCGATTCACCCTTTAACTAGTGAATAGGCACAGCATCAATATTGTAGAATTCCTTCCTTTGACCTCGACATTAAATTGTGGAATCTTCACCTAGTTAAGTTTCCTGTCTCCTTGGTGAGTTGAGAAGATTACCTGTGAGCCCCACGTGTGTTTGTTTTGGGAAGAAATGTCTTGGGAACATTAACTCAGTAAGTAAAGTCTGGTACAGTTCACAGGCAAGCCAGCATTTGATAAAAGTCCCAATTTTTCCCCCATCCTGATAGCAGGAGTATTCAAATTAGCTGTATGATGAAAAGGCTTGTTACCTATTACTAGTGACTTAAGCTGTCTTCTTTGGCTGGCTCTGGCTGTAAGGTGCCCCTGGAGGAAATACAAGCAGTAGAACTCTGTGGCTTCCACAGCAAGTCCATCTTATTCCTTGGAAGCAGATTTCTACTTTATGAAGGAAACTTCCTTCCCTTAAAGGTGCACAACTCTTCAACCTTGGCTTGGAAGTGAATAGTCTTTCATAAAGAGAATATACATTATTTTCTTATATATCAGTGGTCACTTTATCCCCAAGCTCCTGTAGAAGAAGCTAGTTTGAATCTCCACATTGTTTCCTGTAAAGCAAGAGGTAGGTTAGGTCACTGCCTGAATGCTGTCATGGAAATTGAAGCTGAGCCAACGAGCAACCTTCACAGTGTTCCCGTCCTGGGCAAGTAAAACATGTCAGCAGAGGAGTTTAACAGATTTGTTATTGCGAATATAATTTTGAAACAGAAGGCAAGCTTGTCTCATAGTGCAATTTGGGAACCCCGCAATTAACGCTGCTATTCAGCCAGCATGGGTGCTTTATCCTCATGTACCACAGCATCCCATTGCTGGGCTGACACAGGGGACACCTGGCTAAAAGAACAGTGTGCCTGGTCTTGGGTAGGGCTATTTACACAATGCCTGCAGCACACAGACTGTTACGCTGATGTAGCTGTGACCTCTGGAAAAGAGCAATACCAAGAACCTCCTCTCTCCAGGTACCAGTCTGCAGCTCCCGTCAGCCTTCTCTGCAACAGAGTTGTTCATTAGCTTTCATTGTGTCCCCTTCACGCAGCAATTCCCCCCACCTTTGCAGTGACTAGTATCTTTCTGCTCCCAGTGGCCTGTGTTCTCTCTTTTTGCTCCTGTATAAGGGATTTCTATATGGTTTGAGTTTTCCATAGAAACTATTTGCTGTGGTGAGGCTGTCTGCTAACCATTTCTTTCCCCCCGTTGATTTTGTCCTTCCTTTTTTCTCAAAATAAGATATCTCTATGAGGGGTTTATAAAATCAATAATTACTGGTGAGAAGTGAGGCCAAAAGGCAATTCATTGTATAAAGAATTTATTTTAAATTTAATTGAGTTGGTATGTTACATATCTAATTCATATAATTCCAGTAGCCCAGAACGCAATGATGGATGCTAAAAAAGCATTAAACAGTACTTGGGGGAAACACCCGTGGTTGGGAGACGCACTCAGGAGCATGGTAGAAGTCAGGGAAGCATTTGGCACTCATTCAGAGTAATGTTGTGGAGGCAAAAGGCTGAGAAGAGATTTAAATGATATGACATTACAACGGAGTAAGCAAAATTTACTTATGCTAAGGCTGGAAAAAAAAAGAAAGAACAGCAAGCGAAAGAGGAAATATGGATTGGGAGGGAACCGGCTTTATCTTACATTGCCCAGCTGGCGACATTCCTAGCTATGTGCAGAGGTCTGGAAGAAACGCTCAGGTCACTCATTTCCTACCCAGCATGTGGAATTCTCTTCTCATTGGTCTTCCAATATATGTTCTGTTCTCTAACTCCTCCAGAGCTATTGATTCATGGGATAAAATGAGAGGTCAGTTCTTGAGGACTTAATGACAGAAATCATGAAAAGTACAAGGAGATGTCCTTATCCTCATGAAACAAGTCGTCTTCACAGAATTGTTTTCATCACGTGTTAATGTATTTTTCATTCAATGGGCCAATAATGATACTCATAATCCTCATTTTTCTTGCAAAAGACTTTGACTATATAGTAAAAATAATTATGGTTGTGCCATAAAAAAGGCAACATGAGGGAGACATATAGAAACAATGCTCAGAGAATCACAGTTAGCAACAACAATAAATACATGAAAAAATAGCTGAACTATTTGAAATTTAGGAGAGCTCATATGCCCATTAAAAGGAGTCAATCAAGTCTAAAGCATTAGTAACCTATATATTAGAAGGATGCCATTTTTGTTTTTCATATATATGTTCCTAATGCCTTATTAGGAAATCAAATTTTGAAGTCCTTAACTCAATTTTTATTCACTTCTCACTCAGACAAAACTCTAATCAACTTCAGTCAAGACCTTGCCCCAGCATGCTAGATGAGCTGTGTCATGTTTTACTGCCATCAGATGATAATAAAAAGTTACTGCTATAAAATATAACGAGGGAAAGGACATTTTATACTGAATGATTTAATAACACTTCGGGCTTATATTGTGCCAGCCGAGCAAGGATCTCAAAGTGCTCTACAAACACTAGTGCATGCATTTTAAGAACAAGGTCTGTGATGAAGTAAATGAAGTTTATTTTAGCTTTCCTGATAAAATAGCACCATCAGGTTAGATGGATAAAACACGAGTCTCTTAAATCAAGGCATCCAAAGCCCAGCCATTTCTAACTGTGCTGTGGCTCTGCTTCAGTGTGGGTACATGCTTACAGGCTTTGCTCAGATTTCCTGACACCTAGTTTCCTTCAGCATTGGTTGGGAAGCTATTTTGTTTTAGAACCATCTCATACACAGAATTTTCTCTGTCCCCTGTATTTCTTCAAAGGTCACATTCAATTTCCCTTGCTTGGTTCATTCATTCATTCATTCATTCATTCATTCATTCATTCATTCTTAGCACTGATATATAGGAAGTAAACCCCCCCCCTTCTAGCAATGCAGGCTAACCATCCACTCAGGTTGGGTGGTACTGGCCTCTATTTCAGAACTGCCAAATTACTCTCACTGTATTTCAGTAAGTTAATTTCAAGTTAAAATAACACAGAAGGAAATGTAGCAGAGGTATTGAGTTTTCTACCATGACTTGTTGATTCCTTCCTATTATTTTTTTATTGTTCTTTAAACAGAAGATCAAGATATCTGAGTCAGGAGCCTTCTGTTCACAGTGGAAATGTTCAAAATGTAATCATAAAATTCTATTACGCTGTCACTGCCTTTTCAGACCTTCTAGTCAGAGGAGGTTGCTTACCGTCAGAGATCAGAGATCACAGCCTGCTACAGCCACAGACTCACAATGAATGAAAGAACACATCAGTATTTGTTGAAGGCTAAAGCCAAGGCTTTGCTTTATTATATATTGCAGCGAGGTGCTTTAGGTGCACAGCTGTACTAGTAATAAGAAGCTATCAGAGATGTGGTATCAGTTCTGAGTAATAGGGAGATACCGGGTCCTACAGAGTATGTTGGAGATGGAAAAGATCTACTATTTCAGAGAATCTGTATCCATGCTGTGGTGAGATAATATATCTTTCTGACTAATCTTTTGTGGTGTCACCTTTCATTCAGGTGATTGTTAATCTCTTTGACTCCCACTCAGTCATTTTCATGGCTCCATCTGACCTTCAGTCCCATCCAGCACTGATAGATTCCTTATGTACCGAAAGCCTTTGCTGAGAAAGGCACACATACAATGCTTACATTTGATAATCAAAGCACAGCCTAATATATCACATGAAATTTCATCCGCTATAGCCCTCCCATTTGTCTTTTCCATGGCTTCCAAGCAGTAGACAACTGTGACTTCATTGTGTGGTTTTCCTTCTGGTCCTCTTTTTTTTTTCCACCCCCAGGCCTTCCAGAGTTAACATCTCACACCTCCTCTTCTCCCCTCCTCCTGCCCTTCACTGAATTTCTTGCAGCAGTCGGTCTTTCTTGTTTACCCCGGGATTTGCCACAGTCAGAACTTTGTTTCCTCTGTTATCTGATTCTGAATATCTCCAGAGAAAATATATTTAGTTTGTCTTTCTCTAGTGTCACCAACTTTTCCACAAAGCAGTTTAGCTTCTTACTCACTGAGTTCCAAGTCCACAACCAACAGCATCCACATTTTGATTCAATCAGCTATACTGAAAATCATGTTGATGTGAGAATATATTATACAAATAACTGTGCAGAAGGCAAAAGGTGTTTGGCTGGGTGTAAAAGTCAGTATTTTGTGGAGTAATGAGATGTAAATGATAAAATTCACAATATATCTATCTGCTTCTCCATTAAAGATTGTCCTTTGTGAAGTGAAAATATCTTTAGAAGCAAATCTAAAATCACAGCCCTCACTTCCCTAATACTTCTGTAACAGTTTGGATAAATGTTAACTTTTGTGTGTGTGTGTGTGTATACTGTTATTCTTTTATAACAATATAGTATTAATTTAATATAAAAATGATGTTTGAAATTCCCTTTAACCCGTCAGAGTATTTTACTGTCAAGCAGGAACTGATGTACATTTCTATTCTCTCTGTTTCCTAAAAGGAACCTTCCAGTCCCAGAGTGACCCTTTGGTAGCTATTCTCAGCACTGGTGAGTCATTCATTAGAGCTTTTGAGTCATAGATGGTATCAGTTTCACATAGGCATCAGAATCACAACCGCACTTGCTATGTAAGAAATGAAAGTAGCAGTGGGAGATAAATTACGTTGGCAAAACTTCTCTATTTTCTTGCTTTTCTACATCCAAATTTCATATCTTCTGAAGCCTATAGACTTTCATTATTGAAAGGTATTGCGTCACCTGCAAACTTTATTTTGATCCGCTTGATATGAAAAAATAAAATGTATTGTGCTTTGTTATGCTGTAGCTAGAAGAGTTTTCTCCAGGCAAAGGATGTTTTACAATGACATTGAATGAGAATTTATTCCTCTGAGAGATTATAGTGAACTGTCAAAGGGATAAGAGAAGCAGAGTTTTTGGTAGAACTAATTCTAGGACAAAGTTCTATCCATCCTAGAGTCAAAAAAGAGATTAAGGTAAGTCTATTTGTTAGGAGAATCTTAAGCAATGAATGAATGACATTTTTATTCATTTCAGTTCATTTATTGATTTACCTGTAAGTGTCAGTCCTTTCTATTTTTTTTAGTGTAATGAAAAAAAAAAAATCTGTACAAGGGAAACGAAATGTAAAAATCCTCCTTTGGAGGCAAATTTTGCCATTCTTCAGTGCCACCCTCATCTAACATCCAGAGTCTCCTACGTTTAATGATGTCACAGTGTGTTCTTTTAGGCTGAAAAACTCTTTTCCCCTTCCCTCCTACCCTGTTTTCTCTCATTAACAGATTAATACCTACACAAAAGACGGAATTTCCTACATGTTTTCTTAGAGGCTTCAGCTTCAGTCTCCTCAAACAGAGATTCTGGTTTCTGAAAGCATAATTTTCATTTTAAAAGGACAGACTATTGGGAGGGATAAAAAAAGATTAAAAGTAGGTGATTGATGCAGATCTGCAACAGTGGAACATAACAACGGCTCATAGACAGGTGCTTGCTCTTATGGTTCCTGGTACAGTGTCACACTCGGCTCTCTTTTTGCTGGGGTTGCAGGTGGTTGTGGTTTCAAAGGGGCTGTGGGAACAGGACTGAAATAAACTGTTCTTTAAGTGGGCGGTGCTCGCTGTAGCCTGCTTGCAGCGATACTTGCATACAGGTTTCAGCTATTCTTGGAGCTATTCTTCCGTAGAATATTTTTCAGGAAATGTAAGCAACCTCTCTTAGCAAATTCAGAACTGGGACATTGGATTTACTGGATCAAGGTTAGGTTGAAGAGGAAAAAAAAGGTCTGAATGAGCACTTGATGGAAAGTATACTTTGAAAAAGCAGCACGCCCTTGAAAATAGGGTGCAGTAGGTTGTTTGTATGCCAGATTTAGTCTCTTCATGGACCTTGGTAGGAGCTGCACTCAGTTGTCTGTATGCAAAGTTGAAGGGTGCTGTTCAGAAGAGATTTAACTCAGGTTTCTGAAAACTGGAAGCTGAAAAAAAAGCTGGATTTACACAACAGGGGACAAATTCTGCCTTAACTAGCTCATACACAGCTCTTTTGAGGTTTAAAAGCTACTTGTTCAAACCATGTCTGATTGAAATGGATGCAGAACTTCTCTGTGTCAGAGGAAACTATTGACTTTTATTAAAAGAATTCATATTTTATACCTGATCCAAAACCCACTTGTGAATGAGAACTTTTCTGCTGATTACAAAGTATTTTTTTCAGGCTCCAAATGAAAATTTCAGCCTGACAAATGTTGACTCCAGTTTTCTGTCCCATGTGGAGAGGATTAAGAAGGTCAATCTTATTTCCCCTCTGAAAACGCATTTTAACCAATTAATTGAAGTTTTAAAATATGAGACTAGTGTATAAAGGTCTGCTCAGATTTATCATGATGGAAAAACCAACAACTAATGTCACTAACAGGAGCTGGAGATAGGTGAGACGAAACAAGGAGAACGTAATATTAGCGCTGTGCGTGACTTTACTTCCTCACCTGTGTTGAGAACAGCCAGATTAGACACTATTTGTACCTATGAATATTCCTAAATAAGAGAAGGTGCAGAGATGTTTTATGAGAGATGACAGAGGCAAGAAGAAGACCTCAGCTCCACCTTTTCTAAAACACACATGTGCGTGTGTGCACACACAGAGTGTCAAACCATCTCTTCAGTAACAGAAATCTCAAAACTCTTCTGCAAACATGCCTGTTTTCTGCCAATTGGTTATTGCTGAAATTGTCTTGTATCCAACTTATCAGGCTTAATGTGCTGACAGAGAATAAAATAATCTAGAAGTTTAGAGTCATTATTTAATCTTCAGTCACTCCACATCTACAATCTCTAGGTTCAACTCCTAAGAAGATTTAGAAGAATATAAAATTAACACTGAACAAACAATAGAACTCACTCGATGAGACTATGAGCATAGATTTCACGTAAAGAAGCAAATTCTGTAGCCTATTAGATATTCATTATTATAAACTTATTCAGTGATTCAGAAACCCATTAAAATCTTAGCCTGTTTTGCCTTTATTCTACATAATTTAAAGTCCAATCTGCACTCACTTTATGAGAGGTCAAAGAAGCTCCAAAGTAAAAAGTACACTTTCAAAATTCCTGTGACTCCTGAACTAATGAAGCAAAAAAGAGGTCAAAAGAAAATGGTAAATAGTTGAAAATATGCTTCTGTTTGTTAACAGATAAATATAATGCAGTAAAAATGAACTTGTCCTAAAGCAGATAAACTCCGTGAACCTTGTGTCCTGACAGGGATGAGTCTGGCTATAGTAAATCAGATAATCTATCCTCTGTGGGAGGATTTATCTTAGACTAAAAGTCACATTTGTCATAGAGGTACTTGAGATACCACGTATAAAGTTATGGCAGAATTTTTCAGTTTAACAGGTCTTTCAAATCTACTTTTTTTTTGTTTAAAAATAATAAAAAAAACCCCAACCCCCAGAACTTTTTAATATTATTTGTTTTTTTCTCCTGGTGTGATAAATAACACGTTAATAGAGGAAAGTAATCCCCACCCACCCCCATGTTGTAATTGCATGCAGTCCATTGAATTTGTCAGCTAGCTTGTGCACAATTTCAAGTGCCCAATAAAGTGATGCTTGTAAGGGGAATCCCTGAGTTGCTTATATATGCAAGGAAGACTATTTAAAGATAGGTAAAATGAACCTGTCTCCTGCGGTATCATTTTTTCTTTATCAAGTTTCTTTATTAAGCATAAAGAAATGTAGGCTCCTATTTGAAGAATACCTTTTCATTAGACATGTAAAAGGTGCTTAAGAGTGGCAGACTATATCCAACCCAGGTCTGTGTAGTTTTTGTCATTCTTTTAAATAATTTGCCTTGATCTGTATCTCATTTTTTTGCTTCTCTTTCCAGGAAGAGAAGTTCTGGAATCTCCTCCTTGTCCATGTGCTCTTCATCTGCCTTTCAACACTTATCAAGTCTTCAAGACTTTTCTATAAGTAAGACTTGTTTGTATTATAATTGGTTACTTCTTTCCATGGGAAGAAAAAGAAATTTGTAAGTCAATGTAGGACAGAAGGATGCCCTGTGCAGTTTGTGGGGAGTCCCCCCCCCTGTTTGAACTGACTATGAGACTCAAGAGGACTGGGCCACACCAGTAAGCCAGGGCACTCCAGTGAGTGGTATTTCCCAAGGGTAGCAGCCACCGCACTGCTTTCAGATAGCTGTGCCACTTGGGTGATTCAGTTTAGACTTTCTGTACAGCATTGCGCTGCCCTGTGTGGGCGTGTTGAGATGTTGGGCTTTCACCAGAGCAATACAGCATTTTATTAGGGAATCCTCGCTCACTGCAGCAGGAAAGAAGAAAGGCTGTATGACCTACTCCCTCCTACTTGAAGGGAAAACTCCTTGAGCTACAAAAAAGGAGGCCACGGATTTATATTAGTCAGGTCTACTGACTCTGGCTTTTATTTTCATGCACTTAGCCACTTAAACTGAATAAATCCATGCTTGCCTTCTAAGCCGGGGACATTCAAGTATGAACTGCTATCATATTTTATAAATAAGCTAAAAGGAAGGTCATGGATTGCCTCAGGAACAGAACCTAGGACCTCATGCAATAAGTTTTAATCTTAACAAATCATCCATAGGGCCTCTCAAATTGAATATGCTTTTCGTAGTAAATCTCTAACTACTAACCCACAATTTTATTCTGCAGTCAAGGATAACAACCAAGACTCCTGATCTCTAGCACATGACTGGCAATTAGGCAGAAGTTATGTGATCCAGGTTGAACATGTGTGTAAAGCTCTCTTCTCACAACTGAGTGTAATACAACAAAAGGTCTCTGCTGTTCAAATACACTTAACCTGAGAACAAAGATGTCCTAATTGCATGGATGTATGTTTTTTCTTGGTTTTAATTTTATTTTATTCTACTTCATTTTATTTGCTGTTGGTCATGTCATGAGAAATTATACCAGAACGCATAGTTCTAATACAAGAATCTTTATTGTACAAAAATTACCAAAAAAAAAATATTAAGGTATTTCATCTTCTTTCTCTGGCTTGGCAATTTACGTGTTGAAGTTTAGTAAATACATTTCAAAAAAAAAAAAAAAAATATCACTAGCAAAAATGTTTAGTGACACTAAAGGGTGCACCAGACACATCCTGTAAACTCAAAACCTGAGAAATCGGATGTTGAGAGAGAAGTTTCCTGAACTCCTTATCACTTTTTCGTTGTCTGAAATACTGTCAGCAGCATTCCCCCAAACCACATGAACTTTCTACTTTCATCTGCAACAAACATCAAAGAGAAACATGTACTCCACCTCACAGACTGGTTTATATAGTTCCTCAGGGTCTCAGGCTTGCTAAGGCATAACGCTTCCCGAGCGCACAGAACAAGTGTGAGTCAGATAGACCCGTCTGTTGATATAAAGAGCATGTGAGGTCAGCCTTAAGACTCGGGAGCGTGAGTTTGATGAAATTCATGTTTATGCTACTTGAAGGTTTCCAGTAAATGATACAAATCCCATATCTAGTCCATTTGCCAGTACACATTTGCTCACTGCAATATATCTTCTGGAGAAATGCTCATTTTTAAATAACATGAATATGTTCTTTTTAATTTTTTTTTCTGTTCTCTTTCTTTTTTTTTTTTTTCCCCTCTCTTTTCTGAATTCACAAATTCACTTATAAATATTACTGGTATGACAGGAAATGATAGAGGCTGATGAGACAGTGGACGTCAGTGCATGTGCCTGACAAAACTGGCTGTACTTATGACTTAGGCCGAATAGAGATGTAAAGATGCTATACTAATCCTAAATATTAGCATAAACACCTCTTGCTGTTCCCATATTTATACCTAAAGATGTCTTGATGAATCAATACACCCTCAGAAAGCATTGAAATGCCACTAGAATGAGCAACGTGGTAGGCTATCTCAAAATTTAAAACTATTAGAGAATTCTCACAACGTGTAAGAAACTTGAAAAGAGAGCCAACAGTAAAATCCTCAATAAAATACAACTGTAACCACATGAGATACGAGGGAATGGATTTTCTTTTACTGTATGTCATACATCGTTACTGAGGATTCAGTCCTGGAGGTAGTAAATGCTTTGGCTGAAGAGAAGCGTATTCATATGAAGCTTTTGAGCTGTGCTAATGTAAAAATAGGACAAAAATTGTGACTATTAGCTGCTTTTGTGGTAAAAGAACCACCTACCAATAATACCATATTCCAGTAGTAATAAAAGAGGACTGAAAGGCAATGATGTCGATAGAGATGGAGAATGTTTTCCATATGTAAGGGGGGTAAATTGGATGCACCTCTTCACCTTGGAAAGGACAACATAGAGAAATATGGCAGTTGCATAAATTTATGAATAGGGTGGAGAACAGGGAAGACTTGTTGGATTTCTTGCAGCACAGGAACTCAGGAGGACACATACACAATAAAGTTATCAGGTAGTGAGTTTAAAACAAACAGAAGGAAATACTTTTCCGTATTGTTGCATAACTGCACTGTGAGGTCATTTCCACGAGATGCTGTGGATGCCAAAAATATAAACGGATTTAAATAGAGTTTGGAGACATTCATGGGAATACATCCATAAGTAACCCAGATGCAACGTCTGGCTCAGGAAATATTTAAACTGATTGCTGCTGGAGCTGAGAGGACAGACAAAGAGTCAGACACTTTATACATGTCTTGGTTTTTTCCACCTTTTCCTGTATATTCACTATTGGCCAGAGACTCTCAAATTCATCTCACCATAGAAGGGGGAAGAGTCATGACTAGGAAAAATGAGAGATACTGTCTTGCAATGGGAGATATTTTGAGATGAATTTTGAATGTTTACAAAATCTACAGAAAATACAATATGTACATAGAACAGAACTTTGAAATTAAATTATTTTTTTTCCCTTTTGTCTAGTTCAACAGAAAAGCTGAATCTTTCCCAGCTCTGCTCCATAACTTTCCCTTAGTTATGCCATGGGAGCCATCTTGCTCCCCTCTATAGCCTGATGGACAAGATGCTTAGGGTCCCTGAAGACAGGGGCACAGTGAGACTCAGTGTCCTCCAGTGCGTTCGGCTGCAAGAAAATTCCAGTATCCTATGAAAGGGAATGTGAGCAAAGGCCATTTAAAGAAGAATGCTATTTCATGAATAGAAGGACTGGGATCAATTGCTCCTAACATTAGCCATGGAAACTTAAGTGACTAGTCCAAGCACTCAGACTATCTACAGTGAATCATTATTTGGGCTCCTTCTGTATTTGATAAAGAGATAGAAGTGTTAAGGATAGACAGAGTGGTTTACTCCTCTTTCTTTCTCCATTGCTTATAGAGGGTTCACAAATACTTAGTTTAGAACTAATTCACAACTTCTTATATAGCTAAAGTTAGGGTAGATGTGACCCATAAGGTCCAATTTCCCAGTGAACTCTCTTGCCAATACAAGGGGATTTTCGTCACTGAATTCTGTGACAAATTGCAGAACTGAAGCTCCCTAAATATTTTGTTTTCTCCTAAATGTAATTTTCTTTCTGAAGCAAATTATCATTTAGTCAAAGATAGTGGATTTCCAGCCCTAAAAGAACTTTTACTAATTCATGAACTAAATATAAAATAAACAGTAGCAGTTTAATTCTTAGGCTCTTATTACTTTTTCAGGGTCTCTTCATGTACATGCCATCACCATCCTAATAGCTTCTTGGTCAGTGTGCTGCGTCCCTGCATTTGCATACAAGCTGAGGCTGACAATAAAGTTTCCAGTTAGTGCCAAGTGAGTTGGTGTTCTTGTAATGTTAAACACTTCTCCAGCGGTCTGAGACCACGCATCTCATTTCATGTGGGATATTGAACAATTAACATCTTTCAGTCACTTAACCAGCAGAACTGAATATGAAGTGACAACTTAAGAGTCTCACCATGAGCGAGTCATGATCTACTCGGCCCCCCTGTATATGCATTTTTAACATAACTGAATGTAATTATCAGAGGATTTTGCATGAGAAGAAACTGTTTAGTGTTCTACAGTGTGCCTCAATTATGAATCTGATACTGAGTGGGGTATTTCACTCTCATTCTCAATATATATGTAATATTAGACAGCATTTAAAATAGGGATGTTAAGGCAATAAATTGTAAAGGCTACTGAAATTTGAAAAGGCTAATGAAGATTATTGTTTAGTATGAGAACAGATAACAGGTCAAATCTCAGTTTACACATTACTCAATACAAGAATTTATCACATAAATTCATTCACCACAGTAAGTATAATATATTCCCAGTGCTTTCAATCTCTATCCATACATTTTTTATATAATGGTGCTAGGGTTAGCCCAAAAGGCTTTCCAGAAATCTGGAGGCAGTGTTGCAAAAATCTCAAATAATACCTATTGCCATTTTATGAACTCCAGAAGGTAAACAAAATTATATACATATCTATGGAAAAGCTAGCCGGACTGGTACCTCTCTTTGCCTTTGAAAAGTCTGTCCCCTTTTGCTACCTCACCACCTCCCCTGATAGCAAGATACTGCTAGAGTGCAGACCACTGGCATTTTTAATTACCTCTTGATTTTTGTCTTGTGGCAAGACAGGAAGCAGAAAGGAGAATGCTTATCTGTTGAGCATACGACTCTTACAGGCTCAAATACAGCATATCCTGAAGAAATCTTGCTATTTTCCACTGTTTCTGTATTTAATACCTGATACATTTAGAGAATAATATATATTTGCATATTATATGATTCTTATATATAACTTTGTTGTCATTAGCTTTTAGGATAATCTATACTGGAAAGACTGAGGCACCTCTCTGGGATGTGACTTTCCTGAGGTCCCGCAGTGGTCCTTTGCCTAGAGCAAAGCTGGAATTCCCCCTCAGAAGCAGTTCTGTCTTCTCTCAACTCCTGACTTCTTTCTTCTTGTCTTCAAACTATTGTTTCTTATTCTATGACACTTATGTATAGCATGCTTATTTGCTTTTTATCTTTCGAATCCTGATTTACAGTTCTCTGTCTCACAAAGAAGGTGCTGGCAATTTTCATCATGTTATTTCAAAGGCAAAGAAATACTAGATTCTGTTTTCCTCTGTAGCTGGCTGAAGTCTCACAATCAGACATTGCTTCCTTCAGCTTTTGAAGAAAAATTAAAAGAAGCTCTTGCCCTGCAGTTATTGGCAGCTACTGTAGTGGTTAATTATCCATATTCCAGGCTCAGATTTACTGTACAGCTTAATCAGCATTTCTCTAGGCTTGTGTAATCTAGGAATGGTTTTGTGAAGCATGGCAAAAGTGTACATACAGGGTCACACAAAACCACCGTGGATGAATACACCATTTTAATGTCACTATCACCATTCGAAAACTCTGAGGGGAAACAGAAATGTCCTTTGTCTGCTGCGGAAAAGACACAGATTCGTTGCCATTTTAATTCAGCCTGGAATTGCACTGAGGTGAGTCTGCACTGGCAAACAAGTTGCCTCTCCTCTTTGTTCCTGGGGGGAGGTCTGGGCTCTGATGGCATCCTTGCTGCATGTTTGTTAGTTCACTTCAGTTCTCTTTGGGGAATGAACAAAATATTTATGCTGTGATGAAACTGCCGTATGGTTTCGGCAATGGTTTGGTCCAGAGGCTGTTTCTGATGGGCAATTCATACCACCTACGCATCAAGTTTGCTCGCTCAGATGTTTTCACCCCTCCTCCAGCACATCAGTATTCCTGCAGAACCACAACATACCTGCGGCTGCCCTCACAAGTTCTCTAGCTCCAACCCAAGACATGCATGATGTTATCACAGTACACAAAACCAACTCTGGTTAATTATGACACAGCATTTGC
The DNA here is from genome assembly GCA_947846985.1 of Fratercula arctica. Taxonomy (NCBI): domain Eukaryota; kingdom Metazoa; phylum Chordata; class Aves; order Charadriiformes; family Alcidae; genus Fratercula; species Fratercula arctica. The sequence continues at coordinate 109,588,412 of CANTUZ010000003.1, forward strand.
ATTACTGCAGGCATTTTGAAATGAAATATAAGAAAACAAATTAGTAATTCTGTCTTAGGGCTATAGATTTACTTTTCTGTTAGTAAACTAAATAACACAGGGATGAGTCCAAGTACTGCACCACCAGTGAGGGGATGAGTCCAGGTTTTGCACCTTGATCATCTTGAGTGTTAAAGTAGTAGAACAGTCCCTTACACAATTTTCATTTAGGCCACCTAGTGCTATCCTAAACTACTGTTAAGCAAAGTTCAGAAACACAGCCAGGCTCTGTTCCTAATACATAGTCTAGATGCTGCCACACTTTTGTAGCAGAAAAGATTTGAAATTTAAGAATGTAGCCAGCACTCAGGGCCAGGGAATGGGCTTTGGGACAGTTTAGGTTGCTGGACTTTTAGGCTGTTTAGGATGCTGGACAGTTTAGGATATTGGGTAATGGTAGGACTAGAGGGAATGAATTAAAACTAGAGATGGGACGATGCAGGCTGGACGTTAGGAAGAAGTTCTTCACCATGAGTGTGGTGAGACACTGGAACAGGTTGCCCAGAGAGGTGGTGGAGGCCCCATCCCTGGAAGTTTTTAAGGCCAGGCTGGATGGGCCTCTGAGCAACCTGATCTAGTGTGAGGTTCCCTGCCCATGGCAGGGGGGTTGGAACTAGATGATCTTCAAGGTCCCTTCCAACCCTAACAATTCTGTGATTCTATGACTGTATCTAGGGGTGACGTGAGATGCATAGAACACCTTGGTCAAATGGCTGGTCTGATTCAGAGAGACCACGTGGGCACAAGCCACCCTGAGCAACCAGGCATTGGCACCAGACATCTCTCTGCGGAGCAAATGGTCTTAGCAGTGTAGATACAATGCAAGTTGTCCAGGGCGCTTAGGCGTATCGTCAGAACAGTCTGGATGAGATTTGCAAGGAGAAATCTTGGACATGTCCTACGCATTATGGTGAATTTAGGTGCTTCCCATGCTTGCTCTGAGCACTGGCTTGGCAGCTCATGCACCCTCTGTTTATCCTGCCAGTGCTTTGCAAGACTCAGGCAGGTTCTAGCAGGAGTTGCTGACACTGCCTGTAGTGGGGAAAGGTGAGGTCTGCAGGCAGCCTGAAAGGAAGGCGAGAAAGAGTTGAGACCTCCTGCAGTGCTGAGGTGCACAGCAACAGCTACAGCTGTGGGATTCATGCAGGTCTCACGTGGTTGTGGGTCTGGAGAAAGAGACCCTCTCCCAGGCTCCCTGGGGAGTGTTAATAGCTCTATATCCCCACACTAAATGGCATGGGTTAGCACCCCGTGAGGGCCAAACCCTCACTAAACATACCTGACACAAGCAAGATGGTCTTACTTGAATGGGGACGGCAGCTTGCTTAATGCATTTTATTTGTATGTGAAAAATATCAAACCAAAGCTGCAGTAATTGCAATTTGCAGGTATATTCTCACCCACACAAAGTTGGAAAGTACAGATCAGATTGTTTAGCTTTTGTTTAGTATCCGAAACCTGACATCGTATACATCTGATGTCCCATAACAGCCCTTGAGGTACATAATTACAGAGTGTGGGGATGAGTTTTCCTTTTCAAAAAATGTCAAAGTTTCGATGTTTCCCACAGAATAGGAATTCATTTTTGTTAAATCACTAATGTGGTTTCTCTCATTATGTCAAAACGTTGTGTTTCATAATTTCAATTAGTCTCATTCTGGCATATGAGGTAAGATACACTGACTTTAATAATTAGCTTTGATATGCAATTCACAATGAAAAAGAAACAAATAATAAGTTTAGATTAAATGAAAAAAGGTTTCATTTTTACTGAGAACTACATGTTGTTATTTATTTTCCTGGTTCTGATAAAACTATAGTTTGGTAGTAAATTATTCTCTTGCATATTTTTTTCCATTCTTATTACAAGTATAATGAATTTGAAATTAACTAGTAGGAATATATGGCATATAAAACATTCAAATGTTTACAGTGTCTTAACTGAATTTTTTTTTTTTATTTTTTTTTTTTTTTATTTGTGGAGAGGAACAATTTGATCCCAAATTGTGAAGAGTTATCTGGAGTTGAAATGATTTACCATAGAGTAGCAAATAACCACAGGACTGGAAGAAGACAGGAGTGATGACAGTTACTTTCCTTCCTGCTTGTTTAACTCAGAGCTCAACAGCAGGTACAGAATGTTCTGAGGTATTGCAAAAACTCATTAGTTCTCTATAAGGAAAGTTTGCCCTGGAGTTCACAGTTATTATCCTTGAAGCTAACGATGTGAGTTGAAATTCTATGCAGCTTCGGTGCAGCATGTTTCTGCATTTACTGTGTCACCTCAGATGAACCCTTTTGGCTCTGAGAGCCTTGCTGTAGCCCATCAGCAAAATTACAGGTTATGGTGAACAAATGCTTCAAGTTCTTGGCTAACTTCTGGATTAATCAATGGAAATTTTTACAGCTCTAGTATTTTTCTGCTGAAGGGATAATTATTTTTTCTATTTTGCCCTGAAATGAACAAATGGATAACACAGACTCTAAGACCAGTGTGTAAACACACACATTTCTGTAGCTTCCCATGCTCAAAATTTTATTCAGTCACATTAGAGCTGTCCATTGAATTCCCCAATCTCTTACTAAACCTGCAATTACTATTGGCACTGGGCAGCAGGTAATATGCTCTTTGCTCACAGGTGCAATATGTTGAGCAGCATTCAAAACGTTTTTCCCCACAAGAATCATTTATTTGGATGGTAATTCCCCTGTTTTGTTCTGCTTACACATTTGTGCTAGAAATCTATGAAACCTGGATGTATATGATGTAATTAGGGACACAAGAGGCAGATGTATATGCAATGGACCGGATTTTGAGCGGCTTGTGCTTGGCTGAGAGAGGTGAGTTGTTAAGTGGCCTCCATTCGACACTGCAGGATGGTGCTAAGCTCTTTATCCACTGTAAAGCACAAGAAGCACAAGACAGAGTTGGCTTATATTCATCTCTCCTTTGACTAGTCCTGTAGGATGGAGTGGCTCGTCAAGGAAATGGTCTTCCTGAGTGGCTGTGATCCCTTCGCTGTTCCTTCTGGGGCAGCCTGGCTTCACTTTGTCCCATACACAAGGCTGACCTCAGTGAGACCTCTCTGGCTCCTATGTAAGCAGCCATGTGCACTCCTCACAAGGAAAGCAGGTCGAAAACACTCAGCCAAAATTCCCACATGACAGCCCACTTGTGCCATTACAAAATTCAGAGCTAGAGGGAGATTTAAAATGACTCTATAGGAATTTTACTGTCTAAATGATTGCAACTTCCCTGCATGAGGGAAGAATCCAGATACTAAATTCAGACTCAAATGCTTCATCACATTATAAACCAACATTTTCCATATAAACCAACTCTTTCAACAGTCTGGCATCGTCATATTTAGTTCCTTTGTTAACCTCATTTTGCTACATGGATAACTCAAAAAAAGGAAATAGTTATGTGATATTGTGTAGCAGAGTAAAATCCAAATCTTAAAGGATAGATTTGATCAAAATCCAAGACTTCTAAACCTCATTATAGAGTGAACCAAGGTCAACTGCATGTATACTATCTGCAGCCTCCACTTGTAAATTAATTCATAGCCTGAACACATGACTTGTCATTTTTCATTAGAAACTAGGCTAACTGTGTGGTTTTGCATGTATTGGAAGAAGCCCAAATTTATGGCTTGGGATAGGAATACAGGCTACAGTTTTGTGAGGGGGAACATCCTGGGCTCCGTGGATAATTTCTGAGCTGCGCAGTGGACTCTGAGGTGATCTGTGGTCCAGATCGAAGACTCTCACCTCAGAATAGGCTTGCTGCTTGAATCCAATTTTTGTACTTCTAAATTATACAAAGTGTAGTGAATCTTCAGGTAAAGTGAAATGTATTTAGCAATGACATATCGACAGTTAAATGGGATCATTTGAAAAGTAGAAGACCTTACTTCAATATTCCCATTCCTGAAAGGAATGTTGACAAAGGGCGAAGACGTGCAGCAGCATTGCAATAGATTTCTCTTCTCTGTTGGTAGATGAAGGTGGCTTCACCAAGTCTTTCCATTTTGGCATGATGCAGTGAAAGGGGCTCTTTCTTTCACCTTTGTGCAGCAGAGCCCTATCCTGAGCGAAGCATTCCCCATCTCCGAGAGGGGCGTTTACTAATATTCGTAGATTGGGACTGTGTCTCAGGAATGCAGGCAATAAATCAAGAGGACTGGAAGCACTGCCAGTTTAGGAAATTAATAAGAGGAAGTATCATCAGCTAATTTAATTGGTTACAGCCCTTTTGTCATAGTCAATACATAAATCTCACTGCAGGTCGTAGCTGGTGCTAAACTCACAGGCAAAGGACAGAGCTTGTGGTTTGATTCAGTTGCCTCCTACTAAGGCGACAAATGACAAAGTGAGGGAGCCCCCATGAAGACTGAATGCCAGTTAGTCCAGATTTTGGCTGAATTAATAAAATGGGCTGTCTGGTTGTTAGATGAAAGCTGTCACTGTGATGCTGTCATGCCACCTACGCTTTTGAAGCATAAACCCACTAACTATACAGTGGCTTTTCTTGGTAAACATGGTTTATAATTCTGTTGTTTCCACCACTGTAATCTGCTTCTGCCCAAAGTGCTGTCAAAATGGAACCAGATTGCAGTAGTGGATCTTTGCAAGTACCAATGTCTTGATGACTGACCTTATTTTGATCCTCAAGATTGGATTGTTCCTGAGGACAATCAGAAAACTGTGAAACCTTCATGTTTCAGGCTTCTTCAGCGTTCATGTTTCGTGGTTATGCAGTAAAACTGTTCTTACATTGACCTGACAGATCCATAACTTTGTTCAAAGTTTCATGCCATGCTATTGACTAAAGGGCATAAAGCATGATGGCAAAAGCTGCTATTAAAATAATCACATCTCCTGAGCATCCTCCAGCACTGTCTCTGAAACTATCTCTATATTGGGTAATATTCTGCCATGAAAGTAAAAACTGAGATGGTTGTTGTAATTTAGATTTGGAGGTTGTTGGGTAGTTGCAATGAAGGCTCTAATTTGATCCATACTAGCAGTTTGACAGGTCTATGCTGTTTCCCATGGAATGACAAGAGCCACTAATTAAAGTAATCCATCAGACTGAGCCAATGAGGCAACTCAGTTGTGTATTCAAAGTATGAAAGCAGGGTGGTATTGAACTCAATAATGAGACTGGCAGCTGCCTCATGTTCATGTATCAGTCTCTGATGATCAGAAGTGGTGCTAATGATGGGCCACTGACCTGATGACCTCCCTGGAAAGCAGAAAACTGTACAGTGCATTTATCATCAACAAGGACAAAATTTTCTGTTTCATGACAGAGTTCTAATTTTGCAGCAAAATAAGATGGCACATCAAATTCTTTTTAATAATGCAAAGCAGCCAAAACGTCAGCTCATTGGTTTCTCTAGATAAATGGAGAAAGTCCAGGATGGTGCATACATAGAATCTGGTCCATACTTTCCATCTTTGATGCCAATGATGTTGAGATAACCCCTTTTCCAGCTTCTGTTATTGTTATTGCCTCATTGGTCAATGCCTCGGTTACTTATGTCATTCCAATAACCTCACCAGAACTTTGATTACATTTACATGAGTTGGCAGCATGTATCACGTCTATATAAAAACTTCCAAGTCCTCATAGACAAACTGAGATGGGCCAGTACCACAGCAAGTGACAAGTGTAGGGACCATGTTTTACCAAGGGTTTTACATAGCAAATGAGGTATTTAAAAGATGGGTAGATATGGTGCTTAGGGACATGGTTTAGTGGTGGTTTTCACGGTGGTTGATAGTTGGACTTGATGATCTTAAAGGTCCCTTCCAACCTAGATGATTCTATGATTCTATGAAAAAAAACATGAAAAAAGCTGCTTAATTAAATAGTTTATGCTGAAAATCATTTGAATGCAATAGTATGAAATCAAATTAATTTTGAATGAATTTGCAGGCTCTTAGCAGTTTCCATATCATAGAAATCGTGTAGGAAGTATAATGTGAAAGATCATATCATTCTTTGTACTCTGATCTAGTCGAAATTCTGTATAAAAATAAAACAAAAGGAGTTTATGTTTTGTGAAATTTGATGGCAATGGTGTTCAGTGACTTATTAAAACACAAGAGCAGCCATGCAGTTACAAATTATAATATGCAACTAGTTATGTGCAAGTTTTGAAAATCAATATAAATTTTATGTACTGTACTGGCAACACTCAAATTACATGATGGAGATTTTTCTTGTTTTGAACTACAAAAACCTCTTTTGATTTGTGTGTATGTTCATTTGCGAGTGGGAAGACAGGTGAAAAACATGAGACAGAAACATACAGAAAAATTGTAAATATGCATTTTCCTGTAGGGAGTGAGGCTCCTCAGAGCAGACCCAAGCAATGAGGCACTCCAAGTGCCACATGCTGGGGTGATGGCTTAGGAGGAGTCAGAGTGTGATCTTTAGCCAATCTCATTCTGACCTGGCTCTGTTAGGTCTTCAATTGAGGCATTATCTCAGGTTGACATAGGAACTAATAGCTAAATCCAAATGTTATAGGACTGTCAAGGCTATAAGGGCAGTTATTACTTCCCTCTCAGCTTCATCATGTATTCATAAAATATGATTTTATAATCTGCTATTTCATTAATTAGCATGCATCTACACCAGTAGTGGGGAAAGAATTGTGATCCAGCCCCTCACAGGGGCTACTTTATCTGGTTAATAACTACATGGTGTTTATTTTTATAACAAGCACTTTTTTTTTTTCGTTGACTTCTGTTTCCCAGTAATCCCAGTCCAATCAGACTCTTGCAAATGGGAGACTAAGGGAAATTTTTTTCAACTATGGACTTTTCCCATACAGCTTAAGAAAGAGCTAAGGAGCAGTCTCAGTAGCTGCCACATTAATTCTGGGTGCTTCTTGACCTTTCTAGCTGAGATGCTCTGCAGTCTGTGTTTATTTAGAAACATTGCATTCAAATAAAATTCATGTCTCCTTCTCCCTTGTTTTCCCCCCACCATTAAAAATAAAATAGAATAAATCAAAATAGAACAAAATAATACAGCTTGTGGATGATCCAGGTCATGCATTTTGTGCTTAGGGAGTATATAAGGACAGCACCCATGGGACCTGTTCCGGATGGGATTGAGCTCTTGCTGGTTTCTATTCAGCCATACATTTTCTCATCACAAGATGATGCCAGAATAGTTCAAATACCAGCAGCTCTACGGGCATCACGATGATGCAGAGGAATGTCTTTGCCTGTGGTCTCTTCTACCTGATCCACCACTGCAGGAGACAGCATTACAAAGGCTTATATCTGCTGTATGTTTACTCTATTTTTTCTTTTATTGTTTATTCATGACAGTGACTCAGCAATTATGTGTTATTCTAATTATCACAATTGCGTCCAAAAGAAGCATTTCTATTACCAGTAGCTCGATTTCAGAATTTGGACCACAGGATACCGTTTAGCTGCAGCTGTTGAAATTGGCTGAATTTTTGTAATACCAACTGCTGAAGCTATAGTACTGCTGTGTTAATCCTACCATTTATATTAGCACAAAAGTAATTGAATACTAAAGCTGCTCAATTTGCATTACAAAATCATTTCAGTAAAATAATAGCAAGTATGAATCTTTATTCTTATGGCATCAAATAAAACTGGCCTTTTGTGCATAAGATTTATTTCAAAATAGAATTAACCATGAACAGTTCCACAGGGAATTCCTGCCCTTTTTTCACATGAGTTTTAAGCAGCTTTTTCTAAGGCAGAAATCAACATGGATAATATTACAATTCAGATGGGCAAAATAAACAAGTACAGTTTCCTTTAATCACCTATGAATATGCATAAACAAAATATCTCCTCTGTGGTTTAGATATCATAGGCTTATTGCTAGTGTAGGAAAGCTTTGAAAAAAAACCAAATTGAGGCAAAGTCAATCAGCTGAGAACAGTCAATCAAAAAACACATCCTTCATCCCAAGTAGATTAAGTGGAAAGATGAATTAGGTATCATGTAACTATTCCATAAAGCCCACAAGACTTGGTTTTTTTTCAACCTCAGTTAAGACAGCATCCGGGATAACTGTTACAACAGTCCCGAACAAGCAATGAAACCCAGAGAGTGACATGCTTTTTTCAAATATTTATAGAGTGACTCGGATAACTTTGGCAAAGGAAGAACAAATCCATCTTAATGGGTATTAAACAGCAAATAAAACTGCACAAGAGACTCCTTGGTGTAAAGAGCTTAAAGACTAATTGCAGGCACTGCACAATGAGCAAAAGGAAACAAGACACCTCAAACATGGTGGGATAAGGAAGGCCAACAATTATGCTTTCAAGGTCACGTAGTTAGCAAATGTTAACAGCTGCATGATGCCTCTACACATATTATTAAGGAGAGTCTGATTCTCCCTTAAACATAGGTTTCCTTACTCTACCAGAGTAGCAAAGGAAGCTTTATTTGAAATAACGTTTAACTCCTGAATGGGCTAAGGGTTCCTTTGCCCACCTGAGCAAATTACCATGTCAAGAATTTGCAGATCACCTGAGCTTCAGTACCTCTCTACATGTGCTTGTCAAATACAGATTCATGCAACTTAACCATGGGCGAATGGGAAGACTGAAATAGAGCCATGCTACCCCCTGTTTGCTAAGAAAATGCTCAAATCCTGAAGTGGCTACTCAGATGTCAAGAGGTAACTTGTAAAGAAAAAATAATAGAGCCCATACTTGAATCTTAAGATAATCTTGTAGGAAACGCACAGGAGAAGCAACAATATTAATAGGTTGGTGAAAAAGGATTATGAAGATATCTTGTGTGTTAGGGAGAAGGCTCCTAGATCCAAGGAAATTGGTGCTATTGATGGAGTAGTGATTGCACACGGTAAAAGATAAGATGCATAGGAGATCTGTATATGCTGAATATAATCCCCATACCTTCTCACTTAGGACAGGGAGTGTGGAATCATTACTAAATTGGCTAAAAATAAAAAAGTACAGCATTGTTCACACATTAAGGAAAAGTATAAAATCAAGAGGCTTCTGAGGTAGAAAACGGCGGCAGCTGGCATGAAGAATACAGCATCCGCGGTTCCCTGATAAGGACGCTTGTGAAGCTACATGAGGTACGGGGCGGGATGCAATTATTCCATGGCTTTACCTTATGATGTATAGCAGATACGGGAATGGGACGATACCATAAAACAGATAAGCTGCCAATTAGCTGCCTGCTCGATACTCGGAGCCAACATTTTGTCAAATTTTGATGAAATGTTGTCCTTTGTGCGAACTTTGCTCATTATAATGACATTATAATACCAAAACACACCTCCATCCCAAAGGCTACCCACCTCCAAGGTGCAACCACTCCTCCTTGAGTCTGCGCCCTGAATTTTTCATAAACTATACCTTTAAATGTGAAGTGAGAGAATTTTACACCAATCATAATTAAAGTATTTATGACTAAAGTCACACAAACTCCACCTTGAAGATAACAAATAGTATAAAAATAGCCCAAGAAAGGGAGGATACCCGGGGAAGACACCATCACGAACAAGTCAAGAACTCCATCACTGACTTCCAGGACAGTCAACGGGTTGAGCCTTTCTTCCCCCTCATAGGGACACCTTTGGGTAAGACTTAGACTATACCGAGTGCTTCCTCGGGAAACTTAGAAATTTCTCTAGAGAATCTCTTTCCTACATTTATAGCCAGGCTGTATCATTTATAACTTTGTCGTGTGTTTGATATATGTAATAATACTTTCATTTGCACGTGCTTTGCAGACAGTGTATTTATCACCGGCAATCCTATATATCTGTTGCTTAAATAAACTGCACTGTTTAAGTAGCTAGTCATTTCCATTCCTCATTGAACGCGACCAAAGATACGAGAGTGGCCGTGCTAGTTCGTGAGCACTAGACTGAAGGTGCAGTCCACTATTAGTGTATCCAAATCGTAATAGTTTAATACATATTAAATGCGACTGGACTGATAGTGCTGAATTGGGCATCACTCAGAATTTCAACCTAGCCGCACCTAGACTCTCACCTCGGTGAGGAGGTGTTAGAACGGGTTTATCTTCTGCCAAAACCGCTTTGCCTCTTTCCACACAACAGGGGGAGGTAATTAAGGAATTCAAAGATACCAGAGTACTGGTCTCCATTGACTTCTTTGGGAGTTATGAAGTTATCAACAGCTAACAAAACCAATATAATTTATTGTCCAAAGAATCATAGTAGTATGATTCATACATTTTTATACTAATATCAATCACCATCCAAGAATAAAGTAAAGAGGAATCAGGCTTAGTGTTCATAAAAAAGTTTGAGATCTTCAGATGAAAGGCACTGCAAAAGCCACACATTTTGTAGTAAAAATAAGGAAAGACTCAGGTTTTTTCCTTCTCTCCAGTGTTACTACCTATAGGATGAAATCGGAGACAAAATGCTAGTCTGTGGCCTCTTTGATTTTTAAGTGCAGCGCAACCCTGCTATCTCTTTTTAGCTGGAATCCACATATGAGCTGAAGAATAGTAATTTTGTTTGGCATGTGTGATATTGTCCAGCTATTTTTACAAGAATGCTGAACACAGCTGTATGTTTCAGTCTCATAATACACTTCTTGCTTGGTTACATGATACAGTTATTTCATACCCAGTGCTGCTAAAAGCAACTAGGGTCACTTGCTTCCCATCTAACATTTCTGGCTCATGGAATTTTTCAAATTGACAAATAGGTTCAGTGTGGGTTCAACACTGTTTTTGAACCTTGCTTTTTGCTGATACTTCTTAAAATTCCAACTCCTTCTCCCTCCTTCTCCCCAGGCATTGCAGATTAGACTTAAATAGACACCATTCTCATTCATGTCACTTGTGGTTATGATTGCCTTATGACTCCTGAACTGCTGGGAAAGTATACATTTTCCATAAACTTTTGCCTTCAGTATTTACCTGCTTGTCAATTTAATATTAATTCTTCTGATGCCAAGATATATTGTGTATAATTCTATTCAGATTCCAGTTTGAAATTTTCTTCTCGTGGTCAGAAAATGTAAGTAAAAGGAAACTAAACAGAACAGAAATATACATTTTTTTCCCCCTTTTTTTGAACTTTGATTTTATTTTTCTGCTTTCCTCCCCAGTATTATTATATGTCACCTTGTGAAACCTTCATCAAGTGCAAATGAGTACAATCCTGTTTAGCTGAATAAAGGATGTTAATTTACAGCAGCTGAGAGTATGGTCCCAAGGTTAGAATATAACATTGTTTTAGCATATGTTTTTCTCTAATGTGGTTTTGACTGCTTCATTACTGTATTAGTTTCTGCTGTGAAGAAGAATGTATGCCCTTGCTTTGCTCTAGACCAAGATGAATCATATGACTACATACGTACTTATTATCTCAGTCTGGTGTAGCACACCTGAGTGGGTAAAGAACAACCCCATGGTAATAACCCCTGGCCTGACGAGTGACAGGTGCACTGTGCAGATAGCTGAAATTCTTTAATCAAAATTAGCAAAACTGATTTCCCAACTTGCAGTCATATTATAACAAAGTTTTTCAGGGATAAATATTCTGTGCTTATTTCTAGTGGCTACAAACAATTTATACCATCCTCCTTTATCCCGCATTCTCTATCTCATGCATTATTTTCTTCACAAGAGTAATGGCACACATCACCTTTGTCTGAACATCCTCATGTGCGGCATTCATTATTTCAATGCGATGTTCTGCCTTCTTTGAATTTAGTCTCTTTGAGCTGTGTTTCTGAAGGTATTCTCCCAGGTTTCATGGCAAAGTCAGATCAGTCACACTGTTCTTAGACTGTTTTACCCTTATTATTTTTATAGGGATGCTGCACATGACTTGATTTAATCTTGCATATCTGAATGGTTCTGCTAAGATGTTGAAAGCTGAACTTATCCCACTAAAGAGAATGCATCATGTTCACATTTGGCTGTGATTTAAAATGTATCAGTACCTATTAACTGTGCTGGTAGTTAATATTATCCAAAACTTTCAGGTATGAAGAGTGGTTTTGAGATTCTTAAAACTCTGAAAAATACTCACTAAGTGGTAGAAACCTTGTATTCAGATTGAATATTTTTATCATTCCCACCTAAATCAGCTCTGCTCTTTCTGAAAATACTTTGTGTTGCTCATCTAAAGATAACCTTACAGCTTCTTATTTGTGAAGCTCTACCACCTTAATGTGTGATTAAATGGGGACTTGGAATCTGTCTGGAAAGGAGAAAGGACATGACCAACCTAATTTAAGAAATTTGCCTTCTGCCGCGTCTTGAAAATTGCTTAGATATGATGAACTGATCAGACTTTTAAAAATTGCAGTCCACACTTTCAGGAGTGAAGGATTAAAACTTGCTAGCTTATTTCCTTGAGGATATTATTGCCACCAAAGGTGGTCACAGTAAGAAGGACTAGGAAGAGAGATGAGGGAAGACAGGGATGAGTGTTAGAAGAGTGACAGATATGGGGGAAGGGGTGTTGTCAAGGGAATGGATGAAAAGCAGAGGGAAGCAGAGAGAACAGGGCTATTGCTGCTGGAGTAAATGTCTTCCACAGCCCAGGATGGTACTTAATTTTCTTTTATTGTCTAGCAAGTGTCTGTAATATGTAGAGGAAATGGAGGGTTATTTCCCCTATGGAGACTGGGGCACACACAAAGAACAGATGTCTGATTATCCTATGTATTTTTTTTCTCCCATAGGGCTTCTGCTCTATTCAATTCATGGGTCACATTAAGGCCCTGACCAGAAACCTACTGCAAACTATTTTTTTTATCCTCATCACTGAGTTCACATAGCTTCCCACGTAATTTACACTAATATTGTTAGAATTCTGGGAAGTGATGATTTCTTTCCTTATTACACTGCAATATCCAAGACCTGTCAATGCTGTGGAAAAAGAAAACAAATCCCTTCCCCCAGGCTATCCACCATTTATATATTGAGCATGACATTTATGGTATGGAATATTTCAGTGGTCATTCCATCGTTCTGTCTATTCTTCTATGGGAAGCTGAAAACAAAAGTCCTTGAATAATGTAAACATCACTCAGCAACAACTAAAGTCTATAGGCATTCTTGACATTCCTTTCACATCAGTTACTAGAAAGAGAAATTAACCCTTTTCCCAGCTGAAACCAGGACAGTCCCCCAGCCTGAAATTTGACTCACTCCATGACAGCCCAGAGTGTGAGACATCATATTTCAAGTTCCCACTTTACACCAAGATGAAGAGAACTTGAACCTTTGTCTCTCATACTGTTGCCTGGGATTCAGAGTGTTACAAGTAAAATTCCTCACTAACTTTGACCTGTACAAGTTTCACTGAAACTGTTATGCTTCTGTGGAGTGTTTCAGTGTCACTGAACACCAAAAAAAATGTTACACTGAGAAGCTGTTGCTGAGTTCTGCTTTGCAATGCCACTAAAAATGACAGTGGAGAGAAGCAGAGAGTGCTACTACACTCTACTACTAGAGTCTCTACTACAAAGGTAGTGCTACTACCTTTTATGTAGTTTAGAACTTGGAAGTGGTGATAAAAATATGATACTTCTATCACTTTTCAGAAAACAGTACAGGAGAGAATTTCAATTACAGCTGTTTCTCATATTAACCTTAACATTCTCTTAATTATTACTTTTTGGTTTTATCTTAGAACTACACAGAAGGTTCATTGTGCAAGAACGGTACAAACAATGGCCTAAAGAAAGTGCTTTTTAAGTTCAGACAAGACAGAATTAAATACAGGTTGTGATCAAGGGAACAAAGCGAAGTTGTAGGATAGGGCTGTAACGTCACATGGGGTAGAAAATATGGTTGCATAGGTGAGTAATCAGCTCAATTAACGGCCTTCAAACAAATCAATGACATCAATTTCCTTTATTGGACTTCTGTGCCTAGACATTGCAGAACTTGCTATATAAGCCCCAAATAGATTCAATATAAAGGAACAACAGGTGAATTTCCTCACATACTTATTTCTAACTGCCGTTAATGATAGATGTCTTATTTCATATTCATATTCAGTCTGTAGAATAGGGAAATGCCTTATTTTGCTTTCTTGATTTTGCTCAATTGATTTTAACTAGAAAATATATATGGCAGTTATGAAGCACAGACTTTGACAAGACAAATGATCTGTAATTTTTCCTAGGAAAGTGAAAAAAATATGGAGAAATATGGGTAGAAAATAGTGTATCCCTTAAGGGAAAAATAGATCAAGAGAGGTATGGTGGTTTTTTTTCTGTTTATTTAAAGTAATTCAGGTTGCAGATTTTTTTGTGACATTTTATTGGTGTTTCAATTATGAACTAGATCTGTAGCTACTGTAAGATCATTCTTATCCAAATGATGCAGATTTACATGACCTAAAAGTCTTGTTTATTAACCTTATGTTTCTTCACTGGTCAAATACATCTGCAACTGATTTAGATTTAGGATTCTTGGATTTTCAATCCATCAAATTTAATGGAAATATGCTGCTAAGCCTGGGACTTTTACACTGGTTTACAAGGCACAGACTTTCTATGGAAGACAAGCAAATGTATTGAGTTAAAAGCAGCCTACTTTATACCATGCCATTGACTTGACATAAATTTGGTATATTTTCTTCGTGAAAAAAATGGTAGACTAGATTTTACCCTCTATTTATAGCTGTGAAAATGAGGAAGCTAGATCAGAACATACTCTAGGTTTCTTTCAGATGCTTATGAAGTGTAGATGGGTTGTGTATTTCCATAATTCACCGAAAAAGAAGAGTTGTTTTTTTTGTTTTCTTTTTTTTTTTTTTTTTTGTTTTTTAATGCAGTTGCCAGGGAACAAAATGATGAAATAAAACTAAACACCTGATATCCCTTCATGTCATGAAATATATTTCCTACAAAGTACCGTATGGTCTACCTGCCACTGATGCAATTCTATAACAAACAAACAGCAGAGTTGTATCTGCAGTAAAACTGGGTTAGAGTGAGCAGAACTTATCATCTATATTTCCAAAGGAAAAGATGGGATTTATTTCATCCACACAGCAGCATTTCCCTGCTCTCTTGGGTTTTCAAGTTACTCTGAGTTACTCAGCCAGATACGCTTCTGATCTTAAAACACAGTCACATCTACTTTGCAGCAAAGAAGAAATCATTAAATACATTTATCTTTCTAAAAAGTAGAAGTCTTACTGATTCCCCTGGATTTCTGACCGGATAGTGAACAGTTTTATCCAAAATCAACACCTGAGCTTCCAAACTAGGCACTTGTTTCATAAATTGCCTTTCAATGATGGTAGTTATCTACAAACATAAGTTAATTCACATGAAGGTACAGTAGAGCTACTATAGAAGAGCTATAGTAGAGCTACTAAAGAAGATCTGTTACAGAATAACTATCCTTGCATGACACCATGTGCAGATAGGTTCTTCTCTTGTCATATATTGCCAACTACCACTGCGAACCTTCATAAGAACCATGCTTCTTTCATAGTGAAAAAATGGAAAAAAACCCACCCCACATTGCATCTTAGATATCACTGACCTAGGATTTTTCTTCTGTTGTAGTAATTATTATAAAATAAAACTGACTTTTTTTTTGGAATGCACAGTAGTCAACAAATCAAATTTACATACACTGGTAGGTATGTCTGAGTATTCATTATGAAAGCACCTTTCATTTCATAGTTTTCTTCCAGCATGGAGATGTATCTTCCCTTTGAATTACTGACAAGCTTTCTAAATTGTAGTTTGTAGGAGAAAGAAAATCGGAAAACTTTCTGCGACCAGTTTTCATCAGTGACTTTACACTGCTCGAGACCCAAAATGTTACTGTTGGTTATACAGTAGCAAATGGTTTTGTCATTATTTTATTAAATTTCATAGCAAGGGAAAGGAATAGTGCATCAATGCCTTATGTTTTCTTTAAGGAAAAAGCTAGTCTGGGTCACAGAAGGCCAATGGGAATATATACTATAGGCATCATATTTATTCTGCTTGCAAATACCAAGTGATTGAACATCTGTGAAGCCATATATAAAGAAAAACTTTCCCAGACCATTTGATAGCTTTTACATCTGTAGCAATGTACTGAGGGTCATATTAATAACTCTGCCTAAGTTGGACAAAACCCATCTCTGTTAGGATTTCTTTCCACGGTTAACCTCTATGAGAAAACTAGTCTGAATTTTCAAAATGATAATTATAATCGCAAGCTTAAGATGTCTCTTCTTTTTATGCTTTAGAAAAGTCCAGATTTATGCACAAAATACCATTTCAAGGTATTGGCTAGTTCAGATGACATTTAAAAACAAGAATTAGAAAACCACAACATCTTTGTTCGACTTAATTTTTGTAGAAGAACATTATTTCATATTTATGCAACACTGTCACACAAGGCAGTAAAGTGGTGGATTTTTTGGGTGGAATCATTAGTACTGCAAGTGAAAGGTAAATCTCAATACTTACTCCTTTTGAGGGAAGCTACTGAGCTTTAGTTGGCTATGTTTCACATTTTGCATATTCCTTGCTGCATCCTCTGTGTGCTGTGATTTGAGACAGACTCCAGTGGGAGTTCAGAATGCACTGAGTGCTATTGTAAAACATGGAAATTATTAGAACACTTTTTCCAGTATTAGGCAGTAATGCTTCCATTGAGGTCATTGCGGAAGTTATTGTTTTAGCTTGAGTAATTAAAGCGTTTTGCTTAATGCACATAGTTGCTTTTTGAACTAGAATAATTTATTCCCTTTTCACTGGGAAGGAGTTTCTATTGTAAATATATTGTAGCAACTATTGCTTTTTGTCTTACATAAGCACATGACTCTTTGTCACTTCTAATTTTCAAACTAATTAGGCAAAAAAAGATTGGAATAAAAATGTAAAGAATGAATTCCTTCTGGGTGGTTCCATCCTGAATAGCTGGAGGGCGAGAGGGGGAATCCTAAAGAAATCGTTACATCTGCATGGTGTTGTCAGCAGGAAGGACTACTCGAGCCACACCAGGCACTACGGCTGGGTAGCACACAAAAGCTCTCATGCTTTGTTTTTAACTCTACTCTGCACACCTGCTTATCCTTGACACGGAGGACAGCTTCTGCAGTGTCTGGACTACTTATTTTGCAGGTCATAAAGCTTTACACAGAGATTTCGTCATCAAACTCAATGATCTGTGAAGGATCTTGAATTTATTGACTCAACCAGGCTTGATTTCAGGACTCATGCAACTGCTGCCGTGTTTCCTTATCTTTATCTTTCATTTTCCATTCACACTTTTCAATAAAAAGCCCTTACTGGTAGTTACAATTTATTTTTTAAAAAAATTATGCATTACCTTCTGTTAAGGAAAGAAGAGTGTCTTCACTAATTAATCTCTGGTAGATTGGCAAGGATCTTTCTTGGAGACAAAAGACCAAGTGAACATAGCAGAATGCATTCTCCTCATGGACCTGTCTTTCAGATGCCCATTGGAATCACTGTCTCCTGCCAAAGACAACGCATGTTCTCCAAATTCTATCTCGTCTGCTCCTTAGTCTACTTTGAAGTACAAAATAATGTAATCCAACCATCCCTTTCCTCTAGAAAGTTTTTTTTTCTATTAGAGGTAAATGTGTTTGGGCTAAAATACACGATGTTCTCACTGATTACTTGTATAGTTTATACCTATTTTTTCTATATATTATTAGCCATGAAGTTAATTTTTAAATTGAATTCAATATCCATAACTTCTCAGGTGTAACCTAGTCATTCTTGTCTCCCTTTGCCAGCAACGCAGGAATGCATCTAAGACATAGGATGTTCCCAAGGTACATGCCCGTTTCCATTGGTCATAGTCCCTGTAAGTTTTGGTCAGCTTGCTTCCACCGTAGCCACTTTGATTAAATGCCTTGATTCAAGTAGGAAGAACTCTTGCCATAATGACAGAAAAATGGCATTCCAGATGCGATGATTTTATTCCATCGGGATAAAAAATAATTGTGTTGATTGACTGCCTTGAAGGTCTACTACATTTTCCATATATTAGTAGATACAAAGGCCTCTTTTCCTAATTCTATGAAAGCAGAATGCATGTGCTTTTTTTCTCGTGCTTTGATGTAGAAATTGAGAAGAAAGTTTAGGATGATGTAATTGTGAATTGAAACGAGTAATTATAGTAAAGTCCCTTGAAGTCAAAATGATATTTAAAGAGAATTAATTTATAATTCAGTTAGAAATGTCTCTTTGAGGAAACAACTTTTCATACGTTACCAAAATAGAATGCAAAGAACTAGTTGTTCTCAATGAAGCATTAGTTGATTGATATTGTCCAGTAAGTTGTACTATATTCTTGAACACAAAAAACATGCCAAGGTTTTTTTCCTTAGCAAACAACTTTAGCAATAATGCTGCTTTTTCTTTCATATATAGTTTCTGCTGTGTTAATGATTGGTATTTCCTAAGATATATGTAAGAATAAGATGCTGTGTTAGATAAGCCAAAAAATGCACTTTTGCTATTATCTGAGAATTAAATGAAGGTTGCATTCCAATGCTTTGAAAATCATGCTTTTTTAACTTATGGCACAATGAACAATTTTGTTTTTCTTTTTTAAAGTCAAATTATTACATGTCACAATTACTTGCCCTTTTTCATTAATTTTAGATATCTCAGCAAACTGATCCAAAAATCTTTCACCTATAGTTTAGGGTCACCGAGAGCAAAGCTTGTTTGTTTTTATTTGTAATGTTTAGTGGAAAAGAGCTTTCTTCAAGTCATGAAACAATCATAATAAATGAACATGAATTGGCAGGCTTCTTTCAGGCAATGCTAGGTCAGTAGAGCAAAGTAACAAGCATATATTTTACATTTATTGCAGGCTCTGGGAAATAATGGAAATAGTGTTGGCTAAGTTACAAAAAAATTTGCCCTCTGGAGATTGCCTGAAACAATTTAATGAACTTTTGAGACTTCTGAGTATCATTCTACCAGTTGGCCAGGTGGTTTGCATGTCTGTCCCAAAGCACAATCTGTCACTGTCATCCTCATCAGTGCCACTGTATCTCTTGTGTGGCATCTGCAGTATTTATAGATAAATATTGAGTCAAGCTTCTTCTCCTAAAAAATTGTAATTGAAATAGACCATGCATTTAGGAAAACCATAAAAAGGGGATGTAATTAACTCATACCATGCTGGGGGCCGTAATTATGGTGGATGTTGCTATCCTTTGGTTTAATTTACTGACTTCTTAGTATTTACCACAGAGTAAGTGTTACTTTGCCAAAACTGCTCTTGGATCATCCAGACATCTCCCATAATTATAAAACAGCTATCGGTACAACCTACCTCACTCAGAACTGGGAAACTCAGAGCCTCCATAATGCCATTATCATTATTTTATTTACTTGTAAAGCTACCCATTACCTCCATGATAGATAGGGTCATTGCACTCATCCTGCCTGGACCCTCGGTGGTCATCAGAGCCAACAGTCAGCATCACACACAAAAGAATTTTGTTGTGTTCACACTACTTGAGCGTGTTTTCAAGTGATTTTTACAACTGGCCCCACTGGACACGATCTTCAGCACATGTCTGAAACAAGGCTGAAGTTCAAATCACACAGTCTGTCTCAAGTAAGGTTTAATTATCGCACCATTCTAAGTATAAATATAAACACATTGCAATGAATTTTACTGGAAACAAAATCAGACCTTTCACAGCATTTTACCTGAAATACTGGCCCACCAACTGCTATGCACTGAAATATCACAGTTCATAAAAATTACAATAATTACATTTTTCCCACAGGCCTCATGCCCTCAAGCTATCTACAGCTGTCCTATTTCATGGCTACAGTGAATTATGGTGGATTCTGGTCCTCATCATGCATTCCTCTGTTATTGCTTCCTTTGCTACAACTCACAAACTCCAGCCATGTTTTTGAGTTAAAGTCATTGTTTCCAAGGAATTTTGTGATGCATTTAATGCCACCAGTGGACTTAAATAGGAAACTGGGACACAAATAGTCAACTCCACTAGGATAGTCATCGTTCTGAAAAGAACCAGAATCAAGAAATCTTTCTGGTAAGGAGTGAGATGGTTACTATTTTTCAGATGACTAACAGGACAGATGTGTGTTTTAAGAGCCATATATGGAGATTTATACCCCTAAATTTCCATTAAAGCTTTGCTTCATTTGTTTTGAAACCTTCTATCAGCTTGGGTCTTAATGCCCTGAATATTTATTGATTTACACCAAAATCAGCAGATCACAGCAAACAATCTGGCCGGTGCCATCTACACTTGCTTTTGCATAAAGTTATTTTCAGTATTATTAGTCTGCATTACCGGTGATGAAAGATTATTTTCAACTAATCACTCACTTCACTTTCAACTGTCAAATATAGCAAAGTATAGGAAAATTTGATACAAAGGAAATGAACTAACACCATCTATTTATATTAAAGGACTCAAGATTTCCATCAGAAAATAGAAAATGAGATCCTAGATTTTTGCTTGACTGATACATATTAATGAGATTTATGTATATAGTGAATACTGATAAAAATCCAGGAGCACTGCATGAAGTAACTCTTTTCTGTCTTTGGTTTTTCTCATTTAGATTTGGTACAGGGTTCTACTTAAACAGCAGCAGATGTTTGAAAATGGAAACCAAATCTGGGTCGAGCTATTTGGAATGCTCCAAACTCTACTTTCCATTCTTGTGTTAACTCCTTTGCATCCATAGAAGAGTGAATCAGTTTCATTTGCTTATTTCATCCAACAGGTTTTCTACCTCAAAAGTCCCTCTGGTGCTGTGCAGCACAGAATGGCAAACTCTGATTTCTGTGATGTGTAAGTACATACAGACTATGGGGTAATATTTCTCTACTGTTTTTCGGTGTAAAGTATAGTTGAGAAAGAAAAATTTTACAAGGGAGACTATGATGAAAACAGCCATTCTAGACAGAAGGGTAGAAAGGACACTGTCCCATTTCCATGCTGGTTTGCTAGCTCAGAACAGGTTCACAGTTGGTCCACAGACCATGCTGCAGGCCAAGCACTCGGGAACTGAAATAATGCGAATGGCCATTTCCCACAGATGGCATAAGAACCATCTTGGGCTTGTAGCCTGCATGAGATCTCATGGAACATAAATTTGGGAGTGGGGGCGAAAGGGCAAGGTATCCCTGGGAAGATGCAAAATGGTCTTTCATAGATTTTTGTGACTGGAAGGGACAATTCCGAACATCTTACCATATCTGCATAACAAAAACTACTTATGTTTTCTAAATGATGAATTAGCATGTTAAATGTTGGGCTTCCAACTTGACTATGTAGAGACACACCACAGAGAGAGATGAGGTAGCTAGGAAATAATAAATTCCTACATTAGAAGAAACCACCAATAAGACAAAGTTGCTAGACGAGCACATAAAATGTGAAAGGATTTCCTAAATGAAGAGGTTTTGGTTTTGGTTTTTTTTTTTTTTTTTTTTTTTTCCTGCTTGCAGACTACTGTATTTGTAAAGAAATTATTTTCATTGGACTAAAATAAAGTACTTAATTGTGTGAATATTGTGTGACACTTTTGGCTCTGCCTTGGCTCAGTGGGGACACGGCAGAGTCAGGCTTGACTTCAAAAACAGGCTACACAGAACAGTCCTGCTCTGTGAGAGGGAGGGGTCTAAGTACTTTATCCTTACTATAACATATTTGATTATTTAGGTAGTGGTAAAAAATACCCTTATCTGCTTACTGACACTCCAGCAGGGAGTTTTATTCTTATACAAGAGGAATAGCTCTGCCTTTTGCTTGATTAGTCTAGACAGATTTTTTTGGTACTTCTGTCATCCGTGAGCGCCAGCACATACTTCAACAAAATCAGTTAAACTTTGTAACAGCATACGGAGAAAATGTGCCATATAATTATGAGCCTCTTCTCATTCAAACCAGTTGGTTAAAAAAAAAAATAATAATAAGGAGGAGTCCTTCAAAGACCATTTTGATCAAGAATGGACTGGTGATGTGGTGCTACTGTACAGGTAAGTTTACTTCTAAGTGTGAGTATGTTACAGTCAGTGAAATGAAAAGACTGCAAGCCACATGTCAATGAGAAAAATTCAGTGAAAATAGATTCTTGATAATATTTTATTATAGACACTGTAAATTACTTTAAAATACAGCAGGGTGCTGACATAACCATTTTATAACCCCTCAAGAAGCCCAGAAAATTACTTAACAACAATAATTTTCATGTAACCAAAATATATTAAAGTGTTGTGTTGTCTTTATGCTGATTTTCAATAATACTTTCACATCATTTTTACTGCTAAAGACTATTTTTGGCAAATTGCTGTCTGGTAAAATTTTAAAAAATAACCATATTCGTAAGGAATGAAATCCTAAGTCATCTGAAGTGACACACAACACTGTCATTGATTTAACAGAACGAGGAGTGTTCCAGAGTGATCTAGCCCCATCCCAATAACTTGCCATGTGGCACAAAACCATCTTTCTTTTCACAGCATATGTGACACTTTTGGCAATCAGCACCTGTACATTTAGCTTCAAGGTGTTATTCACATACCTGGTTTTGCATATTTGAGGAAAAAAAATTAGGCAGAAGGGACTTGTTTCCGTGAAATAATTTCATCAGCAAGGACCATCCATTTTTTTAGACACACAGGCATAACCCGCTGAGGCCACCTTCTATTAGGTACCTGACAGCTGAAGCACTGTTTATGGGTCAAATTTTGTGGGTCATCTTTCAGGAAAAATAAGTGTTTGAGCAGTAAGAGGCAAGTTAACATTTCCGTCACAGAGTGAGGACGCTGTTTATGTAGCCAAGATTGCCAGAGCACTTTTACTTAAATTTGTTTGGCTAAAAGTTGAGTGCCAAGCCTTAGCCACTTACTTGGTTACCTCTACAGTCCATGAGGGAGAGACTTCTGGTGGGTGAGTTGGTTAATTGCAAGATGTGCGTGTAGTACTATCAGGGAAAAAGATTCATTAGTGTAAATCTCACTATGGAAATGTCTGTTTCTCTCCGCTGACTAAAGAGCAACCTGAATGCCTACATTTTAGATGACTAACATTAGACGGGGGAAGACCACTGGTGCTAAAAAAAGGGCCAGTGGGGCAAGTTATCAGCAAAATTGTGATGGATCTTGGCAAGGACATGATGGCCCAAGACAATGCTAAGCTCTCTCCTGTATGGGAAACCTGTGTACCTGAGCATAGGATTACATGAGACTAAACAGATGTGCAGGCAGCTTGCTGATCTAAAAACCTGTTTTGGCACCATGCTCCAAATATTCCCCAGAAAACAGGCTATTTACGGAGGATGCTGGTGAGCTTTGTGAGGAGAAGCTTTGTGAATATTGGTTCATTTTGGTGCTTGAACTGGAAACTAAAATAGGACTGAGAGTGGGAAGTCAAAGAGAAATGTTCATACTTCTTTAGTAAGACAAAAAGTTAATTTCAACTTAAAACAACTTTTTTTTTGAGCCAAATGATAAGTTTTGTTTTACTTTCAAGGCTTAAGTTGCTTAAGGGCAGGGTTCACAAGATCAAAGAGTAAATGATGTTTCCATGACACTGTAAAGTTATGGTATTCACCCAAAAGAAAAAAAATCCTTGCAGTTCTGTTTATCCTCTCTCTAATTCATTCAGGGGGCTTCAGCCTGGATCTCAGGCTTTGGCGGTAAGTTCTCTAATTCACTATCTTAGTGACTGTTAAAAACTCAGGCTCTCAGTCTTCTATTTGATGCTCTCTGTTTGGTATAAAGATTTATTTATAACCAAATCTTACTGTAGTATTTGTGTCTCCTTCTCCAAATGATGATATAACAACTGATCTGTAAATTCTTTTTCTATTCTGATTAATACTGAATTTCTTAAGTGGGGCAGAGGCCCATTCCAATGTATACTATAGTATAGAGGTCAGGGCATTCATCTGAAAAGGAGATGGCAGCTCCAAATTCAAATCGATGATCTAAATCAGGAGGCAGGTTTGTTCAATAAATAATTTAAATTCTTTCACATGACTGAGAAGTGTCCTGCACCACGTAACTTGTTTTTCTTAGCTTTCAGTCCCTTTTGGGCAGTCTGGAGGAGAAAAAAAAAAAAGTAATTTCAAGAACATTGTAATGAATTTTCTGACCTTTTAGATATTTGTGCTGGTTCTGTGTGTAGTTTTACCAATATGTTTACCTACTTCAAATCACCCTTCCTTTTTGCAGAGAAAAATTGCACAGCTTTTGTTGGTGGGTCTCGATGGTCAGCACTTTCCAAAAGAAGGGGCTGGGAGGTGCTCACAGAGAATGTTCTGCAAAATAACAAACTGCTGGCATCCATTAGGAGGCCCAGTATTTTACCTATGTATTAATAACTATGTATGAATATGTGCCTGCAGCTAAACACTGGGAGATTCCATTCACAGGCAACATTTTTTGGTTTTGGGGCAGAAGTGCAAGTAGACATATAACTATAACACGATAAAAAAAGCAGATGAACTACATTGAGCCTGCTTGTACAAAAATATTTCCCTGGTGAAAATCTATACTGATTTCTCTTCTTTGGGACACTTAGAAAGGAATATTTTTCTATTGCCTGTTAACAAGGGCAGTATACACCTAAACATATAGATATTAAAAACCAATTAAATAAAGTGTTTTGCCAAAATAAGATTTAGATTCTTCATATCAATCAAACAATCAAAATAGTAGTATCATAGTCCAGAGTATAGTGCATATAGTATATAATAAAAAAGAAACCATCTACGTTTCAGAGTTCAACAAACTCTGTTCCAGTGTGCTCATATAACCCTTTGTGTGATGAACCAGACCTAAATGCATAGATATTCTTCCACAGTAAACTGCTTGCATGATCAGCATCGATGTGAGAGCAGATGTCACTCTCTTTTCTCTCCTGCTTGTAAATCCATGCCACTTTTTGTGACTTTGAACAAACAAAAATGAAAGGACTTGCATAGAGGATTTTACTGCTTTCCTATTCATATACAACACATTGTCTTGTAATTTCATGCTGACAGTTTTAGCGAAATCTTTGTTGGTTAATTTCAGTGTAATCCTTTCAGGTAGTGGACATCCAACCAGCACTTCTGAAGGTAATTAGTGAATCAAATAAAATGCTAATGGAAACAGGTAATTACTTGAGAGCCCATGGGTAATAGTGGGAGGTAATTATTTCAATATCTGCATGCTCTTACTCAAATTGCGGATGGATTGCCACAGCCTGGCTCTAGGAAAGCCTGCAGTGTCACTACTTCATTTTTAAAAGGATGGGAGGGAATTCTTGGTTAAGCAAGGGTGCATTTCACACCACAAAAGGAAGCATAGTCACATAAATACTTTAATTTGATAAGACAGTCTGTAATTTTGACAGGGCAAAGTAGTACAGTGTAAGGAAAATGCAGCGCTTCTTAAAAGCAGCTTTTTACTCTGTACAAAGTTGATTAGAAAAATAAGGTTCATTAAAACATGGATGGAAAACATCTGGTTATATGGCAGATGGTAATTCAGCTATCAACACATCCAACTGTTAAATGAATGGACTGATTTAATACAAAAAGTATGGCTTTCCCTCCTCTTTGGCTCATTCATTTGCAGATTGTTGAAATATTTTTTTTCAAGTATTTTTTTTTTTCATATTAAACCGAGCTCTTCAACAATTCAAAATGATTCAAGTCCTTCTTCTCCCCCCTGCCTCTGGCATACACCTTCTCTATTCTTTGTTTTAGCATTGCTGCTAAAACAAAGAAAAATTATTCATCCTTAATGCGGAAAAGTGGAAAATTTGTCTGTCCTTTCCAGGCATTATAACACACTGGGCCAAATTTTTGACTGCTGCAACATTGATTTTGAGGGAGTTGAACTGACTTGATCTGGTTTCTCCTATACAGCAGAGAAGGATGTCCTTATTTACTTCCTGAATTCCTAGAATAATTTCATAATCCGAAGTACTGCAGTAAAGATCTCTTTAGATACTCTTGTCAGAAACAGTTTCCTAAAATGATTGCCATGAATCCCACCCCTAAAAGCAGTATAATAAAACAATTATGAGGCTCTTCACACAGTGCCTTTGATGATCTTGGAGGCTAGCAAAAACTGTCATTGTACATGGACCAGAAGGCGTTTCTTGGCTCTTGACTATTCATTGCAGAAGACTATGTTCTGCCTTGCATTGTACTTGTGCAACACCATTGCAGTCAAAAGGGTTGTGAAACTGAGACCTGCAGATAGGATTTCAGATGTGTTTGCCCTGCATTTATATTGCTCAATTGCTGTGCGCTGATTTCCTGTTTTCTGAGGTTCCTAAATGTCTGTATGTGCCACAAAGAAGGTTCTTTTAAATACTTAGAATTGGACACTTTTGATTCCTTAATGAGTGTAGCAGCTTTGTGTTTGGTCCTGAAATTATTAGGAAATAAAAACTTCCAGTCTTGGAGTACGGGGAGAACCTCAGAAGGATACTCACACTGAGCGAGTGTGTGGCAAATGGTTTGGGCTTGGCCCAAAATCTAAGAAACATCAAGAAGACGTTAATTTAAGCATAAATTCCTTTAGCAGGGAGAGGGTGTCAGGACCTTAAGAAAGGATTCCTTTGGACATCTACTACACATTAGCTAACAGACCTAAATGTATTTAAAACAGAATAGTAGCTTCAGCTACTGTTTATTACTATTAAATTTATGAAAACTATACTATATAATTAATAAATTGACTGCGATGTTAATCTGGATGAATAACCATAATGAGTATACTAGGAACTAAGAGTCTCATAGAATAGAAACAGGGATTGATCAGCAACAAATCTTTATCATGGGGAATTATATTAGTCAAACTCTTCTATACCTCAAAACAGAAACTAAACCACGTAATTAACCATAAGTATAGAAATACAAATAAAGTATAAAGATATATGTTAAAAAGGTATAAAGAAGTGGTTCCTTGGTCATATTGAGAAAAAGAGAAGAAACAAGAGAAGGTAAAGCTACTGCGAAGATAGGATCAAAATTATATATAATAAAATATGGGATAAAATAATCTTTTCTTCTATTTTCAGTGAGTGATTTTCAGTGTAGTTGATGTTCTTGGTTAGGACACAGAATGTCCTTTGACTCACATAAGCAACTGCAGCTGTGGCTTTGGGGAGTACAGGAAGCTTCTCACCCATATCAGCAATATCTCAGGAATTGACCCTTGGTTTTCTCCTCTTGAATGCCTGACGTTTATACTGAGCACTTTGAGTAAATACATGGCGTCCTCAACTTTACTTCCTGATGGCTTTAAAACTGCATGTTAAATTGTGAAGTTCGCATATCCAAGTGTATAACCACAATAAACCATAGCAGACAAATGATGGTATCTTTTATTCAAGTTCCCCAGGGGTCAGTATTGGGTCCAGTCCAGTTCAATATATTCATCAATGACCTGGATAGAGGGATAGAGTGCACCCTCAGAAAGTTTGTTGATGATACAAAACTGGGAGGGGTGTCTGACACACCAGAAGGCTGTGCCGCCACACGGTGAGACCTGAACAGGCTGGAGAGTTGGGCAGAGAGAAACCTTATGAGATTCAATAAGGGCAAGTGTAGGGTGCTGCACCTGGGGAGGAATAACCCCATGCACCAGGACAGGTTGGGGGCTGACCTGCTGGAGAGCAGCTCTGTGGAAAGAGACCTGGGAGTCCAGGTGGACAACAGGGTGACCATGAGCCAGCAATGGGCCCTTGTGGCCAAGAAGGTCAGTGGCATCCTGGGGTGCATCAAGAAGAGTGTGGCCAGCAGGTCAAGGGAGGTCATCCTCCCCCTCTACTCTGCCCTGGTGAGGCCACACCTGGAGTACTGTGTCCAGTTCTGGACTCCCCGGTTCAAGAAGGACAGGGAACTGCTGGAGGGGGTACAGCAAAGGGCTACAAAGATGATTAGGGGACAGGTACACCTCTCTTATGAGGAAAGGCTGAGGGACTTGGGTCTTTTTAGTCTGGAAAAAAGACGGCTGAGGGGGGATCTTATCAACACTTATAAATACTTAAAGGGTGGGTGTCAGGAGGATGGGGCCGGGCTCTTTTTACTGGTGCCCGGCAACAGGACAAGAGGCAACGGGCACAAACTTGAACATAGGAAGTTCCACCTAAACATGAGGAGGAATTTCTTTACCCTGAGGGTGGCAGAGCACTGGCACAGGCTGCCCAAAGAGGTGGTGGAGTCTCCATCTCTGGAGACATTCAAAACCCGCCTGGACGCATTCCTGTGCAACCTGCTCTAGGTGACCCTGCTGTGGCAGGTGGGTTGGACTAGATGATCTCCAGAGGTCCCTTCCAACCCTACCATTCTGTGATTCTGTGATTCTGTGATACATGGCTCATATAGCATAAAAGTCCAGTGGAATGAATGTACTGCTACTTGAATATGGGTCATTTATGCTGTGTTAGCATATCATCACATCTAACAAGGAAGATTTCAAAGTTTTAAAAATCTCTCCTCTGGAAGTGGGCACCAAGAGAACCTAGGAAAATTATCTCCATTAATCCATTGATCAGATTTCTCCACAACAAGTGTTTCATTATTTGTTCTTTGAAGTCTGTGCCAAAAGAGTTTGTCAATGAAAAATGCCTCTGTCTCACTTAGGGGAAAAAAAGGTCTGGCATGCAAGATATTCTCAAGTTATGCCAGGAATTTAGCATGTTAAAGACTTTGACCATATTTCTGGAAGTACCTGATATAAGACTGTAGAATTCATGTACATACAGACATACAGAAACAGCATCCACTTCTGTTTACATCAGAGTGGGTCTGAAACTCATTGAACATTGGATTTCCATTATCCAAAATTCCAGTTCAGGAAACCTCTCCTATTAAGGAATGGACTTGAGCATGGTCATTGCTTTTATCACACGTTCCTCTCCAAGCAAAAAAGCAAGGCATAAATTTGCCAGCAATAATAGCACTGGACAGGCTGTCTCAGTTCATCCTCAAAGTGGTTCAGAAAATGTTTTTCAGAACAGGGTGAGGTAGGTGGAACTTTGGAACAAAAACTTATGCCATTGGTATAACTGTGCATAAGTCAATGAATCTTTCAGGTATTAAACTTTTGTTCCTCTTCTGAAGTCTGCTCATGTTCAGGGTACACTTCTTTGGAACTTAGTGTTTAAAAATAATTTCCCTTGAAGTGAATAAGTGACTTCTCAAGACAAATGTTTTGACCAGGAATTTGTATTTACTGGCATGTTTCAGAGCTGGGATTAATGAGTGGGCACAGCTTGAAGAGTCTATCAACCTTTAGATAGTGAAAATCCTGAAAAAAATACTATTGTGTTGCTGCAATTTTAGAACAGTATGTATCTGTTGCCAGTTATAGTAAGAAGGGGGACAGATCATTCAGCAAATCATTACAAAATCAATAGATTCTGGGCCTTTTTTCCCATATTTTTGATATGGTTTCATCCATTCTTACAGAAAAATGTTTCATAGTTTTGTGTTAATTTAGAAGGTATTACCTTATTTTAATATTTTGCAAATTGGTAATTTTTATGTAAATATTTTAAAAAGTCAATTCATAGCAGTAAACCAAAATGTATTCTATAATATCTTTGCTGCTAACTGTTCTCCAACATTTTCCTAAGAACCTGTGTTACTAATCCAGCCAGACTTCAGTAGTAATAGAAAACTAAAAAAGGACATTTTGAGGCTAAGTCATAAGTGAAGAACGCAAAATAAAGAGGTCTGTAACAAATGCTAAAACTTAAAAAGGCACACTGATCTAAAGGGTCCTAATGTTACTTTTTGAATTGAGGTGACAATGAAACGGTAAGGGTTCAACTCACTCAACTTCACATATATACAGTACAGACATCTGAGCTGGGAGATTTTCTGGCATGATGCTGATCTTACCTGTAATATACCTTTACTGTAAGTCAGATGAGATGCACCCGGCTATTCCCAATTCTCCCCATTGGCCATACTGGCGGTCTATGGACTTAGTTGAGATTCAGGGTCTATGCACTTAGCTGAGATTTAGGCTCTATGCACTTAGTTGAGATGTGGAGTCTATGCACTTAGCTCAGATGCAGGTATCTTCACGGTATACATTTTGTCAAATGAAGTATATTACAGCTTTTTTTTTTTTAAATTTTTTTTTTTTTTTTTTTATTTTCAACACAAGTAAATGAAGGAAATACAAGGATCTCTGCTTGGTGGAAAAGCACAGACTATTCCAGGTTAGTGTTTCATGGAAAAACTTGAAGTTAATATTTGATCTTTCTTCCACCTATGTGGCTCCACTGTGACTTCAGAAAACTTCGTTGAATAAATCTTGATTTTTTATTAGGCAGATAAGATTATAGTGTAGTTTTAAGCATAAGGAAAATACCATGCTCATTCAAGTTTGGAAGTTCATTATGCTCATTAAATCTGGACCTAATTCAAGTGATTTATTTTTTTTTTCCTGACTCTTTAAAATTATGCAAAAGTAATTTGTTCAACGTGGAGTGAATAAGTAAATCAGCTATTTTATTTTCACATCGTGGTTTCATTTGAAATACCCCCACTTCCTTATTGTTTTGTAATATGGCTTTAAAATCATCCATTTTGAAACCCCTCACCCAGGACCCAATTAATCTCACCTGAATAAATCTACTTACAACACAAAGACTGTTGGAATCCGTGGACAAATTCCACTGAGTTGAATGGACACACTCAAAGGGAGCATAAGTCTTTTCATAATCAGTGTTACCAATTTTCAAAAGCTTATAACATTAAATCAAAACCAATTTTTTGTGCTCAGGGAAACATGCATATCTCTACAGTATTCTGATCAGCTTCACATTTCAAGCCCATTCTATTCCATTTGAAAGTGGTTCAGAAATATGGCTTTAACTGAGAAAATTGGGATGTTTATTTTCTTTTATTCAAAATTAGCTATTTTCTCAAGCTTTAAAAATCATAATTTCCTAGCAATCGGCACAGAGGAAATAAATCCTTTGATGTGCATTATCCAAAGACATAAGTAAGAAAAAAGACCCATTTTATACATACTAATAGTATAATAATTTAATTACAAAACCAGACATGATGAACTGTAAATGTTGTATAAAATTACAATGAATATACAGTACAGAAAAAGCTGTGAAATATTGGCAGATCATTGGGCAGATGGAATGAAACTAGCAAACACCCATCCAGACTCAGTCAAGACTCCAATTTGCCATTTTTTGGTTGAGCAAAGTGATGAAAGGAAACACATAGTTTTTACCTCCACAGCCTCATGGCCTAAAAGTCCATGAAGAGAAGCCTGGTGGGAACAGCCAGTATGTGCTGGAATAAATTAAGGAAAAAAGATAGCAATCCAACAGAAATTAGCAACAGCAACTTCTGTCAGGAGCATTTTATTGGAGCTGTTACTCCATTTTTTCTGGAAGACAGAGGTAGAAGGTAGTGTAATTAATTTTTCTGGTTTGTAGAAAGTATCTCACATCTCAGAATATGTGTTGTGCAAAAAAACCAACCATGCATGAACTTTCATGCATGAACATACATCTCCCCCACCCCAGTCATCTCTGTATTCCCACCTCTTGGGAAAAAGCAGGAGGAAAGAGAATGCATTCGGTGTTTAGTGTTAAGTGGCGTGACACCTATCTCTACAGCTTATTTCTGTAGGCAAAGCGCAGAAGGGAAAGAGTGAAACATAACAGTGCTTTGTCCCATGGGGAGATTTGTCTCACCAGAGCTGAACTGTAGTGCAAGCACAAGATCTATTTCTTCTGTCATGCATTTACCCATGGGGAATAGAGGGGAAAGCCAAGAGACAGTCTGAGCCAGCAGGTAAATGAATCATTCCACAATTAGCAAAATAATTTAAAAAAAAAGAGAGAAAGAGGGAAAAGAAAGGACCTTCTCTTTCAAAAAAAAAACCAAAAAAACAAACCAAAAAGAGTCCAACCTACCTAGAGATCAGATTTACTGATTTACAAATTATAAACAATAGTTTTTAAAGGTAAAATTAACCTGACTATATGTTGTTTTCAACCAGCTTTATTTTACAGGACATTTTAAACAATACCAGAAAACAAAATAATTACATCCTCCAGACAAAAAAAAAAAAAAAAAAAAAAAAAAAGAGCCAGCAAGACTCTCCTCGTTATGCTAGATATTGATTTCTCTTGTCTACTGTACCAAAACTTGGTCAACACAGTAATAGCTGGGTGTAAGAACAGCAGCTGCCCTGAAAAGAACCAATTGGAAGACTCGTTGCCTAAAAGACGGAAAAGGTCACTTGAAGGTGCCCGGCATGGCCTGAAGAACAGGCAGCCTGGCAAACAAAAAAACACAGGCTGAAACCATGTGGAAAGTCCTAGAGCAGGCCAAGGTTGCCCCGAAGGTCAAGGCAAGAGCTTACGTCGCTCTTAAGTTGCTGCCTTTGGTAAGAGGAGGAAGAGATGATACGGGTCCCTCAAGGGGTGATGAGAAAAGCAAAACCAATATTTGATTTTCTGAGGAGAAAGAAAAAGAGCAGCTGAGTGACAGCCTAGTGATCAACAGGATGCTTGTTTGGCAAAGTTAAAGTAGTTTATCTGGTTTAAAGTCAAAGCAGGAAAATGGATCAAAAGGTTGTCACCAGGAACCAGTCAACCAAGAATCTGTGCTGGGAGTATTAACTGTACAGTTGTCTCAGAACTGAAAAGTCATACAACAACCATCTACTGCTAATATTCTGTAGCCTTGCTATTTGCCCTTTGGATAGTTAAACATATACTTACAAAATATATTTTATGTTACCCAGATGATGAACTTAAAAGAGACAGAGAAGAGAATTCAGTACACGACACATCTGCTTAAATAAGATCCTAAATGTGTCAGCCTTCCTCTTGTAAGGATCTACTTTCTCTGTCTTACTAGGCAGGTGCTGTTCAACATCCTCAGAGGGAGACTGTCCGGCTGCAGTTCTGCCCCATAGAATTTGCAAGACGCATTTTCTGCTACAGCAATGACAGTCGCAGTTCTCAATAAATAACACATGCAGAGCTATGGCTACCGAGCTTGATATTCACAGAGCAGCAAAACCTCGTCAGCCCTGAGATACTGAGCGGGAGTACTGAGAGACAGAGAAAACAATTAGGTCTGCTGAAGCTAAAACACACTTGAGTCATATTATTTCTCCTGCTGCAAATGTTATTAGTAGATATTGATTCATTTCACTAGTAACCACGCAGCAAATCAAAGGCTTTAAAACCTTCTGCTTGGGTGGGAAGTTTGATATATACTGGTCTGTGCAGGGGCTGTAAATGGGCCTGGTTCATTATATCAATATAATTAAGTTAAAATGTCATGAAAATTAAATATTCTGGACAATCTAGAAATATTTCCTTATGTAGTGTGGACAGCATATTAGAAGCACAAGTTTATATAGGGAATAGCATGCATATAAGCAAATACTGAATATGAATCCATAATAAAATTTTCTTTATATAGTAACCAAAAGCAGGGAAAGCTTTTTGAGATTAAAGTATGACTCCCTCAGATGAGCAGCAGCCCTTTCAAACCTCAGCTGGACCTGTTAAAGTGAACAGAAATATACAGAATCATAGAATCATAGAATTGTTTACGTTTGAAAAGACCTTTAAGATCATTGAGTCTAAACGGAAACCTTACACTGACAAGTCTGCCACTAAACCATGTCTCTAAGCACCACATCTACACTGCTTTAAATACCCCCAGGTATACCTCCCTGAGCAGCCCCAGGTCCTTTTCTGCCAGGCAGCTCTCCAGCCACTCTTCCCCAGGCCTGTAGCACTGCATGGGGTTGTTGTGACGCAGGTGCAGGACCCGGCACTTTGACAAGGTCAATGGTATGAGATTCAACAAGGCAATCAAGCCTGTCCAGATCCCTCTATAGAGCCTTCCTACCCTCAAGCAGATCAACACTCCTGCCCAACTTGGTGTCACCCGCAAACTTACTGACGGTGCACTCGATCTCCTTGTCCAGATCATTGCTAAAGATATTAAACAGAACCAGCCCCAATATTGACCCCCGGGGAACACCTCTTGTGACTGGCCACCAACTGGATTTAACTCTATGCACCACAACTCTTTGGGTCTGGCCAACCATGCAGTTTTTTACCTAGCGAAGAGTACGCCCATTCAAGCCAAAAGCAGACAGTTTGTCCAGGGGAATGCTGTGGGAAACATTATCAAAGGCTTTACTAAAGTCTAGGTAAACAATACCCACAGCCTCTCCCTCATCCACTATGCGGGTCACCTTGTCATAGAAGGAGACCAAGTTAGTCAAGCAGGACCTGCTTTTCATAAACCCATGCTGACTGGGCCTGATCACCTGGTTGTCCTGTACATGGCCATGTGATGGCACTCAAGTTGATCTGCTCCATAAGCTTCCCCAGCACCGAGGTCAGACTGACAGGCCTGGAGTTCCCCGGATCCTCCTTCCACCCCTTCTTGTGGATGGGTGTCACATTTGTTAACCTCCAGTCAGCTGAGACCTCCCCAGTTTACCAGGACTGCTGATAAATGATGGAAAGTGGCTTGGTGAGCACTTCTGCCAGCTCCTTCAGTACCCTCAGGTAGATCCCATCTGGCCCCATAGACTTGTGTGTGTCTAAGTAGCAAGTCATTAACCATTTCCCCTTGTATCATGGGGGCTTCATTCTGCTCCCTGTCCCTGCCTTCCATCTTGTGGGGCTGGGTACAGTGAGAACAACCAGTTTTACTATTAAAGACTGAAGCAAAGAAGACATTAAGTACCTCAGTTTTTCCTCATCCTTTGTCATTATGTTTCCTCCCTACATCCCATAGAGGATGTAGATTCCCCTTAGCCCTCCTTTTGTCGCTAAGGTATATATAGAAACATTTTTAATTGTCTTTTATGGCAGTAGCCAGGTTAAGCTCTTGTTGAGCTTTGGCCCTTCTAATTTTCTCCCTGCATAACCTCACAACTTCCTTGTATTCCCCCTGAGTTGCCTGCCCCTTCTGCCAAAGGTCATAAACTCTCCTTTTTCCTGAGTTCCAGCCAAAGCTCTCTGTTCAGCCAGGCTGGTCTTCTTCCCCACTGGCTTATCTTTCCTCACATGAGGACAGCCTGCTCCTGCGCCTTTAGGATTTCCTTCTTGAAGAACATCCCACCTTCCTGGAATCCTTTGCCCTTCAGGACTGCTTACGAAGGGACTCTGTCAACCAGGCTCCTAAACAGGTCAAAGTCTGCCCCCTGGAAGTCCAAGGTGGCAGTTCTGTTGACCCCACTCCTTATTGAAGAATTGACAACTCTATCATTTTGAGATTGCGATGGCCAAGACGGCCTCCAACCATCACATCACCCACATCACTCTGTTTACAAACACTAGGTCCAGCGGGGTGACTTCCCTAGTTGGGTCACTCACCAGCTCTGTCAGGAAGTTATCTTCCACATACTCCAGGAATTTCCTAGACTGTTTCCTCTCCACTGTATTGAATTTTCAGCAGACATCTGGTAAGTTGAAGTCCCCCATAACAACAAAGACCAGCTGCTTACAGAATATTTCATCTGCCTCTCATCCTGGTTGGGTCCTCTATAACAGACTCCCACCCTGATATCTGCCTGTTGGCTTTCCCCCTGATTCTTACCCAGAGAGTTCAGGAAGGGCATAGCACTGTTTGTTGCAAGGGTCAGTATATTGTAGACAGTCTAAGCACACTTTCATTTCAGGTCACTTGTAAGGAAAATATGGACAAATAGTTCTGGAAATGTTAGGCTGCTTCTTAGATCAAACAGCTTAGATGAGATGTGGATGCAGCCAGTGAGACCAACACCCAACACTTTGCCAAACTTCCCCATGGTCATATCCTTGTCCACATAGAAAGGGTCAGGGGGAGTAAAATGTTTTGAAGTTTATATTAAGTAGGGATTTTTCTATCCAGAAGCTGAAAGAAGCCTAATTCAGTTTTTTGTCACTACTTTGGCAAACCCTGCCTGGGGACCACCCCAGTTCTGGTCAGATCTTGGCAGATGGTGGCTGCTAAATAGAGCGATGAATCTGTAATTAATATAGAGGATTTGGCCTATTCTGTTACTGGCAACTTTTGTTCCAGTTTCTCTGAGAAGGCTGCCTACAAGTAGAGGCTTGGGATTAACTGTCATAAAAATTAGGCATGAAAATTAGGAGAGGAACCGTTGTCTACTGCAGGGCTGCTAAACTACACTAAGGATGCATAATGCTGTCTTGTATTTATGTTGACAAGTTAACAAAAGCCTGTAGTTAAACTCAGTCAAGTTGAATTACGGATACACATGTAAGCTACTTGGTTCAAAAGATCTCCTGGCACTCAATCTAATTCCAAATATTGCAAGGACGTATATGACAAACGCATCCCTAGACATTGATTTGTGTGTATCAGATATGTGAATATTCTGCATTGCTTATTGAAAAGCTTGAAATGCAACTTGCACATACTCTCTATATAAAGACAAGTGTAAATAGGATATGCTGGATTTTAGCTGTCGGATAAAGAGGTCCCGTGATACATTAATGGGCTCTTTTGCTGCTTCCTGGACTGCCTGAATATAGAAATTGATTCAGAATTTAATGGAGTTCCTGGCCAGACGTGGCCACAGCCACTGATGTTCGAAGTGGTAGAGTGCAGAGGAAAACACAGCACAAAGGTAGTCCTTGTTTAGGTATTTCGAGATCTTATAGAAAACACAACAGTAAAACTGTTCCCTTTCTTGATTACACACATAACTAAAACCAGTTTATTATCAAGAATCAAAGGCGTACAGGCTTTATCAGAAATCTTTTCAAACTTTTTTTTTTTTTTTTTTGCATGAATTAGAATGCTTTTAAAGGGTTTCTTTGTGGTCCAAAAGGATCTTAAAAAAAGCACCATTTGAAATGAATGCATCCTGAGGGATTTTTTTCTTTCCTACTCTTTTTATCCACCTATTATTTTCTTCAACACTTACTTTATTTTGACAGTGTCTGCATCTTGTCCTTCCATCTAACTTTCCACTGGTGCGAAGAGTGTTTTGGAAAAAGAGGTGTTTTTTTCTTTTTATTTTCTGACATAAGGACTAGGAAAAAAATTGCCTGATGGAGCTATTACCTTCAAGTACTTTGCCAATCTGATGATAATGAAAGTTATTTCCTCCTGTAGTTAAAAATACACTTTTCAAAGTAATCATTTCACTCCTCCAGCCACTTCTGATGACTCATTGCCCCAAGGCAGGGATCCACAGCATTGTTTGTGAAGTTCACAACCAAAAGAATATTAAAAATATGCCGTTCTGTAAATCAGTGTTTCCCTGAGCGTGAAAAACAATCAAATCCAGATGGAGGTGTAAATCTGAAACTGAAACAAACTACATACAAAGACCAACATATTAAATAACAGCTTTAGACACTTGGTTATTGAATTTTGAAGATGTTGGAAATCACCTGACATGGCAAATAAAGAAAACTAAGGGCAAATCAGTGTTTTGAGAAACACCTGGATGCATAAGTTAGGCTGATAGCAGTTTTTCAACTCCCATATAGCCTACTCTACATCTCTAGGTTCTTATTACATCCATACAGTTCAGGTGTTAGGATAGTTCCACTGTTTCATTGACTTTAGCTTATCTGTGGAGCCTGCACTTTTGGTTACTCATCTCAAATTCTTTTAAACTGTTTAGTGAGTCTCAAAGGAGATATAGTTATTAATTAATTAAGCCTGTTGCCCTGTAAAGACACATATTCAATAGGGTTCTTCTGAAAGACTACTGACTAGCCCCTCGCACTGCTGCAGAAATAAAATTAGCATTTTCCCTGGAAAAAACAGCCCAAATGTTGGGGCAAAGGCACTCCAGGTTGACTGCTATACTCACACAAGTGGAAAACTATGGGAAGCTGGTCAGAGGTAGAATGTGTGGATGTTTAAAATATATATATAAATGAAACAATAAAAATCTTCATACAGCAGTGTCATAGAATCATAGAATAGTTTGGGTTGGAAGGGACCTTCAAAGGTCATCTAGTCCAACCTCCCCTGCAATGAGCAGGGACATCTCCAACTAGATCAGGTTGCTCAGAGCCCCGTCCAACCTGACCTTGAATCTTTCCACAGATGGGGCATCTACCACCTCTCTGGGCATCCTGAGTCATCTCTGAGTGTTGAAACTTCCAGCAAAATCACTCAACATAACTTAAGCATTACTTGACTACATAACAAACTCCTGAAGCAGCCTCTCTGGTGGCAGTGTACAATACATTGTGTGGGAGGAGGTGCAACTTTTATTGTAACTGTGGTTTATTAACCTTCTGCTAAGGAAGTCCCCAAAGCAGTGACGTACTGCAGGCAAGAGAACAAGAAGCTCTGTATAAAGCCCACTCTACCTCCATGACTGAAACAGAGAGGCTTTGGTGTGTGAGCCCTGCTCATTGCTGTTCTTTCACACTTCTAATCACTGAAACAGGCTGCTGTGATTGTGGAGGTGGTATGTTGGGTCTGTGTGAAGCAAATCAGCCAGCACATGTGTGGGCAGCCACCTTATTGTAGTTTAGAGAGGTTTGTCAGCAAGCTGGAGGGATGGGCGGTTGGAAGAACGGCAGAAGCAGCTTAAGGCTGTGTGGGAGCGGAGCCGGTGGCTTCATGGACGCTCTGCCTGCGGATGGGAGAACCGACGCTCCACTGGAAAGGAGCTCAAACACTGAAAAATTCCAGTAAAACATAAAAGCTAAAAATAGCAGTCTGGCTCTTTGTCTGGAGTAAATCAGCAGGGATGTATTGAATCCCTGGGTTTACCTCAGCTGAGGATCTCATCCTGTGCATCTCTCCCTCCTCTCACACCGCTCTGCCAGCACTTCGGGGGATAATTGGATCATCTTGGTTTAACCACATTCCACTGCAGGGGTGGGAGGTGGGAGAAGTTGCTATCACAACAATTTTTAATATCAACTCTTATGCATTTAGGACAGTTCGTATTTATATTTCATTCTGAAGGAATTGCTATAAAATGGAAGTTTCATGTATGATAAAGGTTTGCCCTTTTTCCAACTATCTTAGAATGGTTTAAAGAAAAGCCTCATTTGTAATCAAGAAAAGCACTTGCTGTGATCTGGCGTCAGAAACCTGGAGCCTCTAAAACAATCAGTTACCTGAGTAGCGAAGCTATTATGTACAACTTGCATGTATTTTCAGAAAACATGCAAGTTGGCCTGAAGGCGAGCTTTTGTCCCTTCTGCTGAAATCAGTGCTTAATTTTAGAAAAATTAGTAACATTTTACCTGGAAGCACAGCATGTTCCTGGTTTTAAGTTAATTTAAATAAATGAGAGGCCATCCACTGCTGCAATTAATTAATTGTCAAGGCTTTCTTGTATCAGAGTTAATTTTTGAAGAGAGAGCAAGTGAACCTGGCTTTGGACACTTTAAGAGAAGAACGTTTCAAACCCTAAAAAAACTTGTCTGTAACCCAGTTGTACACATTTAACACGTATTTATCTGGAAATTAGAAAGATTTACTTTGAGCAACTTTAAGTACCCAGAATCTAAGAGCCCACTCCTGTGTGTACAGTCTAAAAGCAACATGTCAGTCTCTGCAAGATCAGGGATTCTGCGTGTAGAAAGGACAAGAAATGGGCTTTGTGAGATGGCTTTTTGCAACCTCCCTGTTGTTCTGTGTGAATCTCATGTTATCATCCTTCCGAACTAGAAAATTTCCTATAATCAGCCTGTGCTTAATAAGATATCACTATACATAGCAAGGAAGAACAGCTCTCTATCCTTTAAGTCTTACTGAAATGCTTCAAAAAAGCATACCAACCTAGCATTTCTTAATCTAAGCTTGTTCCAGCTCATCTCCTCTGTTTCTTATTGCCATTCATATCCTTGTTCAAAATAGCAGAGTCTCCATCAATTTTTATTTCCCTGTCATCAATTATTCCTCTCAGCCTTGAGCCATATTAAACCAAAGCTTTCATACTTTCCATCCATTGTCATCTGTCTCATGCTCAGCTTTTACTTGTGCTTAAAGCACTCTTAGCAAGAAAAAAAGAGTCCACACTGTGATCAAAGTGCGGTTAGGATCCTATCCTTTATTTTGTTACATTAAGACTAAAATATAAGCATTAGAGGTAGATTAATAATTTGTAATGAAAAATAAATAAGAGAAAATTGTTTGTGACTATTGTGGTTTATCTGCAAAACTTTGCAGATTTATTATATTCGGGGCATGCCATAAAGTAATACAATATGAGCTGTTACGAATTACAGAATGCATGTGTATTAAATGAAGTCAAAATATAATGTGATATTAGGTCATCAAATTGCCAGTCTACTTTATACCCCTGAGCTGTTTATAAATAGGTAGCAGCATTGAAAGATTCATCATTTCAGGAGATTTATAAATAGGTATGTAATGTTTTTCCCTACATGAATAACACGTTTTCAGTGTTTCATATTACAGCTCGAAAATCATGTCATACTCATTACTGTACATTAAGCCACACGACTTTGGCTCTTTTCTGAGTTAATTAGCGAGAAAAAAAATAATAAAATACCATAGTACATTAGAGCTGATAAAAAAGAAGAGGCAAGGAAAGCCACAAAAAGAAAACTCATTTTCAGTTGTGATTAATGTATGCACTGAGTTCCATACAGCAAGAACATGCACAAATATATTCATACAGTTTATACTGTTAGCTTGGCTGTGATAGAAAACAATTTTTTTGTGGCCAAAATCTATTTGGAAATAGTGCAGCTAAATATGTTAATTTTCCAAAGTAATTTTTAGGCAGTGCCTTCCAATTCATTTGTGGCTTACAATACATCCAGATTTTTCATGAAGTCCTGTCCCGTACTGTAGGAAGTATGGTCCCTAGGTCGCTTCAGAAGACTTGTTTTGTCTAGCCTCCCAAGAGAAGATAATCCACCCTTGACCCCAACAGTTCCCTGCACCTCTTGCACACGTGAAAGGTTCTGGGATGTCTCTGGACATTCTTTTCTGATCACTGGGACACATGGAGTGAACGAAAGCGGGCATAGACCCTACTATCTTGCTGTATGATAATGCTAAGTGAGTAGCATGGCATAAAGGGGCTCAGCTCTTCTGGAAGGCCACAAAAAGTCACAGCGCAATACTCAGCCATTAAAACAAATTAAAAGACTCAGAGAGATACTTAGCTGCAAACATAAGGCAGGAGATACAGGGTGGAGGAAGAG
Source organism: Fratercula arctica (assembly GCA_947846985.1). Taxonomy (NCBI): domain Eukaryota; kingdom Metazoa; phylum Chordata; class Aves; order Charadriiformes; family Alcidae; genus Fratercula; species Fratercula arctica. The sequence goes on from CANTUZ010000003.1 coordinate 109,629,642, forward strand.
AAGAGAGAGAAACGGCTCTTTCTTTCTAACAGCCTGTAAGACTCTCTTCAATTAACATTCTCAGATTTCTGAAAAGTTCAGCATTTTGGGGATTGCAGTTGCTCTTACGGAAGCAAATGCAAAGTGACACAGAAGGAAGTCACAACTGTTTTAGACCTTGGTGTGCTGGAGTTTTCTCTCTGGATATCACAGCTCTGTGGCGTTTTTTGCAGGCTCTGGTTTTGCTTTGAAAATAGAGTACATCTCGCCTGAGAATCCAAATCTGAATTTCTTCTTGCTTAAGCGGGGACCTGCAATGGTCACAATGAGTCAGGCTATGGTTTTACAAGGGCGTTTTCCCACTGAGGCTGATTTGCTCTAATGGCTATTGATTCAACAAACTGTAACTTGGAAGAATGGAGGAGCTGTGAATGGAGCTGGGCTGGAGGAATTAAATTACCCTAATGTAACTTCTAATGGACCTACCAGCAGTGTCCACTCCTTCCAGAAGATCCCGAAAACAGCTCTGTCCCTAATTTCAGCCATTATCACAGGCAGTTGCATTGCTAATGCTGTGTATCGATAAAAGGATAAATGCTATTTTTGCTCTTGGTGTCAGGAGCGCTGAGTATCACATTAAAGGCATAGATCGCTGAAGTTCTGTCCTTGAAATAGTCATGGCTTTCAATTTCTTTCTCAGCATGTGTTTAAATATTCCCAAGAGCCCCAAACTGCCTCCAGTTGCTTCCTGTTTAAATAAAAGATGATTCCTCTTTTTATTCTGTGGAATCCATTCAAAGGAAAAGGTCATGCCCAAAGGGAGAAAGCAATTTCCTTATTCTTCATTTCAGAGCTCTAGGGATTTGTAATTCAAGTTTCCCAGAACAGACCCAATTTTTTTTAATTGATATTCTTTGTTAATTTTTTTTTTTTTTTGGAAGGGGGGGTCATGTTTGTCTAGTTCTAAATCAAAACCATTACAGCATTTAGAGTTGTTAAACCCCTGGCAGCTCAGAAATGCAGCATGCCCGAGATATCCTCAGATTAGGTAGAAGGGTAATTAAAAGAACTTATTTCTTTTAACTTACTTTGTTTCAGCTGATACTTGACAGCAGTGATTCCAAATGCACCTTTCTTTCCCACTTAATAAGGGGAGATCATGAAGTATTTCACAGAGGGGTATTAATGTTTAATAATAAGCGTTTCCTCAGTGGTGACTACAGGGTTTTGCTTTTTCAGAAGATTTCACAACATTTTTGTCTGAAAATTGGGGTGACCTGGCCATTAGACTGATGAGGGGAAATTATTCCAGCAGTCTCCAATGATATTTGGAAATAGATTTGTTTTCCTGATGATGTTAATAAAGCATACTGATTTTAAAAATTGGTTCTCTCTCTTTTCTTTTTTTTTTTAATGTTACATCTTACATTGATGAAACTAGATTAATGAATAATAGAAATAGGATAAAAATCTTCAAGGGTAAGCCCCTGTGGACATAGTAAGCACTAGCATAAATGGATCTAAGTGCATTGATTGCTGTGGAAGTTCAAACTTGGGAATCAAACATAACGTCTCAAAATCATTAGATTAAATTACTATAAACATTTTTATTTTTTGAAGGATGGATGATAGACACATCTCTCGTGATGTGGACAGCTGCTAGCATAAATTATGACATATAAATTTTTATTTTATTTTTTATTCTAATATTCAGTAGTGTTTAACTGTATTAAAAAAATCACAGTCAGGAAACTGGTATCTTTGGCTGGAATCTGAATTCTCTTAGTTTACTTGCATTTTCTGTGCTTGTTAGTAAGCAGAAGGTACTTTCTAAATTACTCAACACTGCCAAACCAACAATTATTCAGAAAGTCTTTTATAGTTATGATTTTAGGCTTCTTTCTTTACAGCCTCTTTTCCCCACTCCTCCCTTCTTACACAACCTTTGTTTAGTTAGACCTCTGGAAATACCCTGCTTGGTAGGATGGGGAACGTTCTTGGGGCTCTCTGTCACTTACTTGGCTTTGTGTGCTGCCACTGACCCTCCCTTCCCTCACATCTCCCCGACCTTCTTCCTCCACCCAAACGTGCTCCAGGCTGTGCAATCACACCTACCCTACACCTACGCTGCCCAAAGCCTGCCCCAAGAGCTGTGAGACCAAAGTTTGTGTTCAGTCCCAGGCACTTTGGCTCCACCAGCATGCTCCACCAGCAGGCCTTGCAGTGGCCCACTGCACAGTTTGCAGCCTGGACACCCTCTGAAGCGACGAATGCTTTGTGAGTGTCTGGTGTTGCCAAGGTTTAACTTTGTTAGCCATGGACCATTGCGAGGGCAGTAGCCGCTCTCATGTGACGTTGGGAGGGCCTGCAAAACAAACTGATCAAACTGTTTCAAAATAACAGTCATTAAAAGCTGGGGTTTCAAGCTTACGTAAGTGAACAAGCTTAATGAATATTTACAAATAAAAAATTGGTTTAGAACTGTCTAGATAAGCTCATGTATAATTCAATAATCAGAGATGAGAGCCAAAGACCCACAATCTACTTTCCTTAATGTAACATTAAGGGTATACATTTTTATAAGTAGGCCATCACCTATTCCTATCCCATACAAGTCCAGACAGATTACCTCCTACGTGTGTGTTTATTATTCATAAGTATCTACTGAAAACTATGGATTAACCATTTTAAGAGCACAGTTCATTTGTGAGCTTTCTGCCTAGCTCTCCACATTTCTTTTTTTGTGATGGATAACACTGTGAGTGGATGACTGAGTCATTTTAACAGTAGAGCTAACAATGGAGCATGGGACTATGATATAAACTTTCCTTATAAATAGTCACGGAGGTTAAAAAAATAATCATGGATGCTAAAAACCCTACAGCTTTTTGGCATACAAAATACACTGCGTACTTGAGAGGAGTCTTTGTGGGCAGTGAATAATGTGAGCACACAACCATAGCAAACCAAACTGATAGTCCGTGTTCACGGAGACATTGTGGATCAAGGCTTCCTTGACTGTGCCTGGTGCTGACTGAAGCCGTGTATGAGAAATTGTTCTATTAAAATGAATGAAATTTCACAGGGGTGCCATCATGGCTATATAATATTATTAATCTGACTGTGATTATTGCTGCTTGGCTTGAACGGCTGAGGTCTGGGGTGGGTGTGTGTGAGAAAGATAACAGGAAGGATGACAAGTGACAAAATATGCTAAAGAGAAAAAAGGGACTGTTGCTATTCCATCCAAGGTACTTGAAGTGATCTCTCCAGCTAATGAAAGAAGCCAAATGTTCAACTACCCTTTTAAAATCTGCATTTAATGTATGCACAATTGTGTGCAATTACAAACCCATTTGTACACCTAGATGAGTATTCAAATGAATGTGAAAAAATCTGCGTATGCACATTTACAGTCTGGTTTACAAACCTGAATAAAATATCACCATGTGGAGGGACCTCTTTCCAGCACTGTCTCAACGAATGTGTTCAGAAATGACAATGCGTAAGTCTGACCCATAAACCTCTGTACTCTTTCAATCCTCAGGTACCACCTAGGAGCAACCTACTAGTAAATTCCCAGCCTCAGGAATAAACCAAATCAAATCAGATAGGACTCCTGGAAAACTCCATCAAGGATGCACTGCCCTTTCCCTGCTTCTACCTTCTCTAATGAACAAATTGTTCAAAGATACAAACCAAGCTGTTGTAAAACTTCAGACTAAAGAATGTGCAGCAGGTGGCAACATATGTGTCCAGTTAGTTCCAGCCAAAACAGTCTAATTTGCAGAAAAGTGTACACAATTTCACTGTGACTCAACTGAGGGGGCGATCCAAAGAGAAAAGAAGCTCTAGCCCAAGTGCTAGGCCTGCTGAAGAGAACAGTTATTAATTTAATGGCATTTCTAGACTATCCTGGCTATCCTGACCTATTAGGTGTAAAATAATTCACTTTATACTCTGAATTTTTTCTGTCTGCTTGAGGGTCAGTTTCCTTTGGGATTTGGTCTTCTTCTGTTGCTCCATTTTGAGAAACATGAAATTAAGAGTATTTATATAGGTTAAAGCTTATGAAAAAATAAATGAATTAGGCCAAAACCAAATAATGGAATCTCTGACCTTTCATCCATTCTAATAAACAGAATTGAATATTTTATTATTTTTTAATATGGACAATCTCCCTCTAGTGGTCATTTGGTCACTGCTTGAACCAGTCACCACCTTTCTAGCTGCAATGTGATTATGTCTTGTTCGAATTAGTAATTTTGATGACAATATATCAAAAACAATTGTTATGACCAGCAACTAGTGGCACTTGCACATTGAGTAAAGAAAATAAGAATGAATGAAGCAGCAACCTCATTAAGGCAACAGTAAAAATAACAAACAACCTATTAGAATAGCGACTGAAAGCTATTACTACCTGCTCGGTATGTGGTCAGATTTTAGTTATTTCACTTGAATTATGTTTTCAGAGTTACAAGCACTATCATAGTCGATTCACACCAAAACTAGCACAGAGAGGCCTAATAGTGCTCTGAAGCTCATGTGGATAGGCCTGATTACTCAAACCACATAATCCAAGCATTTGATTAAATTTCATTAGATGGAATGTAACTGAATGTTAAGCATATACTTAATTCTGAAAAAGAATATTTTCCTACATCAGATAACCAACAACTAGTGGAATGATTCAGGAAATTGTATTTTCTTCTGACAAAAATGTGTTAGTGAGAAAAGAAAAGAGCAAAGATAAGTGGGTAGTAACTGTTGCAAAGAGTTCGAATTTGAGGTTTTCTTTATTTTGGGGAAGAATTACTTTTGGGAATCCTTTTTGAGCAAAAGGCACACTGATGGTCAGTTTTCACCAAAAAGAAAGCAATGTGTACCTCCCATCTGAAACCAAGCCAAGCTAAAACAAGTCAAACTAGAGAGCAAACCAGAGTTTCATAAATTAGGGATATTTCTTGGGAAGGTCTCAATTATCACAAACCCATATTTTTCATAAAATTCCAATTTTGACAGACAACTTCCAATAGGCACATGTATTGGAAGAGCTTTCCATTCTGAGCACTTGACATTTCTTGTGTATGTTGGCTGGCTGTGGTAATAATGGATAGCTCCTGTATAAGCACTTTTAATCACTATCTGTGAAAAAGCTTCATGAATGTGATCAGGATAATTAATTTATTTTTCATCTGGAGTGCTAACAAAGAGAACAAATTTACCGACTGATCTCTGATTGGTAATAAAATCCAGGGACTTTAAGGGACTAAACTTCTTCATGGTTTTTTTTTTGTTTGTTTGTTTGGGGTTTTTTTTTGTTTTTTTTTTTTTTTGTTTTGTTTTGTTTTCCATTAAAAACATGTTCAAGTAAACTAAACTAATGAATCAAAAATTCAGGCATCTTGAAACCATTCTGTTTTGCTAATTCCAGAGCTATATTTAAAATAATATTAAAATGGTTTTAGGAGGACTAAGCCTCCTTCACTGAAAATGTCAGTTAGAAGAAAACCCTTCTTTGTTTGATTTTGAATATGCAAGAAAACATTGATAACAAAAAATGTACCTTTTTGAACAACTGAAAATTAATTTTCCTTTCAGATTTTTCAGAAACCTGAAATTCTGCCTGTGCACTGAAAACAAAAATACAGTAAAGCCGTACCTGCATGTGAACCTAAATCCTCCTGTAAGGTAGATAAAATGGCCACGTGTACCAGCATTTCTGCTTTATAAAGTGAGCTTTTTCAAAGGTTTGGGTTTCTTTGGCCAGAGGAATGGAAGAGCTAATGAATATTTACTTACGTATTTATACATTTATTTCTTTTTAAGAAAGGTAACCTTTGAGATACAGAGACTCCACTTTAAACTAATACAGTCTCTTTTTTAATATTTCTCAAGAAAGAAGATGAGATCCAGACATTTAAGACATTTCATTTCACTCCAGTGAGCACACATTAGCCCAATAGATTGTGTTTTTGAGATTGGGTATTTAAGCAATTATAAAAAAAAAAAAAAAGTAGCCAGTTTGATGGTTTCTAAAACATCATTAATAGCTCAATAAATTAGCATTCAGTGTTAGAAGAAAAAAAAGTAACATTATTACCTAAATAACTTGAAAGTATTTGTTAAGAATATGAGACAGTCAAGGAACTGGAAAAAATTTTAAACAGTATATCCTACCTTTTACTAGCTTTTGTCACCTTCCTCCTTTTTCACACTCAACAAACCCCCTTTTTCTTTTGAGATAATTAAGTTGATGCCTGAACTCAGTTTTGGAGCCTGGCTTTCACAGTGTCAGCAAGTAAATATCATATACTGCACTTCCTGATGTCATTTTGCATATTAAGAAAGCAACAACTACTGCACTTTTCAAGACTCCCTTCCCAGGAGATAGTTAATCTGGCATTACCATCCTTTTTGTATACTGCAAATAGTACAAACGGACTAGTACGGACAAACAAATAAGGTCTAAGAAGAGACATGTAAAATATGTCCTCCTTGACTGTCCTTTCATCCCATCCGAATGATGTTTTTCACTTTCTCTCCTTACTTCTTTCCGCTGAACACTGATAAGGGAGAATTCAGCCCAAAGCTAATGTGTCATTTTTAAGATAATGATTCTGAGTATCAAATGTTTGGCCTGCGCTTTTGGAATAGCAGACATATTAGATCATTCATTTTGTGGTGCCCTTGTTTATTGGAAAGCAACTTGTACTTTATCTTCTCAGCCACAATCATGTATAATGTTTTGGGTAGCAGAATTGAGTTTTGATTATTAAATTATACATTTAGAGCTGTATTCTTATTGAATTTCCAGGTTAACTTTTTTGTTGTGACTGCTGTTTTAGTTATGACTGCAGTAGGTAACTGAATGTCTCTGTCCTGACATAATGTCATGTGTAAATAGAGAAATTAAGAAAAAACTCTTTTTGCACAAAATAGCAATCCTACCCTAGCATGCTATATTTTGTAAAGACTATGATGTTAACAAAGCAGAATCTGAAGCTTAGCTGGCAATGCATCATTCATTCCTGCCCGAGACATTCTTCCTGAGAAAATCCTGCCACCAGTCCTTTCACATAATGGGACATCAAAAATAAAGCAACATATTGTAATTCAATGGTCAGTCTTTGCAGGCTCCCTGACAAGTTACGTATTACCAGGTATCTGAAAATCTGCACTGAGGGATGCTGAAAAAGCATAAACTGGAATGTGGTGAAGAAGTATGGAGACATAACATTAAGAAACACTTCGGAATAATAGTGTATAAATTCTGTATGACTCAACAGCTGTACAGGTAGAGAAAGCCCAGCATGACATCGTCTGATTTAAGAAAACTTGAAGGCAGAATTAATCATTGATGTGGCTATTTCTGGAAATGAAAGAGATTTTGAAAGGGAAGAAAATGTGAAAACCATACAGATTGAGTGACTGTACCATAAAATAAGATTTCTCTTGGTAATTTAGCAGTAAAAATAAAGTGTGGCCAGCTCTAGGATCTAACAAGAATGTGTTGGACACAGAAATTGTCTGGATTTACATACGATGCTTGCCAAGTCTACCATTCTTGGAAATCCCTCCTGCATTCCTGTTTCTCTAAAGGGAATTCATGGCTCATTTGTTTGCTTCCAAAGATGAACATGAACAAAATTAATATCCTTATGGGAGGATGCACACTGTAGCCTAAAGTTCTCTATGCAAGCAACTTCTGGTACCTTTCCTCACAAAGTCAAAGAATAGAGACTGCCATCAGCAAACATGGTAGAGAACATCATCTGTGTTCAAACCATTGACAACCAGATCTTCAACAGCCCGGGTAGTGGCTGCATTGAGATAAAAACTCAAATAAAATAAAAAGACAAATAAATAACAGAATAAGGCAAAACAACTAATAGAAAAGAATAAGAGAAGGGAAAACTGTCTGGTATGACAATTTGGCAGGAGCTACCCATGAGCACGACAGGCAGGTACAGCAGTGAGGGGAGACTCCCACCAAAGAGCCAGGGAAATATTTTGAAATACGGAACTCAGTCAAATGCAGTGTTTTAGCTGAAAGACCGTCAAGAAAGACACTTGCTCACACCTGGAATTATGATTATACGTGAAGTAGACTTGGCAGGAGTGTTAAGAGAAAGAACCTGAACTGAGTTTCCAGGGTCTCTGATGTAGATATATACTCATTTGGAAAGACTTTCTTTAAGGACCTGAAACTAGCGCAGAAATATGAACTCCTAATAACTTGTATCGATGCTAAAAAATATCACCAGGGCCTGACTCTGATGTCAGAGTCCCCAAATTGTACAGCCATAAATTTCTGCTGCCTTTGCAAATGTTATGGACCTCAGCAAACAAGTTTCTTTTCAGCACTTCTCTCTCAAATTAAGCTGCTAGTCCTGCTTGGTGGTAACACCGTGTATTGTGAAAGCCTGGAGCGAAAGCACCGTTTCGTGAACTATGTGGGGAAACAGGTTTTAAATTCATCGAAAGCTGAGTGCTTAACCTGTCAGCTTTCCCCCTTTTTCTATGCTTGCAAGTTAAACAGGTTTAACATTGATCAGAGGTACCTAGGTTGATAACTGGTTGCAGTACAAAATACCAAAACAAAACAAAAACCCCCCCAAACACTCCTCCCTCCCCATCTATTCAGCAAGTTGCCGTGTTTTTCCTGAACCGATGCCCCCTCATACCAAGAACAGGCTGTTGCCAGAGCCATCACCTTCGGAGTGTGAAACGGAGTGGCATTAAGTTCTGGCTGCTGTGAGTCATATTTGTTTGTCCTCATACAGCCCAGATTTCCTGCTGGCATCCTAGATTGCAAGAACATACACATGGTGCATACATGGAGCAATGCCTGCTTCCTCAGACAAAGAACTGAACATTGTGTGACAGCAGGCCCACCCCTCTGGAGATCGGAGAGTGCAAATCTGTTCTGATGATGAAATCCACAGATGATTTCATGGGAGAGGACGATGAAATTACATTTCAGCAATCCTGCAGTAAAGTACTGTGGCACTTTTTCTAGAGGAGAGGCTGTGAATGAAAAACAAGTATGTGTGTGAGTAATTTCTGACACTGTAAATTCAGGGCAGAACTACAGCTGCTGACCTTTTTGTAATGTTTCACAATAGCCATACATTTTGATCTTCAAGTTCTTGTTAATGAAAAGTTGTGGGAAAATAGCTACATGAGAATACTTTAAAAAAGCTTTTTGAAGAATTCGTTTGTGAGAGAATTTTTTCTTGGCCTATTGCTGTGAAGATGTTGACACTTAAAGTTTGTTTCTTCATCAAATTAGTCTCTCAGTAAAACTGTGCAACTTCCCACACCATGCAGGGCTCTGTGTTTCCTTTCCTGCACTGCCCACTCGTCACCCTGACCACTGCGAATTGATGCAGGAACTGCATTTTCTTGACATGCATTTGAGAAATCTGCTGCTTCTACATCATGTACACATGGATGAGAAACAATGCAAATTTGGATCAACTAAAACCAAGAACATAATCCAAAAGTGTATCTTGGTCTCTGTCATTTAAACTTTGGGTGTCACATTGGCAGGTGTGGATGAAGCACCTGAGCAGACTACAGAAACATGCACCACTGACTAGTGACGGGCAACACCCAGAGCAGGCAAGGGTCTTGTTTCTCCTGGGTTCAGGATAGCAGAAACACTGGTTTCTGTTGGCTCAAAATACTGGAAGTGCTTAATAAGGGAGGATGAAGGGAGGAATTAATTCCTTTTATGATACTGAATTTATGGAGGTCAAGGAATTCTTTACTCGCACAAGGATGAAACGGACTCTTCTTCCAACTCCTGCTAACCTGGATCTCACTGGGAACTGGAAGTCTCTCTCTCCAACATGAGGACTGATTAGCTAAAGCTGCTTTTTGATTGTTGTATGAGGCAGATGTCTTTTTTTTCCCTACCAAGCTGGACATCCAGAGATCCAAGATCCCTGTCTTACCCCTGTGGAAATAATACCCACAATAGCAGGACTTGAATAACAGTGTAGCTATTGCCTAAAAATCCATGATACTGTGTTGTTCAAATTAAAAAAGTTATTGTTTGGCGTACTGTTTAACACTGAGCTTATCCAAGCATTGGGGGTTGTTACAGTTCTAAAGACTTACAAACACAGGAAAATTTACCCGCATCATTTTCCTGATACACACTACATTGCAAATCACCATGCGGACAGGTTGGTGGGGTTTTTTTCTGTACAAGCTTAGAACTAAAACTCCCAAATAGCACTTCTCTTCTGGAAAGTTTTAGGGATTTATTTATATTTGAGTCTCTTACCACTCTCTCAAATGTAGTTGAAATTGGCTAGTGGGTTCAGAATATTTTTTTGGAAAAAATGAGGAGTGTGAGCAGACAGCAGACAGACAGCTCAATAGGCAGACAGCATGATCACATAAGCACTGTTTTCTTAGGAAACAAAACTATATTGGAGCACCAGGAGGCTAGTTGTCTGAGATCTCTCATCTATAACTCTGGGGTAAAAGTAATGTTGGCTTCAAAGGTCGAGTCCTAACAAACCTTTGTTGAATAACCTCCCTGATCACTAATGGAAAATAGAGTATTCAAAAATCTTCTGACACAAGCTAGTATGTTCTGAAAACTGCATTTCTGAATTGTTATTAACAACATTACTCATTCCATTTTACCAGTAGGTCTGTAATACCATCACCAAAATACGGTGGGCTCTTGGTCAAATTTTTCTTTCTTGACTGTGGAACAGTGGCTTTTTGGCTTCTAATAATCTCTTCAAGTTATCTCACTTTTTATTTGCATTTACCTCCTACTCAATATTACTCATACTTACCCTCATCTTTGTGAAATTAGTTGTTTAGAAGAACTGTCTATGCAGCTGATTAGGACTGTCCTCTGTTTAATTACCTATTGGATATAACCAGAACATGATCACCACTCTGTAGGCAACCACCTACTTGTAGATCCAGGAAACAATTAATCTTTGCCTGTCTTAACCGCAGATGAAACAAACCATTTTTCAATAGCAGACATTTTTGGTAGGAAATTATGTTCTATAACTTTTAGAAATTGTGAGGCCTGTGCCTCACAGCCTACACTTCCCAAAAAAAAGCATAAGTCGTTTTCTATACATGACAAGAAGATATGGTGGACCATTTTCTGGGGTAGTTCTTTGACCTGCAACAGACCTCCCATGATCACTGTCTCCTGAGCTAAGTTATCCAGTTCCCAATACCACAAATGCTTTGCCACATCTCCATCCTTTCTCTGCTGTGTCCTTACATCTTGTAGCCAAATATTTTAAGATTCCAATTGCTTGAAACATGCTTACTATAACCTACTTTGCCAACTACAACACACTTCTGATTTCCAAGAATTTTCTGTTGTTTTAGCCTAAATATGTGAACAAAAAAGTAATTTCTTCACCTTATTTCTCCCTTAGGTCAATAAATTTGCAAAAAAAAAAAAAAAAAAAAAAAAGTTTGATTGGTTTATGATCTCAATTGATAAAACTGTAATTATTGTCATCACTATTAACCAAGTCTTCCAGACTACTTCAATTTGCCACTGGCCAGGGAGACTAGTCTGTACTCCTTATTTATAAGCCTCTCCTTATATGAAAAGAATATTTATTTCTACAGAATTGTAGCAGAAAATTCCCCAAATCCCAAATCTTCCCTTTCATATAATTTGTATACTCAACAGTCCACTGCTCTCTCACTTGTGAAGTGAACGCATCTCCAGGGAAGTCATCTGAATCCTGTTTAACATCCTGAAGAGTATAATTTACATAATTTTGGGTGGTATCTCCTTATGGAAGAATGACGCAATTGCTGTAGGAGCTTCCCAAACTTGTTGTTACAGATTTGTTTTTATGACAGTGATATGTTGCAGCATCTTACTGTCCATGTGACTTTGCTGATTTCTGTCTTAAGAGCCTGAGGTAACAGGGTTTTCAACAGTTACCAAGCTGTGTTCACAATTAACATTAAAACTGATTAAACTTCACTGGAAAATAAAAAAGACTGACCTCCTTTCACTACGTCTATCGAGAAATTATCCCAGAAAATGACTCCTCAGACAGTTAACGTCTAATTTGCAGATGTATTCTTGAGTTTACAGCATTTGTTATTCTCCATTATTCCCAGCATCTAGTGACAAATGACAATTTATCTCTCTCTCAAGGAGGCTGAAACACCTCTCTTGCGTGCTGCTTGCTTCATCCTATCAGGATTATTATCACGTACAGACTTTGTAGCTTTCTGTTTCTTCAGGGACTTGTTGTTTGGTATCTGACTCACTGAGTAGCTGGTAGTGCTGCTGCACTTAAAGCAAAGTTGAAGTCTTCCTGATTTTCATTCTTTTTTGGTCACCAGGACACTTACTCAGTTTCTTAGCACATACCAGTCTGGTGTTTGTCCCTCAAACAGCTGTTTATATGGGTGTGAAATGTCATCAAATAGCTGCTTCTAGATGATATGTTTTTTTCCTATGATATGTTGGCCAGATTACATTTGATGCAGTGAAAGAAAAAATACATGAAATGGTGTATTTCTGTGCTTACACAGAAGGAATAAAGACCCTCTCTTGGGGTCTCAAGCCCAGGTGTTTGCTGGTGTTTACCTGGTTATAGACTTGCAAGAATATCAAGTTAAAGCTATTTTCTTGAATGCAGCGAAGGATTTACCACAAAGGATGAAATTCATTTTTACCTGATTTTAGCCACCTAAACCATGGGCATTTTTTTTCTTGTTAGTTACCTACGCACCTTATATAAGATGGAAGCAGAAAGAGAACATCCCACCTATCATAAATACTTATTTTAGGATACTTTCTGGAAGTGTCTTTCCCTCAATTTACTACACAAAGAGCCTATACAAACAGCATTAATTACATGCCTAAATTTTAGATGTTTCTTAGTTAATTCTCTCCTTAAAAGACTCTAGGCACTGTCATAAATTTTGACTCCTTAATTTCCATAGAGAACATTTCACACTTATGTTTTCTGGAGACAAAACACCGCTCACACAGAAAATACAAAAGTCCCATGTAGCCTGGGAACTGGTTTTGCACCAAAGGGTTTTGCAAGGAGGAGGAGCCAGACTGACAACATAAAATGAGATGAAACCAAAAGGTAGAGATAGTAAGTGAGAGAAGAAAGCTGCTTCTCATCAACAGGACATATTAATTAATACCTTACCTATGGTTTCTAGACCTGGAATTGCTGCGTCTTCTGTCTTAACAGCTACTGCTTGAAATAAAAAGGCATTCTTTACATTTAATGAAAAACACCATGATACTCATTATTTCTCAGGTACCAGTGATTTCCTTGGATGTAGTTGTGCCAGCAGAGCAACAGTCAATATAGTGTGAATAATGTTACAGAGTGCGTTGTGAATTTTCTAAATTCCCATAATTCTGAGTCACTAATTTTTCCTTAGCAAAAATCTGACAGACTACAACCTGGCAATCTGCTTTCTTTCAGCAAAGGGACAGTGAAATACATAGAACAGTTTCTGCGAGTGACTCATTGAAAAATCTAGATTATTGAAAGAAAAGGCATTTTCTTAAACTTACCAAAATGTTTGCAATAGCATTTGTGACCATTTTAAAACCCTTTCTGTGTATGACCTTAAACAAGTCATTGATCTCTTTAATGCTTCAGATACTCCATTTATAAAAGGGTGATAATAGTATTTCCTTCGTAACGTGCTTCAAACCATACTGATGAAAAACATTAGATAAGCAGCAGCTATTATCTTCATTGTTATTAAAACCTTGCTGACAGGACGTGGCTAACACTGAAATTCCTACAAGACCTCAAGATACAGTTTCATGCCTTTTGCAGAGATGATTCTGTACTTGATGTCCTAACTCGCTTAACATAAAAACAAATGACATAATGTAATTGTTCTCTGCTTTACCTTTTGTCTTTTAATAACAAGATGGCTCCTGGGGACAGCAGCTCTCTATATTCTAGTAGAAATTTGGAACAGCTGCGTGTACTCCATTCCAAGCTTTCCTCCTTGTATAGTTTATCTCCAAAACCACCTTAGAGCAAACCCCACTTGTTTACTTCAGTGGAAGTTTTTCCACTAGGCATGTAAACTTATACAACCTATCTCTCCCTAGTGTTTATATATAAAAATACCTAATCCATCTCTGCCAGAAAATTCAAGGAAGATAGTAAGTGTAGGCTATCCAACACTAAGCAAAAAAAAAAAAAAAAAAGGTCATCAAAGTTTTGGAAAAACTTGTTAGGTCATTTTCTTTGGAAGAACAAGGAAGAATAAGCAAAGCAGTGAGTGAAACCTGGTTTCCTAAGTTTGTGTCCCTTATTCTCTAAGCATATATCTGGCTCCAACTAAACACTTCCCCGTTTCAATAACTTCGTCCCTGAAGTCTCAATGGGAAAAAAGACTGGCAGGGCTGTGGCTATCCCAGATCCATGGTAAGAAAATATTTGGGCTTTGGGAGAGTGATGAACTGGTAGTCAAAATGGTAGCTGAATATTTTTGTTTCCTGAGAAAGTCAAGCTGAAAACAGCCACAGATCCTCACTAAATCACATCCAGCACATCCCTGAAGGCCTAGCTCTTCAAGCGTGCAAAGATTTAGCTTCATCATCCACATGTTCTATTGGAGCACCTGTGTTTAATCCCCTGAACTGCTTTGAAATCTGCAATGCAAAGACGAACCTCATAACCTCATTCCAGTCTTTGCCAGCTAGAGCCTGTGATCCCTATTGAGACTGTTGTGGGTATGTGCAATCTTCAAGGAAAAGATTAAATTGCCTTTTTTTCTTTACCTTTTTCTCTGCTTGCAGACTAAATATTACTAAAACTTGGTCTGCTTACTGATACTGTACTGCTACAACCTTACTGGTCAGAAGTATTATGTCTTAATAGTGTAATGGCTAGCAGGATGCTGTTATGGAAAAATGACGCTGATATAAAATATCTTTTTTCCCATGAAAAAGAATAAAGTGTATACATAAAAAAAGAATCATTCTTTTATCGGTACTAAGCAGGTTGTAAACTTTTAACAGACTAATATAAATTGGTTCAGCTTCTGTGCTTAGATGTTAACACGTTAGACTGAAGTGCACCTGCTTTTACAGCTAGTCAGCCTGACTGCTGCTTCCCTGAAGGGAGAAAAATGACATGGGATCCCCAGAGTATCACTGAAATATTAGCCAAAGGCTGACAAGTATCTGAACAATTTGCTGATGCATGTAGAGATGGCCTCCTCTCAGGGGAGTAGCTGAGACCTCGGCCCTTGCGTTATACCTGCATTAGTACAAATCTGGCAATATTCAAGAGAATTAAAAGCCTTCAGGCTTCCTGAGTGTAACGAGCAACTAACTTCAGCCCCGTCAAGGAAAAGGCCTCAAAAATAATCATCTTATGCCCAACCTCCCATGGTAGAAACAGTAAACAAGAAATTAGATCAGTGTTACTACTGATTATTGAAGCCTACTGCCAATATCACATCCCTCACAGATGTTAAATCAGACCTTTTATCCATGTTCAGACTTCAGAGTATGTCTGTCACATGCAGTACCCGTGGCTATGACACAGCAATGTTTGCCTCAGGGTTGTGACAAAGATCTGTGGGAAAAAAATTAAACAAAACCAACTGCATTGCTCCAGTCCTTTCATTCAGGACGTTTCTGGAGTGTGGTGACAAGTGATGGCTTTTTCCACTTTCCAGAGCATTTCTTGTTTATACTAACAAATGAGAGGTCACAAATAGTAAGAGAAGGAAGACCTCGAACTATACATAATAATTGGAGATGCTGAACTGAATGCTTTCAGTCATGGTCACATGGTCATGCCTCAATATTTGTCAATACAGAGTTTGGTTTAGGTTCATCCCCACAACATACACACATATGGCTGAAGACATGTGAATGAACAGACTGATCTGACCAGGCACAGCCCGAGCCTAAGAGAAGTTAGAAACTAAAGATTTCTGTCTCCTAAACTGGTGATGTTGTCCAACAAAGATGTGATTAGGAGATCACTCCTAGTTCATGGCTTCTCACATATGTGGCAACAAAATACCCCAGCTATCATTCCAATATTGGGTCCTAACATACTCAGCTTTATTGTTCTAATAGCTGGGAAGCACAGGCCTGAAGAGACATCCTGGGTGATGACACTCAAGCCCTGCTATCACAAGCACCCATGCAATACAAAAAAATCATAGAGGTAGTAGCCTTCAACTTCAAACTAGGAGTTAAGTAGCATTCCTTCAGGATCTCTCTTCTTTGATGGTTAGGAAGTGACTCTAATTTTCTAATGCTTCTGGGGCTCAGCATGAGCCTTTTGGATTCAATAGGAAAATTAAGTTGGACGGTTAATAATATTCCTCTTTATCATGTTTTTGTCTTGTGGTATAGTCTGAAACTCTTCACTGGAAACAGATGCCTAGGAAGGATTTTCTGGTTATATTCTTATTCTTGGAGCTGTCTGCAGGTTTTGGTACCACTGACTTCTGGATAGCTGTCTGTGCCAGGACATGGAGTCACCTCCTCTGCTGTTGTAGGCACCATGTCTTATTACCCCATGCATTAAAGCCCGAAATTTCATCTAAAAAGCAGCTAAGATTCCTGCCTCTATTTTGATTGGAAGGCTGTTTTAAAACATCATTGTTCTGACTGCTTTAATTTCCAGAGCAATTTATTCATGCACAACTTATACTAGGCTTTTGTAATGCCAGCATTGTTCTTTAGCTTAAAATAGCTGTTTTGAAACTCTGCTTGCCCCCATACAACAAACACAACTCCTCTCAACTTTTGTTTTCTTAGTCTAAACTCCTGCCAGACAGACCCTCTACTCCCTTATTATCCTGGCAGTCTTTCTCTAACTCTGTTCCAGGCTGAGGTCATCTTTCTTGAACACAGATGATGAGAATCATCTCCTCAATCTCTTACACAACAGCATTAACACTTCCTAGTCTCTTTTGATGTTTTATTTCTCAGTACATCTTAGGAACATATTATTTTTGGGTAGCTGCATCACACTGGCTCTAAACCATCCTTTTTCAAAACTCAAGAACTCTAAAGCCTTAGAGTTGTTTTTTGTTTGTTTGCTTGGTAGTTGTTGTTGTTGTTTTGTTGGTTTTTTTTTTTTTAATCTTTTAATAGATGAACACCTATCTATCACAATTCAGCATCTGGCTGATGGTTTTTGGATGTTTCTTTAAAATGGTGTCATTTGGTATTAAGGAAACAGAGTGTAAAATATAAAGGTAGTGTTCCTGAGTGTCTAAGGGAGTGTCTTACTTGTCTGAGTATCTTTTGCTGTCTAGTAGTTTAGGCATTGAAGCTAACTCTATAGGCTCTTTTTGTCATCAATGGAGAGAGACAAGCACCTCTGCAGTGTGATTTAGCTCATCCTAAAATAAATATCTAAAACAAGAGGGAGGCATTGCTCTCTGGAGATTGCCTATCTCTCCCTGTAGTTGATAAAGGAAGCCTAGGCAACTGTCTCAGATATTTTGCTTAACTTGTGTGTGGCTAAAGTAAGCAGAGATGAATCTTACCCTAAGTAATTCAGGACAGTGAAAAGTTGTTCCAAAAGAGATTTAGATTTGCAGGTGTCTATACTGTACTGAAAGGCTATAAAATTTATGTTCCTAGCTCATTGGGAAATATTGGACATATTTATCTATTAACTATAACAGATAATATACATACGGGACACATCTAGTAATTTAAATAGGCCTCTCTTCAAAAAAATACCTGAGTATGTCAAAGGTTTTTATGCTTGCTGAGTTGCACTGACAACCCTGGAGATTCTACAGATACACCAGACAGCTATGAATTCTGACCTAGATCCTAAAACTATAACTATGATTATTTATCTGAAAAGGACTGCTCACTCAGGAGAGGCTGCTGGTGAATGCAAGTGCTTGCAGGATTTGGGCAATAGTTCATGGCAATGTTACAAATATATTATGCAGTACTGCAATAATAGCCTTCCTATTGAGTGCATGATATGCTGGATTAGACACAAATCCAGGTGTGGATTATTTAGTTTTCATTTTATTATTTTTATTTTTTGTCTTGTGAATGAGGTTGATATATGCGTTGATATTATCACTTCCAAAAGGGGTGAGATGAAGTCAAAGGGTTTACTTAAAACAAATTAGAGTTTGTTACCATTATCTATAGACATGTTTCAGTGAGGCGAATACTGTCTGTTAAAAAGTGCCCTACTGCATTTATTTTTAGTAGGTAATGAAGAAATGTACTTAACTTTTTTTCCTTGAATGTGAAGAAACACTTAAATATGACACCCCTGTTTGTTGTGCTGAGACACACTTTCCATTCACCCACCTGAACACGAAAAAAACCCCATGAAGCCCAATGAACAATTCAGTTGTTAAACCTGAGATCACCTTTTATCTTTCACTCAAAGGCACCTCAATCCTTCCACAAATAAGTGTAAAAATAAAATTGAGAGAAAGCTACTTCCACCTTTCTGTCACAGGAAATCTTGCTGAGACTAATCTGCTTTTTAGAAGGTTTACTTTTAAATAGGATTTCCTTTCACTGCATGTACTCACACTGAGTCAGGAAGCTCCAGTCTGAGTCAATGCTAAATGCATTTAGTTTTCAACTTGAGTCGGCTTGCAAATGATGGAACCTGTGATTCATAATTTCCACCCTGACCTTGTTTGCTTTATATTCACACTGTGGCAGGTGAACTGTCGTGTTCAAGATCATCAAGTTATTTAAGGGGAAACTGATGCCATCCATTAGCCTGCCATGTGAAAGACACATTTGCATGAATGAGAACAAGTTATAGGAAGGTGATATGCCACTCAGATATTTCAAAGAGTTCACATTTTTTGGTAAGTCTAGTATAATTTGCATATTCCAGTAACGCTGCACAAGTTAATTGTCATCTATGCTTGTTACAGGCCTATTATTTCTCAGTCATTCTCTTCTAATATCTAATTAAACAAACTGATTTTTTTTCAAGGTTAAGTCTGTCTCATAATGGATCCACTATGTGGTATACTATACCCACAATATAGGAAGTTTAATTTTAAACATGGGTATGCAGAGCTGCATTGCAGACTGTTTTGCTGGCATATAAAATTTCTGAATGGCCTTTACATGTCTATTTACTTTGTCCCCTAATGTCCAACAGGAAAAAACAAAGCAGAATTAAGAATCAGGTGTTTCATTGTTATGTGCCAAATCCTCTGAAGTACTGATTTTCTGATGCTATCATCTGTCCCTAAGAACTCAACAGAACAGATTTCTTCACTCATTTTTATTTATCATTCCAATTTTATACAGTGAGGTGGTGTAAGAACACTAGACTTACAGATCCTCCATTCTGAGCAGAAAGCACAGTTTGAAGAGTCCTTGTTGTATGTTTCTTCATGTAATTTCTTCTTGAAACATGAAGACCTACGAGACAAATTCAGACCATGTCTCAGTGACTCATCTTGATCATTTTCCAAACCTTAACAAATCAACCAATATATACTTTTTGGGTCACAAATTTTCAAGGTCCATTGTCCTAAATGGAAAGTCTGTGGAGGAGGCTGGGACTGCACAACTGTCTAACCTTCCCCTTGAAGTGTATCATTTTCCAGCCAGGAGAGAAAGCAAATGGGCAAGAGGGTGCATGGCTCTGTCACTTACTGAGGACGATTTGCTATTTGTGAGTGACAGTTAAGGGACTATGACACTAGACCTGTGTGTTTAAACTTGCTCAAATTGAAAAAGCCTAGAACTTAGTATTCTCATTTTCTTTCGTGAGACTGCTATGCAAAAGGATGCCTTTTCTTCAAAAGAAGGCTTAGCAATGTCGATTTGGGCAGCACCATCTAGATTTTCACACTGGGCAACCTCCTGGCTTAATGTGCACTGAGCCAGTCTACAGAAGCATTTAAGGCCCATGATTAATGGAGGCAGGAAAATGCACTTAGACATGAATCATTCTTTCAGAGGTGCTGAGTTTTCACACTATGCCTATATATACTTCCATATACAGGATGACTAGCTTCTCCATTCCTATCTTAGGCTGGCTGACTCACTATGCTGAGCGCAGGTGCTTACTTTTTAGGCAATGACCTATAAAACTAGGTAGTCTGGGTGTAACCACCACTGGTGTGATTCATTGTACTCAACTTTATACGTCTATCAATCGCCTGGCTAAGCCTAAACCTTGGCTTCCTCTTGGGTCAATGGATAGAAACAGACACTTCTTGAAGATAATTTTTCCCAATAATTTACAGACACACACTGTAGGATGAGATGCATTACTAGCTGGTGCTGCTGCTTGTTTCTCAACAGCTAGCTAAAATTTAAATATCTTTCTATTAGACGTATTAAGTAAAGTGGAATGGATCCACCTTAGGTATTTTAGATTTCACTAAGACTGATTTCACTGAGCCTTGGTCAGGCACATTTACTTGTCAGCATGAGTGACAGCAAATGGCTGGAGGGTCACAGTACTTCTTTCTGGGAAATGCTAAGGAAGATGGGAAAAGGAAGCCACAATAAGATAAACAGAAATGTCTGAAAGAGGTCCTATGTGAGGACGGTTAATGGTAACAGTATTGTTTAGAAAGTCTCTAGGCATCGACTGTTTGGTGGGCAGCTCTTTGTCCACGATGTGTCCCTCCAGAGTCTGGCCATGCTTGACAGTCCCCAGCATGAACACAGCACTTTCCGTCAGGTGCACTCTCCCACTCGATGTGTGAGAAGAAAATGTGACTCACCACAGCTTGGTAACACTTATTTAGCAGGGGGTTTCACTTGTGGCTGTCACACAACGTAGGCATACCAAAACAAGAAGAAAAAATCAGTAACCCAGATCTCTAGGTAAGCAGTTAAGAAACTTCCCTTTACCTTCCTGAGTCCGGCATGACTGCCCCAGAAAAGGGCTTTGCAAGAAAACCCTGGATCTTGGTCAAGTGAAGGCCAAAGGATACCCTATTACCAGAGCTTTGTGATTTCAGCAAGCTTATACTACCTGAGATACAGCAAAAGAATTATGAATGATGCACTGTAGTGCTGTGAATGTGAATGTGAATCACAGTGAATGATCAGCTGTAGTGCTAGAAGAAGGACTTGACTATACATTTCTCTACCTGGACCAGCTCGCAGCTATGCCTCTAAAGAATGAGCTGTAAATCTAGGTAGCTGCATTATAAAAGAAGAACTAAAATTTGCAATGTACAATTTGCACAGCTCTATTGATACATGCAGAAGAAGAAAGTGGTCTCCATGCAGAGAATATCTGGAAAAATGATAGATTACATTCCTTATTATTTTCTCAGAAAAGGAAGTCTAATACCACAGTAGTAATAGTAGACTGATTATAGAGCTATTAAGGAGTAAAGATAATGATACACTTTGGAAAACTAGCAAAGGTAAAGGTCCAAATCCCAGAAAACAGAGAAATGACAACAGGAAATTTATTTTGAGGAAGTATGAAGCCCTTAGAGATCACAAAAAGAAACCCTGTCTCAGGCATTATAGTACCAGGAAAGTATTTATTCATCTGTTAGAAGAAAACAAGCAGCTTGCTAACTGCAAGAGAACTAGTGGAAACTTGTTTATTTACTACTAAGATGTATGCATTTGGCAGGGCATCTGGTCACATTTTATTTTGTCAAGAATGGGTATCCTGGAGGCAAGGTAGCCTGAATATCTGAGAACTGTTTAAGGTACATAAGAAATGTGGATTAATGTCTGAATATTTTCAGATCTTGTACCAATTTTTGTTTGAATGTTTTAATATAATATAACCTTCTTTGCAAGATGTTTTTGAAGCACAAGGTACCAAAACCAGAGAGTTTGCAAGAAGAATTTTCTTTGATCTGATTTATCTCTAGGGTATTAATATACTTTAAAAATAAACTGAGCTCAAGCTTTATATCCAAGTGATGAACCCACAGTATTCACAAAGCCGTGCTAGCAGTACTAATGAAATAAACAGATATAAATAGTCAATATAACCTAAAATAACTTGTTACCTTTTTGGTGTAAAATAAAGACACTTTTTACAAACAAAGCCTTCAAAACTTTAGTGCTCTGAAAATGGAATTGACCCCATTTTTCCATAACTAAATAAACACAGGAATGCAATTTTTTTGCCTGAGTCCCTATTAACAAAATTCTAAAAATACTTTGAATGCACGTCACGGGCACAGCACGTGTGTGCACCTAATGCTTGATGCAACTGCCTGCTGAGAATCCAGGGGGTGGAAGGAGGCTTGCAGTTGCTCTTACTGGCACTGAGGAGCAGGGAACAAAAAGAAGAGAGAAATGCTGTCCTTCCTTTGGTTTAATGAGAAACCTGTGGAGGAAGAGGCAGTACTTGGGAAACAGAGAAAGAGGCAATGAAAATAGGGGATGATTTTAAACCTCAAAGTAGCTGCAAATCTGTAGATGAGACTACAGTTTGTTGTGAAAAGGATTTTTACATCCACTAAAAGCAAGACAAGCTAGATTATTTTTTAAAAAATGTTTTTGATGTTTAAGTTATGGTGGAGAATGGGAGTTATTTCCCACCCTAGACTTATGCAGATCTGAGAGCCCCCCTGCTGGACAGGCAGTGCTACCAGGCTCTTGGTTCTGTGGCAGCCAGCCGCATTGATGATGAACAGCAAGGAAGGTGAGCTGGCAGGAAATGAGGCAGATTTTGAAACTTCCTGATTTCCGTTGGCCTTTCATTGATGAACGAGAAAGACTTCCAAGTTCTTTTGGAAAATGTCTGACCAGCTTTAGCCACTGACCTTCCTTCCTCGCTTCCACAGAGGGTCCTCCTGCAGTCATGGGAACAACAACAGTGAAGAAATAGAAACCCTTTTCTCTTGCGCAAGGAAGCAGAAGTGTGATGGCAGCTGCTTGGTGAACCAAACAGCCCTCTGCAGAGACTGCTAACCTGTGGGACAAAGTAAGAAAAGAAAAGAGAAAGAGTGAGGAATGAAGACATGTATGATCACACCAGGAAGGAGATTACTCAGTGTGGGAGTGATGAAGGACTGGAAAGCCCCCTGGCAAGCACAAGTAAAGATTCATCACTTGCCACTGTGAGGGGAGACATCACTTTCAAGGAGAAAGGACTGGATGCTGTGGGTAAGAATGATTTTCTGAGTGAACAGGTATGGACACGTTCTAATTTTGGGTAGCACACGTTCTAATTTTGCCTCAAACCCATCCACATACCATTTTCCAGGTACTTTACAACAGACTTTTCCATACCATGATGCTCAGCCTACAGCCACATCTGCTCTAAAGTCGTCTCCTTCCTTTCACTCCCTCTTATTTTTTACCCACCATTTACTGCTCTGAAGAAGGGAGCATGATCACAATCCTCCTCTCGAGTCCTTGTGCTGCAGGAGAGCAGCTCTTCTCTAAGGACCTTGACTGTTAGCTCAGATGCAGAGGATCTTTGAAAACATTTGATAAGGCAATACATCTTTTCTAAAGAAACAGACAACTTTGAATATGAATTTTTACTGAGAAGGCTATAAATAGTCATAGTGACATACTATCTTTCTTACGTGGCAGTATGTGGTGTGACTGGTGACTCTGCATTCCAAATACATGAAAGCTGTAATAACTAAAAGTCTTTGTTTCATTATTACACAGGGACAGGGAGAAGCTTTCACTCGCACATTGGCTCTACCACCTGAGATAAGGATGGCTTTGACCTCTTTGGTAGCTGGCTTCGAGCACTACAGCCATGGTTTGACTGAGACACCATCACCAAGAGTGATCTGTGATTGTGTGTTCCAACCTCAGATACCTGAAAGGAGACCCGTTTTCTAAATCTGGGTAACCACTTTTTAAAATCAAGTGCTTCTAAAATATCTCAGGAATCCTTTTTAAAATTCCGATTTTACAGCATTTCTCAGGCTGAAAGTGGTGGCACCATGGGGAATGAACACACCCCAGAAAACCTTTCAACTTGAGAAGTTATTGATAACGTAACACGGTTATTTTTTAAAGATCATGTGACATCAGTAATGACTATGCAATAAAAGACATTTCGTCATAGAAATATTTTGCATAGCAATGCACTCAGCAAGTTTTGTGCCATGAAGCAGAAAACCTGTAGTCAGAGATCACAGAGCAGCACTTCATCTGTTTTATGTAGCACAGCAATTGTTCCGATGCTACAGAAGGCCAGGAAACAACAGAGAAGCCACTTTCTTAGGTTACAGGATGACATTTTTGGATTATTCACAGTAACACACATTAATATTTTACTCTGGCACCATTTACACATGGAAAGCTTTACAGCTATTAAGGCTGTATTCTGCAACTGACGCATAGAACCTGCACTGTGTGCCCTTGTTTGCTCTATGGCTTTGGAAGGACGTTAGGAGAAGGTATGAACAGTTTCCACCACATCTACAGGCCTTGGCAGATACTTCATGTCCATTCTCTCTCTCTTCCATTAGGCCAACCAGCAAGAGCTGAATGCAAGCTGCTCCTCCGTGATCAAACAGGACAGGGGAGAGGAAAGGAAAAGCAAACACTTATTTAGACTGCCTACAATCTGCACAAATTCAAGGATGTGTGCCCTGGTAGAGGAATTAGGCATACATTTGCTTCACAAATGGGTGCTGCAGTTTAAGGAATTTTTCCTACAAACCCCCTGCCTCTGGCTGTGGGTTTCAGTGTCTGAACACACTTAGGCTGCTTCAGTGTAAAGACTAGTAGCATAAAATAAAAGGTCATAGGACCTTAGCTCAAGCTAAGTTCTGGGCTTCATACTAAAACAAATGAGGAAGGTTCATACTTCTTTTCTCCTGCCAGAGTTGATGAGGTGCTATTCTCTGCTTGATGGGAAGTAAAATATCAAACTACTCCAGCTGCTTTCTTCAGTGAGCACGCATCTAAGCCATAATTGAACAAGACCTGAAATACCCATATGAGACCGGAAAAATAATTTTGTGGTCAAGAGAAAAGATGACCTTGTGGTTAATTCAGGAAACCAGAGCAAGTCGCTTAGATCCTAGGATGAGAAATTCAACCCGGTGCAAGGAGTAAGTCATGTACTACTTGATAGCTAAAATTTTTTTAAAATATCTGTGCATGCTGCAAACCACTTATGAATAGTACGTGGTTAAACTGAATATGTTTGCCTATAAAGACACAGATAAATTCTCAGCAGTTTGAGCCAATCTCAATCTAAGACCAAAAGGCTCCCATTTACTACTTCATAATAGCTCTTATTCGTAGAATCATAAAATCATAGATTCGTAGAATCATAAAATCATAGATTCATAGAATCACAGGGTTGGAAGGGACCTCTGGAGATCATCTAGTCCAACCCCCCTGCCAGAGCAGGGTCACCTTAGAGCAGGTTGCACAGGAACGCGTTCAGGTGGGTTTTGAATGTCTCCAGAGACGGAGACTCCACCACCTCTCTGGGCAGCCTGTGCCAGTGCTCTGCCACCCTCAGGGTAAAGAAGTTCCTTCTCATGTTTAGGTGGAACTTCCTATGTTCAAGTTTGTGCCCGTTGCCTCTTGTCCTGTTGCCGGGCACCACTGAAAAGAGCCTGGTCCCATCCTCCTGACACCCACCCTTTAAGTATTTATAAGCATTGATAAGGTCCCCCCTCAGCCGTCTTTTTTCCAGACTAAAGAGCCCCAAATCCCTCAGCCTTTCTTCATAAGAGAGGTGTACCTGTCCCCTACTCATCTTTATAGCCCTTTGCTGTACCCTCTCCAGCAGTTCCCTGTCCTTCTTGAACTGGGGAGCCCAGGACTGGACACAGTACTCCATTATTCATAATGTGCCCATAACTTCTCAGGATGACATTTGCCAAGCTTTCAGAGGAATTCCTATTTATATTTTAGATTAGAAACAGTAATATACATGTCCCCATAGAATGGCTTTATTGGTTTTGGGATATCTGCCCCACATTGCCCTTTCTAGGAAAAGAACTTTCTCCACATTTTCTAATTTTTCTGTTTATGCATCAAAACAGTCTTTTGCATTACACCTCACAGTACAGTATGGTCCCATGGGCACATTCAACACTGTCCTGCAGCATTTTCTATTCCTTTTCTTCCTGAGGCAGAGTATCCACAGGCTAAATTGGAAAGTCCTTGCTCCAGGACCTGCCAGTATCATCTAGCCCTCTGTTGAGAACAACAGGCATTTCAGAGAGTATTTTCAAAATTAACTTTTCCCATGTGGTTACAGAAGCGGTCAGTTATTTGTATATTCTTATAAATGCAAGTTTTACTGCAAATCCCTTCTTTGCCCTAAAAGTACTGTAAATATTTTGAAAATAAGTTTTGTAAACAAGTCAGCAGAATCCCTTGTCTGACAGTGATGCTGATAATGGGCAGTTTATGTTGTTTCCATTGCTTAAAGCGACCTTTTAACGTGAATAAGGACATAGCAAGATTAGGGCCCTTTCATATTTAAAATATATCTCTTGATAAAACATCTGTAATTAGAGAATGACTACAAATGAAAATACAAATTTCCAATATGTATTAGATTCAAAACATGTTTATTTTCTCAAATCCAGTATGGTCGAACAAAGAGAGGGAGGGGAGAATGGAGGAAGGGAGAGGGAGAGCTGGGAAGACATCATATCAAAACAGAAACCAGAAAAATGGTCAGGGCATTTTTTTAGGAGACTGGTATCCAATTCTTAATCTTCTAAATAACCAATTAACAATACATTATTAACTATTTTTTAATGTTTCTCCCATTTTCTCTAGCACAATAGATCTTATATTTACTCTTAAACCCCTGATAAAAAAAACATTTCTAGTTCTAATTCTTTTTTTTTTGAAAGGTAATTATATCTATTTTGTCTTAAATTAAAACTCCCACTGATTGTAATAGGAAGTATACCCACATATGCAGGGGAGATGGTATATTTTATTGTAGTTAAAGTTGCCTTGATAGAGCTGACTTTGTAGATTCATTTTAAATACTAATATTTGATAGTCTGACATTTCACCTGACTTCTTCATCTCTTTTAAAGGAAAACAAAAAATTTAAAAAAATTTCCTCTTTCACGGTAAAGGACATTGAAATAACAAAACTCCATGAGATATTTTTCTTCCACATGCTTCAGAGATAGGGGAGAATTTCACAGAATACCTTCCTTTCTCTAGTGGAGTGAGAACAAACCTCTAGTCCAAAATCCCTGGAGCCGAGGAATTTTAAGATCAAGTATTTCCAAGCAACCCAAAGTATTTCTGATTCAAAAGCTTTCAGCAATCACATTTGCACCGTACTAAAAGATCTGCATCATGACTGCTACCACAGTCCAATTATCATGATGACGCAGGAGAAAAAGTCTATTCTAAGCTTCAGCGGCTATTCATTAGGCCATGTCAAGAGAAGTGTATTCACAAGAGGCCACTCACAAGGCTCAAGTGGCTCCGCTCTTACTGGGGGACTTGTCCAGTGAAAATGCTTCAGAATACGTCAAGTTTTCGTTAGAGTTCAAGCAAGTTCAGAGCTTACGAATGACACCTCCAGTTAAGTCAGGCAGAGCTGGGAAAGTAGCAAGGGGAAGAGACATCAATAGGTAGAAAAAAGTCTTAACACCACACTGGCTATTTTCTGTTTTTCTTTTGCCTTTCCTAATTTCTTTGCCTTTATTCTTCACAATTCAACAATGAGCTGCCCAGAAAATTTTCTAAGCCAAAAGAACAAAAACATCTAGGAAGGACCCAGGTAAAGAGCTCCTTGTGTTCATTTAGTGTAAAGCAAAGTAAAATTGGGCCCAGGTTTGAAATGATTGTAATGTCTGCAATCACAGCAAATTGCACCTGCTGCCAGAAATCATACCAATAGTTCTGGCATTTCAATACCGCTCTTGCTCATCTAAACCAAGAAACAGCAACTTCTATTTCCTGTAGAAAATCATCGCCACTGTATTGCAGAATATTGCAGATCCCAGCCTGGCTATAAAGACTTTTTCCTATATTAAAAGCAATTTAAATAAAGGATTTAAAAAAAAACAAAACCAAAACCAAACAGTCTAAGACTTTTAAAATGTATTTTAGGGTGCAAAGTAATTCCCATTTGAAAGCCATGAGTTATCTCCCTCACCCCACTCCCCAAGACAAATGAATAGAGCTATATAAAACAATTTATCTGAATGCTCATTACAGAATTAAGGAAAGCTTATTTAGCTTAGGAAACAGAAAATTGTTCGTGTCTGCATTTTGAGAGACGAGGACATGCAATTTAAAGTTATTTTGCAGTAGGTCATTCTTAGGAGTCTAAGACAGCTGAGTGGGACAGTCTCTATTATAATGATTATATTTAATAATTACATATAATGATTTAGCTAGTTTAATGGATTTTGCAGAAATCAGATGTCTCAGCACAATGTATCAAAATCTCAACTTAATACATTTATTTTAATAAATACTGAATTAAAGTTTACCAGAAGGTATTATTAAAATTATTTGTGTCAATGACAGGAAATGAGTTATATTTAATTTTGGACACTAAATGAAGGCCAGACCTAACACTGACTCTTGGACTACTCTACCATATTACATAATTGTTGACTTGTCACTGGGTACATCTTGTACCCCTCATGCTAGGCTGTGAGAGTGGCTGAAACTAAGGAAGGCTGTTTGCTTATCCTATTTCATTCTGTAGTCAGTTGCTCAAAATTGGATTATTTACGTAACTGCTGACAGCCACTGTCTCTCTAACTGCTTTAGTGGTCGGTGGTATGTAAAATACTTAAATGAAAAGAAAGGGAACTACTAGAAGTTGCAATACAATTTTGTATCAGACACATCTTAAGATTTAAAAGAAAATTGAAAACTTAAGGTTCAATTTTCAAATGTATTTGTGTGCCTGGCAATGCAGGCATGATACTACTTTCAAGCGCATCTCAGAGAGTTAGGTGTTAATTCACCATTAATTAAGTGCCTGAACATTACAATGGAAATCTAACACTACTTTGATGGATTAAAATACCTCTGAAAATCTGGTTGTTGACATTCAGCTGAATATAAATGGCCTAAGTCTATACTGCAAAAAACTTATAGGCACCTAAACCAAAATTTGAAATTTACCTGATCAAGGACAGATGGATTATAGAAATCTATGTATAAACTAATATTCTAAATTCCCTTTATGGGTTATTGGGTGCAATGAATTTCATTCTAAAGTATGCATCTAAATCAGGTCAGATGAATAACTCTCTAAAATATCCCTGTTTCTGTAATGTTTCTTTCTCTCGATTATGAAAGGAAGGGTGAAGGGCCTGGACCAGAAGAAGGGTCAAAATGTAGGTTTTCAGTCCTTTGTAATTTAGCTCATCTGAACTCCCTTCTCAGAGCCAGCCAGATGAAAGTTAGGTGCTGTGATATTGGTCCACCAGCCTACATGATGTGAGACTTTTAAGACTTATTCCATTTAAGTCTACTGAGAACAGCACAGATATGATAAATCACACCAACTGTCCTCCAAATGAGATGAAAAGATGAGATGAGATTTCCCCAAAATAGAGATGAATTCTATTCACAACCCCAAATCTAAATATCCCTGATACTGGGGGAGTTCTTATGTTGTATCTCAGTCTCGAAGCCTGAACTCAAAGGGTTCACCTAGCTTGTTTTTCATTTCTCATTAATAAATGTTTTGTTTCTTTTCTCAAACCAATGAAAACAATAAAGCAGAATCACACCACAGAGAGGCATTAAAATGAAAGACAGCAAGTGTAGTGACAATAAAAAGTAATTAGGAAATCTACATCTTTTGGAAGATGTCACATCTTATTCAAAACACTGGATACCATCTGATGTTAAACAAATTGTTATTGTAGGTGATAATTAAAACAGAAAGTCTGTCCAATCAATTGAAATCTATTCAATTCTTGCCTAATTAGTACATATCAAAAATAAATCACTTGCAGTGTAGGTGAAGAGCTTTTAAATCTTTTTGATTATTACAGATAAGCCATTTGTTCTGCTTGCACTTAAAGGTCAGTCAGTACTTCTATTAACATCTTACTTTCAAGGTTTATAAGTTGGCTATAAAAATTCATTTTGAGTGGAGAATGTAGGCAACATTTTTTCAGGCAAGGAGAAAGGATTCTTTCTTATAAGTAAAGAAAATCTAAAATAGATCTCATTTTAAAATACAGAATGTCTTGTAGAACTGTCCATTTGCTTGATTAAATTATAATTTTTGTGCTATCCCCACTTTACACTAGCAGGGGAAAAAAAGAGAGAGCTAGTGAAGGAAGAAGAAATTGTTTCTATTTGCGAAATTGACAGATTTTTGTTGGGCAGAAGAAGAGTGATACCTAGCAAGAAATTAATGTATTGCTTCTATATAACAGTGCTGAAAAGTGGAGAATGGTCTTTGGAAATATATCACATTATCTCTATCTGTAAGAATGACCAAAAGTCGCCCCAGCGGAAAATTTCTTCTGCATCAAGTGAGGGTCTCCTTGGACACGTGTGTACACGTCATTAGCCCCAATAGGGATCTTGCCAGACAACCTTGACGTTCACTTCAAGAGCATTAGAGTTTAGTCCAGATTTGACCCTGCCTACTGACCTTTGACAAATGTACACCTCTGTACCTCACTCTCACCTGCAGAAGATTTCATCTTTAAAATGTTTTCAGACATATAAAATCAAAGGAGGTTTTCAGCAAGTTTGTGGATGCTACCAAATTGTGGGGAGTGGTCAATATGCCGGAGGGCCAGGTTGCCATTCAGAAGGACCCTGCCAGTTTGGAGAAATGGACAGAGAGGAACCTGATGAAATTTCGCATAAGCAAATGCCAGGTCCTGAACCTGGGAAAGAATAACTCCATGCACCAGTACAAGCTGGGGGCAGGCTGGTTCTGAAGAACAAGGCTTGGAGATCCTTGTCATCAACAAGCTGAACATTGATCAGCAATGAGCCCTTGCATCAAAGGTGGCCCATCATATCCTCTATTAGCAAGAGTATAGTCTGCAGTTTCAGGGAAGTGATCCTTCCCCTCTGCTTGACATCTGTGATACAACATCTGGATACTGTGTTCTTCTGGGACTCCCCAGTAAAGGTAGACATTTCGATACTGATGCTAGTCCAGCAAAGCTGGTCAGGGGGCTGGAGCACAGGATGTATGGAGAGAGACTGAGGGAACTGGGTTTGTTTAGTCCTATGAAGATATGATTGATGGGAGATCTTGCTGTTGCCTACAGCCACCTATTGGGAGAGCACAGAGAAGATGGAGGCGCACAGCGGAGAGATGAAAGGCAATGAGAAAAAGATGGAATATGGGAAATTCTGATTCAATATAAGATTTTTTTTTGTTTTTTTCACATGAAGGTGGTCAAACTGTAGAGCAGCTTGCCTAGAGGCATCATGCAAACTCCATCCTTGGAGAAACTCAGTACTTGAATGGGCAACCTGGTTTTACTGTACCTGCTCAGAGCAGAGGCTGGAGTAAATGACCTATGGAGAACCCTTCAAACCCACATGAATCCCTGAGCCCACTTTTTTTATGTACTTTTAAAAATTTGCATTTGTATGTACCACACCAGTGTTAAAATGCTGCAAGATGTCAGATTGTAAGAGCTGCCTCACACTGGTGTAAATCACAGAATCACAGAATGGTTCAA
Source organism: Fratercula arctica (assembly GCA_947846985.1). Lineage (NCBI taxonomy): Eukaryota > Metazoa > Chordata > Aves > Charadriiformes > Alcidae > Fratercula > Fratercula arctica. The sequence goes on from CANTUZ010000003.1 coordinate 109,661,223, forward strand.
GTTGGAAGGGACCTTAGAGATCATCTAGTTCCAACCCCCTGCCATGGGCAGGGACACCTCCCACTAGACCAGGCTGCTCAAAGCCCCATCCAGCCTGGCCTTAACCACTTCCAGGGATGGGGCATCCACAGCTTCTCTGGGCAACCTGTTCCAGTGCCTCACCACCCTCACAGTAAAGAATTTTTTCCTGATATCTAATTTAAATTTCCGCTATTTCAGTTTAAAATCGTTACCCCTCATCCTATCGCTCCACTCCCTGATAAAGAGTCCCTCCCCATCTCTCCTGTAGGCCCCCTTTAGGTACTGGAAGGGGCTATAAGGTCTCCCTGGATCCTTCTCTTCTCCAGGCTGAACAACCCCAACTCTCTCAGCCTGTCCTCATAGCAGAGGTGACCACGCAAAGTACTTAACAGTGGAAAATGAGGGTTGCAATGAATTTGCCCTAAACTAGTCTTTGTCTACCAGTATTGTATTATTTTTGATGATTTTTGAACTATGAAGCCATGCACAAACATTTCTTTAAGTTATGTACAGCGTATCTAGTGATGCAGAGTTTTGATACTCTGCTGTTAAGAGCTTATGTTATTTGCATATTTTATTTGCAGGGTGTGATTCACCATTTGCTAATAGGAATATTAACTTCACTGTGCCAGCTCTGGCCCTTGTTTTTTCTTTAACAGATCTTCTATACTGGGGCAAATTTTTAGAAACAGCGCTCTGATGCAAATAAAGGTCTTTGGAGAATGTCGGAATGTTCGCATACATTAACTTATTTGGCTACAGAATCTTTTTGAAACCTAATAAACAATGAAACTGCAGATATTAAAATGTGCCCTTTCAGACAGTATATATCACATTCTGCTTTCAATTCCCTTGGGGCTGTCCAACTGCATGTAGAAAGAAGGATGTAGCTCTATATAATTTAAGTTGCTCTTTAGAAAAAAACCCTCAGCTTTTTGATATATGAGAATATGCCAAAGTAACAAAACAAACAAACAAAGCAAAATATAAGCCAAGATTCAATACAAGTCATTTTTGAATTCTGGGACATTGCTAGCTTTCCATCTGTCTGGAGAACAATACAAAGCACTCATGTGACTATTCACCGAAACGAGTTTCAAAAATCATCAAGCCCTCTGCTCTCTCATTATGCAGGTGGTGTGCAATGCCAGATGCAAAATAATTGATGTGGTTTCGAAGTTCCCTGGATCATGTCACAATTAATACATTTTAAAATACGTAGGAACTCATAACCTATATGACAGTGTCTGCTAGAGTCTATTTTTTCATTTAGTTTGAAACTGTCTTGATAATCAAAAGCTGTTTTAAAATTCAAATGGTAGCTAACATTCTGTAAAGTTATAAATTCTGATTCCTGTACATAACTGCTGGAATCTTAGAGAAATAATTAGAATATATTAAAAATAATTTACAAATTAGTTGGAAGATAAGGTATTTTAACACCAGCATTTCAAGGTCACAACAAACAGGATGCTAGTATTAACATGAAAGCCCTAACTTGTAAGGAATAGAGTTTGTTAGCAGTCTTTCAGGGAATATGTTCCTAATCTGTGTATCTGGTAATTACAGTGTATTTATAGCACATGAAAATTAAAATATTTACGCAATTTTATTTAGTCATTTAAAGAGGATCTGGCTGTAAACAGATACAGCTGTTGGAGTCATATGAAAATGGGGGAGATACCTGCTGATTTTGATTTAGATGTCTACTGAGAGGAAATAAAGAACACAGCCATTCCCCAATTTATAGCTATCTGCCGCAAGAGAAAGAAGTGTTAGCAAACTAGTCAGGAGCTTACAGCATGATGCTCCTCTATGCACTGCCTTGTAAGACTACACGTAAAATTGGGGCAGAGAGGGCATCACCTTTCAGAGCTGCTTTGCTCCATTTCTGGTCCCACCATTTAATGGAACTATTAAAGAAAAACCGATGAACAGAAATGCTATGTCTAAAGGTAGGCTGAGGGAGAGTGAAGGTAATGCGCCGAGTGTAAATGCACAGACCAGATTTGGGGCCAAGAACTTTCTGCTTGTGCACAAGTCTTGTTGCCTGGTTCTCAGAGATGTTAACAAAGAGTAAATAAACTAAAAAGGCATGAACGTATCTTGATTTGAACTATTTTTTCCCCAGTAGTTTCAGGTACTTGTTGTTTTGGATCAGCCTATCAGTTCAGCTTCAAAACAATAGTAGTCTGGATTAGAGAAGACTCATTAAAGGTAAGAAGTCATGGAAACTCTCTCAAAAAGTCTTATGTGGTAATCAGAAAATACAGGGGGACAGGATGTTACAGACACAGACACCACTGGGTAGGAAAGATCAAGGAAGGAAGAAAAGCACTCGTGCTGTACTTCAGCAAATCAATGACACTGATGACAAGTGTTTTCCTTTGTGCTAACATTAGGCTGCACAAATTTCATCAGAAACCTGGTTATGCATCTGCAGTTAGATGCTGCTTTTCATATTGCCCATGGCAACCTAAACCACAAGATTTCATTCCTGCTTTTGGCAAAGAAATTCTCACTAATTTAAATGAAAGATTCAGCTGCATCCCTATTTCCAGTAAAGGCTATGGAGTATCCTGCCCCGGAACATTCTGATTCTAAACAATCACCCATGAGTTCATGTAAGCATCCTAAGAGATTGCTCTTCCTCCCCCACCAACTACTTCTACTGTGCATTCATCTACCTGTTATAATAAAGACATGTAATTAAGGGTTTTAGTTTAGAGTTCTCATTAATCATCAGATAAGAACTCTACAGTCACAAGCTCATCATCACCAAGAACATCTTGTGAACTCTCCAAATTCACTTTAAAAAGTTTAAATCCGCCACATTGCTATCAACCCAGTCTAAATTTCAAACAACATAAAAAAATGTTATCTGCAGTCTTTAGACACACATTGTTCCGTTAAATACCGTGTTATCTTCTAAAAGTCAGACATCCAGGACCTGGGACAACTTCAGCCTTATACCCATGAATTTTGCTCCCTGAATCAGAGCATAAGCCATGTCCCTGCATGAAAAGGGCAGAATTTGAGGGTTTCTGGTTTTGCAGTGTGAGAAGACCTGAAGATCTCCTGAACTTCTCTTTTACAGCTGAGAGGAAGAAGGGCTTATCCAGAAGGCTTCTGGGGAGGGACTTTGCAAACAACATATGGGCTGGAAAGAGATTTCCCCCAGCAGTATGCTTATTATCCCCAACTGTTACATGAACAGATGCTAAAATTTTGTTATTACTTTCAATTATAGTGAACTTGCCCATAGTGGTGTTTGTGCCATTACAACAATGGCAAAGTTTTAACTGATGAACTCCTACTGAAAGGACTGAGAACTAATCTGACTCCAAAGGTGGAACAAGCTTGTACAGTAGAAGTGCAGGAATGCTGGATGCACTGATAAAAACTTGAAGAAGATTCTAAAAAAAAAAAAAAAAAAAAAAGAAAGATTATGCCTTTCAAACTTGGTATTGCATTTCATGTCCAAGCATGAATTCTATCCATCTGCAAAGAAAAAATGTCATTTATCAAAAACAGCAGAAAGAATACATTTGAATTGAATAAGCCATTTCTTGGACGTAGACCTGAATTAGATTACTTTTATTCCTCTGTGAATTTAGGGACTAGGAATAAGGCAAACAAATGAAAAAAGAAGGTAGAGGTGGAAGGTAGTATGGAGAAAGTGCCTCCCTGGGGAGAATAATGGAGTGAGGGAAGGGTAGGATGGGAACGGAAATCCAGTGAATGAACTATAAAAGGTGGATGTGGAGTGACAGAGGGAAAACAGAAAAGATAACAGTAATGGAAATATATTGCAGCACGCACAAAAATCACCATGTTAATTGTCCGTTTTAAAACAGCTTCAGAGTGTGACACAAAGCTACTACTTTAATGTTATTTATCCCATTCCCAGTAACTCCAAAGACCTTCACAGACTTGGGGTTCAGCTGTGCGTTTATCAACCGAGAACCCTGCCACCAGCTGCCAGAGCAGGCTGAGCTGGAGGTAGCAGAGGGTTCCTCCTGCTGCACCTCCTCATTGGGATTGCTCTCCTGCCTTTCTCCTTGCTCCACTCCCAGGAAGGTGATTTGGATCACAAAGAGCTCACATGCAAGTATGCAATTTCCTTAGGGAAGATGAGACTACTTGCCTTCTTTCTAGAAGAGCCTCATCTTTATAGCACTGATGAATAGTAGCAGGGATCATTGCTAAAATGGAGCTGCCTCTCAGTGAATGCAAAGAGGGAGCTGTTAACAGGTTAACTGTTAACAAGTTAGCTGTTAACAAGTAATTTTCCTGTAGAGAGAAAAAAAACTGGGTAAGTTGCAGTTCTACCCAGAGGTAAAACTGGCCAAAATGATAAACCCCTCCAAATCTTATTTTCTTTAAAAACAAAAAAATATCACACATTCTATTCAATAGCTTCATTGTTTTTAAACACAAACATTGCAAGCTAAACACTTTTGGAAATTATATTTAGCGTGTAACTAATTAAGTCAAAATTTTCAATCAGCTGACTGATCTGGGAAGCCTCCATATAAATACAAGATCACATTGATTTTCTGTACTTGTTCAGTTGTTCCTGAATGCCTGACAGGCCTGACAACTTGATCAATAAGTGATCCCATTCACCCAGACCTGCAGGTGCCTTTTGTGCTCTCCCTGCTGGAAGATGACAATCAGACTCATTAAAGGCAACACAAAGCATTACCGATGACATGTTTCCTGTCAGACAAATACAGCCAATGCCTATTATGATTTTATCTCAGAGAAATTGATTTAATCAGCAGCCTAAGATTTAACCTATTGTTAATAATGCAATTTAAAGCTTTTCTCTCTTCCTTCTGATCAACCTAACTGGAATTTAAATGGGTAGAAGTGACGTGAACAAGCTCACAGGGGTCAGAGTTTATCTTTTCTGTCTGTGCCAGCCTCTTTGATGTTTGATGCGAAGGACTAATCCTCACAATTCCAGAAACCACCCTGTGAACAAGAAACAATTTACCAAAGCTATTATGTCACATATTGCTGTCTTGATTCAGGTTTTACGGGAGATTCATGTTCTGTGAGTTTGATGCATCTGGAAGATGCATCAAACTCAAAGCTGACAGGTTGTGTAAAGCTAATGTTAGATGGATATGCTGTATTAATGATCTATTCATTTGAAGCTTGTTTTTAGTGTTGTCTTTCTTTCTGCTTTGTTTTTATCCATTGCAATTCATTGCAAACCACTCTAGCTTGGTATTTGTGAAAAAAAAATGCTTTCAGAGTGATTTTTTAAAAAATTAATTTACTGAAGATAAAAGGGAAAACACACAAAATAAAGACTGTAATGGTGCCTAAAAAAAGCACATTGATTTCTTGTAATGGACTTATTCTACTGTGTCACTGCCAGTTTCCAGTACAAACATATTCTTCATGAAAGATCTGAACCAATCATCATAAATTCTGGTAATGACTTTCAAATATTTCTATTATTAAATATATTAAAAAGAAGTTTGAGTATTAAAATTGCTTATATAGTAAGAACGCCTTCCTACTCAACATATCCATTCCACTTCAGTCTTCTTTTAGTCACATTCTGCCTCCCTCATCTCCAAACAGTATTTGGTGGGTAATTCTTACAGAATACCATTTTACAAGAGTGTTATACATTATGCACATTAAAAAAAAAAAAAAAAAAAAAAAAAAAAAGATGGCAGCATTTATTTTGTGTTCCTGTTAAACAACTTGAGTTTGGAGGGGATGTATGGCAGTGTGGGACATCCTGAGGTGAAGAGTTGAGAGGGGGGGTTCACAGATCCATTAGGGACGATATGGCATGCCCACAGGACAGCATGGCTAACCAAACCAAGACGACATTCAGAAACCTAGATTCACAAGTAGGTGGCCCTTAAAAGTTTCACAGACAGCTTGAAATTCATTTTGTGAAACTGGAGTTTGTGTGGTGAAGATTCTAAATCAGAGAACTGAGTGACATTAGGAACTGAGGGAGTAATCTGTGTGCTCTAAGGAGAACTGAAGATGAAATGATTACTGTAACAAAGACTGCAGAAGATAAAATTCTTGGTAACAAACCTTTTCTGATTATTGGATAGAAAATTGTGGGTCTACTCCCAAAAGGCTGGGAGACATATTTAATTTTCTTGTTACTCCATGTTTTTTCTCTGTCTGGGCTACAGCTCCATGAGCTGATAAACCTCTTGCATCTTTGATACCTCTATGTGGGCAGAGCAGGTGTATAGTTCAACCCAGGATCCCAACAATATGCAAGGCATCCTCTCAGATTTCAATTGCAGACATTAAGGAGAGTTTTTCAGTCCAAGATCTGTCACCTGCAGGGCGGAGGGAGCCCAATATCTTCCAAGGTATTTCACCATGGGGGAAAAACATCCATCCTCAGTACCTGAGCTAGGAGTTCAGTTTTGTCTTGCTAAATTTTACCTTAGAGCAGACAAGCAGAGGTAATGTCATGATGACAAGTCATGATATGAGATTGGAAAGGTAGGCTTTTCATTCACCAGCAGAAAAATGGCAGGTGAATGTGTGTCACAGGTTGATATTCCCCAGGGAGGCTGTACATGGAGTGCACAGTGCAACAAAGAGAGAATGATGTAGACCCCCTAAAGGAGCAATCAAGGTGTTAGGAATAGGGAGAGAAGACAGTAGAGACCTGTAAAAACTACAAAAGATAAATGACTCTGCAAGTGCATTACCATCAGTGACATTGTCAAAACAACAAGGCTGAGGTTCTGCAAGACAACGGAGTAAAAATCTCACTAAAAAGGGTGGAATGGCAGTGTCACTGCAGTGGAAGTCAAAATGAGAGAGCTTTAGCAAGGAGTGAGAGAAAAGAAATTGCTCTAAATCCCTGGGTGAATTTAGAGGTGAAGAGAAACAAGACAAATGTCTAGTAATGTATTGGGGGAATCACCAGTACGCTCTGAGGAGTAAAGGGACTCCATGATAGCTGCAGTTTAAGGGGAACTAAGACCATACGTATACAAGTGTTGGGAATATAAGTTATTTATTGATTTATCAAAGAGAATTTCTATACATATGTTTTAATTCTAACTAAAGTTATACTTTAGAAATGGTTTCTGCTGACCTTAAAGTGAAGAGTAGCTATGGGTTTTCACTGTCCTTTCAGTAATGCTTAGACACAAACATTTTCAGCAAAACATTTTAACATCACTGTTTAGCCATACACAAGTTACTGATGAATAGCCAGTCGACATGCATTATCTGAGCTGTGGCAATAGTCCAGGGTCACTCTTAAAACAGCAAATGCAAAGTCATATGAGTTAGTTCAGTACTTGTTTGTCACATGCTAAGTTAATTTGTTTTGCCTAGTGTTTGCTGTGGACTTGAAGGCACCTACATGGATAGCTACCCCTTTGCAGAGTCTTTAACAGTGTGAGCTTTCAGTGTGAAATCATACAAGTAGATTAGAATAACTCTTTTAATTCAGTAATTGACCTTTAATGCTCCTGTCAATGTCAGAGTGATCAGTTAAATGGTGGTGAAAATGAAGACTTCCTCCCACTGTTACTACTGATTTTAATGAATTCTCCCTATACTATTTGTAAAGTAGTGACCCATTTTTTATTATCATGCTACTTCTATCCTACATTGAATCTTATAATAGTTTCTGCTTCCTCTTGAAAAATCTGAAAAGCTTATTCCCTAATTCTGTTAGAAATCGCTAATGATTCATGCATATTAAATCCAAACAAACCACCTGGTTTTGATTGTTTCCTAATCCTTCTTAAAATCTGAGGCCCATTATCGGTGGCCTTTGCAACAGAACTCTGCAATTAGGAATCCACACAAGCTTCCCTCTTTGTCATCAAGCCGTGTCTGTCTGCTCAGAGAAAATTGCTACAGCTGTCAGCTTAAGTGCAATGACAAATATGTTTCTCTGCATATTTGGTTTCAACTAGTTTTGCTCAATTCAGTATGACTTCACTGGCATGACAAGTTATACAAGTGTTGCCAGAGAGTAAGAAAGACAAGCTGTCAGGTATTTACCATGGGTTAACCCTACGTGGCGATATGCACCGTGCCTGGGTTTAGCCCTGTGGTCATTAGACAGCAATACTCCTTCTAGCGTCAGTGGCAGGTTGCTACATCGCATGTTGCTGTTTCTCCTTTCCCTCAAGGTTATATGGTATTTTACTTCATTATTTCTAAGGAATAATCTGGTAATGATACTGTACGATTTGAGATAAGTGATTTAAGATAACGTTGATCTCCCTTCTTGTTTATCGGAGATGAAGAATTTTTCCCAAACCACCTGTGATTTGTAGGGTTCTGTCTACAACTATTTCCCCAGTGAATTGCACACCCCCACGCATAAAAGCACCAGAGTAAGAAGTCCCTGCAGCAATTTAGTAACTTCTGAGAAAAGAGCTCTGAGAGTGGAGGGGGACTGACATTCCCAGCTACCGCAGCTTCTCCTCCAAGATATCTGAAGGAGTTGGGCCAACTGTTATTAAGTCTGCTGTGACTGGGTGCCTACTTCAATTGAAAAGTTCAGTCTATGGCAACTACAATGACAGATTTTGGCATTTTCAGTGATGCTCAGCACACTCAGAAAAAACTAAAGCAAATAATGGGAACTTAGAGCTGCCAAGGACATATTAAAAAGGGGTGGAAGATACAGGACTGGTCACCTGAAGGGAAAGGCTTATTATAAAAACTGATAATTTGCACGATACAGGTTTCCTCTGTGCTCAGAACTGCTACCTATTGCTGACATTGGCAGGTCCAATGAAACAATGCTGTATATTACTGCCATTGCGCATCAGGAAAAATCATATTGAGAACATTATGGAAGTGAGTGCATCCATACACTTTAGCCAAGAGTAATGGATAGGAAAGACTGGGTCTACAACACTCATTAAACTTAGTTTGATTATTACTTGAGTAATGGATATGTTGTTTTCATTGCACAAACAGCAGGGGTGCTTGCAGAATGCTCTTAAACAGCTCAAAAGAAATAATGAGTTTTCAAAGAACCTCATTCTGACATCTCCAATCCATCATATCTGTATTATACTGATAATCTCTTGTCTTTTAATCAGTGATGCTCAGGAGAAGGATGAGGAACCTGTGAATGTATGGATGAATCAGCGTCTGATTAGCTATCTTCACAGAATCTTTTTTGTGTTTATTCAGAGAAAATGAGGTTCAAAACTTTGAATGATAATGATTATCGGTGTATTTTTTTTTCTAAGAGAAACAGTTTTTATTTTTTTCCACCATCCTAAGGTTTAAAGCATTTCAACTAATTCACCAAACACACAGATACAGATGAACAACACTTTAGGAATCCAGAGACATAAAGACACGCTGCATAGCTGGAAAATGGAAATGTAAGTTGCTTTCCAAAGTGTTTTTTATCTGTTGAATGCTCACAAAATACAGAGCAAATAGCCTATAAAACCCCATTTTGATGTTTTTACAGAAGTTCTTGTTACTATTGCCCACCTGCTCTTTCTTTTCCCACCTGCCCTAAAGCAGCTACATTGTTGGTTGGAACTGGTTAAACCTTTTCAGACTGCAGCATCTTGTTTCCAGCTCATACCCTGGGAGGAAAATCCAAGAGCTACAGCAGTGGATTCTAATGCTTTTGGAGTGAATACCAAGATGATTTTTCATGAATTCCTGCAGCTACTTTTGTCTTCTCCTCCTTGCATTCATCTTTTGCCTCAGGGACTGCCTGCTTTGCTGCCTGGGCTTCTGCCACTTCTGTCCCCAGTGTCCCCACGTCACCGCCTGAACACCACAGCGTCCTTCGAGTTCCCCCTCTTGACTGTGTGACAGAAGTTACGAGCTTGAGCTCCACACCACATTGATTTTAGGGGGTCCTCTGAGAGGGGGATACGTTACCAGTTATGAGTTAATCTGAAAAAAAAAAGTAATGACAGTGCCCCTAAGTTTTCCTTGTCCTCCCTGAATAGAGAGCTCCGGTGGGTGCCTGTGGGGGTTTGGCTGTTTGGGGTACGTGCTGCTGATTTCCTAGGCACTGAATGTGTTTCAGGAGGCTACCAGTCAGCTCATTACACCTTGTCATTATTGCTGCCCTCGATTTTGAGCAATCAGTTACAGCTCTGCTCACCACTATCTCATCACCAACCTGCCTTCGATGTTTCAGAGGCAGGAGAGGATACCTGTCCTCTGTGAGCGCAAATTAGCTGCAGTCACAAAAAAACGTAACAGCTTGTGGAAATACTGGTTTGAACCAATAATCTGAAAGACTTGCAAGTGTTGGATTCCCACCATGTCACATAGGCCTCTCCTTGGGTACAAAATCCTGATTTATGAAAAGGGACGGTCTGGCAGCCACCCAACATTGTGTTTTCCAAAGGAAATCCTGGATATCAACATCTTTTATTCGCATTCTGCACTAGCATCTGGCTTCTTATAAGACAGGTCTTAATCGGATAGAGCCAGGTAATGGCAAATGTGATCAACTCATTATATTAGGTGTTTGTAACACATTCACATATACATATGTACACATTTGAATATATATATTTATAAAATAATTTCTACCAGGCTACTGCACTCAGCAGTCATCCTCTCATCTGTTCTTTCCCTCTGATACCATCACCTCCAACAGGGTCAGCCATTCCTTCGTTTGGCAAGCCTCTGTGAAATAGCTCAGGAAAACAACATGATGGAGCATGTTATTTCCCTATCTTCACTTGATGTCCTACACGAATCCATGCAGATACCAAAGTGGTGGGCACCTAAAAATTCGATTCCTCATTTCTCCGGAGGGACAAGTGTATAGAGTATATTTAATCACTGTAAATTCATTCATTTGTCTTACTGATCCCTCCATTTGCATGGTGTCAGCCTTCTATAAAGCTAACAGAATAATCCTTATTCTCAGCACTGACCTTGTCTCACAGGATGCTACATGAGGATACAAGGATGCAGGTGACATTTGCTGGTCAAGCCTGCCGTGTTGTCACACTGGTCCCTGTGACTTCGATGATGTGGAAGGCTGCTGACAGGTGAAGTATTTAACCAAATAAAGAGAAAGCTTTGTGCTGTCATACTTGTGATTTCCTCTTGGGATATAATTGTCCCCTTTCTCAGTACAACAGACAATAATTATACAGCTGTGAATACAAATGCAGATCTAGGTTGAGGAATGTATGTACATCGAAGGGCAGATGTGCATATGAAAATATCTGCTGTTGGTTCAGCAATGCAAACCTGGATGACCACATTTCTGCAGCTGCTAAACTGTTGCAGTCTGACACTTCTTATTTGGCTCTAACCTCACTAAAGGAAAATATTTTGGCAAGATCTTGTTTTAGAAAAACAATTAAAGAGCATAATTTATAATAATATGATGTAATATTTTCTGTTGCTGTGGCCACAGAACAATAAAGGCATACATCAATTTGTGGGGAAACTGTCTAAATTACCAAAAGCTTTAATAAAAAAGCTAACAATTCATGTTTGAGGGCAAGTAGCCTCGCAAATGAAAATAATTATGAATCCACATTCAAATCTCTGCACTAAATTGCAGGTTCAAATGTTTTAGCTTCTAGACCTCTGACTGCTTGTTTTGTTGACTACCATGAAAATATTAGCGTTTGTGACTGTAATAAATTGTGCCCGCAAAACTGTAGTGTCTCTTTCTCTCTCTGTTTTAAGCAGGCACTAAATGTAATTATATGTGCTGTGTTCCAGTATCACAACAGTAAGTAGTGGGTTTTGAGCTCAAGCTATGTGCATATTCTTCACTCAATTTGTGTACTAAATAGCCATCTTATTCAACATTAACTCTCAATTCACTGGTAACATTTATTTTTTAATTTTCTATTTCATTATGAACAGGCAAGCATATGCTGGATTAATTACAACCTCTAACCACTAATAACTGCTCCTATGAGGAGTGGCTAAGGACTTTGGGCTTGTCTAGTTTGGAGAAAAGGAGGCTGAGGGGTGACCTCACATTGCCCTCTACATCTTCCTGAGGAGGGGAAGTGGAGAGGGAGGTGCTGATCTCTTTTCCCTGGGATCCAGTTATAGGACGTGTGAGAATGGTTCAAAGCTGCATCGGGGAGGGGTCAGACTTGACGTTAGAAAACTTTACCGAGGGAGTGGTAAAACACTGGAACAGGCTTCCTAGAGAAGTAATTGATGCCCCAAGCCTGTCAGCGTTCAAGAGGCGTTTGGGCAATGTTCTTAATATCATGTTTTGACTTTTGGTCAGCCCTGAATTGGCCAGGCAGTTGGACTAGGTGATCATTGTAGGTCCTTTCCAACTGTTCTCTTTCTACTCTATTCTAATACTCCTAACCAACAGGAACTGTTGCACTTGCCTTCATCAGTCAACTTAATTTCTCATCATCTTTTGGAAAACAGCACTTGAAAAATACAGCTGGAGTGAAAAGTTTGGAGATGTGCTGGTTTCTGAAATCAGTGAGTGACTTAGTCTTCCACATGCTGGTGCAAGCTCAGTGACAAGTCTATTATAAAATGAACATGATAAGTGGAGCCACAAACAATACCCTGCCCTGAATGGAATTAGAAAACTGCACAGGCTTTAATCTTCAAATTGTTGCTCCCATTTCTACAGGTTCTGAGAGGTTCCCTGTATGTCTTTTTTTTGCAGGTGAATAAGATAGTAAGAAGATTCTTCCCTTTCTCCAGAACTCGGCAAGAATAGGGGAAGAGAAACAGAGCAAAGAAATATGGATAGAAGCCATGGGAAAATCTACTTTAGTGTACTTGCCACAAAAGGATAAATCGGAAAGAGGGACTGGATCAAGATCAGGAATGTCATCTGTGTTCAGCTAGTTTTGAAGACCTGGTTCAGGAAAGCAACAAAAAGTAATACTGTGTTAAGCCTTAAGAATAGATGAACGCACAATTCTGCTATGAAAGTGGACTATTTAGTGCATACCTTCCTTAAAAACTTATACCCAGGTGTTTCTATTGCTAAATGCGAGCAAAAGATGAAATTGTAGAGTAGAACTTCCTGGTTAAACCACCATGTTGTAAGATCAGACATGGTCATACAAGTACCTGTACCTCACCTACACTATAGCTTCTACCCAATGGAGCAGAACTGGCTTTATTTCATTTGGTATAGAGTGGTTCTCGGTGGAAATGCCCATTTGAGACTCCAGCGTTACAAGTCTTCACTAACAGATTAGCTGTCCATGCGCTCATTCATCCTTGCCCCTTGCCTACCAGCACAGGTGCAGATCTAATCCACACTATGTGTGGATTAATTTTCAGATGCACAGGCAACTGATCTTATAGGCTACCATTAAATGCAACCTATTAAAATGATGAACTAAAATTTCTGCTGCATGCATCTGCAAAGCTTCATCAGTTTACACTAGCTAACACAACCTGAAGATCTAATTTATATTAACTGAAAGGAGAAATAGAGTTAATAAAAATCTAAGAAAATATCCAGAATCTCTAATGACACTGGGAAACTGGAAGGTTTATTTTAACATCCTATCTAATAATAAGAAAATATTGCACAAACTAGATAATATTGCTGAACTAAGACGATTAAAGAGAAGAAAATTCTGACTTCATGCATACACTGAATATTGAAGAACAGGGGAAAATACAGTATAAACAGACAGCAAATGAACTACTGGAATGGGCGAAAAATCTCAACTAGATTGATGCACACCTCTCCTGAATCACCCTTCTCAGATGTGTCCTTTTCCTTAGAAATACAGGGGTCTGAATATTTTTATTTTAACGTATTATACTTTCACGTATGTAACCGAAAATCAGAAAAGCTTGGCTGGGTTCAGAAATAATAGGACGGTATTGAGAAAAAAAAGAAGATGGAAAAAATTACAAATATTCATTGCTTTCCATTAAGCCCACTTAATCTGAAAAATTAGAAAGTATTGTATGAACTTTAAAAATTGGGTTTTAATTTGTAATGGCTCGTGACCAACAGCCTTTACAAGTCTTGTGCTGCGCAATTAAAAGACTGTATTGGAGAAAAATAGCAAGGTATCTAAAAATGTGTTATAGTATAATATAGCCTGTTTTTTATTATCAATCATATTCCCTCAAAAATCATTAACTAATTATTTTGACAGAAACTAATATTCTTGCATAAGCACATGCTGCCAGCAACTGTGGTTTTAAGAATAAAATCAAAGAATAGTATAAAAGATGTGTCATAAAAATCACAAGAATTATTCATAAATTGTAGCAAAAGAACAGCCACAACAGAGAGGTGGGTAGTCCAAGCCATTCAAGAACAGAGGCCTTTTATATCATCTTACATTTTAAAATCAGAGGGAAGCTGCATTTCCAAATTTTAGGTCAAAGAGCATCATCAGCTAGTTACAGAGTTAAGCCCTTAAACTTAACTTTCTGCTATCACACATACTTAAGACCTAGGTATTATCAGGTTTTCAGAAGGCAGAGAAATTGCAACATTATAGGTTCATTTCTTGCCTGAATTAGCTTCATTCCAAATTCAAGCTATTTAACCATACTTTTTCTCTCTCTTTTCTTTTTTTTTTTTTTTTTTTTCTTTTTTTTGGTGGTCAAAGAGCTGTCTGCTTTCAGAAATCTGCAGCACACAATGTAGACTACTAGCAAGTTGATTTCAGTCTCTTCTTTGACATTTAAGACAACCACAGGAAATTGTTTATAGTGATCAGAATAGTGTCACTGACTGTTTTGTCTTTTAAAAATGCTCTTAGTTGGATTTAGAAGTTTTGATATGTTCTTTCTTTCTGTTCTCCAGAAGAAAGTTTCTACCCTTCAGCATAGCAAAAGAAAACTTTGAACATATGGGTAAAACAGCTACCAAAAAAAAAAAAGAAAAAAAAAAAAAAAAAAAGGAAGGAATAAAAGTAATGTTGAAAAAATGTCTCGTGATCTGATGACTGAGTTAAACCTTATGTACTTTTAAGACCTTATTGTTTATTTTGACAACACAAGACCTTTTTTCCAATGCTGTTATCATCAATATCTTTGTGGTTGGAGAACAGGGTTGTGGTCTGGACACTTAGAGTAATCCATGTTATAAGAGCCTTCCCAAACTCCATTTCCCCTTGGAAGGGAACTCTATAGAATCTCCTTGCTATCTCCTTACCCTGAGTCAGCAGATTTGCTGCTGACATATGTTTGATCATGTTTGTAAAATTCATAACACCTATTCTTAAAACTACCTAATGAAGGGGATTTTTACTTCTTAAAAAGTTAGACATAGTAATTGTCTACCATAAAAAAACCAACCCCAAACTAAACAAAGATCCCCCACAAAACCCACAGAATGATTTTATTCTTTTCTCTACCTCTCCAAAGATTCTGTCATAGGTTTCCTTTTTTCCAAAAGAAGTTCCTCTGCACTTTCATGTGATATTAGTTTCAGGAACATCAGACAGTGGGCATAATTCAGACTCATTGATTTCTATGGGAACTAGATTCATTTTCTTAGGTCAAAGCCCTGGAAGACTGAACGCAACTATTTCAATGAATAATTTGTTCTGGCAAAGAAGCCTTCAGCCTTCAGATAAGCACAAATACATAAGCTGTCTCATGGAGTAAAATGCACTGGAAAGAGGGCTCTGTTCTTGCAGAATCATGTTCCCTGTATGGATATTCATTGTTCAGAATTGAGAATAAGTTTCTCATGAATATATTCTGGATTTATTTTAAATTCACTGTTTCTGTTACCTTGCATCCTAGAATATTCATAGAAAGAGAACAAAAACCATAACAAACACAAAGGGAATCTATTCATTTCTTTCCTTTCTATCCCAACAGAAATTTTATGCAGTAGTTTCTCAGTTCAGGAAAACAGCATAATTCAAATCCTTTCTCTCTAACCTACAATTGCAGAATGCCAATCTAAGAATTTTTAGGCGATTTTAAATGAATGCTATTGAAGTGACTATTCAGTAGATGAAGAATAGACATTTTAATTTCAGTTTTAGTAGGAGTGGAGCAGAAACAAGGGTTGCTTTCAGTATTTTCCAACATTATTCTTTTAATCTGTATTGCATTAATATTGTGTGAGCTAGTAGTCTAGACTAGGCAGCAGTATATAAAAGAGACTAAATTGTGCTGTGGCTACAATCAAACCTGATTAAGTAATGCTTCTGCATAGCATAATTTCACCATGGTTGGAAAGAACAGCTAAAAATATGTCTGTTGAGAGAAGCTCTCTGTTGTAACTCTTTATATGATTTGGTATTTAGTAGTGATGGTTCCAGCTTCCAAGGATAACTTCTGTTTCTCATATGAAAGAGTCTTCAGCAGGTCAATGGTAAAACTGTCCCCTCCTAATGTCCAGAGGCTGCACAGGGACAGAAGAATAGAAGTGTCCACGTGCCAAGGACTCTGTGATCGCCAGACAATATAATGTCCTTCGGAGACTATTATTCATGGATCCAAGATAAAGTTCAGTTGCTCAAACACTTTGGCAATCTGGAGCAAGAACATTGAATCAGAAACCTGTATGACCTCCCCAGCAGCTCCAGCCTGTAGGCTGTTATCCAGCAAACACTGTGTGGAATAATCTCCTGCACAGAACAAAAACATCTGTAGATATCAGTTTCCCTCTTCTTCTCCCCCATGCCTGAACCACAAAAGATATGATCCTATTACCGCCCGAGTGAAGGAGCCTACAATTTTGAGCCCATGCCATAGAGGCTTACTCTTTTCATTTGGGAGATACTCAGCTCAAACTTAATATATCAACTAAAATTGCACAGCCGTTGAGTGGATCTGGAATAAATGTACATTTCTTATCCACATAATTTACAGTTTATCTGGTATTCTTTGTCTTCTGCATTTTCTTGCCATGCTCCATTAAATCTCTTCCACCACCCACTTTGAAAGTGTCTGACTTCCAGAAACGTATGAAAGCTTCTATACAAAATCCATAAAGTATGTATGCCCAAGATTTCTTTTCAGGATGGCCATAAAAGCTCACTCTTAAACAAATAAAATACCAATTATAGGAATGCTTGGAGAGCAAGAATTTTTCTTTGTTTGAGATGTAGTTATTTAAAAGGAATTGTTCCTGTCTTGGTATTTGGCCTGCAGCACTTAATCAGCATTTAAACAATTCCATGTTCCCACAGAATTAAATGCATCTTTTACCATTAATTATAGTAACAGTGATTGATTCTATGCCCCCAGTGCCTGTGGGAATGCTCTCAGGTAATTTTACAGGATGTGGGACTGGGGCTCAGATCCAGCGTTCAACAAGATGACCAACTCCAGAGTTGTGAGTAGTCAGTTCCAGTAACGTCAGCGTGCTCTTGTTGTACCACTGAAATGAAGGTGACTTTCCCACTGCCTATAAAAAAAAAAACGTAAGGATGAAAATCTCTCTGCTTGTGTACTTCACAGAACATGAAACCAAACTAAGCATATGTAACCATGCCTATGCAGCAAATGGGGCTGGGCCTGGCTTTGATGAATGCAGTTTCACACCTGTACATAACTCAGGGCCAATTTAGAGGTTAACAGAGGCTCCTTTGAAAATGCATTTCATAACAATGTTTCAGTCCCCGAGGCCAAGTTTTGCTGCCCTTCATAATGAACAGCAATTTTCCACGAGTAGCAGCCACGGGACAGCAAAGTAAGACACCGCAGTGTGGTACAAGTGAAGGTGAACACAGAGATCCTCTTCTGATTTGGGCAACACGGGTAATCGGTTCTATAGCAAAACAGCTGAGCTTCCTCAACAGGTCCGTTTACCTCTTTTGTTATTTACCACAGTACCACTATTTATAAATAACAGAATCACAGTTTGGTCTTTTGTGCTGACAGCTTTTACAAAAAAAAACCAAAAAAACCAAAAAAACAAAAAACCAAAAACCCACCAGCAGATAGTTGATGGAGAATTATAACAGAATATTTATGATGAGTAAATTATTTTAAAGTCAATCGGAATGCAAACAGACTGAATTATTCATTGTGATAATTTTGCTTTTCAGGCAAATGCTACCTTTTTAAAAAGCTAGCTATTAATAATTGTCATATTAAGATGCTGCTAGAAAAAAATGCATTTCTTTTGCATTACAGTGATATGAACTAAAATATTTTTGCTATGATTCTCTAAGCTTCAATAGCTCAATGACCAAGAAATCCCAAAGTGACATCTCTAGAAATCTGTTGAGTTACCGTTCGGACTTTCTTTCTCAAAGTCAGTCCACTATAACAATGATCTGAGTCCTCCACCATTCTTAAATTTTTCCACCAAAACATTACACAATGGGCCTTGTGTGAAATTTTAATTCTGGTGTTCGTTAGCATCTTTTGAAAAGCATTCAGCAGCCTAAACAAGCAGGATGGTGTCTAAAATAATTTTTGAAAGCACTTTAATTTAAAAAAACACCCATAGGTTTGAAAAGGATGATAGATATTTCTATTGAAAAATTCAGTAGGCGTTGACCTCTTTATACTTCAGATGAGTATTACCTTGTGCTTGGTACTGTGAATTTAAGTGGAAATTAAGTTCTCAGTAGGAGGCCATACCGTTACTGCAGGGTATTAATTTTAGCACAATAAAGTGATATCTCTTGATAAATATCTAGGTTATACCTAAACCATCACCATTCTATTTCACACTCTTTTACTGTGTACCACAGACTTGCTTTAATATGGAAACTACTGTCTGCTTCCAAAGAACAGCAGGGAAATCCCATGAAAACTGCAATTATAATAACTATAAAGAATTAAAATAGCTCTTGGGCACTTTTTATTATTGTTGTTTTCAGTTGTCAAGGGGAAAAACTGAACAAAGAAAAAGAAAGATGTGCTCCCAGCACTAGGGAATGCATTTAAAAGGATCTTGTAAACAAGCTGGCAACAATTCATTCAGGGTTATACATTTATCAGGAAAAAAAAAAAAGAAGAAAAAAAAAAGTGAAGCAATGCAGTAAGAGGCCTCCAGTTGAGAATGTCCTGTGGGGACTGCAAAGTGACTTGTAGCGGTAAAACTGAACTATGATTAACTAACGGTGGCTGAAAAGACATGTTTAAAGGTGGTAGAAAAGTAGATACTTTCCTATTAACAATCACAACGCCACCTGAGGAAAGACCATGTTTCTCTTGTCATTAAAAGACCCAGAACTGCTGGATTTTTTCATGTTAAATAAGATTGATAGATTTTCTTTTCACAGACTGTACCAGTTGCTTCTTATTCCAGTGAAAATTACTAGAAGCAGTGAGACCAACAATTAAAGACTTGTTGTGGCTCCTTTATCTGGATAGTAATCTCCAACAACACCTGAGGCTATTTAGTCATTTTTACACAAACCACTAACAGCCATCGGTCATTACTGTACTGAGCCAGTTTTAGACAGTCCTGAAAGGCTGAAGGTTTCCTGTCAGTGCTTTCAGATATGCAGTCTCCTCTCTGGACCTGTAATGACAAAGTCTGGAGACACAGAAGAAACTTTTTAAATAGTCTGCTTTGAAAAGGCTGAGTAGCAAAGAGCTCTTACATTGCATGCGAGACAGGCAGAGCGGTATTTCATTGGAGCTATGGCCACTGCATCAAAAAAGAACGAGTTGGTCAGTGTGGCGTCAGACAGGACAGGGATTAAGAGGCTGCTTTCTCTACATAAATTTCTGATAAATATACTGTTGTCACTGAATGGTTGATTTGCTTTGATACCACTGAACACCTGCAACTGGAAGGACAAACTCTTAGGGACTACTCAGAGGAACTTTTGCCATGGAGAATGTTTCCTGTCCTTTTCTCTGGAGGTGGAAGTGTGTTTCTAATTTACCAAGTCAGATGGATTTTCCAGGGAAAGCAGGAAAACTTCAGTTTAAACCCAAATGAGAATAAAAAGTGTGGTTCTTCCCCTCAAAATTATTACCAGGTTAGAAACCTTTTCAGAAGATATGCTCGCCTTCTCTAGTAAAAAATATGCCCTCCTCACCCCTTCACAGGTTATTTCCTTTTCCAGGCCCTGTGGCTGCTGGGGAAGCTACCACCACCATCGTCTCCAGCCCCACTCCTGGTGGAGCATCCTGCCCTCAGGCTCCACTACTGACCGAATCCCTTCCATGATCTCTTCCAACAACTTCTCCCTCATGCTCTTTCTAGTTAATGGCTGCAAAACCTTTTCCAGACCTTGTGCTTCACCCCAGGCTCCTTCAAAACTGGCAATGTGAGCCCCAAGTCAGTGTCTGCCAGATGCTCCATCCTTCCACACTGTGAACTGGGAATGTCACAACTCCAAAAAAAGTTGTATGTAACCCAGATGGATGTGCAGTTTGAGAAGCTCACAGGCTAGATTTGGACTGTTGAGATCCACAACAAGATAAGATTCATGAATGTTTCATCTTTCATATCCAGGTTTCTATAAACAGCAGGAAAAGAAAAGGTGGTGTGATATACTCCAGAATTTCCTTTTTCCAGATGGTGGGAGGATCAGGGCTGGGCAATGTTTTGGTGCTGTACAATTAAGCGTGCAGTGGGAGGACAAGAGGCAACAGACACAATATTGACTACAGTCAAGGAATATTTTTCACAGTAAGAGCAGTTAAGCACTGGAACAGGTAGCCCAGAAAAGCTGTCAGGTCTCTGTTGGAGATTTAAGAATTTTACTGCACAATGCCCTGAGCATCCTGATCAACTTTGAAGTTAGTTCTCCTCTGAGTAGAGATTGGCCTGTGTGACCTTCGGAGGTCCTTTTTTGCAACCTTAATTATTTCTATTACTATGATTTTACAGCTGATTCCTGCTTTTCCAAGAACCAATACTCGCAGCTGGTGGTTAGAAGACTTCCCAGAATTACAATTCCTGAACAATCTGTTCTTTAGCAAGACAGAATTAGAGAAAAGGCATGCAAAATAAAAAGTAAAGAATATGCCTTGCCATTACCACTGGAATTGCTGGCAAAATGAGGTCATAAGAGTTCCCTTTGTTTTTAGTAAGATATTACTAATAGCATTTCACAAAAATCTTGGAATTCCCAAGTAAATAGGGAGTGAAAATATTGAAATTCCAGGTTGAAGATGCTAATATACTTTGTAAAGTTTTGATAGAGGACTGAATGGAAAGTGACTCTTCAAGAAGCTTTTATTATGGTTACACAGTGACTGCTACTTTTCAAACGCAGCCAGATAGGAAGTAAAAAAAAAAATGTCTTTCTCCTCCTAACAGCCATCTCTGCAAACTCTTATTATATCTCAAGAGTCTTCCCAGTATAATGTTGCAAATAAAAAAGGTTCTGATTGAAGTTTCCAGGGCAGTGCGGTGGTTTTGCTGTTCAACCCCTGCTGATTACAACAGATAACGTCCTTAGAAGAGAACTCTGCCTTTTCCTACTCTTAAATCATTTAACCGTTTGCTACACACTGCATCAGGCAAAACAGACTCCAGCTGTCTAACAGAAGCAATGGCTTTATGGCACAACATGAAGAAAAAACCTATTTTTCTCCAGTATTAAGTAAATGCCTAGCATACATTTATCACTATAGTTTTAATCAGCAGCAACAGTGAACCAAACAATATCTTCCTTTAGCACCTTCTCTCTTCTTGTTTGGTGAAATCTTTACAAAGACCAAACTGTTACAATCTTTACAAAGATATGTTAAGGATTTAATCCACCACATCTGGGAACTTTAATATTTATATATTTACATACATTCTAATTAGAGAATTTTGACTACCTCCCAATCATAAGTAATTCAATGCCAGTAAACATGTGATTCAGTATAAAGACAAGGAACAAATAAGTTGAGAAATTACCACTTTTCCCATGTAATCTTTGTGAGAACTGGATTTAAGCAAACAGTTGAATCCCTTTCTACAATCATTCCCCTAATTCTTAAGTAATTCAGGGACTCAGCACAAGAAACCTAGAGACACACAATTAAGTTTGAATGATGGTACCTTCTTACATCAACATAGCTCATTATTTAATACTATCAAAACATCAGGCTTAATTACATCTGAGTAGCTAAAAATAAATGTCAAAGACTTTTTTTCTCTTTCAATTATCTCTGTTAAGAGCCCCTTCTTTTTCAAGCATGTACACATATTGGATGAACAATGCAGTTTCTCTGACCATGGCCATAACCTCATTTAGTTACATTTGTGCTTTATATCAACTGGAAAATAAATGAGACTAAACCTAGTTGTGAAATCCTGCATGTGAACATTGGAATTATCTGAATGGTTAGCAAACTTCCTTAAACACAGCTGGCAACCTTACTTCAATAGGATAGAGAAAATATAGACTTGCCAAGACAAAGGTTTTGCTGCTGCTTGTTCAGTGCAATTAAGAGAAAGCGGAGACATTGCCGTACACTATGGGATGCAATAATTATGTACAGTTTCAGCTGGGAGATCTCTTTTCTGTTGGACAACTCAGGTTCCACTAACAAATTCTAGGGTGCGTCTGAGCCAACTTTAATCATTTAAAGCTGTCTGGACCAAGACAGGAATCTTGTTTTTGTCTACAGCCAGAAGACGAAAGAAAAACCAACTAGCCTCCAGAGGGCAAGTCAGATCACTGTAGTGTGAGTGGCTGAGAGACGTGGAACGATTGTGGCAGTGTGGAGAGTAGCTGGAGCCACCGACCTCTCTTTAGCAACTACAGAAGGAGCTACAGGACCACATTAGATTAGACCTCTAACTTTTACAACACTTAGAGTGGGTGGGGTAATCGTGTTCTGAGAATATAGCCTGTGCATGCACAGCTGAGACAAGCTTTCCTCAAAATAGTGCTCTTCCTCCTCTGCTGTCCAGACCTGGAAAAAAAAAAAGGGAGTATACACTTTTCATACCATCACTATTTACCTCAACTCAGTTATTTTGGTCTACAAATAAAGAATACGTAGAAGCAAGTGGCACCTCACTAATGGATGTTTTCTTGGACCTCATTCAGTTGAACAGGATTAAACAGAGGGTCTCATTCTTCCTTTGTCCCCATGAAGAGTGAAAAAGGGTGAGAACACTCCAAAATTTGAAGTCTCAATTCTGTATCTACCCTGTAAAATATTAATAATCTCTTTTTAGAGTCCAGTAACATTCACAGAACAGCACAACCTTTGAGATTTACTGGACTGCCCTTTGCTTCGTTCCTCAGTAGGAAACTACCTACCACAAATATTTTGAAGAACAATAGAAAACAGTGAATTTGGTCTTACGCAGTAAAAGAGTAGTAACAATTTGTGACGGGGGGCAGTGTTGTTTGTAAGTTCCTGTAGTTTATAATAAACACTGTTACATTACTACTGTCAACCTACAAAGTCTGGAGAGCTATGCTAAACTAAGTCTCTAATTTTTACACCATTAAAGTTAACAGAGATCAATTTCACTCTAGAACCAGATTGACTGTTACACTACTGAGTGGTTTTTGTTATTTTTGTCACTTTCCATGATGAATTCTAGCTGACATATGCAAGCAGCTGTCAGATGTCAAAGGGCATGCAGGTAAACAGGAGGTGATCATGCTTTTTCTTGAAAACTTAGGTAAGTCTACAAGGAGCGTGTTGATGACAGTGTAGCTGACAATGCTGGTTAATTTATCCTCAAACATTTTTGTACAGCGGAATATAAATGAGACCCTGCCAGACAAATATTTGCGAAAAAAAATATTCATATTGCTTCATTGTCAGCCAAAAGAGAGATTACTAAGTTGTTGAAATCAGGCAAAACTCCCACTCATAACTCTTGGCTGGAAAATACGTATAGATTTGCTCCACTGAAAAAGGCTTGCTGTCATATCAGCAGATGAACACAAGATTTCAATAAGATGTGGCACACACCTTTCTGGAGCTTTACCTAGTGATATACTCACAGTATTATCAATGGGCCTATTGCTATTCCCTGCCTTGCAGTTAATCTTTGAACTTGTTACATTCCTGATTAAACTGGCAATTTCTTCAAGAGTTAGGTTCCATCTCTGGAATCCCACTCCAATAAGTAGACCACAGCAAAATGAATAAAACCAACAGACCAGCCGCCAGTGGCCCTCAGATTGCAAGACCTTAACCTCCAGTGATTTACAGAAAACTTTCTAGCAGACTCTGCCACTAACCAATCTAAGGTGAGCAATGACATTTTCTGGACTAATCTGGGGTGCAGGAAAATGTACTGAATTATGATGAGATATGCACATATGTCTCTTGCTTTCTCTGACAAGTGCTCTCCAAACAGCTGCTCCGATTAGTAGCCAGTAACAAATGTACGACTCTCTTACTTCCCCCTCTGTTTTTAACTTTGCTGCCCATTTACACATCGTGTGTATTAGTAGCTTGTTATTTTAAAAGTTATCACATAAGAAAGAATGAAGTGCGTCATGTGTTATGTGTTCGGTGCTTTTGAGAAAAAAAAAAAGAGCTCTGTTTGCTTTGGCAACTGCAGCTCAAGTAATTTGTCTGAACAGGAGATGGAAATCTAGCAGCATATGGCTGCAGATATAAATACGGATCTAGAATTATATGCAGACACACTATACATTAAAATGAAAAGCATTTCATGGGCAGTTGGTCACAGTGATAATTCCAAAATGCAGGATTTAGTTACCATTCTCAAGTATTTATCCCTTGCTATACATAGTATCTTGCACTCTCAAATCCTTATTGTAATCTAAATTAGCTAGAAGATGGCAGATGACCAGATTTACCCCAAGACACTCAAAGGCATGATGCTTTCCTCAGATGCGTCTTAATCTACCATGCTTAGAGCAGAATGAGACAAAACTGTTTGGCGTGTTTCAAATATGAATATGATTTATGTATACCAATAGCTTTATGATAGAGAGCAGAGAGGGGAAAGTGATGAGTCTGCGTTAACTCCTAGGGGAAAATTATGCCTTGAACAATGTTATTTAAAGGTCTTAATAATTTGAGTCCTTGCTTACAAAAAAAGCAGACTCTTTTTCCTATACACAGTGTAACAAACAAGAGTGATGGAGGTGTCACAGTCTGAATATTCTGGAATCAGAAGTTTTTTGATGAAGGATAATAACACAAGAAGAGGCCTGAGGGTGCCATGTGTATTTCTAAGTTAGCTCTTCTACCTGTAATTTATATAAAAAATAATTTTGCCCCACTATTTTCCTGAAAATGTTCCTATTTTCCAATTCATAAAACTTTGAAATCAATGGAATTTTACCCCATTCTAAGTTGGTTATTGCTTAGCTCAGGTTACTACCAGTTTTTAGACCATCTTGCTGCATCACCACTGAGTATGTGGATCAACCTACACAATGGCGAATGGGGCTTAAAAAACAACAAAGCAACTTAAAATTACTGATTTTCAGTTTTAGTGGTGAAAGTGAAATCTTCCTTAAGTATTCGTATTTCAAAATACGGCCATCATCTCTGTGCAGTCTCTTTGGGAGGTGTAAGTAGAAGCATGGTGAGGGCTCTGGAAGAAAGGAAAAAAAGGAAACAACTCGAGAAATTCTGACCTGCTTGGAATAAGTAGCTGGGGTTAAAAATTACAAAATTAGAAGTGTATATGCCATTCAGGTTCCTGAAATTATTAACTGTTACTAGGATCATTACTGCTGTTTACTTCCTGCTGTGCTGGGGCAGTTTGGCACATGAATGCAGTAATGAAGAATGGCCCTACAAGTGTAAAAATGCATTCCTGACTAAATTTACCATTAAGCATAATCTGAAGTACTACTGAGATATACATTATTTCAAGCATACCAATGCGGGAAAGAAAAAACACCCTTAGATTTTCGCAGCATGCAATTTAATCCTCACATGCCATTTTAAAAAGCTTTTAAGGGTCTTGCTGGCTGAACAGCAAAAGTATCTGCAGAAGCCATCAGTAACTGATGCTTTACCAGGTATTGTCTAACTGACCAATTTTGGTTTGGAACCAAGAACCAACTCCAAATTCAATAGAAATTACAAGGAGTTAAAAGGATACAGTAATTCCAATTATTGAGACCAAACAGCAAGAAAATAGAAAGGAAATGATATACCAAGATAAAATCTTTTCCTATTACATGAGCCTTTTGTTAAAACACCTAAACTGATCCTGATATTGAATAGAAGTTTATCATTTGTTGCAGAGGGATTTTTGTATCCTTACATTATTCTGCAGATAGAGGAAGTTAGTCAGTAATGCAATAGCATGGAAGAGTATGAATTAGTTTTCAAACCTATGATGCATGTCAAAGTGTTCTGTCATTATTATTATTTTTAATCAGATGGTTTTAAGAGAAAGAAGGAAAACTTGAGTTACAATACTTGTTCTACCACCGCTGAAGCATGAGGTGATTTTTTATAAGCCTGACTTGCCAATCTGACCTTGAAAACAATTTTATTCATTAACCCTCTATTGACAAAAGAAACACTGTTCTAGTAGGAAGGCAAGTCATGACTTCTCTTTACAAAAAGAAAAGATTAAGTAATCCATAATGCCATTGTTCACTGTAAAATGAGTCCAACAGGATGCAGTAAAAAAATATTGCAAGACATATTTTTCAGGCACTAGGCACTAATAGCAAAGGGTTCAAGCTCATTCTGAATGAATTTACATCGCTGTAGTAAAGATATCTCTCTTCATGTAAAGTTAGGACATGGTGCACTGGCACACTATGAATTCCCTATATAGCTTTTTGTTGACCGTCATTAAAATCTAAGTATCTATAAATCCAGAAAATCATGGAAGACTTGTGAACAATACCTCGTTAAGTCCAGTGTTTTAGTTTAAATAAGAAAGTAAAAAATACTGACAAATGGTCCTAATTTTTGTTTTACATAAGGCTACTCTGGCATTTCCAGTATACACTTTGCTTTCTACTCTTTCATACAGAAAAGGACAGTATCTAAATATTTCCGACATGCCTTATTTATGAAAAGCAGTGGATAAGTTTACAAATGTCATAACCAGCAGCAGATACTCAGGTTATCTGTTATGTACTATACAGGCAGGATTTAGTTTGGTTAGACTGTGGCATTCCTCACAACATCCAGGTGCCTTACAGCTGCTCAGAGAAACATTTGTTAACAACTGTTAGTTCAAAAAAGTTGGTTCAGAGCAGAGATCATCCCTGGCTATGCCAGACACATCCCTTAAAAATTAAACCCCATGGCCAACACACATGAATTAAACACATAGTAAAATAAAGACTAACAGGACATGAAAAAAATGTAAACTAAAAAAGCTGATCCATTTTGGATGCTACTATACTACAGAGACTCGCAAATTCCAGACAAGTCCTCTCCCAAGATGACCACGTACTGTTTCCTTGCTGGAGCCCAGCCTTTGGGACCAGCGGTGAAGCTGGAGTGAAAGATAACCAGAGAGGATGAGGCAGTGCTGGAGACCACCAGGAACGGAGCCAGACAGGGCTTCTAAACTGTAGCCAATACCTTGATCTTCATCCAATGTACAGTGGGAGCTAGTACAGAAACGTGTGTTCAAAGAGCTGTGTGTTCATACTGGCCTAGCCCACCTAAGCTCCCGCCTCCCCCTGCCAGCATCTCATACTTATCTCCTGTTCTTCCCTGGCTCGACTAAAAAGGACTCTCCTCTTCCTCAGGTACTCTCATGAGCGCTTCTCCTTTTGTTTCATCTCTTCTAGCTTCTGGTCCTGACCACCTGGGAATTGGAGTCAGGCCATAATCTGGCCCTACTCTTTTTCAAAGCAGCTTTAACTGTAAAGTTATTTCCAAAGGCAGAATTTAAGCGATGCTGAAGTGTGTCATCTCCTTCTGCAGTTTCCTCCACCCGGCCCAAAATAGCTGACCCTTGACAGAACCACACCACCACAGTGCTTCTGACATAAGAATGAACTCAGCTGCAGTTTTTTGCCATTCACTTATGATTGCTCCCACCTGCCTCTATTATTTATGCAACGCTGTTTTGGAGACCAGGTCAGCATGAGGAAAAGTTTACCAATATAACTATCCTGGCAAGCCATCCTTGTGTGGGTGCAGCTTCCACTGACCAGAAGAAAGAAAAAAGAAAAGAAAAAAAGTAATTTTGCTGGTACAGAAAACACTGGTTCCCAAGTGGAATAAGTTATACTGGCAAAAACACTTTCCAGCCTAGTGTAACCATATCTACACCAACCTTTTGACAATATAACAAAAAAAAAAAAAAAAAAAAAAAGGTTAAAATAAAAATAACCTTAGTTGATACTGCTGTGCTGGAAAATGTGCCTACTGGCCAGATTTTATGAAAGAAAAGACAGTTCTACAGATAAACAAAGCATATGTGTCTTCTCTAGTAAGAAAAGAGTGGGGAGGGAAAGGACCAACAATAAATTTGTAAATATGAAACATTCGTTATTTCTGACAGTAATTGTTTCCCTTGAAAATTTATAAATAGGGTAGAGTAATGAATCTAATTATCTTGGCCTTTTATTGGGCAGTTAGGACAGTTGAAGGGGGAGCACAGTAAAAAATATTTCGGACTTACCATGGGAAACTGGCTACAAGTGGGACTTTCCAAGGAGAGTCCTTTTATTGTAGAAGTGCATTTTAAGTCATCCAAACAGCAAAAAAAAAAAAAAAAAAAAAAAAAAAAAAAAAAAGTCATTTAGGCTGAGGTAAACTGGAAAGTAAAAGCTTCTCCTCCTTCTTTCTTAGGGTTAAAACCTGTCATTAAGAGAGAATAAAAAAGAGAAGCATTTGATAGCTGTGACACTTACAGGTTGTTTTTTTATTTCTCTCCAGAGACCTCCATAGAGGAGCCGTTTTCATTTTTCTTGCTGACTCAAAGAGTTCTGACACTGCAGAAAATGCTTAAGATTTTCTTAATTGCTACTGTTGCACAAAGAAATGTCTGTGGTGTTATTCCCATTATAACTGCTATCGGTGCTGTTGTGCAACCTGTTTTCACAGGAGGTCTGGCAGGAGGAGCACTGTCATTTCTGACTTGCTGCTGCCCAGGGCAGTGGGTGACTGTAACAATGTCTTTTATTGTTCCAGTTTCCAAAAGGTAAGACTCATACTTGCAAAGTGTGAGAAAAATCTCCTTTTGTCTTTGTTTTATTGAACAACTGTCATGATGTCAATGGGAGTTGTTCATCAGCAGTACTTCACAGTCCTAATTGCAAAATGACTCTGTCCCTTAGCAAGGACAGGACATGTGTGTGACTGGCAGGCACAAAGACTGACTGAAAGCATGAAGGGGGTGGCCACATTGGCCTTTTTGCATTATTAGGCATAGCCCTGCCTTCAGGTGGAATGGTTTGTACTGAGGAAAGCCTCCTGTTAAACCCTGAAGCTTTAGTGGAGAATCCATGGGTGTGAACAAGGCTCCGCTGCAAGCGGGCAGAGAGGAA
The DNA here is from genome assembly GCA_947846985.1 of Fratercula arctica. Lineage (NCBI taxonomy): Eukaryota > Metazoa > Chordata > Aves > Charadriiformes > Alcidae > Fratercula > Fratercula arctica. The sequence goes on from CANTUZ010000003.1 coordinate 109,690,505, forward strand.
GCCAGGCAGAGGGGGGCTTGCTTTCCTGCTAGGCTGAAAACAAGACACAATAAAGGAATATTAGACTCGAATTTCAGGCTTGCTTCTGGCGCTGTGATAGCTAAAGCTATTTCTGAAGCTGTCTGGGTAGCAATGTACATTGGCCGTGTGCTAAAATCAGTGGAAATAATAGTCCTAAATAATTTTAAACCTAGACAACCAGAAGACAGACTAAGGTTGCTACTTTTCTACCAAAAAACTCTCAAAGACTGGCAGTGCAGAGTTTCAGGTTTTGGAGTCTTGTGACTTTCCTAGCATACATTTTGTATACTAGTAGATCATTGGCAGAAAATCGTTTCTGTTAGACTTCACGGCTCAACATATAGAAACACACATATGTTTCTTATGCCAGTAAAATTGATTTAAACGAGTGTCTGCAAAGTCAGTTTCTGGGGTAGATGTTAAAGTTTTTGGATTTTTTGTGATTTAATTGGAAATAAAAGGAACTTCTCAAGCCCTGTGTAAAAGCACCTAAACCATTTTCTTCCTGAAGGGAAAAAGTTGATTTACTAGACCTGAGCTGTATGCCATGCTGTGCCAATGACTCACTGGGCGCATCTCTGTGATTTGTAGCAGCATAGTGAATGTCTGTACAAGGTCTTCCAGCTTTACGACAGAAAGGGTATACCATTATGTGGGAGTAGTCCCAATCGGGTCAATGAATCTCCTCAAGGGAGCCAAGTTTCATCTGTGTCTGGATGTTTGCAAGAACATGGATTTAGAATACAAGATTTCAAGAACTTGAGGTGCAGAGTACTGACTGCGTTGATTGCACTGCAGGGAGAAAGAACTTAGCTTCTTAGAAAACCTTGCTTCACTTTTCTATCTTAAAGCTTCATTTTCGCATTTCAGGGCCAGTTGCTGCTGCATCGCTGCCATTACTTGCACACACTCCTAATTGAACTCGAGTCAGGCTTAGATTAATTTTATGCCACAGCATTTTATAACAGTGAATGTAAGACTAGCAGGCAGAAGACTGTTAATCAATCATGGAACCACAGAAATTAGACAAGGAAAAAGACATGTTATTAAGTCATTTACTCCATCCCAGTGCCAAATTATTGTTTTCTAGAGTATGTACTTGAGCTCTTTGTCTGGTTACATTTCAAATGGCATCAGCCACACAACAACCCACAAAACACAGCTGTTTCATATTTTCATGGACCTCGCTACTCAGAAAGCTTTTTCTGAAAGTCCATCAGAAAATTAATTTGACTTGTATCAGCCATTCTGATTCTTTTTCTCAGATCTAATGAAAATAATCCCCTTTTGCCTTTTTCCATGTCTCCAGCCTTCTGACGTCTGTACTGTAAAATGGTTATCAGAGTCGGCCCCTCCTGCTGTAACTTTTCTCTTGAGTAAAACAATATTTTACACAAGAGGATATTTTTATTGTGTAAAACAATTATTGTGTAAAACAATATTTTACACAAATTTGGTCCTGTGGGGACCAAACACACATGCCAAGAGGTACTTGTTTTCCTCCTGGCTGGCAGCTACCAGTACTGGCCAGCTGTGACAGGAGGAAGGCAGACATCAAGTTAAAACAGCAAAGAAATATTCCAGTGCTAACACTTCAATGTGAAACACTTGGCCGGTACCAGTGTGCCAGAATTTTTGGTATAGCAGTTACAGTAATACGCATTTCTTTTTCTTTAAAAGACTGGACAGGACAGTAGTTTTTCACAAAAGATGTCTACAAGTACATATTTTTTGTACGCAGATGTATACAAAATAACATCCCTGAAGATAAGTGAGCTTAATGGTGAAATGTCAAGAGTTGGACTACTGCATAGTGAGGATCTAACTACGAAACATTCAGGGGAAGAATCATTCATTCCTTCAGAGCTAAAACTTGCTGCTCCAACACAAAGAATGGCCTGGGGATATCTGTCCTTTGCAATATTCTGGTGTTTTTGGTCTTCTTCCTTTTTTCTGTCTGTCACCAGCAGTCGACAACTTGTCTTCCCACTGTGCAGATCCACACCTGGCAAAGCAGTGTCACCTGTCAGTCACAGCTTTAAAAAGTGTAGCTTCATACAGCAGGAGACTTTAAAGCAGCACGTGCAGAGAGTTTCATACATTTAGATGTGTGATGATTTTTTCTGGCTGAAAGAGAAGAAACAACAAAAGGAAAAAGGAAAGTAGGAAAGCATAAAAAAAAAATGTGGTGATCAAAGTGCAGAGGACACCTGGAAAATAAAGGGTTAAATCTTCAACCCATTTTCTCCTTCTCTTAATATAGGAGCCAAGAGGATGGCTGATATTTTACTGCAACAGCAGCTGATGCTCAAAATAAGTCTTGGGAAGGGCAATCAGACATTCCCCTCTTGAAAAATAATTTCAGACATCATTAGGTGGACACAGTCGTTCCTGATGTTCACAAGGAGATCAGGGTGGCAGCCAATGAGTCCCCAGCCCTTCTCTCAAAATATCAAACCTGCCTGTTCTCTTCTGTAATTCCCAAGCATGTTTCATGCTTTTGAAAACAACCAAAGAGCTTTCTCTGAGTTTGAGCTTTCCCCATCCGCTGACTTGCAGACTCTCTCTTTCCTCACTGCTCCTGCACAGAGGCCTCGTGCTCCTGCCAACAGCAATTCCCATGCCGCCCTCTCCCAGCAGGAGACTCCTTCCTACTTCTTTCCTAAAATCTTTTACCCTCCATTTTTTTCCGAGTAATGCCCCAACCACTACTCCTGTGGGAGGAAAAGCGGTGGGCTGCAAGCCACGTCCAAACCCTGTTGCGGGGTTAATGACTTTTGGGAGGGCTGTAACTGAAGGATTTAGCCCCTCATAGGTAATTGCTTCTGCTTTGACTGTTTGCAAGAGAGAGGAGAAAATACTTTTGAGTGGACCTGGTGCAATAAGGAAATTGTGTCTGCTTTGGATCACAAATTGTGGGTTTCCTACCTGCTTAGTGAGGCACTTGCTAATCTATCGCATTAGCGATAGATTGTGGCAGGACTGTGGGAGGATTTCAAGGAGTGCACAGCAGATCCAGCACACAGAGGGGCAGCGAGGGTCCACAGCACCCTGCAATGCCTCTCTGCGAGAAAGCAGCATCCAGCCCCTGCATCCCACCACACCTGAACTTGGGTGCTGTACTTCACGTGGAGGCGGGATGCCACGAGGAAGGGATGCTGGCATGCTGTCTCCTCCTGATTTTGAGATTGCTGGGAGCTGGGGCTCTCACCACCTCCCACACTGGCAGTCTTTCCTGTCTTACCCTGCATTTTCTGACAATAACATTTTTCTTTAGTTCAAGAAAGAAAAATGCAGTCTGGCTAAACACGGTAGAGAAATTGCTGACCTCAGGGTTTAGAGCAAACTCACATATTTTGTCCATCTTCTCCACTGAGGACAGACATGGTTGCACCCTCTATTTCTGATTTCTTTCTTTTATTTAATATTACCAGTCAGCTGGATTCTGATTCCATACATGCCAGTGTTTACCCATAGCCACATGAGCAGTCCACTGCTAGAAATGACCAACCCCCTGGAGAAAGCTGAATTCATGGAGAATGCAGCATTAACTGTGCCATCTTTCATTGCAAAACACTAAAAGTGAACAAAATATACACAGGATGAAGTATCCTGTGAAGGGATTTAAGGAACAAAAATAGCTGAATGAGATGATGAGAAAATAACAGCATCAGTATGTTTTATCAAAACAAATATTTTACATTGAAAGGACAGAAGCTGTCATACTGTAAAGTAAGAAACTTGCCTGAGACCTTTGATACAAGATACAGACTTTTTTTCCCAGAACACAAACTGACTAAGAGTAGAAATTGATGTAAGTACTTTTCATCTCCACTTTTTGTCCATGATGTAATTATTTTGGCAGTTGTTAAGACATTCAGGGTTGCACCTCCATCTTTCTTAGCTTGATACAGCTAACAGATAAGACAATCCTCCCCAACAATTCAAGCCCTAGCTATGAGTCACTGTCTCTGATGAAGATGTGTCACTCTATGTTATCTTGGGCACAAGAAACTGCCAGGTTTTTTGGAAACTTTTTCACTTGGAATTGGGATTTCCTGGTGTGTTGATTCAATCTGTATGTATTAAGCACTAAAGCAAAGAGTTGTTGACCTGCCTGTTCTCAGGCACTGAACTCTTCGGAGACAGGTTCATGACAGAAAACGGGGAAGACACTGGATTAGTGGAGTTTAGGGGGAATCAAAGACAAAACAGCCTCGCAGCTACACACGTACGTGTACACACTTCGCCTCCCTTATTCTCATACCAAGCTCAAGAGTTTCTCTACAAGGAGGGTGGAGGATATGCCCCAAATCCTGAACCTTTCCATGGCAATAGGCCCATTGCCTTTGGGTCAGAACTTATTGATTAAAATTCTAAAAATTAATTTTCATGTATTTAAATATTTTGCAGTAGTTTTTGTTTTATTATTTCTCTTTCTTTTCCATGCGCCAGAATGATATTCCCTGCATGGTTTAAAGGTGAATCAGTTTTTAGAACTTACAAAGTAGATTCCCAGACAGCAGCAAAGCCCAAGGATCAGATGGACCACGGGTATCTCCATAATATTGCCTCTATTTAATTCTAGCTGAGAAATGAGTGACGAAGGGTTATTTAATGTAATGTTGATGTGCAATTAGACAAGGTGGAGGAAGAAATTGTCTGCTGTTCTTCTCAAACAGTGTTTATGTTAGTTACTAAGAGCTTATATCATGTTCTTTCCAAAATTGGGACTAACTGCTTAAACATATGTTCAAAAAAGGGACTTCAGAAAATGGGAAGAGATGATCTAAAATAATGTTAGAGAAAGCACATGTTATGAGAATAGCATAAAAAAAATAAAAAAGAAATAACTCAGCCTGCAGTTACCAATACTGGTTTGGAAGCATGAATAACTAGTACAAGTCAGTATGCCACGCTGCTGATCCCTTCCACTGCCTCTCTCCACTAAAAGGCAGGTGGAAAACACCAGCAGCACTGATGCAGTGCAAAGTATACGGCTCCTCTCAAGCTTTACGATGTCCCGGTTGGTGCTAGAAGCAAGCTTCAATACCTGAAAAGTATGTCTGAATTGCTGAAAAGTGCCCAGGGCACCATGATGGTTCTGAACAGTCTTCGTAAGAACCATGCTGTTATTTTGCTTTTGTAACCTATACTAGGTGCAGAAGGATGCATTCGCAGCCTTGTTTGAGGAGTTAATATCAGTTCTGGAGAAGCAGTACAGCTGTCTCCAGGACTTCATTTCCAGAAGCAAGAGACTACTGTCCTCTCAAAGACACCACTATAGACTCCTTTTGATCTGTACCGATGCTGCTTAACACTGATGAGTCCACCTGAGTGCATCTTTGTGGTAGTTTCTGTGGTTAAACACTGTGTTCAATTATTAGCATGCAAAACCCCATGAGACCATTTTGCAATTACTTGTCCTACGTGCAGTGGTCTATTTTCTCTGTCTGAGTGAAGGGGTACAGTAGGGTGCTGGGCTAAGTATATTTACCTGTGTATTCTAATCCCTGTGAATATATTGCAAGTGCTGTGAATTGAAGGTTTTTAAGTAACAAATGCACGTTGTATTCATAACCAAAGGTCTGTTAAAAGAGGGTAGTATGAAGTATACATTTACTGCCTCAACATTCTCCATCAATATCGTGTCAATAGATGGTCCACTGTGGGCCCCTACATCCTTGTTTTTTCGGAATACCCATAGACTCATTCATATCTTGCTTATCATCACCTGCTGTTAGAGGGGAGCTGATACTTCTGGGGTCAACTTCTACAGCACATATCCCAGGAGACTGATTTCTCCTAAATATTTGCATAGCTATACAGAATAGGCAGCTGCTCACATCAGGGTAGGAGTTAAGAGATGTCTGGGACATCGCTGCAGCAAACTCTGGACAGCCCAAGGAACACCACAGATGAGATGATATGGCTACTGGAAAGTCAGCCCTGGGACTTCTGGCTAGTATTAATGACAAGTAGTGTTAGAACAGAAGCTGTTGGATGGATCCACTTGGATGCTACTAGTAGAATGTTTTCACAACTGGCAATACTGCAGCAGTTGGTGAACATGAAGGGGTGAGTCCAGTGGACTTCCTGTAGGGAAAATTCTCTTGCTGCTGACAGGAGGTCATCCTCAACAGCATGGTACATATGGCTTTGACTGTTGGAAGTCCTTTCTGGAATGCTGGACAGCCTGCAATAACTGACCTGATAATGGTGTGCTGCCCCAGATGTTGAATGTATCCTTAAAGTTGAAGACTGGAAGGTGTTCCTCTTTCCCTTGATCGCAACTGGAAGTTGTCAACCTCAGCCTTGAAGGCTCATTTTTCTTTGTGGTGATGGTGTTTCTTTCTTTTTTCTTTCACTTTTCTTTTTTTTTTTTTTTTTTTTTTTTTTTTTTAAATCTTTATCCTAATCTAGCCCTAATCTAACATTTACAAAATGCCTAGAACAGCCAAGTAGCTAGTGGTCATCACACAGGTGCCACATCAAAACTAAGATGACATGTGAACTCTGATGATATGGCCAGAAATGTGTGGTTCTCCTCCTAGAAACATGCTTGTTTCCTTGGGGTCAGAGCTCTGGGCAATTCTGGCTGTGTGTGCAGCCTATTTGATAATATCTGAAGAACTGTGTACATGAGGAGGTAGAGGCACAGGAACCTATTCTTATGAATATGGTGATGCTGGTCATACTACGTGGTCTTTTGAATATGCATTGGAAAATGCAGGCTTCTTCAGTCTGGAGCAATCTTAAATGCGGGGTTAGTCTAACCACAAATGGAAGTGACCTAGAGTATCCTGTAGGCCAGGACAGTGTGCACAGTTGTGCTTTCTGAGGGCTGCAAAGGCTAGTGCAGAAACAGCAGGGCAGCAGTTGTCAGGAACTCCAGGAGTCAGGCAAAAATTCATTCCCAGCTTCTGGAAAGCAAATGCTTCCCAGGCCCTTAAGGGTTGCTGCAAATTCTACATACCTGCATGCACCTCTGATCTTGGATATACTTGTAGAACAGGCTTCTCTCTTTGTGCCGTCTGGATGTCTTGAAGAGTGGTGTGTTTGAAATGCATAATGTCTCCAGGCACGTCCCAGGTTATGTACCCCTAACCTCCTTCCCTTCACCCTGCACATTGCATGTTCCTAAGGGCTTTCATCTTGCAAATGGTGATGTTTAGGGAGACTATCCTGGCAAAGGTAGCAGCTGGACTTTTGAATTAATCAGATTCCTTAAAAACAAGTCTCTGACCTTGCCTAATAGCAATGTCAGTTGAAAGAGCTTCCAGTGGCATCAGTGAAATTAGCACAAAATTACAAATGGCACAAAAATAGCAAACAGGAAAGTGCAGTCCCTGTTTTTCACAATACAAGAAGGGGCACCCAATGAAATGATCAGGTAGTTGGTTGAAAGCAAGAGCTTTTTCACTTGAAACATATTGAAGTTATAGAGTGTACTGCACTGGGATGTTGTGGGGCTCCAAAACATATGCAGATTTAAGAAGGGATTAGATCATGGAGGAGAGGTCTATTTGTGGCTATTAAACTCTATCATTGACTACAATCTCTGTCTCCATTAAATTAGCCTCCAGTTCACAGGCTACAGCAGGAGAAATTTCACTTTATCTGCCTCACTCTTGTCCTAGGCCTCTACTTTTGCCCACTGTTGCTCAGGATTGAGCTAAAAGGACTAAAAGGACTTTCATGCTCACACAGGGTGGCAGGTTTTATGTTCTTATTCTGGATTTACAACTCTGTCACTGGCGCTAGAACCTGGCCCATGATATGTGGTCATTTTTCACTCTGTTCATTTAGCTCTTGTACTACACTTAAGGCTGTGGGGGCAGCAAAAGACAAACAGCACAGCGAACTCTGTCTGCCTGTTTGTCTGTTGAACTCATTTACACTAATTGCTTCAATGTACTGACTGATTTCTTTTTAATTTATAAAATATGCCTATCTCCAACTCCCAATGCTTGCACAACAGTGGGCGGGGTGGAGGGGGGGTGGGGGGGAAATGAACTTCACTGAAATTTGTACCACGCTGAGATAGGTACACCATGAAAGCCTCTGCAGAGAATAGAAACAGCTCCACAGAGGTTTTAAAAAATTGCCCTTTCCTTGCAGCATGAAAGAAAATTAAACTAGATTCTGTTAGTGCCAAGGAAAAGCCAAGTTATGTCTGTAAGAGGTTCAAAATTAGAATGCCTTGCTTCTGGTCTAAAACATTACAAGTCTATTCTAATATTACACGCATTAATGTATACATAAATAGACAAAAGGAGCAAGCATGAAACAAAGAGGAACTATTAGGTGGGGCAAGCAGCTGGTGAGAGGGAATGGCAGCTCTCAGACACAAATGTAAAGTTTGGGAGAGGCAGCTCTGGGACAGCTGAGGCTCACAAAAAAACAGCCGAACCAAAAGCTGACAGTCTGAGGAGCAAATATATAATCAGCAAAGCAAGCCGACAGACAGGTGCCATCTTAATGTAATGTAATCCCATTGCTCAGGGCAGCAGGACTATCTATGTCCACATTAGAGATGCTCTGCATCTCTTCTTAACATACAGCCCACTCTGAATTCCCTCTTTATTATGTCATTGCTTTTGTTGAAACTTAGAATTCAAATTTTAAAATATTCCAGAAGGATGAACCACTCACAGATGTTAGCCCTCCACCAGGTCCCTCAATATGTCTAACTACTTTTAATTAATTTCTTAAAGTTTTATGGAAAAAAAGATACCTGGCAAAGGAAGGCTTCCTCTTTTCCATTTATGCAAATGATAGAAAGTGCAATATCTGATAAAGACAAAAAGAAAAGGATTCCTTAAGAATTATGCTTGTGATCTATCCTTCATTCAGTAAGGTCCAATGAAAAAAACACCAAGTGGGAGTCAAGAGACATAGTTCTGTTAGCAGTTCTCTTTGTTCTTCGCCATATAATTCATACAGTCTTAGTTTATGAGTCTGTAGTTTACCCAAAGTCTAATGGTGGTAATAACATTTGTCGCTCTCTGTAAAAATGTATGTTTCTCAAGTATAAAATTTCTATATATAAGACAAATATAAATCCAATATACCATCCTAGCTATTGTAGCCATTACTTTGATTTTTAATGCTAACCCTTACTTGAATATAATTTAATGCTCTATAAGTCTTTCTGATATTCTTTTCTCTACTTAAATTAATGTTTGATTATCCCATGTAATTTAAATACATCAAAATTTTCAAAAGAACTTTCCTGTTTTTCTCCCTCTTTCATTTTTCCTCTCTAAGCAATTAGATTGATATCATAAGCAATTAAAATATGTCTCCAGGAATAGTGAAATCCCTCGTCCGAACAGGTGACTTGCACAAGGGTGGGTAGAACAGAAACTTCACCTCCACTGCTTTCCACGGGAAGTGCCTTGCAGGGGCTTCAAAGGCAGCTGGACCAATGAGCATTTATTTTTACATTGGCTACATGTCTTTAAAAAAAAAATATATCTTTCACACTTATCAGTAACACAGTGGTAGATCAATAGTGCTGCTATTTAAACACCTTAGTCTAGCGCAGGCTGGCTGGCATGAGTCATAGTTCATAGAAGTCAGAGTTATGGGAACGGAGCAGGTGACATTTTGTACGCAAAGCTCTGCAAACCATCCAGGTGTGCCCGCACACCGCAGGCTCTCGGTGCGCCACCGTCGGCACAAGCCAAAGTGGCTGCGTAAAAGCAGCTATGCGTTTTAACTTCCACCTCCGTGTTTAGAGGTTACCGATAGCACTTTCTTAAGAAAGAGAGAGAACCTGGAAGACACAGGGAGCGGATCCAGCCCTGCTCGGAATGCGTGGGCTCCCAACTGCAGCTCGAAAATGAGTTTACACAGACAGCACTAAAAGGAGGTGGAAGCAATCTCAGTTCCCTGTACCCCTGCTCCCCATACCACATCCAAGTGAGGTTAATGCTTCGTTAAGAGCTGACAGTATGCAGGAGCTAAACAAATGGCGATGTCACACATGGGTAAGTCATTAAGTCATGTAAACCAGCTTACAGACAAGCCCCAGATGCCATAATAAGAACCAACAACTGGAAGATAAAGCCATACAGCACAAATTAGAAATAAAGCACGCATTTTTAGCTGTGAGGGGTATGAATGTTGTTCAAGTAGGCTAGCGGGCAAAATGATGGAGCCTTCCCTTCAAGACCTTCTCATATGACTGAGTGCCCTGTTGGAAATACAGTAAGCAATGTGTTATGCTCAGCACAGAAGGAATTGGAAACAGTTTGACAGCAGTTTAACACAGGGGCGTCCGATGAATTGAACCAGTTCTTTGACTAAATTTTGGGTAGTGAATATTCAATAGAGTTTGAGTCATTTACAGCCTAGAAGGTGAAAACACATTACCTAAGGATGTTCTTAGCAAATGGTTAAGACCACCAGCATATAGATGAAACGCATAGTTAAGACCAGCATAAAAATGAAAAAGGGCAGATTTTGGTAAATATGCCAGAACAGGCAGAATATTCCTAAATTATTCTTTAATATTCTTTCCAGTGGAAGAACTTGGACATAGATTTCACAAGTTTCCATCTCCTTACTTCCTGTTACATGTCTTAAAGTAGTATAACAGCAACCTAACACCCAATGAGACATTTGTTACAAAAATCTAGGATATGTAAAAGTTTGTGCCAGACCGTCTTTAGAGTATATACAATGACTGTGGCTGCAGCTGACTTTCTATCTTTAGCAACAATGTTGCATCAATAATAAAACTTTTGTATGGATTAAACATTCAGCCAGTCACCCACTACTTTAGATTCTATACAAAGATGGCTTTAATTTTTAAGAACTTAAGATATACGACAAATACATTTAATTTCACCCTGTATTGCTGAAAACAAAGATGGACAAGGGAAAACAATATGAAAACAATCCAAGATAGATTTCTCAAATATGGGATAACTGTGATAGATCTCATGTTACAAGAATATCCTCACATATATTAATGCAACACTAATAAAAAGTAAAGCAGTTCCATTTGTGGTTTTCAAGCTTTTTTGAGAACACAGAAATTGCAGGCCCACATCAGCTAATGCAATAACGTCATCTAAAACCAATCAACTGAAATGCTTAAAAAAAAACATAAAATGAGAGAATAATATATGTATAGCTGAGAGTTCATTGTGCAATCTGGATATAACAGACCCTTGGAAACAAAAGCTCAAGTTGTGACCTGTACTGAAGCATTGTAATAAACACTGTGATCATAACCGGTGAGATCTGAGCCATGTAAAACAGTCTGAAGATCCAAACAAGGTCCCAGGCTTCTCTTTTCTAGTGCTTTAGGATCTTATATTCCTGAAGCGACTCCCTTCTTAGCCTGGAAAATTCACAGGTGCTTAATTGAGTCACCCATACTTGCTCAGAAGTAGGAGGAGACATGCAGTATTGTCTCATGTAAGAGTGCTACTGCCATCCAGATTAGCCAAGGAGTGAGCTAACCCTGTCAGTCGCTAGAAGAGAAGATGTGATGATGGAGACCGGCTCTGAGCCCCAGGCCCCAGGAACTCCTAGCAGCCTCATCACTCCCTGGTGGATCGACGTCTCACTTAGATCACCTTGAGGGGCTGCTACAGTCAGTGGAGAGAAGGAGGTACCTAAGTTATGTATGTCTTCATCAATCTTATCTCACTCCACTGAATTTATTGAAAATTGAGGCATTTCCTTGAGAAAGACAAGTTCATCGGCAACCAAATTTAGATACTGGATCCCTACATTAATAAATGTACTATTGGTCAAAAAGAAAGCTGTCATTCCTATTCTTCCCCCCAGAAACTAACTTTCTTAGATGTAACTTTTTTCTGCCTTGCCTCATGCAGACATTTCTGTCTGCTGTGAGACTCAGGTTAGCAAAGACTACTGCTTCTCTGGCAAAGTCATAAAAACAGAACGACACACAGGCTGAATTCAGGGGAAGCAAACGTACTCCTTTAAGCACTTGTTTGTTCCTTCCCAACCAGCTGTACCATCTCTACATAGATTATTAATTAAGCTATAAATGCTAGCATCGCATTGTCAGTCACTGCCTAAATTGGATAATGTGAATTGCAACTTAGCAGTGAGGGCTCCAGGATACACGAGGTCAGATTTACCTACATGGATAGTTTCTGATCTAGTTATTTGGATTTCTTTACGAGTCAGTGGTAAAAACCAGGCACTTCCAGACCTTCATATGCCTCTTCCTAATGGAGATATCTAAAATAGGTCAGATGACTCACTCTTTAAAAGAATCTATTTCCCTCTATTGAGCCTAAAGTCACTAGTTCCAGTGTAGACACCTAGATTGTAGATGGTGAAAGTCAGAGGAGATGGATTGCATGAATTGTGCTCTATTTAGCCATGGGCAGCAGATTTTTAGAGGCATTTGTCTTCCAAAATTGGGTATGAACCTAATTTCAGCAATACTTTCTTCCTACTGAGTGACAAACTGCATCTCTGTGTGCTTAATCCTTTTAAAAACTCTCTCCTTTCTGAGCACAGAAGAGCGTGAGTCAGGATGAGTCGGGAAGCTTTTGCCCAACAGTTACATTTATCCTGGAAGGGAGACGTGACCCTGAGTATGAGCTTGAGATGGGGGCCGCCAGCCCTTGCCATTCCTTACCTTTTGTAGTATTCAAGAGACTAGGCAGGGGATAAGCATTTGGAAACCTGGGTTTCCCTGCTCTGCAGTGTGTCTGCTCCAGGACATACTGAGCAGTGAGGTGTACTCTGTGCCTGACCCAGAAGACCTCACATGTCCCTTCTGCTCCTACAAAATTAGTGCTCAGACAATTGAGAGTCCTTCCCAACATTGCTTGCTGCGAGAGGGTGGCAATTGTCTGCAGTCTGAATAGGGGCTAAGTGCAAGGCAGTTGACACAGAGAAGGTTAGCAACAATTCTGACTTCAAGTACCTCCTCAGACCAGTGAGATCAGTTAAATCTAGTTGTAACTCCTTTGACTAACTGGTTTTGGGTGCCCAACAGCAGAGGAAGACTCAGGTTGTGCTACTCAGCAAGGGACACACAAACCCTGTGCAAGAGAGTGCTGCCTTCTGCTCTTGAACATGTAAACTCCCTAAACATGGTCACCTCAACACCAGCTGTAGCATGACTACAATTAGATAGCTACAGGTAGGTGCTGCTCTGATCTACTTCCTATATGGACTATATGTATATCAACCACATTTATATCTTCATGTTGGACCCTGGAGCACAGTGTGAGACTTGAGAGATGTTAATAAGCCCTTTTCTCATGGATTTTTTTCTTCATTTTTGTTTTTTGTTGTTGTTTTGTTTTGTTTTGTTTTGTTTTGTTTTATTTTATTTTATTTATCTAATCATTATTGAACTGAATCTATTTAATGCTAATGGCAAGGTCAAGAAATATCTTGTGCCTGTACAGCTGTTCTTCTGACAGCTACTCCACAGGATGCAAAAAGAGAAAGTATCTTGTTCCTGCTTCCAGGCCTCCCTAGAGCATCTGCCCAGGTCTAAAAGTGAAAGGTTTCAAATGCTGCCCTAATATAAAACAATGTGACTGTGAGGTTCTATATTCATTCTCTGCTAGTTGCGAAATATAAGCAAAGTTTTTATTTTGCCTCCTGACTCTTTGGTGTCTTGCTAAATTACTGTCCAAGGGCAAATTATTTTTGTCATCCAGACCTGTAAGGTTGCTAAGCACACACAAGGATAAAGATACATTCTGATTACTCAATACTTGTTTTACAACATCTGCTGCTGAAAACAATATTGCGTCACACAGGATACTTTTGCAATACAGGGTGGGTACCTAAAATCCCAAATTAAACAAGTTTCAGCCATAGGTGCATGTTTTGGAATCATTCAGTTGTACAGAAATGGAAAATTCCAGAATGTTCATCATAAAAAAGGGAGAGGTTAATTAAGGCTTCATAAAGGCCAGCAAAATGTTAAATCATTTAAGGAGTGGGATAATGACTATTTTAAATGCATTGAGTTTCCTGAAAAGTTTGGATAAGGTAATGTCTCCCATTTTAGGGCATAACCACACCACTGAAGTCATTAGAGTAATTCAAGAACTTACATTCAAGTCAAAGGGCATTTTCAGATGTTGCCAATGGATTTTAGACAAACCTGTTGGCTAGTATGGGATCAAAAAACTTAACCACAAGTTTACCAGAGATGTAAAGAATACTGCTGGTTCATTTTTTGTGTCTGTCCTGGTTTCACCTGGGATAGAGTTAATTTTCTTTCTAGTGGTTCCTGTGTTTCTAATTTGGTATGAAAGGAATGTCAATAATGCATATTGTTTTAGTTGTTGCTAGGTGATGTTTATACTATTCACGAGCTTTTTTTCAGCTTCCCGTAAAAGCTGAGAAGGAACACAAACAGAACAATTTAATGCCCAATGGAATATTCTGTACCATAGATGTCATGCTCAGTATATAAATGGGGGTTGGCCTTGGGGTCAGGGATCTGCAATCTCTGCTCAGGACAGGCTGGGCAACCAATTTACCAGGCGGTGAGAGTGACTTGTGTTGTATTACTTTGTCTTGTATATTCTTTTACCATTATTATTATTGTTATTTTCCTTTTTCTGTTACTGTTCTATTAAACTGTCTTTATCTCAACCCATGAGTTTTTTTCCTTTTCTTTCCCCTCCTTTTCCGCCTCTTGTCCCTACCCTTCTTGAGGGGAAGGGGGAGAACTGCACGAGCGGCTGTATGCTCCTAGCTGGCTGTTGGGTTTAAACCACGACAGTGTCTTAGGAGTTGCTTCAGGTCATGTGCTCATGTTGTATATGCAAACATGGTGTGCAATTGGTGAAATGACTCTAAGCATCTGACAGGTCTGTGAATATGAGGCTTGGAGAAGTGAATATTCAGAACGCAACCAGGTTGTACAGATTCAATAAAGAGATTTGGTTTGATTCATGAAAAAGCAAGATGTAAAGATCACAAGTCAGGTGTATAAATTATGTTAGGAGAAGGCTAACTTCTATGTAATTGGCACTTGGATGCCCAAACTTTCATTAATCTTGGCAGTCATCCATGAGATAAGTTCTGTTTTCACAATGTTCCTCAGAACAGCAAACTGAACAAACACTTTCAAATGATTTGTGCGTATAGGAAGGTAAGTAGGCAGGCTTTAAACTTTAAATTTTAGATGAAACAGCATTCTTGTTTCCTGACCAGAAGTGCCATGAATTCAGGTGGATAGGAAATAGTCTGTGAATTAAACCTCACATCCCTAAAAATACGGCAGTTATAAAGTTTGGGATTATGATTCGCAGAATGACTATTACAGTCCTGAAAACACATTCATGTAACGATGACTGTAACTTCAAAAGGAGAGGCTAAGAAAACAGTCCTGTCTGTGAATCTCAATTGAGAAACTAAGGTCTTTTGGCCATTAAGAATTAATCTGGAACAAGGTAAATTGTGATTTGCAAACAAAACCATTGGGCTCTAATGCAGAGTAACTGGTTGCTGGTAGTGGATCTGTCCATTAGGAATAAGGATCCTCCCTTCAAAAAAGGGCAGTGGATATTCTCCGAATCAATTAATTGAGTTTGCTGCAGCTATGCTTGCTTTTGGTTCCAATGACTTTTCCTATGACAGAGTTTTAGTACCATGCTAAACACGCTACTCTCCAAAACAGCTATAAAATTCACATGATTGAAACTTCAGGGAATAGCTATTAAATTACTTTCAGTAGAATCCTGGCTGTAAAGGCTGCAATCATACAATCATGAAGCAGGAAAAAATACTACTTGACTTTTTTTACAAATCTACTTTTCAATTTTTTGTTACCTGCAGAGGAGGGAAGGAAAGATCGTTTTTTAAAGAAGTTGATATATACAGTAACATTTTTGTGTGAAAGGCTGAAGAAAGCCATCAAACATAAAAAACCCCACCCTGAACCCAGACTCCAATAAAGCATTGTTAAAGTGACTCCCACAACATGAAAGAGAACAGCAGTCTGAATTATTGGTAATGTATCTAGTAAAACATCCCACACAAAGTTTGTGAAATGCTTAGAGAATGAAACCTACCACTGCATTGTGATCAGCCACAATCTGCAGGAAAGAGAACAGAAGGGAACTCATCATGATTTAACAGATAATTTGGAACTGGAGTAGACTTTAAATCTAGCTACTGGAAACGTGTCATGAAGAAAGTAGAAAATGTTGGTGCCACCTATTGGTGAGAATTAAGATTTGGAAATTATTCAAGCTAGTTTGCATACACCCAAAGAAAAGAGAGAATAAACTGGTCATGTTTTACTTCACGCTTAAGGAGTTTTGAATGCAGTATCTAGACTGAACCCTTTACTTTGGCTTCCATTCTGCAGAGACTTACATACGTATTTTACAATGAATTACAAATCTGTGCTTGCAGTTAAGAAGAGGATGGAGAACTTAGGTTGTATTTTGCTTCAGCTTGTTTGCTGTAAAAGTTAATTGAAAGACCCAGCACATTAGGAAATGTTGAACAGGAAGATGGGTTAGTAGACTCAAAATACATGGCTTTGCCAACCAAATTTCATTGGATAGTACATTCCCTGCAGAAATCCTGAAGGCGGTGTGTTTGGCGTAGTGCGTTGACACTGTTGCTATTCAGTGGTCTGAAAAGAGGATTCTGTTTGACACTGCACACCCCATTTACCATGTATCCTGGTGAGATATACCGACTCAGAGCAAAAGCAATCCTTCTTACTATGTGGAGGTGACCTTTATTACGTTATGGCAACGGACCAAGTTCTGCTTTAGTTAACCACAGTTCCTGCCTTAGTCTGTTATTTAATAGCCTGGAGTTGCAGGGGACACATTCAAGGCACATACCACTGATCCTTGATGTTTTCTGCTGCAGTCTGTTTCTGCAGATGCTTAAGACAGGAGTACTTTGCTGTGCTGAGATCTTGGCTGTAGCTGTGGTTTCAGACACTTTTATACACAGGGAGTCAAGCATCTGCTGCCACTACTAAAAGAAGGCTGGCTTGTAGCACCTTGTAACCACTGATTGCAGTCGTTACAGTGGTGCTGTGATTCATCACGAAAAAACGGGCCCACATACAAGATGTCGGTGCAGCATATCAAAATTTTTAACATGTGTGTCCAGTCATCTCCTAACATCTGCTTCTTTTATCCACATTATCTGCAGTCCAAAAATTATTCAACATGAATAAAAGCTTCTTTGCCAAGTGTCAGCCAAACTGGAAGGTAACAGAGAGCTTTAGATAGTCATTCACAGATTTAATTTCAGTGTTACTTTATAGATATAGCTCTCTACAGTAAGGTAGTAAGAATCCTTCTTGCAGGTCACCTTTGTTGCTGGCAGCTATATATATTATGCATGTATAAATCCTGCTTGAACACAGCTGAACGAAACACTAGAATGAGGCTGGAGCAGGAGAAGGACTTGTAAAAGCACTGAAATGAGATTTAACTGCTTCCCAAGTCAAATATTCTGTCATTTACTGTGTTGTCACTCACCTTTGCACCAGCAGACGCTTCTTCCATTCTTTGTCCTGCCTACTCAGACTGAGACAAAGACTGTCTCTTATGTCATCTGAATACATCCCCTAATGCAATATCACCTTTTTGCACATGAGGTTTCTGGGCACAACTATTATTAAAATTTTATGGCTAACAAGCAGGAGATTACATTATATAGCTAACTGTGCATCTCTTCATATCCTACTAATTTCCAGGTGTAGGTGATCATCTTAGAGAAATTTTGCACTCTAACAGTATATTTATATTAAGCCAAATAAGCCGTAGGACTTATTGTTGACAACTGAACAGGTCTGCACCATTTCCAGAGTCTAAAATAATCCATGTTACAGAGGCACAGTCGCTGATAGTGATGCTCCCATTGTGGGTTACCTGCAGTTGATTTTGTAAGGGCAGTGATTGATGGGGAAAGAAAATGCAGCGTGTGCAGGCAGGCAGTTAGAGAAAAATCCTTGGGGAGGAAAATTAAAATTGTATGTTCAAAAATGCCATTGCACAGGACAAGGAACTGGAGGGTTAGTCGAGTTCTAAGAACTATAATTTTCTTTGTTCCTCTTCCTCACACCTGCTTCGTCCCAGGCTCTCTGCTAAGAGACAACTCAGACAGCAAACAGAGCAGTGAACAAGGAACCCGAATGGCTTGCAACAGCAAATGGAGGAACAAGCAGCCAGAGCCAGTTCACACATATCAGTCAAACCCTGGTTGCCTAAGGCAGCAAAATGTTTAGTGGCTGTTTGTTGTGCAAGTGACTGCGGGCTGTGAGGAGCATTCATTTCACAGATTGCCCATAAGGCAGCGAAAACCCAGCAACTGTGACAGCGCAAGTAATGGGGAAATGTGTTGGATCTTCATTTACCAAAGAAGCAGATCACGGCGTGGGTTTTCTATATGACAACTGTACGTTGTTCCACAAAGGAGCTGAGGGAGAGATCCAACACTGCAGTTATCCTTATCCCGGCAGCTGCTGTGGATACAGAGTTCCCAGTGGCACAAAGGCAGAAGGGAGCAGAGCTGCAAATGTAAACGCTGCTGCTCTCCCTCCTTTCTCAGCAGCCAACAAAGCCCCAACCAGCCTCCACTGTGAAATCTGAAGTAGCCCTCCCAGAGGCAGCAATGAGGAAGAGCTTGTTCTGCGTCAGCCCAGTGTATGAGAAAGGCAGAGGAGCTGTTGCAGAGCAAGGAGAGGCTAGGCTGAACATCTAATCCTGTGGGCACATGTTTTTATTTGTGCTTTACCCGGATTGCCATAGAGGAAACACTGTAAGCACAAATTGCACCTGCTGGAAGGATGCCTCAGTGCTCTGACTCCAGATGGTTGCCAAGTGAACAGCCAGGGACCTGAGCACTACCAAGGGAATGGGAGGTCATTGCCTTCCTTATTCCCACAGAATTTCATTGCGGTTGCAATATGCCAAAGTTCATCCTGGTTAAGGACTTTTTTTTTTTTTCCCCTCCCTGAACCTTGACATTCTACACAGTAGTGAAATTCATTTCCCAGTCAGCTCTAAATAAGAACTTTAGTGATTTAATCGAGTTCTCACAGAAAATCTGTAGCAAGTCTGGGAATCAAACCTTTATCTCTCCCTCCCAATTTATGTATTTTCCTAATTCTCAGATATCACACAGCTGCATAGTGAAGAAATGAAACAGTAGGTAAACCCACACATCCATTTCTAGTGGAAGATTTCTCCCTGTACTCAAAGCTTTTCCATTCTGTAACAAATTCATTCACCTGATACTTGTTTCCACTGACTTCCCCAGAAGACTATTTCTAGTATAATAAAGCTCACTATTAGGCCAAGTTCCCAGGTTTTCAACCTAAATGTTCTTTTGCTTAGTTTCATCTCGTTGTATTACCATCTACTGACCCATGCTAAATTGCCTTTACCTCATCACTATTTACCTACTATCTGATTGTTCCTATTTAGGCTAATATTAATCCAGCTTTCTTTTTGTTATTCCCTCTTATTTCTGCCTCTCACAAGCTTTTCTACTCTCCAGGGATTGAAACTCCTCTGGGTTTCAGGGGGCTGTAATTTGAAAAACTGCAGACCAATGAGTGCATCTGCACAGGCTGCGGTGGAAACCATGAGTACACATGACACTATATACAAATGGTGAATCATAACAATGAATAATACCATGAGCACTTAGAAAAACTCCATGTACTTCTGATTGTGAAACCAGTTCAATGAATTTACAAAACAAGGCTATGAGGGAAACTTTGGCTTTAGAGCAGAATAAAATTACATACTTGTGAATAGGTCTGGGGGAATCTACACAAGACCACCGAGACTATTACAGTGACCTAATCCCCTAATTTTGCCTCTTGGAGAAATGTTTGGACCTCAGTCAAACTTACTTAAGCTATTTCATTTACATCCAATCTGCTCTAGTTATGCCCAAAACAGCAAGGCACAGTACATTTTATTTTGCTAGATCTTTCCCATGCTCTCAAACTGTGGGTGATAAATTCTTGCCACTACTATATCCATGTTGAAATCCTCTGTCTTTCTTACCAATTTTAAGAGCTGTGTTAAGAAGCTGTTGACTTGTCTTCCCACACTTCATTGGTTTCAGTTCACTGATACATTATTAATAATTTTTCTTTAGGTGTCAGCACCAAGATAATCTTAGGACAACATTAAAATTACTTCTATTTTGAAAATAAAGACGAGACACAGAGAAAACAAGGACCAGGCTCACAAGGGTGGTTAGGCACCTTTCAAAATCAAACATCTGAGTCCTGCTCAATCCCATCCCAACTCAAGGGTGGATACAGATAATGGGTAGGCACATTGGAGGTGCTTATTTTTCTCCATCAATAACAGAGAGAGCCTAGAAAATCAGATGCTTCAATTAAGTAAGTAAAAGGGAAATAGGATGAGACTTAGATGTTCAAAGTCATGCAGGAAACATATGGACAGAGAAGGAAACTCTGCCCGAATAACCTAACCATGGGATCATCCTTCTTTTACTGAGTTTACAGGAATTGTGATGATTTATAGTTAGCAAATGCATATTTGTTAATGGATACGCTGTCATTCCTTATTTACATGCAGAAATATAATAAGATTTCTATCCCCAAGAGTTTAGAATGAAATGTAAAAGAAGACCCAAATCCCCAAATTATCTGCACTGTAAGGAGAGAGCATGTTGTAGCAGACAAAGTCTGGGAGTATGATTTGCAAAAATGAAAATGCTTTCTGAAATAATTTCCAGATCGTTCTTGCTACTGGTTATAAACAGGAAAGGTATACAATGTTAAAATAATGACTCACTTGAATTGTTTATTAGACCCTGGAAACAAATCAGCTCCTTTTAAAGTAGGCAAGTCCATGTGGAATGATTCACTGTGATTGTTCTTTAATGTAAACTACATTCTGCTGGGTGGCCAATGCGATCTATACATGCTTTGTGGTATTCACAATGCTATTTGCTACCTGCAAAGTTCATTTTACCTGGATAGTCAAGAACTATTTGAAAAGGATTATCTCAAAACAGGACAAAACAGTTAAAGGATTTACCCATGATCCCACAGATAATCCCCAGGAAAGAGGATTCACCTATACCAGACCAATGTCAAGTCTTTTGGATGGTGTTGCCCCCTTTGCAACATAGCTATTGTGAATTGCAATTTGAATGTTAAATTTAAAATTCATTACTTTGGCACAGTGGAATCTCATTAGACGCAGTGAATGGAAACAAGAAATTGGGTAGGGAAAATATTCATCCCTACGCCTCAGTAATCAGTCTGTGAAAAATATTCTGAGAAACATAGAGGAAGCTAACAATAATATCTTTGCTACAGATCCAGCTGTCCTTTACGTTTATTACTCTGGCACTGAAGTCAGTGGGAAAACTGCCAGAATAAGAAAGGAGCTAGGACTGCAGGATCTGGTCCTTATGTGTAAGTTTAATCATTTTCTTCCATCTGCTACTGATCAGAAACGTGGACTCTCTGAGCAAAGGCTGAAGGGAAGGGGGGGACTTTCAGAGGTAATAGGCAACAGACATGTTTCTGATGACAAGGGAAAGAACTGTGCCCTTCATTTAAATTACCTGCATGTGATTATGAAGTTATAATATTCTACCCATACAACATCTTTAATGATTCTTTGGGGAAATTCACGAGAATGGCAGAAATGAATCACAAAGCTCTTGCAATGGTCAACAGACTTCAGGAGACTGCTGGAGTCCTGAGACTGCTCTGCAAGCATTTATGCCATGAAGCACTACCAGGATACGTTCCAAGGCTAGTGGGCATTTTAATGCATTGGGTTTTTGCAGCATCAAGAAGGCAAGGGGAAATTTAAAAGGCATTTATAAAGGGTAGGCGAGGCTGGAAGCCACAATTAAAAAAAGAATAAAAATCACACCCCGATTGGTATGAAAGTATGTAGGCTTCATTCAGAAAAAAAGCCGATGAAGAAACATTAATACAGGCTCCAGAATTACAAGCTGAGATGAATCAGAGCATTTCTGGCCTGCAGACAGTGCTGTTATTAAGAATTATTGCTCAGTGTAAAGAGCCAAAAAATGTGCTCAACTCTGTATGAGCTGCAAATAAAGACAAACCCTGCTGGAGGATTTTTCAGTCTAAGATGCTGGTCCTAAATACTGCTCTTCACAGCCTGCTGTGTCTATGCAAAGGCTGGTTAATTCTCATAGGGCACAGAGGTCCATCCTCAGCGAGACTGTCAACACAAGAATATTGGTGACAGACGGTGAAAACATAGGTCCTGGTGGGACACACAATGGCCCAAGGAATCTCTGTGTTAAAAAGCGAGTGAAACACACTGCTGGAAGGTCACTTTGGTCTTAAATCGGCTGAATTATTTCCTGCAAGATCCCCTCGCCTCGCTGACTACAGAGGTGCCTGAGCATGAGCCCACACTCAACATCAATGCTGCTGTGCCTGATAGTAGAAGAGATGGATTTTCCGCCCATGGCCTTATGGTAAGGTTAATACAGTGGTTTTGACTGGAAATCTTGGATAAGCATGACGGATACCCTGGAAAGATCCTATGACAGAAAGGAACATCCAGTGATGAACATGAAAGCACAGTCATCGAAAACATTGTGGGACCTCCTTGTTCTGCACACGGTTCCCAGGTGGAGCAGAGAGACTTCAAGCTTCAGGGAAAACTTGGAAGAATAACAGAGCAATAATAAAATGCAGGGGTTCGTTTTTAGTTTGCATGGGGCCCCAGTAGGAAAGTTGAAAACCTGCTGAAAGTGTCTCTCATGAAGCATTATTAATAAGTTATGCATTGAGTCTGATTACAGCAGCTCCTGAGAAGAATTCCTAAAATAAAAATGCATTTGTTATTATGTCCCTGCTCACACTTCATGCATTCTGGTCCTTAGAGTTTTTGGTTTTAACATATTTTATTTAGATTACTTAAATGCAGATAGGCATTAGTTCTTTGTCCTATAAATGCATTAAAAGATTGCACACAAATATATATACATATGCATATATGAAGTTGACTTGAGAGATAATTCATTGACACAGAAAGAATTTGTTTTCTGTACCTCCTACAGTCAGCTTATTTATAACTAGTATTTGCGTACCTAGGTTATGTGAGCATGGTGCTTTGCCAAAAAATTAGTATTCAGCCTTTTCAGTCCCTCATATATAAGCTGCTCTTGAGAGTAAAAACTCCCCGTTTTAGCAAAAAATTGCATAAATCCAGTGGCTTGCATTACCATCTGCTCAATCATCTTTTCTGGATTGTAAAGTGGAAAATGTCGGATTTATAGAAACCACATGCAAAGATTCATATTTAATTCTGCCAAGATTTGCTGTCACAGCAGCCTTAAAGCAGATATGCAAGCCACACAAAACTCAGTCACTCTCCTGGTATTTCTGACAAGGACGTATAATCAGGAAAGTGCATCTTTTATTATAAAGTCTCCTGATAACTTAAAGTGATTAAAGTGATCTTTTATTTCCCAGTGGGTCAGTCCTGTTGAGATGGATTGTCTCACCTTCATAGAGATCTGGCTTAAGTACTGTTTGAAATACAAGGGACACAGGCAAGTTTAGAATACACAGGTCAAATTTCTGCAGTGATTTAGAAATTTAGTCCAAAGACTGCTCCAGATGTTCCTATTCACTATTCTATTTACTATTTCTGCACCAAAGTAATTGAAACAATGAATATTTATCTTGGATTGCTGCAAATATCATGTTGGTTTTGTATTGCAATGAGTTCAGGATAGAGTATAAGGCTCCAGAGTGAAGAACAAAGGAAAAACATTGTAAAGAAACAAAACAATAAAACACAACCAGCCGTAACACATAAGGCAGAATTGTCTCCTTTTATTATTTTTTAGAGGAGTCTCAACTCAGAAACGAGCCATGCTGTACTACAGCATTAAGACAACTCCTATTCAGACGAGCTCAAAATATGAAGCCAAAAAGGCATATAAAGAAGTCGCATGCAATCCCTCAACAAGTGGCAAATGCAAGATCACAACTGTGTTTTTCTGAGGGCCAGATCCTATCTGCTACTGGCAACACCATTTCTAGCACAGGAGGAAGAAATCTTAAGTATCACTTGTTTATTAAAAGATGTCCAGCTGGAGCCCAACTTGGCTGATGGTAGTCAGCCCTTGTGAATATTCATGCTGTCTTTAGGATTGCTGTCACACAAAGAGAGGAGGGGGAGAATGCTTGCAGGATGTCCTCTGCTGCACTTGATTTCAAAAGGACGCTTCAAGTCCAGCTCTGAAATGATTGTTATTCTACTCGGATGTTGTCAGAAATCACACAACACTTCCTCATCAGCTATGTTGGCAACAGGAGACATGATGATGCGTACTTGAATTTCAAGCTACATATATTTTAAAAACAAAAAGGAAAAATCAGATCATTGAACAGACTTGATTTCCACTATTCAGGACAGAGATTTTTTTCTCTTTTGCTGCTATAATAATGCAATTTTTAGGCCTCTGAACCTTGCTGTTGCTTCACATTCACGTGATCCACTAAAGCCACATAAATGCTTGTTGTGAATCAGATCAATGGTCATTGTTATTCACTGTTGTGTGATAGCATGAATCCAGGCTAGATGTTCCAGAGGAAGGTGTCAGCTTCTCCGAACATGGGATTAGTTTTGCATGCTTTATGTCACGAAACTCGAGGGGCAAAATCTTTTATAAATATTTATCCTAGTTTGTGTAAATAAGAGAGACATTATTCTGTTCTACATTTGTGCAGAGTGAGCAAAAACTCTCTTCGGAGAGCCGCATTATAACCTAGCTGTCATAGCAGTGATTTTGTGTAAGACGGATTTATTTTTTTCTGTTATGGTAGGGAGACCAGTTCCCTTCACTTCAGCAGACATCCACATTCTACTGACATTTAAGCATGATAATCCATATCCTCATTTCCAGTATCTGCCCTACCTTTGTATTCCTACTACTTGTCATCAGCCTGACTAAGAGCTCAAACAAAGATTTAGGCTTTGGTCTACTATTAATCTCACTCCATTCTCACTTTTACTGATATAATGTGATAGGACTGCACTAGGAAGATCATACCAGTGGACCTGACTAAGGATAGGTATCTATGCAAAATGTTCTTTCTATTAATTGCATATGTGTGCCAGTTACAAACCTGAGAACAGTGTTTTATATGCAACTTCTAGAATGACTAAAGCAAAAAAAAGGAAGGGGATATAGCGGTGATTTGCCCATTTCATGGTTATGTAATTCTTTCCTCTTTGGGGTCATAAGATTTTTGTATGGTAAAACTTTCTATTATTATTACCCCTGGGGTGTATTCATGTGATGTGGAATATTTTAACAAAACAGGTAGATTCTACATTTTCCAGCTATCAAGTGCCAAACTGACCTTTATCTCTCTCACAATTATGTTTTAGTTGTAGTACTAGGGAACTTTTTGCCTTTCCAGGGGAAGTTTTTACACATATGATCTAAGACTTTTAGATAAAAGTGCTAAGAGAACTGGCAGGACTTTAAAGTGGTAAGTCAGGAGTGGTAGGATGTTCACTTCTAACAGATGGATCCTGTCCCACAGTGACATAGGGAGGTCTTACCACTCATAGTAATTAAATTCAGATTTTTAAATAAGGGAACAAAGTTTATCATGGGCTCAACAGGGCTTTTTTACTTAATTTTGGTAGCACCCCCTGAAATGCACCTGGATATTGCCGGATATTTTTAAGAATATTCAGAACAGCAGAAAAGCATATCACACTTCATGCCCTGATGCTGGAAAACTTCCCTCTTTTTTTTTTTTTATGTTTGAAAGAAGGGTTCAGAAGCTCCAAGAAGGTTACATACTGGAATCACAAAAATAGAATTCTACTTTTTTAACAAAGTAAAACAAAGTATAAACAAAAATGAAAGGAGGGATTCTTATACCGCCAGAGTGTCTAGATCTGCTATTTCTGGTATCAGTCCATTATTATTATTAAATATAAATAAGGTTAAAATAAAACATTAAGTCCTCAAGGATTTACAAGCTAAATTAGATTTGCATGGAGATAGGAAAACAAATAGAGACAAAGAAAAAGCAGACAACCTCTAAAATTACTGCTAATGGTTAAAAGTAGAGAAATAAATACTTCTGCTAGGAAACATTAGGATGAGTATAGCTCATGTTGCACTGAAAATGAGGAAGAGAAATGTATGCTGGAGACTAAGCCTTAGTATAGCCAGGCAGCATACAAAAATGATAGGGCCATAAAAATAGAGTGATTAAATTCATGAAAGACAGCTTGCGAGCATTTAGAATTTTAGAAAGATGAAACTGAAAAAAAATAAATCATTTTGACTCCGAGTCTGCTGATACAATTGAAATAAGAACATGAAATGCAGTTTCACTTCTGGGAATCAGAAATGATGTTTTCATGGCAGAGTGGCTGGAGAGCAGCTTACGGCAGGCAACCTGGGGTCCAGTCTCTTTTGCAACCTGTTGCAAAGTTCAGTCCCTCAGTGTCCTGATGTATAAAAGTGGAATGCTTTTTTACATATATTTCAACTTTTTTAAGGGCTATATATGCAAAATGGGCCTACTATTGTTTTTGACGCTTAAAAGACAAATGCACTCCAAAACATCTGACCACGCTACTGCAAACATCACTTCTATAGACCAGCTTTATATAACTGTATCTTCTTGGGTATTGATGTGCAATGCTGTTGCACCTCTTCAGACAATATCACTTCTGTGGTGCATTTGGAGACAGTGCTAGAGCATTAATCAGTCAGCAACATGTCACTTAACAGTATCAATTCTGGTAAGGCATTTGCTGTTGTGTCAAAGGCTGAGAGCTGGGACTCAGCATTATCTTTCAAGTCTGTGCATTCAGTGTGATGCTATTTTTTCTGCCTAAGCAAGTCTGAACTTGCCAGGGATTTAGTCTGTTGACATGATACTACTAAGAACTGAAGCTTATTCAACGTAAGTTGACCAGCTCTTTCCAAAGCAGGGTTCCATGTGTTGGTTTCTGAAATTTAATAGGAGGCAATAATTACCCTTTTTCTTAGATTGTCTGTTTAAAATTGCCTACTCTTTCTTAACACAGCTCTTTATTATTGGTATCACATTATAGGGTTGAACTGTTATTTTATCCATAGGATTTCTGAATATGTAAAACATTTTGGATCTGTTCCAAAATGACCAAATTACTTGTTGAGTTCCAAATCTTGTCTTGATATATAAGGCTGAAACAGATAAAACTGCAGAGCTCTCTTCTGCTGCAAATGATTTGACTAGTTCTTAATTATTAAGACCTGCGTATGGAATGTTATTACTCTGTTTCTGATAGGGTATACAGAATTTGTACCAGTTGTTACTGTAATTAGATAATTCTTATTAGATTTAACTAATTCAATCATTTGCTGTACTTGTACACAAAAACCCATGTGCCCTTGAATAACCTCAAAACGCATCCACTAACCTAAACACATTGCTGTATGTAGGAGATGCAAGGCTGCCACGTAGAGCTTTGTAAAATGTCAGGATAAAGAATAAAGAATTTTTTTAAAATTATCTTTACTACTCAGCCCAAGCCTAGAACTAAACGTTTTCTCTTTGAAGTGAATTAAATCAATGTTATGGCTATTTTAAACAGAAATAGCTGGTGGTTTCTCTAATGTGCATTTAAAACAGGGCTAGTGCCAATACAGGAATATGCTAGATATATTCTGTGCCTCTCTTTTGAATAAAGTTAATAAAAAGGGAGAACACACAGGGTTTAACTCTCGCAATTGTTGGCTTCTAAGAACTTAACAGAGTGAGGGAGAGATCATGTACTTGCTAAATCTACAAAAGATGAGGTAAGTTTAAATCCATAAAAACCTACAAAGCTGCTTTCTAGTGGATCTGAAAATCAGGTCCTAGTAAGTTGAGCAAGGCTTACGGCTAAAATTAATCCTAAGAAAATGACATCTTTAACTACAGAATGGTAATAACCAACCATAGTGTGAACAAATTGGTGCGGTCTGTCAAGTGAACTGAAATATTTCAATGGGTAATGTACCATTTTTTTTAGCTCCATGTACCGCTGCAGATGTGTTTTTTGTGTTTAGAGTTCTGAAAAATCTGGGTATTTCACCTTACATCTAAAGTCCATCTAAATTGGTGGGAGTGGTTTGAAATAGATCTGATCTGTCTTGATTCACACGTTAGCACCTAAGTAACTTAAAATCCTCTTTTTGTACATGCTGACTCCATTGACATTCTAAAAAAATCTGTAAAAATTCTTATAGAACAGGCTTATACCAGAAATGATGGACTGGGTATTTAAGATAATACAAAATGTTAAAACCTATATGATGTATTTGTTTCATCTGATTCTGGATTCAGAAAGTGTAAGGAATAGAAGCAAATTCTATGTAGCCACAACTGTTTTTAAAAGCAAGGAAGAAACATAAGACAGAAATAATGGTAGGAAAACACACTAGCGCAGCGTATCACAGCAAGATCTCCAACTAAAGCAGAGATCATCATCACAGATAATCACCTCAGCATGGGCTCTCAAGTACTGTGTTGAAGCTAGAAAGCCTAATGCAATTTTTGGATGCATAAAGAGTGATATCCAGAAATTAAGGAAATGACCTTCCCTCTGCACGCAGAGCTGGTAAAGCTTTTACCAGCAAGTGTCTGCAAACGTCTGGGAATCTTCAGGAAGTTTTCAAAGAGACACACAATTTTTTTTTTTCAGAGGTTTATAAGGTGCTCAGACAACTCAGCTGCTCAAAGAAAAGGCTGAGAGAAGGAAAAACTTGATCATTTGTATATAGGGTACTTAGATGTGGCAGAATGATCTGAAAGCAAGGGATTATTCTGCAGACAAATTAATAACAGGAATTTTAGGGCTGAAAGTCGAGGTTAGATGGAGACATCCTCGCAATCCCACAGTTCCCAGGGGTGAGGACAGCACTGAAGCTGCCTGCCAGAGGAAGGGGTGACTCCCGAAAGGGATGAGAAGGTTTGTCTGTAGCTGTGTTCCAGAGGCTGCTTCCAGGTAGGATGTGAGTTTGGGTCCCGAACCTGATTTAGGCTTTATTTCTGATTTTATGCACCCTGTAGGCCAGGGTCTAGCCCCTAGACTCATGAGTATTATGGATCAGTCCCTCCTCCTCCTTCAGCAATGAAGATTAGGTGTCCAATTTTGGAGGACATTCAGAAATCATTCATAACACTGAGCAGAAGGATCCTACTTTATTTGGCCCTATCAGACAAATATATCCTGTCTTCACATCCTGGCTGGTTTAGCCAGCTTCTAAGGATGCATTTGAGAGGCATTTAACTTTCACCAGTGTCTTTGGGATGGCTCCCGTAGGTGAGACGGCTCCTAAAGTTAGAAGTTACAGTGAACTCTACAGCTGTGAAGATCTAGCCCATGTTCCCTACTTACCATCCAAATATATGGATGACTACTTAACACAAAGATCAAGGAAAGACAATATTCCTTGTCTCCTTATACTACCAGTACTGCATAGCAACAGTCCTATTTTACCTCCTAAATGTGTGCAGCGCCTAACACAGTAGGGCAATAGTCCCAGCTGGAAACAATCCAGCAACCTTTTATATAAATATAAGTGTATATATATATACACACATATCTTTGTGATGACAGGCAAATGCATTTTGAAAATATGATTTCTTCAATGGAATATGAAAAATGTGGGTGCTTAAAGCTATATTGCAATATTTAGCATGCATATTGATTTTGACAACTGTAATATATAGTAACACTTGTTCACTGTAGATATGACAAAGTGATTTTCTTATTACCTTTGTTAAATGTGATGCACGCACACGCTAACTTTTACTTGAATGTGAAATTACATGGATTTACAGAATAAGATGGATGTAGTCTTTGTAATCACGAATGGCCACGGGAAGCTTACTTTTATATTTCTTCACTTATGGGAAAGCTTATTTTCATATACACATTAATCACATTAGGTATGTGATAATTCATTCTCCAGTGCTAGAATGAATTTCTGGGAAACCTGTGAGCAGACAATATGCCAAACTGAATTTGAACCAAAGGGTAGTCCTAAGGAGAAGAAAAAACCCCTCCACCCACCCTGACCCTCTCAACTCCCCCCTGCTCCCCCCCGAACCCCAATCTATACCTCATGTTTTTGACAAGATAGCACCACAGTGAGATTTAGCTCAGTGGCTATTCAGAACTGTCCTGTTGCTGGCTACCAGCTGGTCTAACACCAATCCTGTTTGGTCTGCAGGAGGCATCTGGGAGGGTTTGCCCTATGGCAAATTCTTCACTGTGTTATCTATGGGAGCTTCCAGTGGGGCATGGGGGAAAGGCATCTCCCCGTGACCCTCTCACCCCATCCTTCTATAATGCAATTTGATGTGGTACGTTACCAAACAGATACGGGTGGAACCACATGACCAAAGAGCGCTACTGCCCATTCCTTTTTGAAAATCACTGAACAATCCAAGCCCCAAATTTACACATACATTTTACTAGTTTATTTATATCTCTTAGTTGTTTGAGATCTCCCATCACGTTGCCTAGGCAGTTTGAACCAATAAGTGGATATAATCTATAGCACATAGAAATGAAAAGAGTAAACATATTGCAGTAACTAATCTGAGTCCATGCTAGTGACATTGCAGCCCTATATATATGCTGGAAAAATTACCATTATACAATGTGGGGATATAGAAACAGCATTTGTTTACAGATATACTCAAGCAAGTTGAATTCATCAGACCAGCTAAGCTAGTCTTCTTTTGCTTTTGTTTCTCACGTTCTCCTTCTTTCCCCCAGTTAAATTATTGTCTTCCTTTCATGCTTTCTTTTGGATTGAGGCAGAAGCTAAGCAGAGTTAAAAGAAAACCACAATAATAGGTGCATAGTAGTACAGGGAAAAATCATATCACCAAATAATTCAACCACAGGTCTCACAAGTGAAAGATAAACTAGTTAGATGATGATAAATCAGTCCTAGAAAGATAAGAATATACCGCTTGAATCATCTAATTTCCTGCTAACACATTATGATCTATTATGTTAGCACTTTTTGCCACTGTAAGGAAGTGTAAGGTAAAATGTTGTTGCGAAAGTGTGTGATACACACTGTACAATAATTAAGATGACACATTGCAGCCAAGGAAAGCTTAAAAGGCACAATTTAGTTACAGTTGATCTGATGTCCTGAAAGAGGCTGAAATAGGCTTTTTACTTACTGCTAGTTCTTTTGTACTAGCAAATGCAGGTTTTCCATCAATATTCACTTGGCATTAGGTCGTGAAGTTACGAGTAAATCCCAACTCTCAGAACATTCATATAAAGCACAATAACTCAGTCTGGGAGACTTGACAGAGAGAAACAGGAATATTTGTCAGCAATTTACTGATCTGAAAGGGCAGAAACAGAATTAACAGTGAGATGCTGACCCTCTTCTCTGCTCTTGCGAGACCCCACTTGGAGTACTGTGTCCAGCTTTGGAGTCCCCAATATAAAAAGGACATGGACCTGTTGGAGTGGGTCCAGAGGAGGCCACAAAGATGATCAGAGGGCTGGAGCAGGTCTCCTATGAAAACACGCTGAGAGAGTTGGGGTTGTTCAGCCTGGAGAAGAAAAGGCTCCGGGGACACCTTATAGCAACCTTCCAGAAATTAAAGGGAGCCTACAGAAAAGATGGGGAGGGACTCTTTATCAGGGAGTGGAGCAATAGGACAAAGGGTACTGGTTTTAAACTCAAAGAAGGTAGATTTCAATTAGATATTAGGAAGAAATTCTTTCCTGTGAGGGTGGTGAGACACTGGAACAGGTTGCCCAGAGAAGCTGTGGATGCCCCATCCCTGGAAGTGTTCAAGGCCAGGCTGGATGGGGCTTTGAGCAGCCTGGTCTAGTGGGATGTGTCCCTGCCTAGGGCAGGGAGGTTGGAACTAGATGATCTTTAAGGTCCCTTCCAACCCAAACCATTCTATTATTCTATGATAAGGAAAAAAAAAATTTCCTGCAATGGGCTGGTACCATATGATCAAAGATTATAAACAGAGCACAAAAATGCTTCTGAATGCATTCATGATATTGTTTAGCTGCTACTTCTTCCAAGACGTTCCAATTAATCTCCTGTATCTAGGTCTGTCTAGCACTTATTGGTAAGGCTTTATACATTCTTTCCTTCCCAGTATAAGCATTTAGTTAGTAACATAAAATAGAAGATTAATCACCCTAGGTTTCTGCACTGTCAAAAAAGATGGTCATTTCCAGACCCTGATTCAGACTGTAAATGGGATCATTGCTCTCTGGAAGTAATTATTCCTCTCCATTGATTATGGGACTGAACAGGCAAATTAAAATTAAGCAACATGATTCCAGTCCTGAGCTCTGTAAGTCATGGCTCGTCAGCTTCTTCTGGTCATCGCAGTGGTAGTAAATGGAAACCCCGGTCCAGGAAAAACCCTCTAGGTGAAACCATTTTACTGCTAATATCTGGTATTGAAAGATATTAATATCTGATGCTACTGTGGAATGCTATTAGCCTGAGGAATTAGGAAAAACGTGAGACAAGGAGCAAGATAACAATGAAACACTGTGATTGCCTTTTCCCAGCAACTAAATAATATTAATACATGGTGTCCCTGGCACATTTTGTTTTAAAGAAGTTCAGAGTACTTTATAGATGTCAGTTGATTTTTCAGCTAACCTCTATAAATTAAGCAGTTTTTATCATTAAAACCTATGCTTAAGCCATATGAAAAAGCAGAGACTTTCCATCATTTTTGTTCTTTTCCATTCATTCCACAGTTCTCCTTCAGAGCACATATGAGTTTCCTTTTTCTTATTGATCTATTAAGTCCTCTAGGACAGAGTGGGCAGTGGTTGCTGGAGTTACTACAGCATCTGCCTGTCTGCATTGCTGTAAAAGGAGGCAATATGACTGGGTAAGTCCCTTCTTAACTGCCACATCACACAATCCACTAAAAAAATGTGTCAAACCTCATTTTAAGAGACACTAGAAAGCTACAGAATATCATGTTTAAATGGATCTTTGAGAAAGGTTTTACTGTAATTAAAAATGATCATGGAATCAAAGAAAGCAAAGAAATGTCATTCAGTAAGGAATGACCATTCCCTATCAATCAGCCAGACTGACTGATTTATGCCTTAATGACAGAAAGAATGAATAGCTTCTTATGTAGCTTCTGTTGTCTTGCCTCTTTCCCTGTAGACTTATCATAAAGCATTGTGTCAACAATCTAAAACACTGGGGAAACAACCTTAAGAAATCAACGAAGCCTAATTAAGAGACAAACTGGAATCCAGTTAAAAGTATTTTTTCTTAATAATGCATGCTCCACCCTTGAGGAGTGATTTAATCATGAGAGCTGTGGGCCAGATTTGTTCTCTGCTTCCCCACCTGGAAAAAGTACCAAGGGCTGTGTTTGCCTCCAAAAGCACAGAGGTCTCCTTCTGGGCCACAACGCAGAGGTGAACTTAGTTAGCTGTTGCCCTTCCAACCTGACAGGTATA
Organism: Fratercula arctica; assembly: GCA_947846985.1. Classification (NCBI taxonomy): domain Eukaryota; kingdom Metazoa; phylum Chordata; class Aves; order Charadriiformes; family Alcidae; genus Fratercula; species Fratercula arctica. The sequence continues at coordinate 109,724,038 of CANTUZ010000003.1, forward strand.
GTAGGTCTTGCAGTCCAGATGCAGAAGTAAAGTAAGCACTGAAACTTCAAGTGCTGTATTAGCTAACTTTTAGGCAGCTGTCTGGTGGGATCTATTTTTCCAGGTTAGGGACCTGTGCCCCTGCACAATCGTTGGGGGAAATTAGGTATTCCAAAATGCAGCCCATCAAAACCTAAGATCCTGTTGTGGATATGAACCTCCAAGTCCAGCCATCTGTTTTATAGAGAGGACAATGTTAAGTCTTGCATTTACAGTTCATCCAAACTCTTGTCTTCCTTACAACATTGCTTGCCTTATGCTGGCTCAGCCATGTGTATACTAGTACTTAAAAAAATCTGTATCCCATTCCATATTATCTCCCAGCACCAAGTGCTACGCTTATTTCATCCTGTGCAGAATCTTCTGATGGACCCTCTGCTAGAAAGCAAGGATGTTGGCAGGCTCTAGCCCTTCTTTCTCCTAAAGGAAATAAACTGTCATGGCATTTTTAACTGTTCAAGTTGTGTACAAATTGTTTTAAATAGCTAAATTACAGTACAGCCTGAGATGCTTGAAGAGCTGTTAACAAATTTAAATTGTGGTTGTTTCTAGCCACACTGGAAAGTCTGGCAGTATTTTTACTGTATCAGTCATTGTATGTACACTGGCAAGGTAGAAATGAGTCAGGGACTGCCCTGTTGTAACAAGCAGACCACAAAGATACCGTAACATGTGAACTAAAACAATTCTATCGCTTGTGGAGATCAAGGCCTTCACTTACATGCGACTCAACGTGCCTAATTGAACCAAGCTCTCACGTCCTGTGTACCCTACGCGGAGGAAACAGGCAGTTAACTGAAGGTCAGCACTCTCATATAACTGTCTCAGTAAAAAAGAAGATAAAATCACAATCAAGCTGCTAGTTATTTAAGATAGGAAACTATGAGGACTATTGTAGGCCATGTTTAGGTCATCAAAGGAAGTATTCAAGGAGCACATTCAGTACCTGAAAGGTAAAATATTAACCCTATACTTTACTGGCTCAAATCACAGAAGAGAAGCCTCTTTCCCTTTCTATTTTTGCTTACAGTTTCTGTTTCCTTTTTAGACAGATGATCTGCATCCTGAAAGACAGCCTGATGCTATACTTTATTGTTTTGCTGTGGGTCCAGTTGAGTGTTTAAGCAGCAGCATTACAATGTTTTCTTTAGTATGTCCATTGTAATGTAAAGCGACATCATTAGCAGAGATAGGTAAATAGGGTTCTACTCATTGATTTATAGCATAAGGGATCATATAGATTTAGAGAACACTAGAAAACAGAAGAAAATGAGTGTATGCTAACTTGGGGCTCTTATCTACCCCTAGTAAATGCTATCAGGATGTGAAGAAAGCAGCTATGGATGCTAAGGAAGTTCTCCGAAGACAAGATAGACTCTGAGGTCTGTCCTGGTGTGCTCTCCTGGGATGGGAGAAGGATGAAAGACGTATGCCTTCACTGCATGTCTACTCCTTCCTCTGACTATTAGGGGTAGCTTTATAGAACAGAAGAAAAAAAATCTTAAATTGTCACCACAAAGTTGACCTGCATGCCTAAGGCCAGAACTTCTTTCCTCTCTGTAAATAGTCTCTCAGAAAAAGACAGATTGACTATGACTGTATTATCGCTATATGTGATTACTCAGCACAAAATGTATAAAACCCTGATGGATCAAGTTGTCTTTCTCAAATAAGAAGGGAAGAAGCACCCAACACAGCTGACTAATTTCGCATGGGCAGGGGCATGGACCTGCAATGAGTTCCTGCATGTCAACAGGGAGACAGGATTGACAGCTGCAGCACAATAGCAAACAAAAAGAAACATTAGTCTTATTTTGATGTTCATAGACTTCATAAGGTAGAATAGGAACGGGAACAGCCCCAGGTGAATAAAAGAGAAAGTCAGTACTTAGAGCAACGATAACAATATACAGATGTGCAAAGAAAAGGGTCTTACCTGAATCCTCCGCCCAGGCTGCTGCTCTGGACAGGGGGCTCAGCTACAGCCAAGCCCCAGCTTTTACCTCTTTTCAGTCTGGCATGGCTTTGCTGCTCGGAGACACCTTGCCACGCTTTGGTTTCAGATGATGGAGGGAGAACTGTTTTCTTACCCCAAGCACTTACAAAATGTGGGTTTGGGGTTTTCTGTATGTGTGCTGGAGGGGGAAGTTCTGGACAGTTGTTTCAGGCAGTGTAGGTCAAGTTTTAAATAGCTGTTCCATGAAAACTGAACTTTCCACTTTTTATTGCTAAGCATCCAGTGGTAGAATACTTTAGAATAGCTGCAAAAAACCCCAAGCCATAAATCACCTCACACAGTCTGTCTCAGTCTCTCTCCCTCTCCGAAACAACTGATATTGTGCTGAAAGTTTTCATGCAGATTCTAAATCTTCAGCCACTCCTTCCTAGGAAATTTTTTTCACCATGAGAGCAATCAAATACCGGAACAGGTTACTTGGAGAGATTTTAGGTTTTCCATCCCTTGTGATATTCCAAACTTGACTGGATGTGACCCTGAGCAATATTTGAACTGAACTTCAAAGTTGGCCCTGTTTTAAGCAGAATACTAGATCAGATGACCTCCAGAGGTCCTCTTCTAGCCTGAATTATTCTATGAATCTATGTGACTGAGTGAGATTGGTTATGCGAGCTGGGTACCAGGAAAACTAAAAGAATAGTAATGCTTCCTGAGTCTGGCATAACTGTATTTATAAACTGACCTTCACAGAGAATAACTCACCTGGAGGAATATTTGCTGCATCAGACATGAATGACTGTGTATTATTTTAGAAAATTCAGAACACTCCATGTTTACCATTTCATTCTGAAATTCCGTGGGATTATAACATTTAGTAGCAGACAAGTGAAAAATTCTGAAGGATATTTTTTGCTGAAACTAAGAAAACAACACAAGCACGCGCCATAAGTCACACTGAAATATGAGAGATTTATGAGTCATAAGTAGTTTTCTATAACTTTTCCCTCTAAACAATAGAGGAATCTCCTTAGGAAGTTATGCAATGAGAATACGGTTCATGGTTTTAAAATAATAGTGGGTTAATTAGTACAAAAATAAGTGTTCCTACTTCCAATTAACATGGTTCTAAAATCCATTGATGCAAGAAATAGCACAAAAAGCATACAACAGATTTATCTCAGTAGAATTACATCAGACATAATAAATTTACCTAGATTAAATGACTGATAAATGTCAGGATGATTTATGGTATTATTGATGTAATAAAAAGGATTCTAGCCACTATAAATAAGACATTTTGCACAAAGCCTTTATTGACTGCTTATGCTTGGGATTATCACAGAAAGGACCTTTATTTTGGTATGAAAACCATACCAAGAGATTTTTATAACTTTTATATTCCCTGTGAATCTTATTGCAGTTATTTAGAACTGGTATTTTGTTAAAAAGGGTAACAAGATCCTTTTTAGATTTGGATTGTGACGATTCACATTTGATAGAGTTATAATTAAATTACCATACTCAGCTTAACTGCTGGCACAGTAAATGCTGCTCTAAAGGGGAAATTTAGAACATTATGGCAAAGTTTGTAAGCCATCAATGATCTCAGAGGAAGGGCGTTTCTTCAGTTGTTAACTTAAACAAAAACAACTGAAGACTATACACTGGTCCTGGAGGAGAACAAAACAGACTGAGTTTTACAAAGTGCAGTCTAAATATATTAGTCCAGAATGTCTTCTCTGTGAACCAGCTAACCCCATTATCAGTGTTCGTCTACTGTAGAGAACTAGGCTTGCCCCAACAAAAAGATCTGGAGTCATAATGGCCCTGTTGAAGCAAATCCAGAGGACGGCCACAAAGATGATCAAGGAGCTGAAGCACCTCTCCTGTGGGGAAAGGCTGTGAGAGTTGGGGTTGTTCAGCCGGGAGAAGAAAAGGCTCAAGGGAGACCTTTTTGCAACCTTCCAGTACTTAAAGGGGGCTTATAAAAAAGATGAGGACAGACTTTTTAGCAGGGCCTGTTGCAACAGGACATGGGCTAACGGCTTTAAACTAAAAGAGGGTAGATTTAGACTAAGTAGAAGGAAGAATTTTTTTACTATGAGGGTGGCAAAACTCTCGAACGTATTGCCCAGAGAGGTGGTAGATGCCCCATCCCTGGAAAGATTCAAGGTCGGGTTGGACAGGGCTCTGAGCAACCTGATCTAGTTGGAGATGTCCCTGCTCATTGCAGGGGTGTTGGACTAGATGAACTTTAAAGGTTGTTTCCCACCCAAACCATTCTGTGATTCTGTGAAAAGGACATTTTTTTAAGTGATTAAAGGACAACTCCTGAAGTGTATTAATCAGCACTTCGACATTTCTGGTTTTGTGATCCAGCAACCAAGAAGGGAGAACTGTTAAAAAACCCCTGTTTTTATATGAGGTCCTTGCTTCAAGCATCCATTGAGGAAGATAATTGGTGATAGTATGAACACCTGGTTCAAAAAAAAGCCTCGTTCTCAAGGGACATGTTTTTTGAAGATCAAATCTCTTCAAGGAATCTTGAAAGGAACACACACTGCTGAACCAAGCAAATCAGATAGCATCCAAAAGTCCACCCTAGTCCTATGGAACCATGAGTTCCACATGTTCATCAGCTGTATAGTGGTGTTCTCATTATGAATAAAAGTATTCAGTGGGTTTTTCCTGCCTTGTATGCAGATTTCTGTGTCTGCAAAGACTGACAGAACAGAGGGGCTGAAGAGCAACAGAGTGCCAAAGACATCAGCGAATTAAGTGCTAAGAGCATAGCCAGAAGACAAAAAAATAGGAGCACTATTTTTTTCTTTTTTTTTTCTTTTTCTTTTTCCTTTCCCTTTTTCTTTTTTTTAAATCTTGGTGTGGTCTGAAATGTTTACTTTATTTGGTCCTTGGAAATAGATGTGCCCTTTGAAAACAACATAAGTGATCAAGATAGCAGTGGCATGAAGACACAGGCAACGCTGCAGCTGAACGCGGCCTGTGTGTGTGTTAATGTCTGGCTGAGCTAGAATATTTTACACAGTGGATATTTCCAAAGTTGCTTCCTGCACAAATAAAAGAATAAGCTGGATTGTTCTAGAAAAAGATAAATAGCAAGTTACAGCAGAGCAATTTATTCTGAATATTTTATCCCTTGATTTCTTTAATCAATTATAAGAATCTCATGCATCCCTCCATTATTACATGCCAAATAAGAGAAATTTAAAGCAGAAAATGTTATTTATTTTCCTTTGAAGTAGTTGAATAAATTAAGGTTTTGAGAAGTGCCCTAGAGTTGCTATTAACACAGATTTTTAAATGTAGCTTGTAATAAAACAGCAATAAGTATTTCTCAATTAGAATAATCTGACTGAAGTATTTACATTGGTCACTGGCCTTTTTACTTCATGTTTTAGAGTATTAAAGAGATTAAGTTTTAATTCCTGTTAAAAGAACAATTCCTGTGGTAGCAGTTTCTACCAAGAGAGCACATAGCTCAGAGTTTTAAAGACTTTCATCAGTTTCAAGTCTTGGAAATCTTATTTTCTTTTTTACTACTTCTTTAGTGATCTAATGGGACGCGGTCTGAGCAGGAGGTTGGACTTGATGGCCTCAAAGGGACTCAGAGCAGTGGAAAATTATTATGGGACCAATGACAATGACCTTACACAGAGACTCTGGTACATATGTGAACATAAACTGCCAGTGAAAGAGAATTATGTCTACTTTCTTTCATTTACAGCTTAATTTATGTGCTAAAAGTGGATAGTAATAGTTAGTGTTCTCTGTGCTGTGCGCCTTTGACTGTAAAACATATGTTGAAATGAACATATACACACATGCACATGCAATTGTGCTTAATGGGTGTGTCTGTATAGATAGATATAAAAACTATATATTTAAGGTTAAAAATTACATTGCTACCAAGGAAGGCATTTAAAAAGTGATACACTTTGTGTTGAGTTAAAACTTAGAAATGTAGAGATGTAAAAGTAAAGAGATCGCTTTTGACAATGAGAAAATAGCATCACTGGTTGGCTTTAAGTCTGCATCCTTTAAATCAGAACTGAACACGATAAGCCAACAGAATTAATATACTATTTCTTCTATGTGGACATAAACACATCCAATGATGGTTATAAAATCTTACAAAGTGCTCATAATGAATTGTTTTGGTTTTTTTTTTAAAAAAAAAAACAAAACCAAAACATAAAACCAAATCAACATGTCAGTGAGAATAAAGTTATTTCAAGTCCCTGGCTAACCCACACAGGCTCTTACACCCAAAAGGAAAAAAGGCTGTCTCGTATCTTGGTGCAAAGTCATAAACACTTAAGTTCCCTATTCAGTATAGCTAGATGTTGTCCAAGCTAGATGCTCTTGCCCAGGAAGTTTATTTCCTCAGTTTATTTATCTTCTTTCAGGCCAACTGTAAATTTGCAAATCAAAACCAGAAGAGGCATCTGCTGAGTCAGGATTTTTTTCCAACTGATAAACCAGTTCAGCTGAGTTGGCGGCAAATTCAGCACAATAGAGGCAAAGATGCAGAACTAAGTAAAGGGAAATAGGTATCTTTGTGCATCAGATAAAAGGGAGAGCTATTGTCCTGATCACAAATTTTGATAAAGTATTTTGTCCTGATCACAAGTTTTGATAAAGTATTTCTACCTCAGTTTAACTGCTGCTCATTGCTAATGGCAAGTAATGCTATACCAAGACTACCCCATGAACATTCAGAAGCAGTGTGCAGTTGTGTTTGCATATAGCTAGTTAAGAAGAACCACATGGCACATCTGCTGTGCTTGATATCAAATCACAGAAGGCTTGATGAGTGTAATGAGTAACAAGAAAAAGGAATTAGGAGTTCTTCAAATTGTCCTAGACACATATCCCAAACATTGAAATACATTGTCATTCAGTGTAAAAAAAAAAAAATAAATCTTGTACAATTTATATCTGAATGAAAGAGCATTATAGCCTTTTTATTCTTTTAATGGAGGTTTGTATGTTTATGTGAAGAGATGAAAGATGAGGGAAGCTGGAGAAGAGGAGCAGAATGCCAAATACACCACCAGATTAAGGACTGGGAACATAGCCATAAGAAAAACCAGGAGACAGCTATGGATATACTTTTCTCTGGTTCTGTGAAAGGGACTTGAAGCCATAAGCAAATTATCTGTCTGCTGTTGAATTCTTGATATAAGGGAAATGGAATTTTGAATGGCTTTACCAAATAAACTGGAGAGCATTCATTACCAGTTTTTCATCCTAGCTGCAACTGCCCTGTCCTAAATTTTGAGTAATCACTTGCGTCAGCATAATTCACATCAAAAAGTTAAAACAGAAAAACCTAATGCTGTGCCCTCTCAAAAGGGTGAGAACATTGTTTACATAGTTTTCTACCTTGTTTCTGGCCTTATATGCAATTTTGTTTATTTTTTAAAGTTCTATTTTCTTCATTCATCAAATTATACCCCAAAATATGAAAAGCGTATCTGATAACTGGCTGAGACAGAAGAACTTCAATGGAGTTTTATGGAATGACTATAATGATTTCAATCAGCTGCTGTTATTAACTAGGGCACTGATAGTATTTCCCCTTCAAATACTGAATATCAAAAGGTACAAATATTCACAACAACTTAGACTGAAGAGGATATATTCTGCAATCATTAAACAATTTTTTCTTTTTCTTTTTCTTCATTAAAACTGTATGTTATTAAGTTACCTTAACACTCTTGTGAGTAAGCCTTTTCATTCCACCTGCTCCAAGTTGCTGCTAAGTGACCAGGTCAACGACAATCAGTCCCAAGGTCAGCCACACAGAAAGAGAGGGTGCTGGTGTTCACATCAAAAACAGCTGTACATAATTTAATCTTGACAAAATTTGCTTTTACCTGTGTAACTCCTGCCATGTGGAATATGAGTTCAGCTTAAGTAGTTACTAAGGGCACTGGTCTTCTAAGGTGTGTTGAAATAAATGCAAGGAGAACCCCTGTGCTCTAAAAAAAGACCACACAGAGTAACTTTCAGCAGAGAAGTTCAATTCTGGAAGAAATAGATGGATCAAGAACATTTTGAGGTAACTCGTTGGTAAAGGAGCCTTCACTTCAGTAGTAGCACTGACAAGAATTACTGACGAAGGGCATAGAATTATTTTTCAAGCACACGTTTCAGCAGTAGAACAGGAAAGAGCTGTTCTCTTTCCTAGAACCCTTTGGACCTACAGAGGACACTTCTGGGTTTGGTGAATGATTAATAGAGTTTCCTTAATTTGTCTGGATCTGGAGTCTCAATAAGACATTAGAGATCTCCAAGAGGGATTGAAGAACATGGTGTTCTTATTTTGTTGTTGCATATTCCATGCTAATTTTCTTTTCCTAAGCAGGTAGTAGTTGAGGACATCAGATATAATGAAATGTCCTATGCCTTTTCTCAAGAGATAAGAACACCAAAAGACCTTACTGGAGTGTCTTTATGAAATTACAACTGAAAAACTAAAAATACCACTAGCTTTTGTTAGTTTAGAAAGCATTATTTATTTTTAACAAAATATTAAACTAATTGTGATTTTTTTAATTACAAAAATTGCAACCGAGATTTAAAAGAAGCCAAATGCAAGGGTTTATTTTATTTTATTTTATTTGAAATTTCATAATTTTGTGATTCTTTCTTTCTTTCAACCAATCACCTTATGGACAGAAAGGTATTAAGAACTGCTTATTCCTTTCCCAGCTTTTTCCATTTATGAAGTTTCAAAATTTCTTCCATGTGGGAGAATGGATGGGAAAATGGACAGATTGCATGCTGTTCCTTAACTTTCAAAATTTTGATTGAAAAAAGCCCCGTTGTATTTTCAAGGCCCGGCAGCCTCTTTTATTTTATTAATTTTCTGCAAAACATTCTTGATAAAAAGAACTTTATATAAATTATGAATGTTGAATTTACACTACTGGCTTTAATGAGAAACAAATGAGAAAAGATATCTCTGAAAGAGTTTCACAATGAACATTTATTTATATTAAGATTTTGGGATTGGATTTGGGACAGTGGTAAAATGAATTCATATGTGAATTATATTCCTATGCATATATAGGGGTTTATGGAAACGGAAATCCATGTTTGAGTCATGTAGAGAAAATGCATGGCAAAGAACAGAGCTCTTCTGTGTTTCATTTATAAAGAAATACAGAAAGTGAGATAACGCCAGTGAAGACTCTTTTACTGAAGGAGTGTTAAGCTGCTGATCACCAAATATTCACAGGACTCACTTCTCAGTTGCTCTCAATGACTTCTGAGTAGAGAAACATCAAACGGTTGTTTTGTCAGCAGATGGTTATAATAAACGTTTTTACACATGTGCAAATTGATTTCAACCTGTAATGAAAAGATTTTACCTCAGATTGGCTGTATGATTTGATTTGTTTCTTGAAATTGTGATGGGGAAAAAAAGCTCTTAATTTCATATGGAAAAATCTAAGCACTGACATTTTTTGAGATTTGGAGGTTTTTTAATGAATTCACCTTTCAGCAAAGCATTTCAGGGCTCTCCAATTTCTGTTTCAAGGCAGGGTGGAGATTTAAGTTTTTTGACAGTAAAACATATTCTTAACTGATCTGACTGTATGAAAATACCCAGAGAGCAACAAAAGTGTATAAATACCCTAGGAAACTTCCCTGGTACATTGTGAGTGGCCACTGACTTTCCCAAATTCAGAACACATTCCATAGATTACATAAGACTACAAGGTGGTAATTAGAAATAAGAGGTATCATTCCCAACTGGAGGACCATAAAACTCTTCCAATGTAGTGCTATATCCACTGCTAATTTGCTTAACTATTGTTATATCCAAGCACTATCCAATTTTGCCTAGTTTGCAGTAGGATTCTTGTTGCAAGAGATGGGGCTGCCCATTATCCTATAAGGAGAATTCCAGACCACAGGAATGAGATTTTGTCTCTGCTGATCACAAAGAATATCTTCCTCTGTGAAATGCAAATTAAAATTAGCTAGAACTTGTGAGAGAGCAGCAGAACTTCCCAAGAAGGAAACCTTATGTACGAGATGAAATATGTGCAAAAGAAGGCAGCTTCCTGAGTATTTGGAAGGACTTTATTTCTAACAGGCTTTTCTCCCATGTAAAGTAACCATTAGAAAGAATTTCCTAAAATAGACTCTCTTAATGTGATTGAAACGCTTCTTCTTGGTGAGGAGGAATAGACAAAATTCTTTGTAATTAATTTGCTTTAGTAATTTATCCATTTGGGCCACAGAAAATCATTTTAACCCATTTAAAGATAGCTACCTAAAATGGCTGTGGCCCTTCTGCCAAGAAGGAAAAAAGAAATGCTAGTGGGAAATGCAACAGGAGAAAGATTCTCAGGAGTCAAGAGGATGTCCAAGCCACAAATACATTCCAGTAGATCACTAATGAGTGAACATGTCTCATGTCTTACCGCCTGCTATAATCACTCATTTGATTTAAACAACATTTGGTTCCAATGTGTGTTTCATTTCCAGAAGGCGGGTAAAAATCTAGCTGAAAACCATATTCAGTGTTGTCTTTGCTGTTTTGATTAATTTCTAGGCAGGATGACTGTGGTTTGGGTTGCTTTGAGCACTGGCATGAAGAGTTTCCACAGTTTGGCTGGCAGTTTACTATGACCAAGTTTTGTGGCAGCTAGATTCTTTGTTAAAACCTGGTTGAAACTCAAAATTTTATTTCCACAGGAAATGCTGACATTTGGGGAGGGGGGAAAAAGGCAAGCTCCAATCAAAACTGAAAACTAATCATTTTCTGAACTCTGTGTAGAGGGAGATTCCAGGGGGTAAAAATTGCTTCAGGAAGAATGAACTGTTGGAGATTGACTCTGAGCAACAACCTGGGTGGCCCCTGGAAATTGGGGACCATGAGATCATGCAATTTCAGAAAATCAAAGATAGCCCAAAACATTCAATGCGTTGAGAAGAAAGTCCAGAATCCCTTGACACCAGCAGGGCCCTGTAGCATTTCCAACTGCATGGCAGGAGGACTGGGAAAGTTTAAATTGAAAGTCTCAGATCATTTAAGAAGATTCAAATTTAGTTGTGCGAGTGCTACCCAAAGTTTCCTGACTCATAACACAGGATGGCCTTGAACTGCAGATCCTGGACTTTGAGATTGCTAAATATTCTGATAGACAGAAACAGGAATGCAACCCGCTTCAGTCACCATGGAAGTTCAGTGCAGGGAGATATTGTGTTGCAAACAAAATATTTGTGAAGACCTTATTTTCAACTCTCAAATATCAGCCAAAACAGGCTCACTCCATTGTTGATGTAAATTGGCTGCTTTCAAGCATATTAAGGACCCTATTCAGTAGGATTTGCATTACTCTGCATGAGGTGTCATTTGAAACTCTTTTGTATTGTAGGAATCAGCCCAGGGAACACACAACATAAATGTACAATCTTGCCCACAGCTGTAGAAAGAATGAAATTTTGAAAAATAAAATTTATCTAGAAATCAAGTTCCTTCAGTCCCACAGAAGAGAAACACCACTCCCTTTGACCTCCCAGAAGCATCCCCCCTCAAACTTTAATTGAAAAATGCTATTCAATTATAATTTGGTTGCTGATATCATTTCCAGAGAACTGACCAAGAAAGACTCTGCAGTAAGTACAAAAAGAAGAGAAGAATCGAGGAAAAACTCTTATCCCTCGGCTCCTTTCAGTGAAACAGCTGAGTCAACTAGTCTAAAACTGAATTTGTTTACTTGCCAGCCTGTGAACAGCAGTTGAAATACATATAAGTCAGAGAGAATAAGTTCTAATCCCAAGGCAGCACGCAGTGGATAGCAATTACTTTGATTTTAAGATAGGTTAATAGGGAAGTAGATCCACTGAAGAGGGAAAGGTCAATTCTTGACAAATAGCGATTCCACTAGCTTTACGCCAACAGCAGTAAATTGTCTCCACTTCCATTCAGTTTTCTTTGGTACTTATTCCTCTTTCAGCTATGAACTAGTTCCTTGTTCAGAAAATTATGGATTGGCTTAGCTTTCAAAGCTACTGTTTTTCACATTTGGTGGTGATGCAGTGACCACTGATGAACTTCCTCACCGTGGATTGACTTGCAATGTTGTCACAGCAACTAGCATTATTTAGGGATATTGTTTATGCTAGTCCTGTTAGTAAAACCGTTCTTAGCCTTGGTACCAAGGTAGCGAAGCTGTGAATGCGCACCTCTATCTCCAGCTGTGTCTTCTCTTGTAGAGAAGAAACAAGGCAATCACTCAGTTATTCTGTTCATATAACTCAGAAAACTGTCTTTCCATTGAGAACAATGGGCCTTGTTCTTCTCTTCATTATCCAGTCCTTTGCTGGGCTGACGCCACTGAGAGGCTGTTACACCACCACAAGACTAGTCCTATACATAGAAGCAATCCTGGAAAATCCTGGAAATAATACTAAGAGGATTCTTCTTTGTAAAAAAAAATCCATTTAATTCCTTTTAGGATTCTGTTCTTATCATGTTTCATCTTGTTGTCTGAACTGCAGAGACATGGAAAAATAGTTACAGGTTTTGACTTCTGTTCCCTAGGATAAATTCAGCAAAGTGGATTCATGTTTCACATTTTGAAGCCACATCCAGTCTTGAAACACCCATTCCCTTACACTTTCACAATACTGCTGTATCCAATCCATCTCTAAATACAGTAATGATATGTCCTTGATTGCCTCCTCATTGACAGAAAAAGTTTCAATTCTACCCATACCGCATAGTTTAGATTAAGTATCTAACCTTGATACTTTCAAGAAGAGAAAGAAATTGTAATAGTGTTTAGTTCTAATAGTTCTGAAGTTTTAAAGTGTTGAAGTTTGTGAGGAACAATCTCTAAACAACTGAAAAATATGTGCGTATCTATAGACATGTATGCATGCACATACATGTATAAACATGCACATATATATGTGCAGGATTTATATTGTGTTCCAGCATGGAATGAGAAGAGTCTCCAGTACTTGGCTTAAAAATCCTCCTAACACATGGATCTTATTAAACTGTACCTCAGTCTAACTGTGGCTGAGCAAACAAAAGTGGTTCCACATGGCTGATAAAAAGCTTGATCAAGAATAGGAAAGAAAAATGTTTCTACTTGCCTTTCTGCCTCCGGAAATCTGCAGATCGAAGACTGAATTATTTTGCCTCTACTGCAGTGTATGTAATCACTGAAGTCTGACCGAATCTCCATTCAAATGAGAGGGAAAATGTCAGAAGTATTCAGCCAAACAAAGCCCAGTGATTCCACATTGAAACTGAAGGAGAGCAATAGCTATACCTGCAAGCCCGAAAGCTTTCCTCCCCTTACATCTTACAAACTATATTCTTCCCGTAACACTGTGAAAGTAAAGAATTTGGAAGATAAATTGAGAATTTTGCTCAGATATCTTTGTTTAGAGGAGTGAGCCTTAAACAATGCAACATTTACTTGTTTTCTTATGCTAATTATAATAAATAAATATAATAAATGTTTTGTATGATCCTTCTTCAAATTACATAGTACTTCTTATAACGAAGAGAACTTGTAAAATAATTTACAAGTTCTGCTGGAATGTAAAGGGACACCTGTTTGCCAGCAGAAAGCGCACTGTACAACAGCCTAAACCAGCTCTGTTATCTCTTCATTGGATGCAGTTACAGTTGCACACCCAATATATCTCCTCTACTTCCTGACAAATTCCTGCGGCACTGCAGCTTACTGTGCCATGTATGAGAGAAAATAGCTGATGCCTAATCTGCTGATACAGAAATACAAACAGCTTCTCACATTATACAACTACTAATACGCGATCCAATATTTCTAAACTGAGATCGTTATAAATAGGGAGACGCGAGGAGAGTCTAATAGAGCTATGTAGTACAAGCAAGCTTGTAAGAGACAGAGCTCTTGTGAAATGAGCCCCGTGAAAAAAATGCAAGAGGTAAAAGATAGTAATAGAATTACTCATCTCAAATGGCACTTTATTTCCTGGAAGATGCCACTGATATCAATGGAGGTATTTCCAAAATTAGACACTAGTCAGTAAGAATAAAGTTACAGGTATGTACTGATTCAAAAATAATAGAATCATGGTTAACAATCAGAGCAGCCTTTCAAATCAAGCAACTGTGTGCATTTTTTTCTTTTAAGAGGTAGAGGTGAAGGAAAGAAACAAGGGGATGGGCAAACTGGGTATATTGTGCAATAGATCTCTATAAAGTGTTCTTGGTCTTCTCCTGCCTCCAACTTTTACACTTCTTTTCTTTAGCTCCTCTTTCCCCTCTCCATCATGAGTGAGTGCCTATTCATCTCTGCCCTCCTGTCTACCCGGAGTTGCTTCATTCCTCCTTCTCTGGACTTTCCCTTTCCCGGCATTCAGTACACTTACCCTTGATGTGCCGTTTACCTCTTCATGATTCAAAAAAGTCTACAGAAATAGTGAGAAGCAGATAATGAGGTGAAAAACAATATGGAGACAGATTAATGGGGTTTGGGTTGGTTGGTTGGCTGGTTTTGCTGTTGCTTTATCTGCTTCTATGTTGTTCATTCCCAGATGCCAGAGCCAGGAGGGAAAGAGCCAAGAGTGGGCTATGAATGGATCCTTGTAAGGGACCTCAGGACCCAGTAAGAAAGCAGAGGGGCTGAAGAGAGGAACTTTACACAAGATAGTGCTTTGTCCTGGAAGTCCTGTAATCTTGTTCAGCTAAAAATCCTTACTTTATTGGCATGCAAAGTATCAGCTTCCTCAGCACAATTTAATCAGATACGAAACTAATGGAAGAAGCTGTCCCTATATTCCATTCTATAGGAAGAGTGCATATTATCCTCAGGGCGCTGTGTAGTACTAACCAAATGAAAGAGAGAAAACCTCTTGTGAATGTATTGTTCACATAAGATCTGGTGACACTTGTGAGACAACAATATTTGTTATACATCAATTACCAAATATTGCATTTTGATTAAAGCATCTTCCATACCAATAAGTATATATGAATATACATTATTTCATTACAATAATCTTACAGTTGTGTCTTTTAATTAAATTTCAAACTTAAGAACTGGCATCTCCAGTGATTGTCGCTTAACAAGTTTGATAAAGAGAGAAAGCTTAAAAAAAAACGGAAACCCCACAATATTTCTTTCTGAGACTACAAGGTACATAATGAAGCAGACCCCTTAAAGTGGAAATACGTGTCTTCGAATAAAACTGTAAACTCAAAATTGTTTTTTGCTGTGGCCAACAGTTATCAGAACTTCCTGCCATGCTAGCAAATATTAGTCTGATCTTCTACCACAGCAGGAGGAAATTTCTCTGCTTGTTGTGCTGAAGAAAATGGGCAGAACATCATGTTTTTATTCCCTATTCAGGCTGCAAGGCAGGAGGAAATTTGGAGGATGCTGGGCTTCCTCCAAAAGAACTCAGTCTTCTAGCATCGTTGTCATCAGTGTTAACATATACAATTTCGAGAGGAAAAAAGAGAGAGAATGAGAGCACACCCTAGTCTTCTCTCCTTAAGAGAGAATGGAATCAAAGAAGTCCAGACACAGCAGAAAAGAACATGACTCAGATTCATTACCACTAGGTCCTTGAAGTCCATTCATCCACTGGGTCTTTCTTACACTCGACCCTCACAGTTACACAGTTCACCCTTTATTTCAGTGGTCAGAAAAGATGGGAATTATTAAAGCCTAAAATTTCCTATGATCTTTTGTTTGACAAATCCTTTCTGACCACTGCAAAACCAGACTAGCAATACAATCATGCTGTAACCTATAGTAACCACAGATGAACTCAAGGACAACATGGATTTTTGAAGACAAGAGGACCAAAACTTATAATGTCTTTTCAGAACGTGAAAAATACTCTAAGTAGGCAACGTACAAAGTATCATATAACATACAAGACAAATGATCTGCAGCCCATTTTCACCACAGAAATAAAGGAATGCCAACACCAGTAATGAAAAACACTTCTAGAACAGTAAGTTGTCTGGAAACAGATAAACATATTTTAACTTTCATATTTTCTTGATGAATCTACAGAGAATAATGAGAGAAAAGAAACATAACTTTCACATATGTCTATGTATTGAGTTTACATGGCAAGGTTTTGGTAACGGGGGGGCTACAGGGGTGGCTTCTGTTAGAAGACACCAGGAGCTGCCCCCATGTTGAGCAGAGCCAGTTACAGACAGCTCCAGCACAAACCCATTACTGGGCAAAGTTGGTAGCACCTCTGTGATAACATATTCAAGAAAGGGTAAAAATGCTGTCAGAGAGAGGAGTGAGAAAATATGCAAGAGAAGCCACCTTGCTGACACCAAGGTCAGTGAAGGAGGGGGAGGAGGTGCTCCAGGTGCTGGAGCAGAGATTCCCCTGCAGCCTGAGGTTGAAGACCATGGTGAGGCAGGTTGTCCTCCTGCAGCTGATGGAGGACTGCAGTGAGGGAGATATCCACTTGCAGCCCATAGACAACTACATGCCAGAGCAGTGGGTATGTCCTGAAGGAGGCTGCAGCTCATGGAAATACCACACTGGAGCAGGCTCCTGGCAGGAGCTGCAGTCTGTGGAGAGGAGCAGATCTTCTGGCAGGACTGGTGACCCTGGAGCATTTTGTTCCTGAAGGACTGCACCGCATGGGGAGGACCCGCACAGGAGCAGTTTGTGAAGGACTGTCTACCGTGGGAGGGACCCCACGGGAGCAGGGCAACAGTGTGAGAAGGAAGGAGTGACAGAAATGAAGTGTTATGAACTGACCAAAATCTGTCATCTTCATCCACCTGTGGCACTTGGGGCAGGGGAGGAGGATGTAGAAAAGTCAGGAGCAAAGGAATGAAGTTGAGCCTGGAAAGAAAGGGGGAAGGTGTTTTTAGTTTTGTTTTTGTTAATCACCATGCTAGTCTATTTCTAATTGGAAATAAATTAAATTAATCTTCCCCATGTCAAGTCTGTTTTCCCATAACGGTAATTGGTGAATGATTGCCCTGCCCTTATCTCAACCCACGAGCTTTTTTCATCTTAATTTCTCCCCCTGTCCTGGTGAGGAGGGGGAGTGGGAGAAAAACCAGCCAAGGTTAACACACCACAGTTCATTTCTGGAGACATAAAGAGCAATTAGAATGACAGAACAAAGAGAAATAGTTGGTTATATTTGCAGCAGAAATATTTTGCACTCTCCATCTGATTTCAAAGTTTGTTTATAATGGTAATATCAAATTATATCAAATGTTGCCATTATAGTTCTTTCACAAAAATCATAAAACAATTTTTTAAATGACATAGGTACAGTATTTGTATTTAAAGCATTGAGTCCACATCTGAATAACAACCTAACTGAAAATCCTGCAAATCACAGGATTTACTTATGACTGTTTTACAGTTGCATAATAATTTATAGATCAAATTATACAGGACAACAACTACAAAACATCCCAACCAGTACTGATCCTACTTACAGAATCCCTATTACTAAATGTAAATAGGAAGAAATAACTGCTATGCCTCCGATTTGTACATTACAGCTTTTCTGCTGCATTAACAAACTTACCAGTCAAAAATGACACTTCATATTTTACAGCTGGCATATTTGACCACATTTAACAAATGTGTTCATCTTTCTTTCATAAAAAGAGGTTATATAAATCACCATGATCCTTTGAGCAGTCATTGAATACGCTAAGCTCCAATGAAATCCAGAGAAACAGGACTAGAAGGGACCTCAGCTGTTCACCTATTTCAAGATCATTTGCTCCTACATGATCCCTCAGCATACTTTATTGTCATTGAAGGAGATGCCCCAGCCACCCAGGTATTCTATTCCAGATATTCAGAGTGGGGAGAAAGGGAAGAAAAAGACTCAGAGAGCCTAGAGATGGAAGTGGAAAGGGTAGCAGAGGTTTGCCTATGACTGAGGAACACAAAAAGTGTTGTATGTGGAGAACAGAGAGAAGATGGGAGGCACATACCTTTATTAAAAGGAATGAAGTTGCAAAAGCAAGGCCTTAGTACTAATAGCTTAGGATCTTGTATTAGCTCTATTTACACATTAGTGTTGCTTCCTTGCAGTCACAACAATGCCCAAACCAGGGTGGAAATAAAAAGTTAATGGACGAAAAATTTCTGCAGATTACAGAAATTAATGTCATGCTATTGTTTTTGAGAGTCTTCACTCAAATGAGTATTTCAAAGGGGAACACAAACACAAGACCTTGTGTTTATAGTTCAATTCAATTTTTGATATGTTCATGGATAATTTATATGGATTTCAAATAAGAATCATATCAGCTCCTTCAGGACAATGTCTTCTTGAGAGTCATCTGGATTTTTACACAGGTATTTGAAAGGTGGAATGCACACTCAAAACACAAAAGTGCTAATCTAGAGGGAAAAGTGCAGCTGCTCTGTCCCCCTCCTGTAAATCTGCATATGCACCATATTCCTTTTTCATAGCATTTGACACCTTCTGACCTTGCTATGGGATCTATATATATAGGGAAAGTACAACACTGAGGTGAATTTCATTATGTAGATGTGAAGGGGAGAAAATTACTCTTCGTAATTTTCTAATGATATATTTAAGTTCTGAGAAATTAAGTATCATTCATAATTCAAGAGTGCAAATATGTCAAACCACCTGATGGTAAATCAACTAGGCACATCTAATAGCAGTTCTACACTTCAACAGAACCCACTATAGGAAGGAGGGATGCGGTCTATATTTATAGACTCTATTTTGGATGGCAGGATATAGACCTAAAGGCCTTGTTATCAGATGCTGTATTACTCCAACATTAATGGAAGGGGATGACATAGCTGCACATGTTCCCCTGTGGAACTAGTTAAAAGATCACACAGGTGATGCTCTGGCAAGTCTAAGAAAGTGCTCTCTTCCTGGCATTCCCTTGAGCCAGGGATGAAAAAACATTGGCAGACATTGGAGAAGAGCTCCAAACCTGAGCTGACAGTGCTGAAATGTCAGATGACATAATGCTGACAAGGGAAAAGACTGTGGGTAATTTCTCTCCTTCCCCATTTCTCCACAAGTTTTATTATATACTTAGCCAAGGCTGTGAATTTTCAAGAATAGTTTAACATTACAAGGTGGGGGCAGAAGACCAAGAATCTTAACACAGAAAATTATTTTAACCTTCAGGGTTTGCTGATCCATCAATTTTGTAGGGTACTGCTGAAATCAAGGGTCAATTTATGCCTACCAGAGGTCAGTAAAATGTTAGGTGCATACACGCCTCAGGGCAACAAATGGACTTCGCAAACCAAACTGGTAGGAAAATAGCGAAACTTTGAAAACCCTGAGGAGATTTTAGCATTTCAATGGTCCTGAAAACTAACATGTATTTCCTTCTGGGTTTTTAATTTGTCCCTAAGATATTTAGGCATGGACTGCCAGTTCAAGGATTAGTACGTATATTTCCTCCCCAAAGCGTGGGAGCCATTTGTACAGCTGCTGCTTTGGGAAACGTTCAATAATCTTTCATTCTGAAAAGTCATAAGCACTTGTGGAAGCCAAGAAGTCCTTTTTGGACATGCGCTGCCTCTTTGCTTTGGCTTCCGCACATTTGATCTGCACATGCAAGGCACAGAAAAAGCTTTGTTGTGAGTTTGTCGCATTCTAAGAGTGAGAAATCATGGAAATAACTGGCTGCAGTTTTAATGACGCTTAATCCCCAAGGCAGAGCACTAACAGGACAGATGCATTCAAAAGAATGAAAGCGGATGAATCTGGAACTGAAGCAGGGCCTAACATATGGGAACAGATAAACCTGTCTATAGAAAAGAAGGACACGTGGAATTGTGCCAGTAGTCAGCTGAAACGGGCTCTGTTCACAGCCTTAAAATGTATATACTGTCTCCTCTCCAAGCCTTTCTTTCTGTTTGATAGCTTCTGCTTCCAGTCCAGAAGACCAATCAAATTCCAAGAGACTATTCTTTTGGTTGTTTTTTTTTTTTTGGTTTTTTTTTTGCCCATCTAGTAACAGGATGATCTGGAAATCTTATGAGAACTGTAGTTTAACTTGGCAGACAATCATAGCCC
This sequence comes from Fratercula arctica, assembly GCA_947846985.1. Taxonomy (NCBI): domain Eukaryota; kingdom Metazoa; phylum Chordata; class Aves; order Charadriiformes; family Alcidae; genus Fratercula; species Fratercula arctica. The sequence continues at coordinate 109,744,115 of CANTUZ010000003.1, forward strand.
AAGCAGAGCCCAGTCTAAAACCCTGAAGTCAGTAGAAAAGCTCCTTGTGCCTCAAGCCCAGGCCTGAAATGCATTTACAAGTCCCGTGCGTGAATATGGCTCCAATGGTATACTTGATCAAGGAAACATAATGTGACTTCAGTCAGGCTCCAGCTAGGAAGAAGCATGCTGTAGGAACCAGGGATAAATGAAAAGCCAAATTTCTGAGTGTTTTTCCAAGCCAAATAAAGCCGCTGAACTTTCTGGGGTTTTCTTGGCACTTCTAGTGCTACTGGGAATTTGAATGGTGCCTGTCCGAGGATAATAGACTCCCTCTGTAAGCTATTGTGATTCTTTAAAAAAGCAGCATTTTTCTCAATCTTTCCAGGCATAGTCATGTTCTTAATAGAGACTGGACAGAGCAGGAAATAGAATGAGATGTTCTACAAGATCTAGATTAATATCCATGAAAAGAAACCCACACCCCTGGATCACCTCAACAGGTGATGACCCGGTTAGGGTAATAATTCATTATAGGATTTTATTCTCTTTATTTACACATGGTACTCCCATTTCGATTTGCTTGAGTGGTTTAGGCACAGCAGGAAAGAGGAGATTTAAATCTCTGGTTTCTGCTATGCATGTTCTAAGAAAGAAATTAACTGTACTGTACAAAGGCAAAAGAACTCCAAGCTACAGAAGCTAACTACGCTGAAAATAAAGTGGCATCATAGCAGGGACTTGTTACAAACACAAGTCACTCTTTACTTTTAAACTTCATGCTTTTTAAGGTAGGCCATGTTTCAAGTTGTTGATGAAGTAGAAATTTTCACTTGGTTTAGTTTTGCCAGTTCAGTAAGTTTGCCACCATAGGTGCACTTTTGAAAAGAAAACCCAGATCATCTCAAGGTATTTTTCCAACTACTAATCCAATCAGTATTTTTGATTATTCTGAGTTTGAACACTGTGCTGGTACTCAAGTGAATCAACTCTTTTTTTCTCGTTGTCAAGCAGTTAATGAAAAATCTTATTAATTTTAGGAGTCTTAAACTAATGTTTTCTCCACTGTGACCTGAATGAGCCAATCCATAGCAGCTAGTTTGATCATCTTCTCTCTGTCCAGATCATAATGTTTGGATCCTCTGGGAGTAGAGGATGAGAGGGGCAATTGCCTTACCAGTAACTTATGCTAATTAAATTCTGCTAATAAAATTCCAGAAAGAATTCTTATTAACAGTTTTACTGTTGCTTTTGAGGTACAAAGGTTATGAATATTTTTCACTCTACAAAATTCCAAACAAAACTTCACCACAAGTGCACACATTTCTTATTAGACTGCAAGAATGCCCAAGCGTGCTTCAGTTTTCTGGTTTTCCTTTTCATGCAAAAGAAAATGAAGCAAAACCAATAAAATTAAAACTCCTGTAACTGCACAAGATAAGGAATTTCTTGTATCCCTACAGGCATCCAGACCGAACACCATTGTTAGTACTATTACGGCACGGCAGCAGATTGAGTGCTAGCTAATTGCCTCTTCTTGAACTGATTTTATTTATTTTTTTTTCAGCTGGGAGCATGGGGGAGGTGGGAAAAGGCTGACTTAAAATTCATAACATCCCCATGGCAAAAGAACCCCCAAAAGGCAACAGCTGCTTAGAGAAGTGAAAACATTGCATCTTCAGAGACCATTCAAGCAGAGTATGTTTTTCCTCCGCAAGCTTGTCACCTGGACTAACAGTGAGGCTAAAGACATCACATGCAGTTGCTGACAAATGCCAAGAACACACTAAAAGTGCAGGAGTGTAAAAGCACAGAGTATTACTAATCACTGCTATTGCAACCCTCATTCCTACAAACATTGCAAAAGTTCATATGTGTTATACTCTATGATAAGTATTATGAAAGTTATTTACCCTAGGAGAGGAAAAAGAAAAACAAGCAGGAAATCAAGATTTAAAAATGAGCGATCCTACAAACTACATCTGCATTTGTATCTAAAAGATAGGGCACAGGATACAGGACCTGAGACTCCTCCTAACTGCACTGATACCAGATGAGAAGCAGAAAATCAGCTTTAAGATAAGGGCAGGTAAATGAGTGAATGAAAGGCAGAAGCGAGCCCAAGCCCTCACAAGGATGCAGAAAACTCAGCAGCAGCTGGCTAAAGGCAATGGCTGACAGGAATCACAAAGCCTGGGCTGCCTGCCCCCCAGGCCAGCATCAGACCTGGCCCCGAGGAATTCACTCGGCCAGGCAGGGTCATTCGAGGAACGCTGAAGCACAGCTTTTGTATCCAGAATACAGCAGACAAATTCTAGCTGAGAAATACCGAAGGACAGAATTACACTTGAGGTTTTAGCTACTCTTTCTTAACCAGTCTTGTCAAAGCTAAGTGTCTTTTTTATCCTTTCAACTTTTCTAAAAGTTTTTCTGGGATAACTCACGTAGTGCACTGTCTCAACCTAGGCATGTCTCCAATAAGTCAAGGAGGGAGTATAGGCACTACAGAGTTTATGTTCCAAAATGTGTCTTCGGGCAAACTGGCCAGTGTAGGTGCTAGTGATGCTAGTTGCCAGATTTGGGAAGTCAGCTCACAGAAGCGCGGGACTTCTAGGTAACAAGCAGAAGAGTGTGTCAGGGCTCTGGGGAAAAACCAAAAATACTAATCTGCTAAAATTTGAGTCTCAGATTTAGGTTTAGCATCAGTTAACAGTGTTGTCTCTAAAACATGGCCTATTTATTCTGTTTAAAAATTATGCCCTCAATGCCGATCAAAGATTTCAGCATGCCATGACCCGAGCTTTCATCCTGTTTGCTCTTATACCAGCGTCATCTTCACCAATGCACTAGCAAAGAAGGATATACGTTATTTATCCTCTATGCCAAGTCTCAGTTCAACAAAGTACTGATGCACAGATTTTTGAGTATGCAGGGAGTGCTGCAAAAGCCATGCTACTGAGCACTTTGCCAGGGAGAGGTATAAGAGGCATAAGCCACTCTGCACTGTGAATTCAGTGCAGGTACCAGGCACAGGATACTGGGAGACCACACCGGTCTCTGCGGTTCTGATTGCCACGCACCTGCATCACCCGGACTCCAGCCAGAACAGAGGTCTGACTGAGAAAAAGAGAGTTGGTTTTCTGCTGAGAGGTGAGGGTGGGAGGACAGAGGGATGTCCGCATTAGCGTGTCAGGGAGTCAGATGACAGAGTTTCTGGAAGGGATGATAAAGTCATACAAAAAAAAAATAGGTTGGAAGGAACTTCTGAGGGTCATCTAGCCCAACCTCCTGCTCAAAGCAGAACTACCTTCAGAGTTAGATCAGGTTGCTTAATACAATAACATCAAAGACTGCCCAGCCTTTATGCTACAAAATAATAGAAATAGCAGGTAATAGTAACACATATTCAGCTAAACTCCATAACTGAATCTTACGTTCTTATTTTTTCTTTTTCATTTCAAAACTGGTTTGCAAAGCATGAGAGAAGCTCTCCCTGTGACACACAGCATATCATTGTCTGTAGGTTCATCCTTTGTTTCTGCAACCTTTTTTCTGGTGGTGTAGGTAATGAATGAAGCCAGAGGAAGACTGGGAACTGGAGACCTGAGCTCAGACCTGGTTTTACCACTGTTTACTGAATGGTCCTACGAGTCCACTGCATCTAGAAACAAGCCCTAGCCTCTTGGAAAGTTTGAAGTTCTGCTGCTTCCCCCTCCTGGCCCTGTATTTTAAACCTTTTCCCTACCTATAATATGGTGATTTGCCAGCTTATCCTTCACACGCACCACAATAAGACATACAGTGTAACGGGAATGCAGAAGTCTGGAAATGTACAAAGAGGAAGCACTTTTATTAAAAGAAATTTTATCCCCTTCCTTGATTTTTCCGTCACTAAAAATGTTTAGTCTTTACTTCTGCATTCTTGAATACCATGGCAAGGTATTGGTAACCAAAACTTGCATAATATAGTTCATTACTCAAGATGAGTAATGAACATTCAACGATATTGCTAATGAAAATTGTAAGGGATTGGGTTGAAACTTTATGCCTCCAGCAAAAGTGGGGCGTGAAGCACACTGCCCTGGGAGTGACTCTGTGACTCAGATGTACAGTTCTTTCCTCAATTCCTCCTTGCTCCTGGCACATAGTACTTCACTCCTGAGTGAGCTACTCCACTCATAAAATATGACCCACCCTGCAATGGCTCATCTACTGTTTATATAACCCTTTGCTTCGTCTGTGTTTTCCAGATATGTTGCAAAGGCAGAGGACAGGAAAGTAAAACCAAGGGCTCCACTTACCTCCCCTTGCCTAGAACAATAGCCAGGCAGTTACCTAAATAAGAGCTGGGCATGTATTTTTCAGACAAGGCAAGAAATGAAACTGAAATCAAACAGAAGGAGAGGCAGAATAAATGATATTTAACTATGTATTTAACAAGGCAGACAGAAAAAAAGCCCAACAACTCTGAGCTTCAGAGCACAGACAAGTTAATATAGGAGAACCACGTTGCTGAAAAGTGAGAAACTATAAAGCTGTACGAAAAATTATGAAATTACTGAGATAAAAAACCCAACAATATTGAGCATTTTAAGTGCTTTACAGACAAAATATTAATGGTTTAATAACTTACAGAAGGGAAATGACACTTAAAAGTGATCTCATAAAAATGCAAGATTTTCAGTCATGTTAGAAAAAAAAAAAATATATATCTTATATTACTTCACCTGACTTTCAAATTCATGATTCTTTCTTTAAAAGGAGGAATAGGAAAGTCTACACAGGCCGTTTTCTGTGCCATATTCAACTGAACCTTTTCCTCACCCCAGATCCACTTCTCCCACTGCAAATTAGTTTGACAGGTTCCTGGCAGGGCTTCAGCAACTTCACGTTTCTCTGGAATTAGCAAAAATGCTAATTTGGGCAGTTTGCTGCTAGTGCAAGTTTTTTAGCCTGGCTGAAGCTCCAAGGCTATTTGAGATAATATCAAATCAAAGAACAAAGGGGCACCTGTCATGGGCCCCAAGCAAAGGAAACAGATAGTGCTTGAGGAATTAAAATGAGATTTCTTTACGCCAAATGCTGGACACTGAAAGCTGTAGGAAAAACTGAGGTTGCTAGCTCTAAATCAGAGTGGAGGGGAGGAGGGAAAAGGGAGGGAAATGTGGTGCGTTTAAACAACTGCTGCCAATGAAAGGGTGGGGATGGCCTTAGATAAGCTTCCTGATCCACTTCCACTGAGACACTCGAAACAATGGGGTGGCAGAGCCATTTGCAGGCAGTGGGACGCATACATTGGACTACGCCCCTTCCTCTTGGATGAGGTTATGGCTGCGCTCATCCGGATAGCCCTCAGCGTGAGACCGCCTGCTTGTGGGGTGCTGTGTCCAGAGCTGACGGCAGTGCGGGCACCACGTAACACCCTAACCCTCAAATCACAGCGGCGGGAAAACAATCAAGCAAAAATCCTATCAGCGGTGGGACACAAAGAGCCTTCCCCACCCTCTGCTGAGTCTTACAGATTTGCAGTACCACTTTGTGGTTCTGTCTGTAATCTTCCCAGATTTGCCCAAACTAGAGACTGCTCTAAATCATGAAAACAGGTTTATCCTGAAAGTACGAATAAATGATGTCTTCATTTTTTATTTTTTTTTTAAATTGTTTGGGTGTTTGTGGAGTTTTGCTTGTTTATTTCTTTGTTTGTTTTTAATATTCATGTTACAAAACTTGAACACCAGGCAAGACTACAGGGGGAAGTTGCTAGTGCTGAATCCTCTGAAAGAACATATGGGATGTATTTGAGGCAGAGCCACGTATATATTGGTAGTCACAACCTTAGCCCAGAACCATAGTGTAGTGGCACAGGGTATTTCCAGCTAGCTTGAATATTTGTGGCAATAACACAGATTACAAAGCAGAAATAAAAAATCCCTGCTAGCTAAACAGGTGTTTATCCTACTTCAAGCTCTGTTTTTCAGGCAAAATTGTGAAGGTAATACAGTTTTAACCCTTGCTGGTTATTTTATTTGCTATGGATATTTTCAGACATGACTGCAATGTTCACATACTCCAGAACTTAAAAGCAAAACTGCATAAATCTCAAAATAAAAAAAAGCAAGAACCTCATCATTCTCTACATCACAAAAATCTTCTACCAGAAAAGACTGATGCATACTCAGTATCTAATATTTCTTAAGGACATTTATACTCCCTGACAAAGTTATTACACTTTCTGTCATTCGTTGAAACCAGAATATTTTTAAACAGAAATGGTGAGAAGAAAGAAAGACCAAAATCTGGATGCCTTTTCTTCCGTTACCTGCTGCAGTTCCTCCAGAGTGCCATTAATATGTGTAGGCTGAATTCAAATATAGAGCAAAATGTCATGCTACGCCAAATTTAAGCTCTGGCTATTTCTCCAAATATGTGATATACCAGGGGTTTCCATTCACAGCCAACAACCTCACAGGTCTGTCAAATAAAAATAAGAGAAAATATTTATCCTGCCATCAGGATTCCACAGGCATCCACCAGGCAAAACAACTGCCATCTCAAAACACACACACGCACAGTCCTGAAGTTTCCTTTAAAATTTCATATTTCAGATAGTGTTCTCAGGTGAAGGTTCACAAATCCCCAGGCAAATGGAGGCCTTTTTCTCCCGTAAAACACACGGTTATGTTGTGGAAGTCTCTTGGCACAGAATATTGTGTGATGGTGTAGACAATTTCAATCCCCAGTCTCTACAAAAGGGAAAGAGTGAATTAGGGGGGTATCAGTACATTCTTGCCTTGTTCTTATATATTTCACTATCCATCTCCATGACCTGGTCAAGGTCAAGGGAAATGGTCTGAGTGGACTCATGGTCCACTCATGGCCATTCTTTTGCTAGCAGACAGCAGCAGCTCTAAGGGAACTGTAACTGCCCTCACAGTATATAACACCCTTATTTTAGGTCCTTCGGTGTGTATTTGAGTTTATAATCAGTGTAAAACCTGTGATTCCCACAGTTACGGAATTGTTTGAGATCAGCATGATTTTGCTCTTCCTTTTCGGGCCATCACAGCCTTCTTCCTATGGCCTTACCCAAAACTAAAGTCTTATATAGAGGATTACATGTTCATATGACCCAAAACTTATATCTATGGTGATTTTAGATAATGCCGTGCTTGTAAGAGATATAATCCTCATGTTTTGGGACACATGCCAAGGAATTACTGCCTGATGTTATAAAGAAACTTTCCTTTGGGCATGTTACAATATAATTGTCCCTTTGCAGGGATCCTGACACTTCCTTCCAAAGCACCGGGAATTAACATCAGAAAGGAAATACTGCAAAATCCTGCTTTTCCAAGGATTAAAAGATAAGCCTGCCAAATGTCTCAAGAGACTGAAATAGAAGATAAAATCCTACTATATAAAATGAGATGCAATTTTAAGACAGGCAATGCAAAGTCAATACTATTTTTGCAAAACTGCCAGGCAACCATGATCTTCAGACTGGCTTGGAAAGGAGCACTAACTCACCTTAGGCAGACAAGTCTAAGGAAATATTGTAGGAATGTCTGTCCATTACTGAGGCTAACTGAATGTTACAGCTGATACTTTTTCTATGAAAAAGGGAAAATAGAGGCATTCTAAGTGTCAAATCAGTCATGTATGTCACCTTGACAGCCTATCTGTAGCCCTGCAGAAAGTCTTTAACATAACTTCAATTGTGAAACAGGTTGGAGATGCTCTGCAGAGAATGGTTTCTATTATATGGCAAATTACATGTTATTATGAAAGTATGAAGAGGTTCAAGTTACAAATCACGCAGTCTTGGAGGAGTGAACCAAAATATAAACTGCTGCAGGAAAACAAAAGAACTCTTTAGGGCATTTGGTATGCAAAATGATACTGAGAAAGTTTAAGACTGCATTTGAATCTACTTCTAGGAAGAGGAGTTAGCAGAAATGTGGAAGCAATACTTCAGAGCACTTCTGGACTCGAAGACCCCTTCTTGAATAAACTTATGAGAATTCCAGTAGCAATCAAAGATGTCAAATGGCCAAAGTCACATCCATTGGAATAGAATTTCTCTTTGTTAGTAGGGAAATTTCAAAGCACTTCTAGAGAACCTCCATGGCAGACATAAAGACCTCACAGAGACCCCCTGTTTACCATCTAAGACTGTGCTGCCAAAGCAGAAGCATAACTTGGAGCCTCAAACCAAAGCAAAATTCATCTCTGAGAAGCCCTGTCCAGCTGGGGACAATAATTGCCAAAATAACACAGACAACCTCAGCTTCAAATTGCGATCAACACTCCTGAGAGAGCTCCTGAACCAACAGCTTGGAATGGAGCTATGAGTCTATCGATTTTAGTCTGTCAACCAGTTTCCAAATTCTGTAACCTGTTGTTTGATCTTTATCTTAGTAGAAGAAATCAAGATATGTAACCTTTCGCCTTAACTTGCAGTAATCATGAAGCAACACCCACAGACTGCTCCGTCCTAGGGGGAGAGCAAGAGTACCTAGATTTCTTTGAGTTTGCTCCATCTTCTCACCGTTAGGTTCTCAACAGTGGGAATTTATCAGCACACTACAAGGCTACTTTGGGGACTGGTTCCACAAAATGACACACTCAACATAACTCTTTCCATCAAGCTGCAACTCTTTCAAGGGTTTGAAAGTAGCTTATGAAATCTCCTCATCTAACCTGAGCTCACATCTGTGCTTCAAATCACATCAAGCAGGGATCTGACGTTAAGTGTCCCTGGCCTCAGGGAAGCAATGTAACCACTACACTGCTGTGGACTAGCCAGGTTTGAAAAGAAACCTCAAGAAACCTCGCCTTAAAGCGAAGAAATAATCTCAACAAATATTTGTCAAAACAAATGGCCACAAAAAGTTTCAGTTTCAACTCCTCAGCATTTTCGAATGAAAACATGCTTTGTGGAAATATCCTACCCAGCTCTAGCTGCTTTTCAGATCATAGGTACAGACTAAAATGAGACAGAAAGCATTTCTGAGGAAAAGTCATCTACAGACAGATGGCTGAGCTGTGACCCAGATTCCCTCTACATCAGTGGAAACCCGAAATAACCCTATGGAGTACAGAAAGATAAAAACGACTCTGGTACTTCAGCTGTGACAGGACTAGCAGTTCAAGTGTCACAGGCCGGGTTTTCTGTACTTCTCTATTACTAATGCATATTTCTTACAAACTCTGGAGGAAACTTATGACTTCTCACACTGCACACAATCTCAATGGGGAGGGCAATGGAGGTAAAGATGTCGACGGCAGAATCCATGTGCATGTCTTGATCTCTGCCTCCAGATAGCATTTGTATAGAAAAGATAAATATAAAAAAGTCTTTATTTTTTCTACTGAAGACTCATTGATTAGTTGAATATAAACAGCCAGACACCAGCTTTATAGGTATGTTGGCTTAATTTAAGAAAACGATGGAAAATTGCTATTAACAGAACCTGACGGTCTGACAAGAAAAATGTGTTCCAACATGTGGCAAACACAGAACAGAATGAGTGGCATTACCATTGACCTTAAGCCAGTGTGCTGTGAAGACGCTCATCACTGAAGAGATGGATTTAACTTCACAAGTAAAAGGAAATTCTGCATGTTTCTCATGTGTATCCACTCTGCTTCTGCTCAGTGCACTGTGAAAAGCATTATCTAAATTGATAATAGATTCATCCATTGTAATAGTTGTATGCAGTCTGGCAGCTGTTGATGACGTTAAACTTTCTTTGAGTAATGTAGAAAACAGACACCTCTTGTCAAAAAAAAAAAAAAAAAAAAAAAAGAAATCACAAGAACTCCACTGTACTAGCTACAAAATTTAAAATAAAAAGTCCACAAAACCAACAAAAAATCTAACTCTTCCTCCTCCTCCCTGCCAATCTGCCCAAATGATGGCTTTTGCAGTTGAAAAAAATGAAGGGTAGGAGGCACATTTGTGCTGCTGCGTCCAAGATACCTTGAAATCTGTTTCCATGGCTGGGATTGCTCAAGTCCTTAGCAGTATATCACCTGTTCTCTACATATTATTCCTGCTAGGCCCAGCCCAACAAGCGAGTTTAGATAATGCCAACTAGATTAGACTTCAAGTAGAACATGTCCCAAAGGAAAGATGATGCTCTTTTTTATCTCTGTTATGCGAGGTGTCTAGGTTAAGTTTCTTTCTGTGCAAGGCTCTCATGGAAGACTGCATTTTTGTTCAAGAAGAATAGGGAAGCTGGGTGAGGGGACACTTCTCCCAGTAGGTCATTTTGAAGTTTTTTCACCTTGGGTTAAAGAGCTAAATATTCACTGCAGCAAAAGAGAATAGATAGTAACAAAGAGGACTCAAAAATTACCTTGTTAGGACAGCCATAGCAGGACAAAGGCTAACACTCAGCTCTGCTCTGGAGCCCACAAAACATGCAAATGCTGGGAGGGTAATACAATTCCAAATTCTGGTGGCCCAGATGCTACACATGAACAGGTTTCTAAGCTTCCTATATAATCAATAAAGTCTAGAGAGAAATTCAGTCACCCTGAAACAGACGCCTATCAGCTGCAGAGCTCTTTACACTTTGCTGTATATAACACAATCTCAGACCACAAGATCATCTGTAGAAAGCCACTGCAATTTATTCTACATGTCCAGCATCTCAGACGAGTTCCCTGCTTTTTTCTCACCTTATACTTAAAGAGAAGCTGACACAACTTCCTCTTCCTTGTGCATTCATAGAGACTAGCTTGGTATGTACGATGAGAGAACACTTACCCAACTAGGTCAGGAAGCAAAATAAGCTACAAGCACCCTAGTTTGTGGATCTCCAGGAGGCCTCAGCTGCAGTTAGCCTCAAATTGTTAGAATTTTGGGGGAAGTGAGAAACAGGTTAAAATTGAGAAGAGTTGAGACTAGAACTTCTGCAGTTTGGATTGCTAGGGAGACGAGGGAAGAGAAATGGAGAAGTCAGCTGACCAGACCATGTAACACAACCTATTACCTATTATGCAACCACAAGCTTCTCAAATGCAATGGTCTGAAGTCAAAAACTGGCAGTATTAAATTTACCTATGCATTTCTGTCCTGATGAGTTTTTTAGTATTTGGTCATATTTGCTGAAGGATGAATTGCATTTTGCTTTTCCTTCTAAAACTTTTAATCCTTGTATGAGGTATTTGAAATTATAAATACTACATGTACAAGGATATTATTCCATTTTATTAGGTAATCCAAATACAACAATACATGCCACCCCAAAAGAACACAAACATTCCCCATTGCATCTTATACTGTCACATATTGTTTCTTTAATGTATGTTGCCAGGTAAATACCTCTTCTTTATTAACAGAATGGATGTACATCTGTTCTCATAAAGATTTACAACCCAGGGAAGATCTACACAGGGTAAATGATGTTAAGTTGCTCTTTTGTAAGGTCTTTAATTTTTTTCTTGTGTGTTTAGAAGTATGCTTAATACTGTACCCTGTGAAACAATAATCAGTGCACGGTAAATATATATCCTCTTATAGATATGTGGACCAGTAAAGAAGTTGAGAAATGAGAAATAAAATTACTGTCCTCATAATGTTTCTTTGTAACCCAAGTCAAAGGGCTTTTTTCTGCTGGGCTCCACCTTCACACTTGCTGGACCTTCAATAGAAAGTACTAAATCTGGACTAATGCATTTAAACTCCTTTCATTCTCTCTGTAGAGGAAGAGAGGGTAAAAATCACTGCCACATTGAAGCCATTGGGAAAGCACAAACTGACACCATTTGGGGACAGTATCTTAAGCCAGGGTCTTTGTCAATATTAAAAAAAATAACAGTTTTTATTATTTTATATATATATAACAGTTTTTATATATGGTAACAGTACCGATGATTTTATCCACACAAGCTTAACCAAGAAACAGTATAGTCCAGCCCAGTTAAAACAGCCTCTACTGCAAAATTACTCACTTTGACTACCTGAACCTCAGTCAGGGACACATCAAAATGATTTTAGAAAGCTACCCAGGAGAACATCTGCAATCTGTGGGAAGAAGAAACACCTGCTCCACCATGATTACTGAGAAAGGAAGTCAGCATCTTTCAGCGTAAAACAACTCTTCAGATCAAAAGTAAAGCAGAAACACTGTAAGTTATTTGTGTGGAACTAGCGTCAGCCCAGAGAGAGAAGCAGCACGCTTGGAAGCATTTGCTCTGAAAAAAAACCAAACCCAACCCGCTTAAAAACAACCCTGAAATGGAGGCTTCTACAATGATTTCAACCAGGTCTTTGCAGTATTACAAAGAAAAAAGTAGACTTCAAGCATAAAATTGGGTTAAACACATACAAAGTAATTTACTCCTTATTTTTACTGTGAGTCCTCTGAAACCCCTGAATTCTGAAACTTTTTTCTTTTTTTTCTTTTTTTTTTAATTTTATTTTAAATAATTCATATGGTAGAGGAATTCTAGTGCTATTCATACAGAATCCAAAATTACACACATTTGATCCAGATACAACAGGTATTTTCCCAGGGGTCTTACATTACAAAGTCACTCTTTCCACCTCCTTCTTATGAGAAATCCTGCAACTCAGGTGAAACAGCAAATGAAGTCCCGTAGAAGTGTTTATTAGGAGTAGCTTGTTCAAATCCTCATGGTATTTAGCATGATATATAAGTTCTCTTCATAGACATTTTCCCTGGAAAGAAAAAGACAAAGAAGCTAAAAATGGCTGGAGTCCATAAAGGCAGTGTAAGTTTTCAGGGACATAACTTTCGCCTCCTTGAACCAATGTGCCCCCTGCCCAACCGTTTGCCCCTTGTTGATCTTTTTATGAAGATAATTCACATAAATTTCAGTTCCTCATCTAGTAACTGACAAGTTTTCAGAAATTACTATTCTTTGTCTGGGTGGAAGGTGATTTCTTGCATAAAAAAGAATAAGGTTGAGGAATGTTCTGCAAGGGGAGACATGAAAGATACCAGTAAAATTTTGCTATCTCTTTTATCGTCCCTTCTTTTTTTAACCTAGTCATACACTGGAATCTGCTGTACTTAAAGAGAGGGAGGAGGAGATTATGACAACGAATGTATTTAATTGTCTGCATAGATTGAACTAACTTTTACAGGTAAAGCATTATAAACTTCCAAGATTTTCAGCACACTTGACAACAAGACAGGAGAAGAATCTATAGCTCTTTAAGGGGAAGAGTCTAGTTTTTTGACAAGAATTTAAAATGATGTTTTCAAATAGAACTGGTATAGAAAAAGAGAAAAATTATGTATAATGCATTTACCATGTTAGAATCAAAATACCCCGAAACTGAAAAAAGTATTCAGAGTAAGTAGTTTAACAGATAAGCCTTTAATTAAAAAGTGGTGATTCCAGTTGCCTGTGAAAATGAAGTACTGGCTTTATGCTCAACTTTAACATATGTTATGCAACATGTCAACTAATAGAGATGAAACGTGCTCTTGCTTCATCAGTTATTACAGTCAGGATATTTTTAAACTGTCCTTAGTACCTGAATGGCTAATGTTTAACTAACTGTTTCACTCTGGGAGGTCCCAGCTACTTCCAACAAAAGATAATAAAGGCAAGCTGGATTTCAGCTTTTCCTCTCCTACCTAACATGTAGAATCTCATTTGCAATTTTTTCCAGTAAAGGTATGTGTAGTTTGCCTTCATAAAAATTTATATATATATAAAAATACATCTGAATCATGATTTTGCTAGCATAATTAAAGAAAAAAATAAAATAAAATAAAACAAAACAGAACAAAACAAAACAAACAAAGAACTGAGCTGCTGAGCTGCTAGTACTGTGCCTTCAAGGGAGCGTTGTTGGAACTGGTCATCCCTAAAAGCTACTTTGTTCTGGATTGCTAATGCTTGCAAAGATTCTGCCATTTTTAGCTTTCCTTTTGGATAGTCAAACTTTGGTGCAGATTAGATGTGACAGGGTAGAGAAAAAAAAGGCTAAAGTATTTTTATATGATTATATTTCAATTTTTTCAATATTATAAAGAGATCGCTACTGTCGCTACTAACTGTAGTGTCAATTTACTTCTTCCCCACAATGTTTAGATGCCTTCAGTAAATTTTGACTTAGGCAACTCAGTTTCTTGGGGCTAGCAAAGTGATGTCTGTGCCTAAAGCACATAAAAGAGTATTATATAGATCTCATGTCCAACTCAATTCATTTTGTCGCTTCGTGTGCAGGTACTCCATGTGTGGCTGGATTAGCTTTTTAGCACGTGAATGAAGTGCAAACTCAGCAGCCCAAAGCAAAGACTTTACTCTTCTACTCAAGGTATATATTGAATTAGTGAAAATAACCCTCTGGGTCCTACAAAGTTATATGTTGTGGTGTCATCCTTAATAGCACCAGGGAGAACATAGCTTATTTTGCAGAGGGTCTTTGAAAGCAGCTGCCTATGCACTGCACCCTGTGCCCTTGGCAGCTCAGATGGTGCTCTTGCAGGGCTGTGCAGGGTACAAAAAGAGAGACGCTACTGGCTCAGACCAAAGTGTGCTCTAGCTCAGCACTTGGCCCCAGGTGGTGGAGGCTCCTGGTTGACCTGCCCCTGGCTGCAGCCAAGCTGGAAGAATCCATCAGAAGGATGGAATCTGAGCCACTACATGGCTCATTTCTGTTGCCTTGCCATGTTCTGCCTGGGTTGAGCCCTGCTGGGTAGTGTCTGCTGGCTCCTGGGATGCCTGAAGGGTGTGCTGCTCTGTGTTGCCTTCGGGTTTATATCATTCAACATTCAGTTCCTGTGGTTCAATATTTTTTATTTTTTGATCTTAGCCCTCCTTTTCCTCCCTTCTCTCTGTAAGACAGCTCTATTCCTTCCACAAATCTTGTTACAAGAGGTGTCAACCTGCTGCTTAGCCATGCTCTTCACACACAGACCTACAACCTAGAGGAAGCCACAGAAGGGATTTTACTCGTGTCCAGGGAGTTCATCATGGTATATACCAAGTCTACCAGCTCTTCTAATTTATCTTTCCAAAGCTCAGATCCCATCATATGAATCACAAACAGAAGAGACATAAGAAGAGCTTTAAGCAAATTAGTTTATTATTTCCATGCTTCCCCTTTTGAAGCATTCAAGTTTTCTGCCCAAGTGGCTGTTCACTGAGTCACATTCCTCTCTCACCATTGTGTTTATCAACTATTTAGGTTACAACGGAAAATCCTTTAAGCATGACCTCGTGTCCTGAGGCCCTAATTCAGCAACACATTTAAGTATGCATCAGCATGCAGCCTTGTTCAGTGAAATACCATCAATTTCTTTGATAACTACCACACACCTAGTACAAGGAGCTTGCTGGAATAGGACCATGGTACCCTTTGTGTACACAAATAATATTTTCAAACCAAGTGAATACAGAACCATATAAGAGAATATATGATCAAGAAAGACACAAGTTGTTGTGGGAAAGCACACAGTTAAGAAGCCACATATTTGTGCAGCAGGACCACTATGATGTCGTCGCCATCACGGAGATGTGGTGGGATGACTGTCACGACTGGAATGCTGCGATGAATGGCTATGAGCTCTTCAGGAGGGATAGGCAAGGAAGGAGAGGCGGGGGCGTGGCTCTGTACATTAGAGAATGTTTTGATTGTATAGAGCTAGATTCCAGGAATGATAAAGTCGAGTGTTTATGGGTAAGGATGAAGGGGAAGGCAAATAAGGGAGATCTTGTGCTGGGAGTATGCTATAGACCACCCAACCAGGATGAAGAGACAGATAAGTATTCTATAAGCGGCTGGATGAAGTCTTGCAATCACCAGCCCTTGTTCTGGTTGGGGACTTCAACCTGCCGGGTATCTGCTGGAAATATAGCACAGCAGAGAGCAGGCAGGCTAGGAGGTTCCTCGAATGCATGGAAAATAACTTCCTGACACAACTGGTAGGTGAACCTACCAGCGGAAGTGCCTTGCTAGACCTACCGTTCACAAACAGAGAAGGACTAGTGGGAGATGTGGTGGTTGGAAGTCATCTTGGGTTTAGTGATCATGAAACGGTCAAGTTTTTAATTCGTAGTGATGTAAGGAGGGGGGTTAGCAAAACCTCCACCTTGGACTTCCGGAGGGCAGACTTTGGCTTGTTCAGAACACTGATTGAGAGAGTCCCTTGGGAGATACTCCTGAAGGGCAAAGGGGTCCAGGAAGGCTGGACGCTCTTCAAGAAGGAAATCTTACAGGCCCAGGAGCAGGCCGTCCCCAAGTGTCGCAAGTCTAAAGGGCAGGGAAAATGGCCAGTCTGGATGAATAAGGAACTTCTGATGGGACTTAGGAAAAAAAGAAGGGTTTACCACCTTTGGAAGAAGGGACGGGCAACTCAGGAGGAGTACAGAGATCTCGTTAGGTTATACAGAGAGGAAATTAGGAAGGTAAAAGCCCAGCTGTAGCTCAACTTGGCCACTAACATTAAGGACAACAAAAAAAAACGTTTTTATAAATACATCAACAAAAAGAGAGCCAGGGAGAATCACCCTTACTGGATGTGGCGGGGAAAGCTGCAACCAAGAACAAGAAGGCTGAGATACTTAATGCCTTCTTTGCCTCCGTCTTCAATAGTCAGACCAACTATCCCCAGGGTGTTCAGCCTCTGGAGCTGGAAGATAAGGATGGAGAGCAGAACAACCCACCCATAATCCAGGAGGATTTACCTCCTGGAAGAGTCAATGATCTGCTTCTGCACCTAGATACACATAAGTCTATGGGGCTGGATGGGATTCACCCAAGAGTACTCAGGGCGCTGGTGGGAGAGCTCACCAAGCCTCTCTCCATCATTTATCAACAGTCTTGGTCAACAAGGGAGGTACCAGATGACTGGAGGGTGGCTAATGTGACACCCATCTACAAGAAGGGTTGGAAGGAGGATCCGGGGAACTACAGGCCTGTCAGCCTGACCTTGGTACCAGGAAAGATCATGGAGAGGATCATCTCGAGTGAGCTCTCACAGCAAGTGCAGGGCAGCCAAGGGATCAGGGCCAGCCAGCATGGGTTTAGGAAAGGGAGGTCCTGCTTAACCAACCTGAGCTCTTTCTGTGACCATGTGACCCACCTTCTGGATGTGGGGAAGGCTGTGGTCATTGTCTATCTGGACTTTGGTAAGGCCTTCAATACCGTCCCCCACAGCATTCTCCTGGAGAAGCTGGCGAATCATGGCATAGACAAGTGTACTCTTCGCTGCATGAAAAACTGGCTGGATGGCCATGCCCAGAGAGTTGTGATTAATGGGGTGAAATCCTCTTGGCAGCCAGTCACCAGTGGTGTCCCTCAGGACTCAGTTCTGGGGCCAGTTTTGTTTAATATCTCTTGCAATGATCTGGATGAGGGGATTGAGTGCACCCTCATTAAGTTCGCAGGCGACACCAAACTAGGTGGGAGTGTTGATCTGCTTGAGGGTAGGAAGGCTCTACAGAGGGACCTGGACACGCTGGATCGATGGGCTAAGGCCAATTGTATGAGGTTTAATAAGGCCAAGTGCTGGGTCCTGCATTTCAGTCACAACAACCCCAAGCAACGCTACGGGCTTGGGGAAGAGTGGCTGGAGAGCTGCCCAGCAGAAAAGGACCTGGGGGTGCTGGTGGATGGCCAGCTTAACATGAGCCAGCAGTGTGCCCAGGTGGCCAAGGTGGCCAACAGCATTCTGGCTTGTATCAGAAATAGCGTGGCCAGCAGGAGTAGGGAAGTGATGGTGCCTCTGTACTCGGCACTGGGGAGGCCTCACCTCGAGTCCTGTGTTCAGTTCTGGGCCCCTCTGTACAAGAGGGACATTGAAGTGCTGGAGCGTGTCCAGAGGAGAGCTACCAAGCTGGTGAGGGGTCTGGAGACCAAGCCATATGAGGAGAGGCTGAGGGAACTGGGCATGTTTAGTTTGGAGAGGAGGAGGCTGAGGGGAGACCTCATTGCCCTCTACAACTACCTGAAAGGAGGCTGTAGAGAGGTGGGTGTTGGCCTCTTCTCCCAGGTGAATAATGACAGAACCAGAGGAAATGGTCTGAAGTTGCGGCAGGGGAGGTTTAGATTAGATATTAGGAAGAATTACTTTACTGAAAGAGTGGTCAGGCACTGGAACAGCCTGCCCAGGGAGGTGGTTGAGTCACCATCCCTAGAGGTATTTAAGAAACATCTAGATTTGGCACTTCAGGGCATGCTCTAGTGACAGAGATTGTAGGGGTTTTTTTGTGTGTGTGTATGGTTGGACTTGATGATCTCAAAGGCCCTTTCCAACCATGATGATTCTATGATTTTATGATTCTATGATTTATGAATGACTGCCTGTAATTAAAAGCCATTCCCCTATTACAGACTTGGGCAGAGATGATTCAGTATCACTTCCAGTTGCTGATGTAAGATCATGGAAAACCAGAAGACTTCTATGAAAAAGGAAACCCAAACGCAAACTAATCTAAGTTTTCCAGGAGATCGACTATTTCCAGGCGTTTCGATTCAAATAATGAGAGAGAAGGATAAAGCAAAAAAAAAAAAAAAAGATCGTAGACTTCAGTTCTATTTTATCAAGCTATATTAATCTTACAACTGTCCAAGAAACATGGCATTCAAAAGAGAACTATTCTGGTGAAAATGCAGGGAACAAAATAACCTTGCATCCCTGGATGTAGAATTTTCTTCATTTCTTGCCATAAGCCGACTGATACACACATGGTAAACGTGGCAAAAGACTGAAGTGCAGAACAGTAGTAAATCATCTACAAAATCTAAACCAATAATAAATAAAAAACCCCCACCAAATAATTCCTAGCAGACTAGAGTGCTAGGAGGCCTAGAGAGGAAATGATGAAGATTAGGGACGCAGCACTTTAACCACTGCAGAGATCAGATTTCTGTTTCACAAGGGCAATATTAGGATCAGTGTGTTAAAATACCCTGACAAAGACTGATGGTTATGATTTAGTCCTGTTAATAACAAAATGGAAAATGTTACCAGCGCATTTTAATTTTAAATGCAATTTATCCTTTACATGGGTTTTAGTCCATATGTAAGCAGGTAACTCGGGCTGTCTAAATATGGTAGCTTTCTCATTGTGTGATGTCCTTAAGCAGATGGAGACTTCTAGTAGCCTACCAAGGATAATTTGTAAACTTTGGTAATTTGGGGTAACTGATGGGGAGGGACTCTTTATCAGGGAGTGTAGTGATAGGATGAGGGGTAACGATTTTAAACTGAAAGTGGGTAGATTTCGATTAGATATTTGGAATAAATTCTTTCCCGTGAGGGTGGTGAGACACTGGAACAGGTTGCCCAGAGAAGCTGTGGATGCCCCATCCCTGGAAGTGTTCAAGGCCAGGCTGGATGGGGCTTTGAGCAGCCTGGTCTAGTGGGAGGTGTCCCTGCCTAGGGCAGGGAGGTTGGAACTAGATGATCTCTAAGGTCCCTTCCAATCCAAGCCATTCTATGATTCCATGATTCTATGAAGTACTCTCTGCAGTCTCTGCATTTGACTGCAGCTTTGACTGGACTCCCTTTTAGTGATTTGAGCTAGACAAGATGAATTTTCACATGATGGCTTTAGCTCCAAAGTAAATGTATTCTGGAGGGTGTAGTTATGAAAGTCTTGCTTTATTGGGCCCTGTAGAGTCCTAATATCTTGAAGTAGCTCGTTACAGTCAGGAAGTCGGACTAGAAGATCTTGACCAGCTCTATGAATAGACAGAAGACATTTACAAATGACTCATATGACAAACTGTGCATGTGATTCCAAGGCTAGAGAAAGCAGGACAGGTAACAATTTTTCTGGCAGAACAGAAAATCTGGACCAATGACTCCTGCTGATCTAGGCAAAAGCATCAGTACAATTAGCTGCTCTTCTTTTCTGTTAGCAGCACATAAATGTCCTTGAGAGTCTTACCCTGTTCCTGCATTTTATTTGATTTTTCTTTTAAAGAGGAGTTAAATAGGCTTCAAAACCTCCTCTATTCCATTCAACCCAATACAAGATTTAATTATTGAAAAGGTTTGGTGGTGGGTTTTTATGGCGTGGGTTTTTTTTCCTTAAAAAAAAAAAAAAAAGGAACAGTTTCAGGTGAAGTTGAAGCTTTCACAGTTACTCACATATCTTTAATGCAGGGTGTAACAAGGCCTTCAGAACCAACTCTCCGAGTACACTCCCTGCTGTGGCATTCTCACTGCCTCAAAATAACTCAGTGTGCAGTGCAGAGATACTAGTCTTTAATTAGAGACCAGAGCAGTTTCAACATATGGGTCCAGATTCTATTCAAAGCAACTGTACTATAAGCACACAATCCACCTTTTGTTGAGTTCAGCAGAAACATAACCTCCTGCCTTCAGTCTGGATATAATACAACCTTCCCTGAAATCAGTGTAAGTCACAATGGGGTGAATAATCAAGACTTGGAGTATTAACTAAAGTAACTGTTTGTTGGCGTTTGTAAAACCCCTTTCCTTCACCCCTTGATAACCAGGCTGCCAAAGTCTGGAGCCAGGCCCAGTGGTTCTCATTCTATTCCTACAGGGTTTTCTGAATAACAACACCGGCAGTTAAAAAAAAAAAATCTGAAACAACACTGAGTTTTTTGTGTGTGTGTAATCGCTATAAATAAAGTTCATTTACAATTAAAAAAAAAAAAAGAGTCTGCATAACACTAGAGGTAAGCAGCATGATGTGAGCTTGAAACATTGTAGGACTTTGGCTGCAGGAAGATCAAGGGTGGATCTGCTAGAGAAGAGAGAGCTCTCCCTGCTGCAGGATGAATGTAAGGTCCAAGCACCAGGTCTGGACATGTAGGTCCCCACTTCCTCCTTCCATCCCTACCTCCTCTCCTCATCCTCTAACCTCAAATTAAAGTCTTTAAAGAAAAGAAAACCAAATTGTCTTTGCTTTGGTTTTCTCTCAGAAAGCCAAGTTGCAGGGTGGTTGTTTTATTTTAGGTCTGGCAGTCCCACCAGTTGCCCTATCCGCCTTGGCCAGGGCACAGTGAACTGACACAGTCTGAAGCTCTGAAAAGGCTGGAGGGCAAGTGACACACGGTGGAAATGTAGCACGTACCATTTATTTGGAAAAGAAAGAGCTGGTAAAGTCACTAAAAAAAAGATTTGCATGTTTGTTTTCATTTTGACAGGTAAAGGTAAAGAAGCTTACGGCTTTGAAAATTCCTGACAGTCTTCACAGGGCAACTGTGAAGACATTAAAAACTCCTTTAAACTAGGATGATAGCAGTAAATGAAGCTCTTTTCTTTGCTAGCACTGCCTGTTTTAAGAGAGTTATCTGGAAAAGAACCATCTCCCTGAGAACTGTAAGTATCTGTTCAGATTAACAAGGTATTTTAAGGTGTCATTGTTACATGGCAGGAAATAAACTGTGCTGTAGACTGCATGAAGAGAAAAGCTTTTTTCCTGAACAGCAAATGCAGTATCCAAATCTATCAGGAATGCTACAACTAGTAGTCAAAATATTTCACAGAAAATAGGATTTAATAGGCTACTTCATTTTTCATATTTCTATTAACAAATATTGGCTTTGCCTTCCAGACATCCTACGAAAATCTGGAAAGCTGTATACAGTCACAGTGTATGACTCGTTTCATGAAAAACCTTCTTAAACAGATCAGTGTATATAAAAGAGTGTTTCCATCATGAAATGCAGCCTTCATAAACTGTCCTAAATGCAGTCAAGCCTTTGGATAGTCAAAGCCTGTCCCTTTGGTCTCTTTTTTATTTCCTATAGCTGCAGTCTTCCTTGAAGATACTTTTTAGAAAACGTTTCCCCCCAACCCCCTCGAAAGAAAGAAAGAAAAGAAAAGAAAAGAAAAGAAAAGAAAAGAAAAGAAAAGAAAAGAAAAGAAAAGAAAAGAAAAGAAAAGAAAAGAAAAGAAAAGAAAAGAAAAGAAAAGAAAAGAAAAGAAAAGAAAAGAAAAGAAAAGAAAAGAAAAGAAAAGAAAAGAAAAGAAAAAAAGAAAAGAAAAAAAAAACAAAGCAAAGAACACCTGAATAATCATCTACACTGCAGAAATTCAATTCTACCCTGATAAAAATTTATCTATGAAACAAATGAGTCTATGATGCTCACTGTGCTTTCACAACACAAAATCCTTCACCTGGAGAGGAGAAAAGAGTCTTTTCCCCCTACTGAAAAGCTAAGATTAGAAAACACCTACTACATGAGAGAATTAACTGAGAAGAGCAGCCTACTGTAAAAGCAAGACAAAACCACAAACAGCAATAGAAAATTTGCAAGGGGGATTTTGTTAATAACTTAAGAGATGATAACTTCAAGACCAGCTTGAAATGATTCATTGTATCTGTACCAATTTTTTCATATGATAAGAACTTCCATTCAATTAAAACAAGTCCATGCTTCTGAAAAGCCTTGTAAGGTAAAAAAGGCAGAAGATTTTCCTTGCTCGTGATGATTACCCAGTGAATACACTCCAAGCATCTGAAATGAGAGCCTGCATTTTTCAGCTGTGTTTGTATCTGTTCAGATACTCATCTGTTCCCTTGTGGTGAAAACACAAAATGTACAGTAATATGTAATGTCATCCTTTAGCCACAACAGTCATGGCTCATGCCCAAGTAAAGCGTTTCCTTTAGTAACAGAGACAGCATTCATTTTCTATACCCCAGTTTGCTATTGAAATTGAACAGTCATCAGGTTTAGGCACCAATTTATCAACTCTTCTTATCCAAAACACACTGCAGGCAACAGTGTGCAGCCATCCACACTGTGATCCGTCAGTACTGCACCACTTAGCCCAGGACATTTCCATCACGTCTATATTCGGGGTACCAAGGCTCCTTTTGTCACTTGGTGCACATGAGACTAAGCAGCAGTTTGACCAGAAGACTTGAGAAGATCAGATTTGACTTGAGAAGACCAAAAGGAGACTTAGACTAAAAAGTTCACCCTTGTACTGAATGGTGAGTTCCCATGATTTATCTTTGAAGGGAGTTTCTCTTTAGTTTTAAAAAAATACCCAATCCTTAACCTCGAGTGAGCTTAGTTTGACAAGCTAAAAACAGCTCTGACATCAGATACTCCTAACATGTTCAGAAAGGGAAAGATCCTACTAGTTCTTTATAGGTCATATGGAAACATTAAGCACCACTCAGAAGGTGACATGGACAGAGAAATGCCCAGGGTACCGGGAGAGCCACTGCAGCATGCAGTGCAGAGTGCCTTCACTAGTCAAGGCACCAGTGGACAAGAAACCATCTTAAAGACGATCACTTCAAGCGACAAAGGAAGCTTTTTAGATGCCATGTGGTCAACACCACTTTACCCACTTGGTTTGATGAGTGCTTTGCAGTGCAGAGAGGTGGGGCACATGGCAAGAAGGGCACAAAATCTAACACAGGCTAGTGGCTCCCAGGTTATCATGAGTTAAGGAATTTGCATTTGAAGCTCATGTGTTTCCAGTTGTTAGAAGTTTTCTGTACTGAAGTTCAAATTTTAATGAATATAAGCAATGAAGCAATTTAACTGGCACAGGCTGTTATTTGGTTTGATGATGTGAGATATTCTCTACACGCTGCAGAATGCTACTAGATCTTTAAGTTAAGAATTTTTTTCCATTATAGTGAAATAATGGAAATCTTAGGAGCATATAATCTGCTTTCAAAGAACACTTCAAGTGTCTATAAGTTTCTCTCAACTGAACCTTTTATGGTTCACTCGTCATCGGTTTGTTCCTGCTGTGAGTGTTTACCATTCCTATAACTGAACTGCCATGCATGCCTGCGTACATCTATATATATGCGCATACACACACCTGCCTCCTCAGATTTTATTAATGCAGCTGTGTGCGAGCACATAAAAAGCTATGTCATGCACAGCTTTTCGGAGCACTGTCAAATGTATTGGCTAATGAAGAGTGCAACATATGGTACGTTAATTATCTCACACTGGAGCTGAGATGAGCAAGCAATGAGGAAACAGATTCAGGCTGACAGTACTGTATCAGTTCTGGTATCCCAAAGTATATGGCTTCTTAGCTGGGAATCGTGAATAACCTGGAAATGGAAAACATGCTGCAGGACTCCTTATTAGAGACAGCATGGGCATGCAAAACTTCCGTCTAATCACACATGGATCTTATCTTTTATATAATTTTTAATTGACCAAGACATTTCTGGTTGTTTTCTAGAAATGCATAGATTAAAAATACCATTAATAGGTAGGAAAATAGCTGGGAGATGAGGTTTAGCTTCTCTCGCTACCTAACAGGTTATTCCGTGTTCTTCTTCAAACAGTGTTTTCCTCTTTACCCCGACTACTATTCTTCTCATCAAGCCAGAAAGAAACAGATCAGTACTAATGACACTATAGCCTCTACATTCTCCCCAGTTATCTTTCAGTTCTGATTGGATTCACATATAGAGAATAGCACTCTATAGCTAAATCCCCTGTGACAGTCACAGAGAGGCTCTTCAGCATCTGAAGGAGAAGGTAAATCTAACAGTATCTAATTCAAAAGCTTCCTACCTCTAATTCAGACATACTGAGAGTGGGGGTGAATCAACGGTGAAAACAATTTGGAAGCAATTGTTCAGCGTGTTGGGACACTTTGCCTGCATATGCCACTTGCTGTAACCAAAGAGTTTAGCAGCTCTCGCTCCCAGGACTAAAACACTGTGACCAATTATTAAAACAAGTGTTTTGCGTTGGCATTTCAAACAGCGGATGTGCTTTTTGTAATTGCTTTGCCTAATCAGTGGAATGCTGTCATCACTTATGCCCGCTGGTGCATAAATTTACAAACATCATGCAAATGCACTATTTGTAATAAAACTGACTAATGAACTTTAAAGGCCAATTATTTGTACATGTCTGCTGGCTTGGAGTAATCATGCATCATTCAAATTTACACTTACATACTTGCTGTAGTGCAATTTTAATCACTTGTTAATCTATGGCTCATGATAAGCATCACGAGTAAAGCTAGATGGAAAATGGGTTTCTCAGACTGTGAAGGTGTGATACTTCCAAGATTGTACAATTGGGGTAGGGAGCAAAACAGAACTTGGAAGTTCTCTCAAAAAAAACCATACCACAATTCATATGACAGGTAGCTCCCAAAATCCAAGAGCCAAGGGATAACCATGACACTGTTTCCTGCAGGACTCCAGTGGGTGCCTGTGCCCCAGTCCCCTGGGCAAGCTGGGACGTTGCTTGAGGGGTTCCTCCTACAGTGGTAGATCTGCACCAGATCTATGCGTCTCCGTAAGGATGCAGACTGTTTTGTTGATTTTGCTAACGGACTGACAGCACACTGTTGCGAGAGGATTTCTGACAAACTCACTAGGAGCTTCATTTCTACAAACAGTTTTTCGAAGTATCTGAATCTGGCATCTTTTTATTTAAACATTTGTTTTCCTGATGTGGCTCCTAGAAAGAGGTTTCAGACAGATAGATTGACATCCTCTTGGCCTGCTTCCACATCCGAGGATTCTTTTTCTGCATTAACTTTTCTTGCTTGTCTTTATCTTTTCTCACTTGTCTTTGTCTTTTCTCAACCAAATCGGCACTATCCTAGTTGTTGTGATAACAAAGGGCTATGATAACATAATTAAATACATAAAACAATTATCATCTGGAGCTAAAGGCTGTCTGCTGGCCAGACAAAGATGGCTTGGATTCAAAGCAAGTTCTCTGCTCTCACCGGTCGCAGACTGGGGGAAATCTGCTGGCCAGACTGGAGTTACTGTCAATGATTTACACCAGCAGAGGAGAGGAGTGAACCCCCTAGGGGCTACTCGTGACTCTGTCACCGACCTTGAATTAGACCCTTGACTTCTCTACACTTCATCTTACCTACTGCAATGCTTAACTGTCTAGAGTGCAGATTTAGAAGTTTAATTAAGCTTTGCAAAAATGTTTAAATCCTTCAATACGAGGCTGCTATTTATTTTTTTTTTCTTGCTTTTCTAATGTCCCCTGTACTGAAAATAATGGTAAAAGAAGTAAACTCTTAGGAACAAACACGGAGAAGAAAGCTGCTCTGCTGCTCGCTTTGCTCAGCATTCACCATCACTCTGCCAAAAACGAGAGCGCAGACCTGCTCCTGCTGAGGATGCTGTTTCTGCAGTGACTGGGGTGGTGGTGAGATCTTGTCACCTGGCTGATGCTGCATGTAGTGACACTGAAGCCCCCAGGAAATTCTTCAAAAGAACAGTTTGTTAATGTCACCACTAAAAACTCTCATTAGGAAAATCATTGCTAAGAGTAAATGCCTTCTGTCTTTATACTCCTCTTTCTGTCTCCTCAGAGCCTGGTATTTCCACTGGGAGCCAGGGAAGTGCAAGAATCTGTCATATTGTCATAATAGAAAGAATTAAAAGAACATGCTAGCTCTGGGAAGCATTAAGTCTTTGTGTATTTTTTCTTTTCTCTTTTACCTAGTAAAGAAAATGATAAAATTTCACCTCAGGAAACAGAAGAATTTAGGGATGGGAGGGTGGAAAGATATGGGAATAAATGTCACAGGTTCATTAAGAACCAATACTAGGAGAATAAGCTAGAAAAGAAGTCAGGTGAAATAGCAATCGAGTCTTTTCAGAAGGCCCCAGGCAAGTGGAAAAAACCCTGCCTCGGTAATACACATAAGATCAAGGGACACTTCATTAAATCAGTTTTTATGTGATTCATTGGGAATCAAACTGTGCCAGCCCTTGGACTGACAATTGCTTTGGTGCAACAAGGAGAGCTTTAGGGAGGTGAGGGTGGAGGGACATCACACATGGACAAATCTGCTCTGGGAAGCAAGGCCAGGCTGGGTCCTCTAAATCCAGTGCCTCCTTCCGAGATCTCCCCTCTTCCAGCCCACTGAGTGATTCCTCTCTGTTCTCAAAACTCATTCCTCTCCTATTATTCAATATCAATGCAAAGCAACTCAAGGAGACTGAGTGACACTTCAAATTAAAATACCAGCAGCGCCTTGACAACCGACAGCCCTGTATTTCCTTACATCTAATCACAGCAGAACTGTCTTACAGTACGCTGCTTATAGCTTCACCATCCCGAGAAAATGCTGATGGAGTTGGCCTCAGGCAAGAGAGAGGTTCGAGCAAGTAAGAACTGGAAATTTTTGAGAACTTTATTCAGCTGTGACCTTATTTTCTCCCAGGTGATCCCACCAGGTCACAATTTTCAGGTCTTTCTGGGCATAAATTCAGTTTCTGAAGGGTATCACAGTTCCCGCTACTGCAGGAACTGTCTCTGCAAATTGCTGGCTTCCCTAAATCTCTCTGCAAAGATTAAACATTACTGCTCAAATCCTTTCAAGGTCTTTCATCCAAACACTACATAGCAGTTGAATCAACAGAGTCCAAAATAAAACACAATGCACAAACCAACTGCTATCTCTCCCAAGGGCCAGGTGATTTCCTTCCTCACCAGATCTTCCTGTTTCTAGTAGTTCCCACTTTTTCTAGGCACAGTTTTATTAAGTAAGAGAAATATCAGCTCACATCTAACAGCTCCCTTCCCTCAGATCTTTCTCCCGTGAGCTTTCTCCAGATGAACAGCAGATTCTTACGATCATCTGACCTTGCGGTTGTGTGTTAATCTACTCAGACGTGGTCTACAACTAAGTTTAAAGGGACTTCAGAGAAGGTTTGTTGATGTTAAAAAAAAAAAGCAAGCATACTCCTCCATTATGCGTCCTACATCTGGCTAACAGATGATGCCTTGCTTTAGTGGGTTGACCTGCTGGAAGTGGTCCCTATGTTGGTGATGCTGTGGTGGATGCTTCGACTGGACTTGCAGAAGGTCTGTCCTCAAGGAAGCACCCAAAAGGACATCCAGTTACTACAGATATGTTTTATGAGACCACAAACAACTCTTGAAACGTGGGAAAGTCATCAAGTCATCTGCATGAAGCAAAAGAAATTACAAGACTCAAAAATAAGTGTCACCTTTGGCTACTTGAAGGAGAGCTCCTTCTCCTCAGTCTTTACTCCATCCCGCAATTTCCAGTAGTTTCCAAAGTTGCAGTAAACTACCAAGTCCCATCCTGGTCCATAGGAATGGAACGTCTCTGTCACCTCGGCAGCGTAGACATTGGTCCCTGCCTTTCTCAGGAATCTCCCCTTGTGCTGCAGGCAGGTACAAGGACAGGGACATTCCCCATGGCTGCAGGCTTCTCCCTACTGAGTGGGTTGCTGAGTCCCTGTTGCAGAGGTCTCACCTGGCCCAGAATGACCATCCAGGCCACAGCAAGAAGGCAGCTTTCCTGCTGCCTGGCTACAGTCTTATAGCTGAACCAACAGATAGTAATGAATGTAAGCAAGCAAATATAAGTGACGCTATCCATCTTTAAACCACAATTACAATTTAATTTACTAAGGAAATAAGCTGAGGAAAAAGCAGTTCCTAATGGTTTGGAAGTGAGCAGTCCTCGCACAGTGGTGGAGGCTGGTGGCTGCACGGCATCACTCTGGTCCACAGCGGCTCCCCGGGGAACACAACAGCACAGCGATACTCCCAGCTCCAGAGCTCCTCTGCAAAACAGCACTTTTATTTCTCCTACTCTTTTTGCTGCCTTATCCAAAGGCACGATTTAGAGGAGTCCCTGTTTTGAAGCCCGAAGCAGTACCAATAGCAGTGAACAACATTATCAGTTCCCTCAGCTCTGATGGGGAAATTTCAGTGTGCCTCTTCCTTCACCTTCAGGGAATTCAGAGTCTGGGGCAGTAAACCTCATAATCCCCATAATCCCTGTCCTAGCCAGTTAACCTAAGCATACCAAATCTCCAGAGGAAAGAACCATAGAACAAACAAGTATTTTTTTGTATAACCAGTATATAAGATGCTCTAATAAAGAACACCATTTTATTACTGTTATTATTGAGCTCAGCTTTATACAAACTGAATCATCTTTTTCTTTTAGATTCTTGCATTTCTAATGTTTGCATTGGTTATCCGCTGTTTATGATCTCAGCTCTCTCTGTTACATATTTGGAGCCAGATTCTCATTCCTTACACAATGTCCGACTTTCCACCAGGGATCCATTATGGTTTGGGGTAATCCTTCTCCCAACACACAGCTATACCGCAGCCTCCCAGTGGCAATAACAAGCCAAGGCAGCACACACACTACTTCCACTAACCACTGTTGGTCCGACTCATAAACAACAGTAGCACTAACATTTCCTCCCTCACTATTTGAAAATACATCCTTTTCCTCAGTGCTATCAACAAAACTCAACATAAATTTAAGTAAGTGCCAATAGCATGTCAGCAGCTGCTGCATTTAGCAGAAATGAGAATAATGTTTATGATTTTATTTTTTTTTTTTTACTTCAGGAAACAGTTCTAAAGTAATTTTTGGCATTCAGAAACAATATACAGACATGAATGAATAAAATAAGGGGTTTATGTTTGCTTCTTACTGAAGTAGCCATTTTTCTGTTGCCCTGGGAGGAAAGTTAGTTTGCTGTTCTGCTCGGTGGTTTTCTTTCACATGTTTGCTCATTTCAGTTTCTGAATGAAAGTATTTAAAAAAACTAAACCCACACCTCTGTTATTGTTCTTATGAAGGTACCATAGCACACATCAGCTTCCCAAAGGTGCAAACACCTCGTCTGTTTTGTGGCTGTTAGCACCTTGATCTTACACTTGGACGTGAATTCATAGGAGCAGCTAAAAATATGTGTAAAATTTTATTTTACCTTTCCTTTTAAAAAAATAACTCAGAGAGCAACAGTAATGTACATTCCAACAGAAAACTTTATAAGCCAGTCATTTTCCTCTTAAATAGCAGCTTTCCAGTTTCCTTCTTGCACAAATGTTTATTTGATCAAAAGAACCTATCAGCCTTTCAATGAAAAACAAAGTACTTGGGTATTATACAAGCTACAGAATGATTCAAGTACTTCTGCCAGCCTTGCGTAGGGTTCGGAGCATATCAAGCAGGTACTTGCTGGACTGAGCCACAGTGGTCTGCCTAGATATACTGCTTTAGACGTTAATGACTTCTAGGTGGAAAAGCCGAATAAGGAAACAGCCCTTATGCCTTTTCTAAAACATAAAGCCTCAAAAATTCCTTCTCTTTATTTTTAAGACTGGTAGAAGGATGCTTTTCACATGCAGCCTCCATAGGATGCCCTGGGAGCATATCAGTGATATCTACATACAATGGAACTGGGTAGAAAAACAAATCCCTATCCATTCCAAACTTTCAATTTTTTTTTTTTTTTTTTTTTTTTTTTAATGTCCTGGTTTAGACTGGACCAAAAAACAGTTCTGCACATTTTTTCATCAAAGCAGGAGTTCCCAGGCTAGCACATATTCCAATGAGTAAAGTATTTTCTAGGACATAGGAGACCAACTTCAAATTTCTCTTTGGATTCAGCAATCTTTTTCGTATATATCTCAGGAAATGCTCTTTACACTGGTTAATTGTATTCAGGAGTCTCACTTCCTAAAATTTCATCCAGCAATACTATCCCAAACCTGGCATACATCTCCTGATGACTTACACCACTATTGCTACGTTCTTAAGGAGAGTTTCAATGTCAGTGAATTATTTATTAAGAAAATTTGTTTAAAAAAAGTTGCTGGCAAATCTACCAGTGCGGTCGTACACACTCAGCCATGAATGAATAACCCTGTTCAAGATCATCCAAGCTCAGGAAAACTATTTTTTCCACCCAGGGACATGCCAATGCAGCACAGTCGCTCTCCCAGCTGGCAAGCTGATTCTAGGTCCTCTCAGTTGGCCAGGCTGCTCCTGGGTTCTGCAGTTTCCTTATCTACACCCTAAGCTTCTGCTTCTTACCCTGCATTTCAACATCTCTTGTCAGGACAACACATTTCCTTTAACCCTGTAGCTGGGCCAGTGGTGAACTATTCTTTGACAAGCCCTCCAGACTTTGTAAAGCTTGCAGCTCTACGTTATGTTTTCTGGAGAGACTGATGATACTTATTGTAACAAAAAGGAGATTCAGAACTTGGAGCTGGATATCTTGGATTTCTTCTTATCTGTACAATTTTTAAAGAAGACATCATAAAATGAAGGCTTTAGGAAATTTTATTCAGCGTTGCATTAAAACCTATGTATAAAGCAAGGCTGCGCGGCAGTCAGGAAATTCCACCTCACAGATCACGTTTCCCTTGCTCAGAGTTGCTCCGTGGAGCCAGTGAGGGAGCTCCGGCTACATCTGCCCAGGTTTCAGGTAAGCAAGGAGTGTGGAAGTGGATAAGGTGTGCTGAGAGAGAAGAACATAGCTGGTGGCCTCAGAAATCCTGCACTGAGTGCAGCCGTGTGGTCCAGAGCTGCTCTGCTGGCAGGGTGGGATCTGGTCACGGCCCCCATCACATCATCACATCACATCACATACGTGCTCGCTCTCCCTGCAACAGTTTCTGGCTAAAAGCAGTTGCACAAAGTTACAGCTGGACTTTTTACAGCGTTAAGAAAAAAAGGAAGAAAGAGGTCAGCCTATTGATTTTCACATGATCCTGACCATTTAGGAGAAGGAGTGGTAGGAGGTTTATTTCACTCCCCTCCCTTTAAAGTTCAGTCTTTAAATTACTGTTCTAGTAAGTTTGTTTTGGTTCTCTCCTCAAGGTGAGACACTGCAGTAAATTTCCACTCTAAAAGGCTTATAGTACATGAAGTTCCATAGTGTACTGTGCAAGACCTTTGCCGAGTATAGCCAGCTCACAGCAATAAACTCTTTTGCCTTGGCAAATTCTGCATCTTTGTAGGAGAAATATTATCAGGAAGACCTAGTAAAAGGAACTGGAACAAAAAAAAAAAAAGAGAGTGAGAGTGCTGAATGCTAGCAAAATACATGCAACCTGAAGTGTTAAGAAGTCAGTTAATCTAAATATTCATTTTCTGTATGTAGGCAATCATATAAGAGCAAATATCACAGCCTTTGAGATCAATACTGAGTGAAACGAGACACTAGTCATGGTGCTCAGGCATGGCGTTTTCCTTATGTCCCCACTCCATTAACAAAACCAGCAATACCTGAGCTGGCTTAGCCTCAGGTTCTGGATCTAGTTAGAGCACTGTGGTCCCCTCTGATAACGATGTCACATCCTTCTCTGGTAGGCTTTGCAGTAATGACTGTGACAGGCAGCAATGCTCCACAGGTTGCAGCTAATGTCTCATCCTTGGTATATCCCACTTAATCTTGTAAAACAGTTAACTCACAAGCACAAATACACCACCAGCAGACGACGATTCCTACTGGTATAGTATCATTGCAAAGTTATGAGGGATGCAAGGCTAAAAGAGAAGTAGAAACCCAGGGAGAAAATCAGCAGACTTAAATAGATTCAGTAGAAAGATGGAAGTGGTTACTTTAACCACACAGCTCCCAGAGGGCATAAGCTGCATGGTACAGACTGATTGCTCAGTTGCAGAGAAAGGAAGACAAGCAAGGAAAGGAAGGGAGAAAGGGAGAAAGGAAGGGAGGGAGGAAGGGAGGGAGGAAGGGAGGGAGGGAGGGAGGAAGGAAGGGAGGAAGGGAGGGAGGGAGGGAGGAAGGAAGGGAGGAAGGGAGGAGGGAGGAAGGAAGGAAGGAAGGAAGGAAGGAAGGAAGGAAGGAAGGAAGGAAAAAAGAGATCAAACATGCACATTTGAAATGGTCAGGTATCTGGTAAGTATACAAAGGAAAAAGCATTTCTGAGATTGTCCATTTTAATGTGTTTCTATGATTTTTTTTTTTTTTTTATTTTCCAAAGTTCATCTTTAGCCTTCCATTCTTATTCAAGGTCGGATGCTGCACAAATGATGAGATCTTGGGCAACTATTCAAAAGTCTAACAAAAATATAGTGACAATCCAAACAAACAACGGCTAATAAAAATGAAGTCAGATTCCACTGGCCAAATTCAGTTTGGTTATGCCAGTGTAATATTTTGCATTTAAGCTAATATAGCTAAGTAATAATTAGCTTGGTACCTTTCAAAGTCCTTTGGGATACACTTTTAAAATGGAAAATTAATTGTATGTGAAGGATCAGGTAGAGGTTTAATTTATTAGAAAAGAAAAACACAAAGGCCCTGAACCTGCTGTCCTACAGGCCAGGACACCCACCTGCACAAGGACCAATTAAAGTTATTGCATCAACATGCAAATACAGGAATCAGCTCAGGCAGGTCATATGCTGGAGGGATAAAATCCTTAAACACCGCGTATAGGTTATTACCATTTGTTATCTGAAAGCTGAGTGACGCACTTCAGCCTTCATGGACAAAAACAAAATTGTTTTGCCTTCAGTTCCCCATTTTCTGACTAACAGTTTGTTTTGCACATTCATATTGACAAAGAAACAGCCAGACCTGTTTGCAGAAGACCAGGACCTCTCCTATGTGGACTAGCTCCTTCTACTAATCATTTCTCGGAGGGGAAAAAGAGATCTCATATACAATGTACAGATGAGATTGTGTTTCGTCGTCTCTGTAGCACTTGTAATCAAGCTTCCAGTCCTTCCTGTTTTGAAGACAGTAATTTGATGCAGCTGTGCTGTTGGCGCAATGTAGTGATGTAAATCTGAGCTTGCCTGGTTACTTTGGCCCTTAGCTATAACTGAACTGCACTTTGCATTTCCAGACCAATGCTGGCTTTTATGTAAGCAGTTCTGATGAAGTCTCGATTAGTAGGCTTTTCAGAGATTACTAGGCTATTCAGAAGAAAAAAAACTCCTCAAATTTCCTGTTCCTGTCACCCCTTCCTCACCCAGCAGGAGCCTGGCTCCTCTGAAACCAAGATTAACAGGGAAAGTTTGGTGTGGGTGCCAAAACCAAAATATTATTGTCAAATATTTACTATGCAAAAGGTATGTAGCAGACTGCATGTGGCATATAGCATAACCTAGATTCTTTTACAGATTCATTGAAGGAAACAAAACATATTGTAGGTGAGTGTGGTCACAGAACTGTATTTACATGTCAGTCTGGACCTGGTATGGACCTAACGAGATATCAGTGGCCATAATCAGAACTGAGAAGAGGTGAGGGAACCAACACACTCCTTTAGAGTGCAGCGTTAGTAAAAGGAGCTCCAGACAACCCCTTCACTCCTCCTTCCCTGTGCCAATACCTCGTATTGTAAAGAACTGAAGGCGGCAATGGCTAAGTGACAAAGAAAAGAGGTAACTTTACATGGAACTGCCAGGAGAAGCCCGAGAACTGTGTTTTCTGGATCCTGAAATTTAACTCTCCTGCCTGCAGCACAGCTTCTGACTTGATCAGTCATGCAAAGGAAAATCCCTCTCTGAAGGGGGCATACAGTTCTAAAATCCATCCTAGGTATACTCAGGTTACTTAAGTCTCTAGGTATGATTTCAATGCTAGGAGTTTCTTTAAAGCTTTTCAGCCAACATTCAAATTGATAATGTTAAAATGTAGCTATCCCTAATACTTTTTAAAAAATCTCTCTCTAGTATCTGGGTTTCAAGCATAAACTTCACAAAAACACTGTGCTCAGCAATTAAATAAACTTGAAATTGTTTGTCTGTTCCCAATGCTGAAATCCTTTCATCCAGTCACGCCCTTGATGTTCACTGTGGTCGGTACGGGTTAGGCTCTTCAGGAGCTTGCAGAGCTCAGGAAGAATGAGGATCCACAGCGCTGCACCTTGGTCTTCCCATGACGTTTCAGCACCTGAGTTCTTGGCACTTGAGGCTGGGAGGCTGAGAAGCTGAGAAAGCCACCCCTTGCTCAGATTTCCGAGGGACAGGCTCCACTCAGCGAGCTGGCCCAAGTGCTTTAAGAAGACAGTTCCCTGCCAGTGCCCAGGGAACTGGTTCCCAACTGATATGACATGGGCTACTGCCACTTTTCTCACAAAGGAGCAGGGGCTCTGGCTTCTGAATGGTTGCGTGCCCTTTTGGCTGGAGCAGTAGAGGAAATTCACCTTCCTTTTTCTTGCTTTAATTTTCTGTGGTTTTGATTTATTTATTTTAATGTGAGAGATATTGTGCAACGTTGGGCAATACCTTCCTAGCTATGTCACTATTCTTGCCAGTTAACATTATTAAGGCTGCTGCTAATTTCTTCCCTCTGTCACACATTCCTGCCTCTCTCCGAGGTGAGGTGGGGGTGGAGGCTTTCCCCAAGGAGCAGGCGCTGGTGCTGTGCAGAGCCGTGGGATCTGCCGGAGTATTTCAGTGGGGACTATTCACATCAGGCAGCTGCTCCATCAGACAGCCACATGCCTCTCAAACATCTCCAGTGCAGCCAAAAATATACTTGTGGATCAATTCAGCTCCCATTGAGTTTGATGGAATGTTTTCCATTGATTTATAATGAGATTTGGATGACAAACATTTCTGCACAGAAGGCCTGTCTCTGGCCTATGGGGAGGAGAAGCTAGTGTGTGGTTTCTCCTTTTCACATAGTGCTATTCCCCCAAATCTTGAAAATCAGTGATTATGTGGCCTGTGCAGCAAAGGAGACCCGCCGGTCCATAGACTTTAACATCAGCAGTGTCAGCTCCCCAGCCCCGTGACTGTAGCTATTCAGTATTATAACATTCAAAATAATTATACCTTTGAAATACTTCATTTGAAGTTGCAATGACTTTCTTTCATGAACTGTTTCTAATTATTGTACTTCAAGTGACAAATTAAATGTCATTTGAAGCAATTATACCAAATACTCCAAAAAATTATACATAGGTATGTCAATTAATATAATTAAGTCAAAAGTTACATTTCACAGCTGATTCAGCTTTTCCATTACAGCCTTGAAATTGCTCGTGATTTGAAAGCAACATTTGAACAAATCTCTAGCAAACCTGAACACTAAAGGACTTATTTATTTTTATGCATTTATTAGACAAGTTGGGAAAAGCATGAGTTATCCTACGTGAATAAGAAGGAATAATATAGTATTCTTTTTCAGAAACTGTTTTTCTCCCCATTTAACTTCAATAATTTTGTTTGTCAAAGCTCTATACAGGAACTCGT
The DNA here is from genome assembly GCA_947846985.1 of Fratercula arctica. Classification (NCBI taxonomy): domain Eukaryota; kingdom Metazoa; phylum Chordata; class Aves; order Charadriiformes; family Alcidae; genus Fratercula; species Fratercula arctica. Next base: position 109,780,018 of record CANTUZ010000003.1, read on the forward strand.
TGTTCCCGAGCCTCCACTCTTGCTTCGTGGAAAAAGCAAACAAACATATTCTAGAGGGATTTATAAGTTGGGTTTGGTTTCACAATGGATATAATGTAAAGATTGAAGTGAGGCAAGAGCATGCTAACTTGCTCCTTTCTAAACAGCCCCTGAAACACTGCTACCCTATCTTGAACCACTTGATTAGTGGGAATCTGGGGTCAGTAGTCTTCTCTTCCTTAGAAAGAAAAACAGGTTGTGAAGCCTGATATCAGTGATGTGCAAAGCTCTCCTCCTCTGAACACAGGCAGACCAAGGGGGTACACCTTCTTTACTTATTGCTCTGAGAGTCCTCAGTGTACCTCGGTGTGCTTCTCTATCTTGTATTTACACTTCTCAGACTTTCTTGACTGTCACAGAAACCACTTGGTCCACCTGGTTAGGCATTTGTACAACGTTGCCTTGAATGCAAGAGGGATGATCAGTCCAGCCTTTAGCACATAACAGCCCCTAAACCATTTCCGCACAGCTGTGTTCAGTGTTACTCATAGAGAGCAGCCAATGCTACCCAGGGGACACCTGTACCTGACAAGCGGTGCAAAGGTGCATGAGAAGAGCCCTGATACTGCACAGAGAGTGCATGAGTTGCCAGCAAGGAAATGCAAGGCAGCAGATAGTCCCTCTCAGTCACCTGGGGAACAGCATTACAGTCACTGGAAATTGCACAGGTTCCTGAAAACAGCATTAAAGCACTTTGCTTGCTCAGGTAATTTTCTTCCAGTAGGTTTTTTTTTTTTACAGCACTTTCAATTAACAAGATAAAATCAACAGTGGTGACACCAAATATAATCCAGTGACCTTTTCAAACCTCCTATGATTTCTAAGGTTTTCTTACACTATAATGATGCACCTGTGGTCCAAAAAGCCTATCTACAGCTCTGAGAAAAAGTGCTGCATGTTAACAAAATTAAGGGGAGGGAACATGAGCCATAGATAGAATCTAGAGTTCTTGAAATGTGCTGAAATTACAGCACAAAAGACAGGTGGTACTCATTTATTCACAGATCAGATTCCATGTGTTTTGTCTTCTTTCCTTGCCGGTCAGTTTCTGTAATCAAAAATAAAAATCATTTAAAAAGAATGCATGTTTTGCTCTTGCTTTCATACAAAAACATTACTCCCTCATGCTCTTTTAAAGGATGAGTTACAATGTTCGACCTGTGGCTTGTAGCCCAATGTGGGATGCAGGTGCTGAGAATATGGTAATAATGATGGCCATGGTGCAAATACCCCGATAGGTAAATACTCACAAGGGGGAACCCAGAGACAAAATGAATGTTTGAGAAAAATAGCAGTGCAAGAAGCTGTGAAAGACCAGGGATTAATTACTGTGACATACACAACATCAATAGCCAAAGTTTCATGTTGCTGCAGTGGTGATGTGAACACTTTAAAAAATAAATGTAAGCTCATTTTTTAAATGTGCATGTCAAAAATGATTCATCTAGGTGCAAAATGAGAGATCTATGCCCTTTTAAATGATAATGAAGAAAAATGCATGCATTTGGGTTTTCTGGAAAGCTGGCTCTGTCTGCAGTTGATTTTGAACTGTGCAAAGGAGGGAGGTCAAAAGACCCTTCTTCAAACAATCTGTTCAATGAATAATGATAAAACTCAGTGACTCCAGTATACGCTGAATAATACCTGGCCGGCTGAGAGATTCACACTGAAAAAAGTGGAATGTGACACCTATGTTTATTTTATTAAAATATTAAAAGTAACTAAATGTCAAAGAGAGAAAATAGAGCCATGTTATAATCAGGAAAAAAATAAAGCTTTGGAAGAATATCTCTGAAAACACAGAGGTATTGATATGCAAATTAGCATACTTTCATTAACAGGCAGCTAGGATAAAGATTTTTTAATTAGTCTCTTGAGACTAATAGGATGTTCAGCTATCTCTTGGACCCATATTTCTCTTTATGATTTGTCACTGCTACTTAGAATTAAAAAAAAATCCAAACAAAAAGAAGACCTCAGAAAGCAACATTCCTAACTAAGAGTGTCACAAAATTAGTTTAAAAGGTAATTATTCATTAAAAATTAGGAAGCAATGAAAGGCAGACTTTCAAAGGGTATTTTGACATGCAGTTGCCTTTAAACACCTTGCACCAGTCCTGTGAAAAGTTGCTTGACTTCAGTGAGACAGTGAGAAGGTATTTTGAATGGGCTTTTGGGATTCTGTGAATCTAGGGCCTGATCCTCATTTGGGCTGATAATACCCCAGTGAAGACAAGTAATGAAATCAGCAGCACAAAAACATTGGCATTCTTGATGCTACACTCATCACTCGACAGTCTAGGGAGAATTCAGGTGCTTCTCTGTTTATAATGAAATGTCTTTTTATTATCATGCCATTGTTTCAGTTCCAACTGAATGGCAAATATGTGCCTAGAATTTATATATATATTTTTTGTGCATTTTTTTAATTGACACTACGCTGAGTTGGTTGATAGGAACTTGAGAAAATAGCTCATCTCCAATAAAGAACAGCCAGAAAGCTGGGGCATGGCTTTGCTAAGTTATACACTCCCTTATTCTAATGGCAGACACAATAAAAAACAGTTAAAAAAAAATGTAAATAGATACATCAGCCTCCCCACCATGATTTATTTTCCATAATGTAAGAATAGTAGAACATGGTTTAGCATTCACAGTCTTTTCCATCTATCTGCCAGCCATTAGCAAAGGCTTTCATTAGTCTGACCCCCTAAAATTCAAAGTAGGCAAGGGTTTCTGGGCAACAGTTCACATGATGGGAAGTTCTTCACAGATGTGATATCAGAAAGGTCTAGCAAGCAAATCTGAAAACAGCAGGAGCAAACAACTTAACTCTCCTCAGTCTTGCTCTTGCTAGTCAAAGCATTCACATTGAAGTAGTTCAAAGCTGATTATTATTCACCAAGTTCCTAATACTACACTAAGCTGCCTCTGCATTGGTCTGCCAGGGAAAAAGCAGCCTTTTGGTTGGTGAAACTTTACAGAACAGGATTAAAGCGCTTTACTCGTCCTTGGATCCTCCCCACTATTTTTGCTTCCTAACCAGGTAGGTGTTGTATACGTAAGAATAACTAAATCAAATACGTGTGAATGAAATTATAATGGTGACTGAAATTAACCAGAATGTCTGACAATATTTGTCCATCTACAAACAGATCCTCTTTCTCATAATATTTATTGAGGCATTTTATCAAGTCTGAACTTTGTTCTTCCTTGTTGAAAACCTGATGGTCTGAGTTTCATTCCCATCTTCTGTCTTGCTTTAATGATACCTGTTAGTTATAGGTTACTTTGTAAACATTTAATTAAGCCTAGAAATAGTCCTACATGACAGGACATATTTCCTTGCCCCTATCTGGGAGATAAGTATCTAAAGTATAGATAGCACAAGCGACTTGTCTATGAAATCAGGGCGCATAATTGTGATTGCCAAGCACGTCTTTCATGCCAAATTAGATTCTCAGTCATGCCTACATGAAGTGGGTAAAATACTGAAAAAAAAAATCTCAGGAAGATATTTCACAAATATTACTTTCAGTTTTATAAAACTTTTCAGTTGATAAGTTGAATGGCCCATGCAAAATATTGTACCATTACCTGAATAAACTCCTTAATAAGAAGCTTGACTAGCATATTTCATTAATATGTTCTATAAGGTGATTAGCCATGAAAGGAAAGTTTAGCCATCTCTCCCTCAGATATCCTATTTATAAAACACATCAAACATCTACCACACATATGGACACCAGTACAAAGTTAATGTTGTTTAATCGGAGCTTTCTTGAGGTTCAGTGTAAACATGCTACTAAAATTCTTCCTTCTGGTGCTGCTAGTGAGGTGCACATACATTTCTTCTTCAAAAAATGATTCAGGGTATGTTTACCAAATCTCTAACTGGTACACCTGTCAAAGGACAAGAAGATTTTTCCAGTGTCCTCACTGCTCTTCCCCAGGCTGACTGTGTAAGTGAGTAATATTCTACCCCAGGCCCATTGCCTGGCCAATACTGTTTCGTAGTAAATTTCAATGACTGAGGTATAAAGAGTGGGGTATAATGATATTCTGATGGACCATTACCTATGGCAATAGTCATGATTACTTGGACAAAGCACAGGCATCTGCAATAGTAGTCTTTCCTTGTGCCTCTTCTAAATGTTAAGTGCCTTTTCATCCTTATAGTAAACCAAGCTGATTTAATATGAGCAACTTTCATAATAGAAGAACCAAAAAGGTATGTAAATGTAAAAGTCTTATCTCCTGTCAGCCTTAGACAATAATCTATTATCTGAGTTGCTCTGAAATTCTGATTTATTCCAGTTCTCTGCATCCCAATGGATTTTTCAGATATTGATTTGAATATGACTGCATACAATTAAAACAAATTATTTCCCAAGAGTCTATGAAGCTATTTACCTCAATAGCTAGCTGCCACAATTTACCAGTCCAGAGCCTTGCAATTTTTTCATTTGTTAAATGCATCGAAACAATTATTTTTGTTTCAGTTGTCAGCTGTGAAGCTGATATATATTTCTTTCTTCCTTGATATTGTGCATTTTTTCTGTTATGTGTTAAATGGTAACTGCCATTCTGTATTAAAATCCTTTTCTTTGGCCTTTAAAGTCTACTTTCCCACACAGACTCAACAACAAGTTTCCAAACAGCCTTCCTTAATTATAAAGACAATCAAGCAAACACTGAGCGTGATTTGAACTTAATGTGGGCATAGAGAGAGTAAGATGTGGGCATAAAGAAAGAGAAACAGGTATAAGTTCAACACAGAACAACAGTTCCTGGGCACTTAACCCAAAGCAACTAAACCATTGCTTCTTAAGAGCTTTTAAGTATGTATCAACCTTATGAAAGATGAGGTGGGACTCAGATCTTTCAAATGATCACCTAGCTTGAGCTTAAATGTTAGTTAACTCAGAACCAATCTTTCTGAGCTTTCTGCTTACTAGTAGAGGTGGATGCCTTTGAAAGTCTTCAAAGGGAAAGTATCTTTTATGAAAGCAGTAGACAGTTATTCACATTTGAAGGTCTCGAAGTCAAGAAGCCTTGGCGTCTCTCTGAGTCAGTTCAAAGCTCCTATAAAATAAGTAGCAGTAAGCTCAGGATTTCCCAGCAGGAACCTCTGCCTGCTGAAGAGTCAGACTGCTGAGTTCTCTAGACAGTAAGCATGTATCTTATGATGCTGTAACTTAAGTTCAGAAGAAGGAAAGAGGAGAGGTGAGTCCACCTGGCACAGATGGATGATAGGATATTTAGACAGCAATTCTAATCAAATGGGAGAAAGTTTTAAATTCGACTTGGTGATGATGGGGGATAAATATCCATAGAGAACCAAAAGGCATATTCCTACACACAGAAATGGAGTAGGAAAGGGAGGAAGCAGGAAACTACAGTAGACATAATTGAGACAAGAGGAAGAATAATGGGGAAAACAAATATGTTTATGCACAAATGTCAGGAGTATGAAAGCTAACAGCAAGAACTACAAGCTTTAGAGCTATGCTAAAGCTATGATATACATGACACCAAGACTTGGTGATACAGAACACTAGAACTGTTACAGAAAAGCATGGCTTGCTTAATAAATACAGATAGAAGAAGTGGGAGGGAACACTATGGCATCTAATTCAAGAAGATACAAGAAGCAGACTTGCTGAAAGAGGAGAGTTATTACGGTAAACGTCCACCGTGGATCACCTAATCAAAAATCTTTTCTATTTTAAACAGCTAGAGAAAGCATAGTAAGGGTAGTAGCTGGAAGTAATGGGAAGCTGCGTCAACACTGGTCTATAGGAAAGGCATTATAGAACGAGATAAACCATCCTGCAAACTCTTAGGGAAAAAAACCTAAAAACAAACAACAAATAAAATAGAGATAAACTCTATTTCAAAGTTGTAAGATCTTACCAGAATCGCAGTAACACCCTAAAAAATGGGGAGGAAGGTTTTGATACTCTCCTTATGCAGAAAAAAAAATAGAGATACTGGCCAGTAGGTCAAGCAAGACTTGCAGCTGCTGTTAAGCTGCATTTCCATTTAATATATATCTCAAGGTAGGAATAAGCTACATTATTCTTGCTTATGTGTGCATACAGTGCATGGTTCTCAAATTATCTTGAAAAGAAAATGTACTTCAACATCTGTCTCTGTATAGGATGCATCTCAAAAACATCTGTAGATATGAAAGGTAAATAATGCAACAGATAACAGTCAATCAATAGCCTCATTAAAGTAATTGCTGTGTTTAAACAGGAAATCTTTTGTGGTATTTTTATACTCTGTGTGGTCCCCACTGAGAAAGGAAGGATATGTGTGTACATATATGTGTGTATATATAATTTCAGTTCAAGAATTTTGTTCAGGGAAAAGGATGGCTGGAGAATGCGACTATTTTAAATGATTGGGTCCCAACTCTAAAACTATCCCACCACCTGCACGGTTCACCTCTCAGAGACACTTATGAGTCCGCAGAGTTCTACTTAACTTTGCTGTAAAAGCCTAAATACAGGATTGTGATGAGATGATTGGTCAGAAATAGTGAGGAAAAATAGTTTTGCTGAAAATTATAATGGAGAAATAAAACCATTCTTCTTAAGAAAATTAAGTGTTGGAAAAACAGAAAATTAATGTTATATTAAAAAGAAAAAGAAAGAAAAAAGAAAGAAAAAGAAAGAAAGAAACAAACAAACAAACAGCAGAAAAAAAACCCACATCAAGACTTATAGGGCTTCTTAATAAGGTAATGTGAAAATTAGTGCAAATTGGATCGATGTCCAAGTAGAGACCAGTGACAAATGGCCTTCTTCAGGGGCCAGTATTGGGACCAGTGCTGTTTAACATCTGTATCAGCGACATGGACAGTGTGATCGAGTGCACCCTCAGCAAGTTTTCCGATGACACCAAGCTGTGTGGTGCGGTCAATACGCTGGAGGGAAGGGATGCCATCCGGAGGGACCTGGGCAGACTTGAGAGGTGGGCTGTGCAAACCTCATGAAGTTCAACCAGGCCAAGTGGAAGGTCCTGCAAATGGATTGGGGCAATCCCAAGCACAAATACGGGCTGGACAGAGAATGGATAGAGAGGAGCCCTGAGGAGAATGGCTTAGGCTTGTTGGTGGATGAGAAGCTCAACATGAGCCAGCAATGTGCTCTCACAGCCCAGAAGGCCAACTGCATCTGGGCTGCATCAAAAGAAACATGGCCAGCAGGTCGAGGGAGGTGATTCTACCCCTCTACTCCACTCTCGTGAGACCCCACTTGGAGTCCTGTGTCCAGCACATGAGCCTCCAACATAACAAGGACGTGGACCTGTTGGAGCAAGTCCAGAGGAGGGCCATGAAGATGATCAGAGGGCTGGAGCACCTATGAAGACAGGCTGAGAGTTGGGCTTGTTCAGCCTGGAGAAGAGAAGGCTCTAGGGAAACCTTATAGCAGCCTTCCAGTACTTCAAGGGGGCCTACAGGAAGGATGGGAAGGGACTCTTTATCAGGGAGTGCAGGGATAGGATGAGGGGTAACAGTTTTAAACTGGAAAAAGGTAGCTTTATATTAGATATTAGGAAGAAATTCTTTCCTGTGAGGGTTGTGAGACATGGGAAAAGGTTGCCCAGGGAAGCTGTGGATGCTCTATCCCTGGAGGGGTTCAAGGCCAGGTTGGATGGGGCTTTAAGTAACCTGATCTAATGGATTATGTCATTGGCCATGGCAGGGGGATTGGAACTAGACGATCTTTAAGATCCCTTCCAACTCAAACCATTCTATATGTGAGGTCAGGCTCGCATCATGCTGTACAATGGTGAACTGCCCGAAAATAAACAAATAAGAGGGAGTAATCATACAAGCAGACTTACATGGCTGCATTAGTTACTCGTAGTGAACTGAATTTTTTTAAAGCATCACCTACAAAGTAGAAACAAATCCAATGAAGGCCAAACAAAAAATGGGGATAACATGTCAAGTTAAAAAACAGGAAGATGAAAAGTAGAAACTAGAAAATATTTTTATCTTCTTGACTAAGAAATTTTTTGTACCAGAAATAAGAGGAAAACAAAAAGGAAGTAACTATCTAGTCCCACATCAAAAATTATAACACCGGATGACGCATCATTTAAAGAAAAAGAAAAGAAACTGAAAATCAGATCTATTCTTAATTAGATAAGTAATAAACACTGTCGGCTCATAGAGGAATGCAGTCAAGAGTTCAAAAAGATCAAAAAAATCACTGCTTTCCACTCCATGTCTTGTGACAAAATTGTTGACTACAATATATTCCATCCATGGTAATTTTGAACATAGATAAAAATGAGGCCAATGAGAATGAGTGACTGTGTTGCCACAGCATGATACTTCCTTGAGATTGATACCATGGGCTAGAGACAACCAAAATTAAGAGATTTTAGGTAAGATAGTTGTGTTAAACTCAGCAGGCCCTAATGGGTCACTGGAGAGCACTTCAGCAAGGCCTTGGAGCAGTCTCTGAGACATTGACCATTATCTTCCAAGGGGAGGATAAGGTAAGGAGAAGTCCCAGAAGATGGGAGAAAAGCAAGAAATATGCCTGTTTTTAAAAAAAGTGATCATGGTAGGCCTCAGGAATTATAGACAGGTGAAATTTAAACCCCCAGAGAATTTTGGAACAAATTGTTGGAAATGATTGGCAAGTGACCTAGAAGGTAGCAAAGTGATTAAAGCAGCCAATGTAGATATAGCAAGAGCAGATCATACAAGCAGAACTTCTTTTTTTCAATGAGTTAACTGGCCTAACTGATATGATGGAAGGCACAGATGGGATATATCGCAATTTAAGAAGGCTTTTGACATTGTCTTATGCGTCTTCCCCATATGCAAGCTAAAGAATTATTTCCTACACTTAATCTGTATCAGGTGCATTTCTAATTGATCATAAAATAGCTTGGGATGGTGTGTGTGTTGGGGTTGAGGAGGCAGGTCACTGGGTAATCTATTATATGCCAGTTCTAGTAAATGCTGTCAGCTAGATTTTGGAAAAAAAAAAATTCACATATAAAATTGAAGTATGACACCCCTTCCAAAAGAAAAACATCAGGTGAAAGAACAAAAGCATTCAGAAGACAAAAAATTGAAATTACCTCCACAAATCCACAATTTGAAATTCTGTTAAGACAAAGAATTTGTACTTACAACTTTGTACTGTTCGCAGTGTAGCAGAAGGATCTGAGGCTTGTAACAACTCACAAACTAAACATAAGTCAACACAATGTCATAGTAAAAAAAAGGTGAGTATCCTCCTTGAGTGAGTTAAGAGAAATGCTGAATGTCAGATATGAGAGAGCTGTTCTATTTGATGTGGCCAGTGATCCCAGGGACGCAGCTGCTGAAATAGCACATCCAGCACTGGACTTTCATAAATGCATGAAAGTGCAACATAGAGATCTCTGAAAGAGCAGCAGCAAACAAAAGCTTAGAAAACATGACACACAAAGCAAAGTGGTGGTAGAGAGAGCTGAGTCGCAAGAGAAGCCTGATGTGCAACATGGCAGGAAAGTCTTCAGCCATAAAGGAGGCTGGCAAGGGGATAGCGATCCCTTATTTTGCATGACTCTAGGGGGAGGGTTGAGGAGATATCTTCAGCAGAGAAGATGAAGGAAATACTCCAAGGGAAAAAAATCCTCTTCTCGGTATCTGAAAGAGAGGCCCTGGTAACCAAATGGGTCTATAGATTCTCCATCACTGGAGACAGACATCTGTCAAAAATTATTTGTATTTTCTTGTCCTCCTATGTCCTCCTGCTTCAATGTGGGAAATTGAACTAGGTGATTTTTCTTTTTTTTTTTTTTTTTTTTTTTTAGCTGTAGATCACAGCTTTTTTTGAGCTGCATCTAATCACAGACGTGCATGTGAAGCACACTACACCTCAAGGCCTTCAGTTCTTTAGCACTTCAGCTGGAAACCTGGAACAAGGTCTCTGCTGTTCCCTTCTCTCTGTGCCTCTGCTTCTCTCCTGCTGCAGCTGAGCAGAGGGTGGGGGGCTGTTGATCACCTGCTTTCTGTCCTTGCTTGATATCTTGGGGTTCCCAGTTTGGAAGGAGCCTTTCAGCCTGAATCTCCATGATTTTTGCTATAAATTTCCTTTGAAAACAAATTAACAAGAACTGTGCAATCACTTCACTGAATGACTGACCACGTGCCGCAGTACACAGCCATCTTCATGGTATTGTGTGTGCTTGTGTGGTGGGGAGAACAGTGCATTATTCAATTTTGCCTCAGAAGAAATAGAGCGACATATTGAGTTATCAATATTTCCTGCCAGAAGATAAAAGTTTCCACAGGATGCTTTCTTTTCAAGCTATGACCCTCAGTCTTTGTGATCTTGCGTTTCTTTCTATGAAAGAAAAAAGCCACTGCCTAATTGAAACTACTGTGCTGAGCACACCCAGTGTCAATGGTCTGTGAGAACCTGGTTGTCCTTAAGTTGCATTTACGGACACCTTATCTGCTGGCTATTTACATCGGTACATTAGCATGAATAAACGGAGTGTGGCTGCAGACTCGTGACGCTGCTTCTGTATGTTTCTTGTTTTATGCTTTATACATTTGCAGAAGCACTTTCCTTCAGTCTTATTGTCATTAAGCTTTTATATATATTTATGTGTGTGTGTGTGTGTTTGTGTATTTGTCCAGCTTTTCCTGCCTTGCTGTTACTTCAGTTTATTAATAATTCAGGCTTTTCAAACTGCCTCGTACCTGATAAATCTCTCCCCCTTTGTTTGAGGATGATAAATTAAGCTATTTAAAGAATGACTCATTACAAGTATATATCCTGTTGGTGCCACCACCCTCCTACACATAATAATCATTGAAGTTTGCCATGTGACGCACAGTCAGCACTTTCAAAGCAGGGTGTCAGTGCTGGCGGTTGCAGTGCCTGAATACCTTCCTGGCACCGGTTACCCATGGCAACTAAAATGATCTATTTGCGGTGATAATGGCTTGTTGTTCTGTTTGATAGTTTTGCTGTATTCCTTCCTGTTTCAATTTCAACAGGAATCTACAGATTTTAAAAATTCATTTTAAAAAACAGAACAGTGAACAAAATTTCACTCTTGGTGTTTGTGCAAATACGTAGTAACAGGAAGAAAACATCATCTTGTTGCAGATTTTATCACTGTAACAAATCCCCCTGAGTCTAAACTAATGAAATTAAATCATTCCACCTTGTCTATAAATGTATCCTTTTATTGTTTGTTGGTAAGCACTCACCCGGGAGGTTTTGGAAAGTGTAAGAAAGTAGGAAAGCACACCATGATTTCTACTTACTGCATGTCCATTATTTGCAGATCATCATGATTTCTTATTGTCATTAATAGTGTTTTAAGCAAACTATCTCAAAGGTAGGGAAGATAATCCCTTGCTTCTAAGCTGTTAACAAAAACTTATTTGGATATAACACACAATTTGATTTGTAAGCTAATGAACATTTTCCCCACTACAAGCAGTTGATAATTGGCAAGTATTTTTAATTGGCAATGCTGAACTGCAAATATTTTGGATTGTTCAATCAAACTCAGTGTAACCATGATGTCTTTTGGCAGCTTTTTATACCATAGCATGCTTAAGACCAGAATCTCTCCCTCTCCCTTCCTCAGCTGTTAGATAACCAATAATGGAAACGAAAGTAGAAATACTTCAGAATGACCTTCTTTTTACATAGCTAATTAACAGCAAGAGCATGACAGCTGGGCAGGACACCGCCTTTTGGATGGGAGCACCAGGCTGTCCCTCCATCTCTGAGCAGCTGTGCCAGCTGGTGCCGACCCTGCCTGGGGAAGGGCCCTCCCTCTTCTCTTCTCTGAGGTGTCTGAGAACTGCAAAAAGATGTTTTGGTCCCTCCAGCATCTTCCCTCTTTTAAAGATCCTTACAAGTGTCATTGTAGATCTAAAGCCTCTTTTCTCATGGTGGCATCAACAGTCAGCATTTTTAGGCATATCTGCCCTCGTTCGGTGACTGCGCTGCCACCCCATCGCCTGCTGATCCAGCCTGAGGTTATTTCTGGTTCTTGTACAAAGGCAAAATGATGTCCTTCACATTCAACCTATGCAACAGCCAGCCCTTTATCTTGGGAATCAAATGTGATTGCTTATAGAGTCAGATAAAAATTTTACTATATGTTTAGGGTATACTGATGTGAATTTAAGATTCATTTTGCTAGTTGAGGGTCATAGAGTGTAGGGAAAAACTTCTGAGAATTTTTTTGTCCATTTTATTGACAACGTCTCCTTCAAATTAAGGGTATTTGAATGATGCCCTTAAACTGGTGAAATTTAGTGAAGAAAATGGGATTTAGTCCAACTATGATCTAAATAAGGTACTCAAAATTTGGCCTTATGGCAGAGAAGCTGCTTTCTGTGGGTTGTGGTTAGGGCTGTGGGTTGTGATTAGAGTTTGCTATATTCTAGCTAGCCTCACCAAGCTTTCCCATAGTCCAAACATCCACAGTCCTGAGGAATTTAATTCATCCTTTCATAAGACAGCAATGTAAAATTCAGGAAGCCTACATTATCCCTGAAATAAAAAGTCTTCTCAGCATTATTTTTAGTTGGGTGTCCCAGAGAAACCAGCTGTTCCCAGGGAGATACAAAGCAAAGTGTCTTCAAGATGTAGGGATAAAATACTTTGTGATGGAAGTTTGGGTTTCTTTTTTTTGTGAGAAGAGGGAAAAAAAGCTGATGTTTAGGCCACAATATATCAATATTCATACAATTTCAAGATTAGCCTTTCCCAACACACAATCATAATTTTTTTCTTAAAACCTTTTTGTAAGGATTTAATTCTTTAATTTTGTGGAAAACTGGAAGATCTGTTCCTCTGTCAATGTTTCTACCTTAATAAATAAAATGTAGGGAGTCCAGCCTTACTTGTAGAGAATCCTGTGCTATCACTTATGTCAGAGCAAAGCTCATGGAAAATGCTGCTATTCTGATTTACTACCATTTTACACCAATCTTCTCCTCACTTTGCTCCAGCATCATCAATAGCCTGAAGCGTACAAGAAAGGCCATATTATACTAGGCTCTATTATACCCATTTTAAACCCAGTGCAATGGTAATTTGATTATGCTGGGGCTGAGATCAATCTAAACTCTGCTGCAGAACACAGATCATCAATTTTGATTTCACTGACCAAGCGTCTTCTCTACTGGGAAGCTTTATGAATGATGGACCACATCAATGAACGCTTACTCTGAGAATTGCTCCATATGTTGTAGCACAGGGATGATTCATCTCATTCATTCAAGGATTGCTTGAGTGAAGGGAAAGAATGGTAAGATGGTTGGTCATATATCAGAGAGATTTTGTGTATTATAATTTGCCAGCTCACAGGCATGGTATTTCTGTGTACTGGGTATCCCAATGAAACAGGATCACTGATACCCAAATGACTGGGGGAAACTAGTGGCTTTTACAGACACTAGGGAATGTAGATTTTATTGTCACCAGTATAAGCTGTGATTCTTATGTCCCAGGACTTCTTATTGTTGTTTTAAATCAGCCTCACTTTTGTCCCTGGGAAAGTCATGGAAAGCTAGAAAGCAGCTTTGCAGAAAAAGATCTGGGAGTCCTGGTCATCAGCAAGCTAAGCAGGAGTCAGCAGGGTGCCCTTGCAGCAAAGGCGGCCATCTACATCCTGGGCTGCATCACCAAGTGTAGTCCACAATTCCAAGGTAGTTATCTTGCCCCTCTAGCACTTGAGAGACCACAACTGGATGTTGTGTCCTGTTTGCAGCTCCTCAGCAAAAGAAAAGTGTTGCCACGGTGGAGCAAGGCCAGTGAAAGACCACCAAGCTGGAGCACATAGAGTATGAGGAGCGGCAGAGGGAACTGGGTTTGCCCAGGCTTAAGAAGAGATGGCCAAGGGGCATCTTGTTGCTGTCTGCAACAATCTATTGGGAACACATAGGAAAGACAGAGCCAGAGCTCTGATACCTGAGCATCCCACTGTACTGGATTTGGTATGAGCAGGAGGTGGGACCGGGGGTCCCTCCAGGGTCCCTCCCTTCCAACCTATGTAATGCTGTGATTGTCACATACATTGCTCTGTTTTGTGGCAATGATGATGTGTTCCTTTTTCACCACAAAAATTTATTACAGCCCAGAGCCTTTCACAAGGCTGTGTAACACTGTCTCCCACGCAGACTACATTATACTTTCCATTCTTACAACAATTTGCATATCTTAGTCTACATCTGCACTAGGTAACTCAGCAGTTGCAGGCCATGCTCTGTCCCCGAGTCCAGTTGCCACACACAGTCCCCAGCCAGACTTTAAGCTCTCTTAGCCTCCTGAATTGGCAGATGACACCCGTACTTCCCTTTGGCAGTTTTTGGTCTATGCTGGCTCCTGAGACCTGCCTGGGAGTTGTCTGGCTGAGTGCAAGTTGGCCTGGGCCAAAACTGTGCAAGGACCTGAGTTAACAATAATACAAACGACCAAGTCCCAGCACCTGTACCATAAACAGAACAGGTTTTAAAAACTTGGCTTCTCCAGGTTGGTGTGCAAAGGAGGATAAGCTGTCCATTTTACCACTTGAAAAAGAGAGACATCTACTGAAAACGATGCTAAGTATAAAAAAAGTGCACCCACCACACAAAACTGATACAGATATCCCTGGTAACTGGTTATGTGTGGTGGTTTGTTGGGTTTTTTTTGTTGTTGTTGTTGTTTTGTTTTTTTTTTAAGCAAACAGATGTGCATTGCTAAGACAGTGTCTGTAAATATTGTCCTCTGGAACTTTTTCTTTATCTTGTTCCTCCTTGACAACTGATTCTATGTATAGAACGCTGCTTGAATTAGGAACACAGTACTGTTATCATCCAAATTATGTGATTATTCAGGTTGCTCAAAATACACAGAAAGTGACCTGCAGGGAGACACCTGTAGACTAAAGGAGTTATACAAAAGGTTATTTCAAGGTTTCTCACATACACAGCTGAAACTGTGTTGCATAAAAGTGAATTCTAGGAGAAAAATATGGAAAATTATGTTACTGAGACATCATTATCTTTCCACATTGCTGGTAAACCGACAGGGAGATGGTAAAGAAGGAAATACAGCAAAGCTCATCATGTTCGGGAGACATTATTAAATTAAATGCAACTTGAGCAATAATTAATTAATGCAATGCGGAACATATAGGGTGGAGATCTCAAAACAACTCAGCATCAGCCTGACTTTGTTCTGATTGAAGTCAAATTGACTTGTTCCCAGTGACGTCAACGGGAGCAGAGCTAGATCAGTACTGAGTATTTCTAACAACTCAATCTTTAATATGCGTTGGCCCAAATTGTCAAGAATCATTTGTGGTTTTGGGTGTCCAACATAAAGCATCATAATAAGGTCCTCCTTCTGAAATAGCTGTTCAGCATTAAAATTACCTGTTTCAGTAGAATTCTGGTAACCAAATATCACAAATCAAATTTAAACAGTTAAATCTTAGCAAAGTATTTGCTATAGTGCCTCCCAGTATCTGAGATAAACTGAAATTATATTTGTGTTCAGTTCAAGGAACTGAAGTGCTTTGATTTTCAATAGCCTTCAACAATGTATTTTCTTTTTATTCTTTCATTTCTCTCACGGAAAATTACAATTTCTGCAGAAATTGCTTTTTCTTTTGAAGTGATTTTTCTTAGCAAAATTCCCAAGCAGCTCTATTAATTAGACATGCTCAATCACACCAAGGAATATCAACATGTATTACAAGTGCCCTTGAAGTCAATGTAGAGACTAAGTTATTTTTTAAAGCAAGTAAATGTTTTTTTTCCTTTCATTACAGTGACGTTCAATATATACTGGGTAGTCACCAACTTCAGGGCAGATCTGATTCCTTCCCTACATGTTATCCAGCCATAGGAGATTGCCCCCTCCCAGCTTCTTCAGACTTACCCTTTCAGTTTTCAGAAAAGCCCTCAGCTTGACTTTGTACTGCATTCTCAGCCAGTGTAAATGGACTAATCAAACTATGACCTCTTACGTGTAAAATGACTTGTTTATTGTTCTCATTTGGAATCTGTGCTCTAGTGCAGGGTCCCACTGACTTCTCATGGAAGTCACAGGAATAGGTACACAAATGAAGCAAGGTGCACTGCACAATGCTTCATAGGGGCTTTGAAAAAGCCATCCATACCAGCATTTATGTCTCTTTACAAGGTACAGAAAAACCTCTCCTTTAGCTGACCTCCATATTCCTAATTCAAGGAAAGATCCATCCAAAACATAAATCCTCAAGCCATAACCATGAAAGAAGGCCTATATTAAGCAGTTGATGCCCACTCAATCTTGTCCTCTCATGTGAAATACAAATTTCAAGAGAGGAAAATATGTTTGCAATGGGGGAGATTCCATTCCATTCCATTCCTCTGCTCCATCTAGCAATGGAAGCTTTTGTCCCATCTACTGAATTTGTTACCCTTACTCTTAGCTGTATTTCAGCTTTGTTGTTACTTGATAAGAAAACAAGGGACTGATGTGACTGCACGTGTCCTAACCCCATGACACTTCAAAATGCAAGTCACGCAACATGTATTATAGGTGCAAGATTGTCTCTGGATATTTTTGTGGCTCTTATATGGCCCCACAAAAAGGTTTTTGATCTTTCCAAAAAAGCAGCTTTATCTACAAAGCATGTAGCAGCTCAAACAGCAGAGGGTGCTTTGTAAGCAAATACAAAACACTTGATCTAAAATTATTGCTGTAGATAGATCCTGCAGCTGTGTGGATGCTTTACTACCAGCTCTATTCATGAAGTGGCAGATTCAACTGCTCGCTGCTTATTAGAATTGTTTCAGATGCTCCAATAAATCTCCTGTGAAAACCACCCCCAAAATTCTACATATAGGGGACAAAAACCATAGATGTTTAATCATGGAGCTCCGTGTTTTTAAATAAGGTGAACAGTATGCTATGAAATAATGCATTATTCATAGATTCATACTGTTTCAAAAGCTTAATAAAGAATTTGATTAATAGTCCAGGCACATGTCCCGCATATTTATACCCTGGTATGCATACAAATGTGATGTATAACATTAGATACTTGTAATATCCTCTTGTCTTTTATGCTTTTTAAGCACTTACGATGCAGAGCAGTTGAGTCAAATTGCAAAACAAAGCCAAGCACAACCAAATTGTTATCATTCTGCGAAACGGGTGGGTGGTCATCCTTCACAAGGAGTTCTGTTTCAACACCATTGTGATGATTTGGAACAGTTTGGGGAAAAAAAAAAAAAAATGCTTGCATGACCAGAGCTGCATATTATGAATGAGCTGTGATCATAGGATACCATCTAAAGTATAAAAATGAATCGTCATGCAAAATGAAAAAAAGCTGGTCTGCTCTGCACATCATAAAAATATTTAATCTTGTTGGCAATCTGCTGCCATGTAAGGCATTCAGCTACTCTACGCTGAGAGAGAACAGACTTGCTCCTAGGAAGTTGCGAGCTTTTGAGACAGTTGTGTAGGTACTAAGTAAAGGACTACACATACTAAGGAGTGCTATATGGAACTAGAACTAAAGATATGTGTTCTCCACAGGAACATGGGGACTGATATTATCCCCAGTGTCATAATTGTGCTGACCCAGTTTAGAAATAAATCACAGCTTTGAGGGAACTCTTTTAAGAGAGGGAGATTTTTAGAATGCAAGTTTACATCTTACAATATTTGCTGCTGCCCATTCATCTGACTTCTCCACACTTCTTTCATATGTAGTTGACTAGGTCCTCTTTTTTATAAACCTCCTTTGAGTTAATTTACATTTTTATCCTTTTTCCTTTCTTTGAAAGTTTCACTTTCTCCTCTTTAATATCGTTGTAGACTGCTTCCACTGCATTTCTCTTCCAACAAGGGAACGGGAAGTTCAGCACTGAGCAGAAAAGGATGGCAGTGTTTTCAGGCATGGAGGCAAATGGGTGGGAAATGGAGGACCAGGTGAGGGAATCATTACATCTTTAGTGCTCACATTTATTACAGCTCTGCAATTACAGCTTTGAAACTACGATGACTTTCTCTAGCTAAGGATCTCATCCAGAAAGCTTTTGAAGGAAAGGTGGAAGAAACTAGGTTTTGTGCCCACCCATTTCACCTTGTTAAGGTGACAGAAGTAATGGATGGTATATTAAGTAAAGAGCTTGAATGAAAGGAAAAACAGAAGATGTCAAAGACTTGGAGAAGCCTGTTTCAAAAGAAGCACTACAGGGTTGAATCACGTGAATAGGAAAGACAGGAATAGGAAAGAAGAACAAAGGTGCTGAGGCAGAAGTACTATCTGGCACAGCAACAGGCAGATTCACTCAGGATGTCATTGGGGAAAAACAGTTACTGAGGCAGAAAGAACACCACAGAGTACAGAGAAATCCTGGGAAGTGAGTTCTCTCACATCCAAACTTTTTAAATGAAAGACTTCACTCATAGTCTCACATTCAGATTTCTTTTAAACTTCTGCTTGCAAGATCCATTTCTGCAATTGAATTTCCACTGAGTTGCAGCTTCTATCTACACATGCCACAACCCCATCATGACCCTTAGTTCAAGGACAACTGTTCAGGGCTGGAGTGGACCATATTGATCACTGTGTTTGACTTCAGGCAGGAATACACCCTCAGCACAACAGGTCTGAATTCCCAGCTCTATATTTTTAGAAGTGATAATAAATGCCTTCAAGTCCCCAATTTAAGTTATTCCATTGGCTGCTTTTCCTCATGAATAGAACTTTGTTTTACTTTTGTAGTCTGAACTTGTCAATTTTTTTCCAGTCATCTATTGCCAGAAATCTCTTCTACAGTAGGTCCTCATAAGACAAAATGAAGTTACTTTTTTTTTTTTTAATTAGAGATGTAAATCTTCCATTGTAAACACCTTTCATATGTGTATATATATATAAATATTGCTCTTTTCAACTCTTTCTGGTTAAATATAAGTTTTGAGAAGTTGATGAAGCACTGTCTGCAGTATTACACCAATAACATTTCCTTGTCCCTATTCTAAGTCCTCTCATTCGTGCACTCCAAAATGTCAGCATACCTTGAGGGGTTCATATCCAATGGCTACAGCTCCTAAGGTCTTTTGAGCTTTGCTGCCCACCAGGATTTCATCTCCCATTGTAGAACCATGACACACTCTCTACAATCAGCATTCCTGGGAAAAAAGCTTTCCTTATTATGAAAGGGCCAAAGACAAAGGAAGGACTAGAGCAGGAAAATTTACTCATTAAATTTTTAAATTAAGAAAAAAATCAGAATAGTGCCTAGATTATAGTAAAAAGGAGGGAAAGGAGTAATGAGGCATCTTCTGCGTTGGACTCCAGAGAACATCAGTGGTAGAAAATTAGAAGCAGTAGAAAGTGGTTGCTGTTATAAACAGAAATAAAAGACAATACACAGGTTTGTCTAGTTGGTAGACAAGGTGAAAAAGTGATACATAGCACGTCTACATTAGAGATGAACAGCAAGTACAAAAACTTGGGGAAGTTTCAAATGTAGAGAGCACTCCAGACTAAAATGAGAGGGAAGACCTAGCACTGAACCTATACTGTGGTGGTGGAAGGGCATCAACAGAGAAAGATACTACGAGCAAAAAGAAGACATTACAGTAAAGGAAATATTGCAACTCTTATAAATGCTGGGATTGAGGAGGAGGAAAGACAAGGAGAAGAAGAGTTAGGGAAATGAGCAATGACATGGATGGTAAAGGGAGGGAGAAAGCAGTGGGACACAAAGGCAGAGGAAAAAGCTTGTTATGGCAGGAGTCACCAGATGGCATTGTTACATATAGTCTTAAAGGTTATTTTCCTTGGCATGTAAGCAAATTTATGTTTCAGGAAAAATATGTTGTGTTTTAATTGTTATAAATGTGTACAGAAGGAGTCAGGAGTCATAGCAAGCAAACTCTGGAGGAACTCGACAGGAGGGTTTGAATTTAAAGGAAAAAAAAAAAAGATTACTAGCTCTTCACAGGTGACTTTGTTGCTCCATGACTGATATATAGGCACAAGAACTGAGCTAGAACTACAAGCAAATCTCAGTTTTGTTTTGTTTCCTTCTTTTTTTTTAAAGTAGTGAGATAATCTATACGGCCCTGACAGCTCCTATCCTTCAGTAGAAACGTAATCTGATAATATCAGGAAGGACGTAAGGTCTGAAGACAAGAATCAAGTAAATGGAGAAGAAGAGTATGAAGTGGAAAAATAGCAACATTGGAAAAGAACAGTGAAAACATTAGATACAATCAATGGGTAGTGAAGCATATCTGCAAGCCAAGGCAGTCGATAGAACAGCAAATACAGAACAATAGAAAACGTACCATGCACAAAATACCATGTAGAAGTGATATGTAACCAAAATAAGGCAGGTACAACATTAGAGTGTTGTTTTGGTCTGTTCTAAAAGTGCTACAATATTTAGATAACACAAACTGCACTAGAAATATAACACAAACTGCAGGAGAAGGGCATTGCTGGAGGGAGGGAACGACTTCTGAGTAGAAGGTGCAAGCAACATCTGCAATGCACAGTACTTGCATTGCTGCGGAATGGCAGAATTTTGCTTCTATAATAAAAACAAAACTATTCCATTTAATACCATTTCTCTCTGGTTTTCAAGCCTGTTTCAGGGCTTCCTGCTTCCTAAGTTCTTGTGCATAGTCCAGTGATAGATTTGAATTACGTAAATAAAAAAAAAAAAAAAAAAGAAAACAAACAAATGGCTTTTAAATGACTGCCCTCTTGCCAGAGAGCAAAATCCCTAATGAAGAAGTCCAAGAGACAGCCTCCGAGGCATGCTGCTTGCTGTTCAGAAAGGAAGCTGGGGAGAGAGGATGTAAACAAGTGTATTCCCACCCTTCTCCAGGCAGAACACGCACTGTGTGTTCATTCCAGATTTCCCTCCTTCCCGTGGCCTGACCTTTATGACAAAACAAAAGCCTAAGAGTTCTTTGCAGTCTTGGCTGCTCATGGAGCTTCCCAGAGAAGCTTATCTGGCGCAACATAAGACTCTCTCGCGGCTTGAAAGACCTGTATGCTTCAAACACCTGTACGTTCTGATACAATAAAAGTGAACTCCACTTACTTGCATATGGTAGTAAAAATCCTTCTAGGTGTAATCTTGGAACCACCAAAACCAGACCTCTGCCCTCCTTTCTTGACAGGCAGCTTCCACTCCACTGCAGCACACTCATCCCAGGTGCCTACAGCTCTGCAGCCTGCCCTTTCCTTACAGTGAAACTGGGAGCCCAAGGGCTGATTACTAGCAGGGCCAGCTAAGCTAAGCTCTACGGCTAGCTGGGAAGCAGCTTTGCAGGGTGATGTCCTGGAGCAGACTGTCCAGGATGCATACACCTACCTCCATGGGCTGTGGGGACAGCCCTGAGCTCCCTCAGCAGCACTTGATTTCCCACTATGGTCTAACTGATAGGGATCAGTCAGATCACTAAGTCTCAAATCAGTTGTACCTTAAGCCTTTCAAGCCTTTCAACATACAAACGCCCCACAGCAAGTACTTGAAAATAGGGTAGAAGAATAGGAACAAAGGGGAAGTCTTAGAGAGTTCAGGGTATCAGAGTTGAAGATATTGAGCCTTTGGAAGATGAAAACAGGCTTGGTCAGGAGAGAAGGACCATGCAGGTTGCCCGTGACAGGATGGGCTGCTCTCAGGTGAGATGGGCTGTCTTCACTGTGGTGCCACACTGCTCTGCTTGTCAGCTTCTCCTCTCAAAAGGAGGACTCTTCTGTGCTCAGCTAGATCTTATAACCACCTCCACACCTCTTTCCTATCCTCAGTCCTATTCCTCTTGCACTCATTGCATATTTAGGGACATGCACAACCTCTAGGAAATCCAGGGCCCAACCCAGACTAATCTTAGCTGGTTTGAAAGCCCTCTTTTTGGCTACTCAGCTGTGCCTAGTCCTCCTTCCCACTCTACTCTGGGAGTCCTCCTGGCGCTACCTGCTCTTAGGAGGGCTATGTTTTTAAATAGCATTAGCTATTTTCAGCTAATCAGGGCCTGCTCTACTTAAAAGCATATTACACCTGCTGGTATTTAAAGTAACTTTAAAAAAAGAAACAAAGCACTAATACATGCCCCTGCCCATCTGTTCTCACCTCTACATGGACTCATGGACCATTTAGCATGTCTTTCTGACATAACAAGTGAGAAGTTATCTTGTCAGGACAGAAGACTAAAAGGAACTGGCTCATACTTGGAGACTCTATTTTTTAAAGGAAAAACATTTTTAACACTGTAACAAAACAGACCTGTCAGCAAAAATTGTGAGCAGCAGTTTGTATTTCTCTAATAGTACTTTCCTAGGTCTGGATTCCATCTCTTCATATTTTTGTTCTGCTTGGTTTAGCTGATCCCAGTTACATAACTGTTCTCTTTAGTCAGTAAACGTAAAGGTCAGTATAATATAACGTCAAAATCAGGATTATATCATGTGAAGGGGCAACATAACAAACTAATGTCCTTTGAGCTGGTGAGCCCATGTGATGTAGCTGACTAGTCATCCCCCCCCATTTCCTATCTGTAGTTGTCCTGTGACTTGCATCTCACTGGTACAAGCCAGAAGAGAAGCATCTGTGCCACCGCTCAGAGTTAATGCTTTGAGATGCCATTAGTTCCCAAGAAAGGAATGTTTTTCAGATTACTGGAAACTGGGGAAACAGGGTATGTAAAAAAATACAAAGGAAAAGCCAAGGAACAATGGTTGCTAGGAAATTCAACAGAGTCAACAGGCATGGTCATGCTCTTTCAGCCCTCAAAAATTTATCTGAATGAAGTACTGGATCTCTTCCAAACTAAAGTAATAGTAACAAGGTAGTACAAGTATACATTGTAGAGACCACTTCTACTGTATATGTTCCAGGGTGTCCAAGTACAAAAAATATTTTGTCAAAAAATAAAAAAGCCAACTGTATATTTTTAAAGAAGTAAAACAAGGAAAAGTCAGTGAAGAAGCTCCCAAGTGGCACAAGAAACTCTCAAATCCTCTAGGCAAACGATAAAATTTCAGAAAAAAAAAAATGCAAAAAATAATGTTCTGTATGAATTTAAGAATCTTCACTTGAAAGGAGAAGTATCAGGATATGGGTAATTTCCCAGTTCTTCAAGAGGATAAATCCCATATCACTTGCATTTTCACACAGGAAATTCCATACATTGGCTTATGAAAAGGAGACTGATTATTTTAAGTAGCCTGTTGCTACTTAACTTCTGTTCACGTCTAGTCATCTGAAAATTTAGTTTCAGTTTACCTTAATTTTGGCACATGACTTTCAGACTTCTTAGAGTTTACTGGAATTTGCCTATGTGTTTAAAAGTTTTTCAGTATTAAGAAATAAAGCAGATTAGAGAGGCTTATTAATTTCTATGAGTCTTAGAGTTCTTGATTTACTAGTAATAATTTATTCATTTGCCATTGAAATTTTAGAGATGGCCATGAGCAACCATGAGCACAGGAAGATGAAACTTAAAAGATGGAGAACAGATCTTAAACAGACAGAACTCTAAAGAAAAACTCAGTCACCATCATTGTTACTCACTTACTTTTTTGGGTAAAAATACCAGAACCATTTTTCCCTGCGTAAAGCACCATTCATCTTCCAGCAGAGACACAACACTGTCACGTTATGATCTCCAAGTCATTGCTGTTAATTGAGTTTAACATCACACTTGCTGTCTTTCATGAAAGTGTCTGTGACTTTGTCCACTGAAGTTCATATACCAAAAATGCTGTTTTGCATGTATATAGGAAAAATTCATAGTAAATGAAATCCTATTTTAACCTCTTACATGAGGGGACAGAATTACGACTCTTCCACAATGGGGACAGAGTTCTGGTTGACTGTGGTTTCCAAATGCTTGACTTAAAGCTGAGATAAATCACCTCATGCTAGGCCTATTTTGTTATTTGTTTTGGTGTGCATTCTAATATTTGCTTAGGCTAATGATTTGAAAATCTATAACGTATTGTCTGCCTGTGAAATTTTTAATGAATCAGCCTCAGATCACAGCTCTTGTTTTTATTCTCTCTTATCAGGCGAGAGATGGAGTCCATGGAGGGAGATGATGACAATAAGCTCTCTAGAACATACCAAGATGGGTGATTCAGCAGAGTGTCTCCACACGCTGTAATTAAAAGGCAGGCAGACACACATTTTCAATAATGTGAAGGAAAGTGTTTTCTAATTGCTGGGTTTTTTCCAATTGAAATACACTTGTTTAACCTATAGAGCAATCCATCCCTTCCTACCATTATGTGTCATCAGTGAATCTGAAGGTTTATTCAAACTTTGTGTTGTACTCCCCCGACCATTTCATACACAGAAGCTTTTAAAGCATGTGTTAGCATTTTACAAAATTGTCTCAGACAGTCTATACAGGCATTTTCAATATCTTTAGTGAAAACTGAATTCAGTTCAGAAAGGATGGACAAATCCATTTTAAATCCGGTCTGAGAGCCTTTAATGATTATAGATGAGAACCATGCTATCATCAAGTTCTATGTGGAGTATATGCATCTATTTACACCTCTCTATGTAGGCGGAGTGGTTTGTTCTCACATACCCTTGCAATGATACATTTACATACAGAGCCTACTCACAGTCCGTATCAACTCTGAAGCACTTGGCACCATGTTGCATTATATTTAATGTTAACACTTATGTTAAGGAAGTATATACTGGGAATACAGAACAGTACTGTAAAAGCATTGCTTTATTTCAGTTTCTCTCCCTTGCTAGTTTGTAGTCACCATATTATTATTCTGTGCAGTGTAACACTAATTTCTATTAAATTTTAACTTTTTTTTTTCTATAGAGAATAATTAAGTCTTTTTTCTCCCTTGCTTTTATTTTGCTGATTCCCAGTGATCCAGTTGCTGTTTAGTCCTGGGAAGATGTCATTAATGTCATTACTGTGTGAAGTTTTTTTTCATTTGCTAGTATTTGTACACATGAACACATTTGGGTTTGGACTCAGTCTAATGTTCCAGATCCACATATTTCATGACCTTTCCTGAAGCAATTATGTTGGCTAAGTTAACTCAAGAATGCTTGTACTGATGCTGATCGGGGGGACTCAAATTTTCAGCCACTTTTCAGTGAAGGTCCAGGAAACAGTTTCTAGACTGAGATTAGGACCTGAAATTAAATCAGAAAAGGGCAATCAGCACAAAGAGAAGTATACAATTATATTGATTTTTTTTTCCTCCCAAGTATAAAATAAACATTCCATTTAAACAAAGGTATTCTTTCAACTGTAACTTAAAACAGTAGTCAAAAAAGGAAAAGGATGAAGAGTTACCGAAGGAAGAAGAGGGTTCAGTACTGGCATTCTGACCTTCATTGATAGTACTTAGGTTTCGGCAATACTCTAACAGAGACTCCTATTTTTTGAATTCTTTTTCTTAAAGATCATTTTACAGAGGAAACCATGATGGAGCTTAAAGTCTTAGTAAACAGTATTCCCATTATTAAACATTTTCCCTATGATCAGTGTTGACTGAATAAAGCCTTAGGTTGTGGAGGAGCCTGCACAGAAGAAAATTTTGCTGCAGCTCATTTTGTTCTTAACTAATGAGGGGGCAAGAAAGCTTGTCTGTATGATAAGTCCACTTAGTTAGTGATGTTCAGATCCAGGCTTTTATTGAAACAGCCCCAGGCTGTGGAGCTGTAACAGGTAGATGAGGTGAACAAACCTCTGCTTGGTTTTTGGTGCCTACTTAGTTTACAGTCAGCAATAAATATTAAAGATCATCCTGGCAGGTCACACAAATAACCTCGGGCCATATCTGGAGTGGGGATTTGTTCTTTTTGTAGTTGTTGGTAACCATCCCGCAGAGCTGCTGCACCAACACTGTCCTCAGGCTCAACAGTCAGGGCTGGAGCATGAGCAAAGGTAGCTCACACCAGCTGCAGGCAGAAAGAGCAAATCACTGCATGTATATAATGGGTCTGTTTGGGTCTATGTTCCCACAGACACAGAGGAAAATGACAATCCCCCCCCTGTACAAACAGGGACAGAGACCCAAACTGGATCTCTCTTCCTGTTGACATAGATTTACCTCTTGATTCACAATTTTCCTGGCAATTTCTCTGCACACCTTTGAAATACTGAGAGCACCTAATTCTGAAAGCAGGCTTGGTCCTGCTCCTAATGAAATCATTAGAAATGTTGCCACTAACATTGATAGGTGCAGGACTGGGCCTGTAGCTCACATGCATCATGTTTCCTGAAATATTAGCTAGACCATGAGTTGCAGAACGCCACAAGGCGTCCCTGCCAATCCCCATCCCTCCAGGAGCTGTTTATGTGGAAAAGAAATCAGCCCGGCGCTCCTGATCTGCTTTAGCTTACCAGTGGTTAAGGGACTTCCCAGAGTTTAATTGAATGATCATTTCTTGCACTTGGAATTGAAAAGGTGACTTGGAAAGGATTTTGCTTTTGTTTTGAAATTATACTTGCCTTCTTCCTGGCTTATTTAAGAAAATCAGAGTAAAAAAGATGAAGTTTTTATTGTGTTTTTAGATCACGATATTTGACAGCTCTTGGCCTTTTTGTATGTACGGGGAAGAATCTCCAGACTGTCTCAGAATGAGAATTAGCTCCCACAATTTAACAGCTAAAGGCTCAACAGATCCACTGAATTCCTTCCTCCAAAGTACTTCTGCAATAAAATACATGTGAACAAGGGCACCAAAAGGTGAAGAAGCAAGAAATCTTCCTGCTACCCTTTCCATTCCTAAATGCGTTTGAAAGCACGCCTCCCTTAAACAGCCTTTTCTTCTGCCCCGAGTGAGCAAGTTAGGTGGAGTAAACATGTCTGTGCAGTGATAATACAAAGAGAGCCATGTATCATTTCATCCCGAGGGAAGGAGCATCTGGTGCATCACAGCTTTGTCAGGAATTAGGTTGGGAGTCACAGTACTATGTTTTTCAATCTTGTTTGACTTAAAACTGTGTTTTGTAATCAGTGTAATAGAAAGGCACCGCTGAGACACAGGAATTAGCTGTAGAGAAGAAAAACAACCGTACACGTGGCTCTTTGATGTATTTCTATTTGAATTAGAAAGTGCCACTTCAACAGCTGAGAGAGCTGCATATAAAACCTCAGCTTAGCAATCACACTGTCCAGCGCTTGAGCTTCTTGCAAAGCATTGTCGAAGTCAGACAGAAGCAAACTCTCAGCAATTTAGAAGTGTAGTAAAGGATTCAGTATGTAATAAATCACAAGAAACATGGATCATATTGGGTGGCTACAGCTATCAGTAATGTCAAGCATGTGAGTAGAAAGAGGCATTTAGTAACAAAAATGAAGTGTTGAATAGAAGACATTTAAGGAAAGAATGCCTGTTCTTTAATTAGAGAGAGTGGAAGGGAATCAGGGCAAACACAGCATACGACTTTAAACTTTCCTTTTGTGTGATTTTTTTGAATCCTGGCTTACGAACACAGGCAGAATGATCATGGAGACCTTCCGTCTGTGGAACATAAACTGGGATTTATCACCCTAGAGGAGCTGCCACTGTAGAAATGCCTGTTTCAACATTGTTAAAAGCTGAACATATTTGGCAGCGGAGCAAAGCATTAGGAATTCTTTAAAACCCATCTTTTGATCCAAACTTGTGTTGCAAATAACACAGCAGCAGCTGCAAAGGACTCTCAATTTCCACCATCATCTTGGTAGGCAGAAGCTTTTCCTTCCGTAAGGACGTTTAAAACTTGCTGAGTTGATTTCACAAGGCTTAAACACATCCATAAGAGCAAATAAAAGCAAAATACATGCTTTCTCCTATTATTATTTTAGTGGATCTGCTCCTACACATATTACACTAGCAAATTCTTTTTAAATAATAGAAGTTTTGCAAGAAATTGAGTTACAGATTCAGGGCTAAGTGTACACTGAATGCTGACAGTCAAGTTGCATGCCATCAGCATTCCGTGGAAAAAAGAAAGTGTTTAATTTGGAGCTTTACAAGTTAAGTTTTAAGGAGAGAACACGGCCCAAAACTCTCCACTTTTTGCCACATAAGCTCTGAGAAATCAGATGGTCTGTCTGAGAAAATGGCTGATGAGGATAATTTTGGAAGGCTGCTGTAGTCTGCATCAGAGAGAAAGATCTAGAAGTTTAACTTAGGTGGAAAACCTAAGACTGTACTCCCTGAGGTATGAGCCAGTGATCAGATCAGCTGTGGCCAGTTCTGTTTCTGTCCATGCTCAGCTGCATCTCTATCTTCCAGTGCTAAGCAACTCAATACCTGGCTCATGACCCAGCTACAAAGATACACAACCCAGAGGAACTCTTTGATATCTCTTAAGGGACAGCTCTTCCCTTCCAGCAAAGGCAGAGCCTTCACTTTTCCTCAGTAGTTTAGTGTTCAACTGAAAAAGCAGAGTTCCTTTGCTCACAAGGAATTAAACCCCCACGCCGTTGCTTACTAGGAGAGGACACTCACCACCCAGCTGTAGACTGGAGTAGAGTGGATGCATAGCAGACACCTCTCTCCTCATCAGTTTGATACTCCAGTGGGCCTGTATCCATTAAAGATAATAAAGTTACTTGCCAGTGTGAAGACATGAACTTAGTTCTTATTCCAAAAATATGAAATAGACTGTTCTTGGAGCAAGGAGCACAACCCAGGCTGTCTCCATTTTCTCAGGAACGCAGGCTATTGACCATACACTTGGAGAAGCTGACTCCACTGAACTTTTTTTTTTTTTTTTTTTTTTTTTTTTTTGTCACCTCAGCTGTCTTCTACCTTTTCTCTTTCATGGTCAGGCAATGACCAAGTTACTTCATGGTCCATTGAAACCTCTAGGAATTGACCACTTCAGACATTAAACTTGCCCCCTCCCCTTTTCACAAGCCAACAGTTTTGCTTATAACTCAAATCTTTTTAACTATCAGGAACATCAAATTACCTCATAAAGCACGAGGGTTTGGGTGGAACTCCTGCAGGCATTCTCCTGGCAAGGCTGAGTGCTTCCCATGCCCAGTAATGAGGACAACCAGGTACAATAATATGCTGAAGCCCTAAAGGAAATGTAATTGCTGCTAAGAAAGGTTTACCCTACTCCTGGAAGCAATCAGAGGTGAAATAGACCCTTTTTGTTTCCACAGAAATTCAAAGACTGCCTACACAGAGAGAATGCTGGATCTCAGCAGAGAATTGACAGGAACTGTGAATCTAGAAAGATATGTAAGGAGGAGTTTGTTCCTTCTTTTTTGAGACTCAGGGAACAAAGTAATCAGCAAATATTCCATATACTTAAGACAACAAATAACAAGATATCTTCTTTTTCCTTTGATCTGTCACAAAAACCTTGCCCTTCTTAAATTTTGCCAATACACACACCCCTCATTGTAATTCTGGCTTCTATGATTTTACCCTAAACTCTCACTATTCAATAAAGCCAACTTTCACCTGTTACATGACTGTTTTGTAGTGCATGTACCTTGCTAGCGGCATCCAGAGTAACATTAAGGTAGTTGGGGTGGGTGGCTTGTTCTTTACAGAACCACAGAATCACGGAAGCATGGAATGGTAGGGGTTGGAAGGGACCTCTGGAGATCATCTAGTCCAACCCCCCTGTCAGAGCAGGGTCACCTACAGCAGGTTGCACAGGAATGCGTCCAGGCAGGTTTTGAATGTGTCCAGAGATGGAGACTCCACCACCATTAGTAGAAAAGGATTATATATATATATATCTCTGTGTGTATATGTATGTGTGTGTGTATATACATATACATGTATGTGTGTGTGTGCATATATACACACACACATATATACACATATACACACACACACCCCCATATATATATGCATGTGTGTATATATATATGCACACACACACATACATATAAGCTGTTTCAGGTCCAGTCTGAGCATTTGAAAACTTACATGGATCAAATAGGTGTCTAAAATCTAGATATCAGTGAACAAGCTTCATGTAACAAAGATACCTTTTAGTCAGGAGCAAAGGCTGGACACGGTGCATCATCCATTCTGGTTGTCATCAGAGGACAGAGCTGAGGCATATGTTAGACTGGTGGATTCGGTCAGAGAGGCTAGTACTATTTTTCAACAACATTGTTGTTGACAGACTGCCATTCAAGAGCACTATACGCAGCTGGACAGAAAAGTAAATGCAAAGAATATCCTATAACCTACTTAAAAGTGGGATACCACAACACTTATCCCCTGACCTTTCTGATTCTCCGCTGGAGATCAGAGAGGCCACCCTTCCCATTTCCCTTTCTTTCAAGGTAAATTCAATGAGGCTATGCCAGTTTTCACCTGATGGGGATTTGGCTCACTGAATATGAGACTAATGGCTTCAGAAAACACTTCAGCCTTGGCAGCGATAGTAAATACTGTTCCGTGTTAGTTATGTATACCTCACACACTTAGCTCTAACTTACTGTAAATAGAATGAAGAGTGCCTTGTTGCTGAATAATTTATTACACATTAAATATGGCCCAAGGCAATAGAGTTTTCAAGTTCCACAAAGGCCTTATATGTTTCCTGCTGTTATAATTATGTAAAGGAAATACTGACAGTCTGAATTATGAAATATAGATTATCCATTCAGCAACAGTTCAAAGATATATTGTGTGAGAGGGTACTGAGCA
The DNA here is from genome assembly GCA_947846985.1 of Fratercula arctica. Taxonomy (NCBI): domain Eukaryota; kingdom Metazoa; phylum Chordata; class Aves; order Charadriiformes; family Alcidae; genus Fratercula; species Fratercula arctica. The sequence continues at coordinate 109,810,727 of CANTUZ010000003.1, forward strand.
AAGACAGGGGATTTCAAACATCATGTGTACTCTTATGGCAGTAGAGTATCCGTTTAAATACCTCCTTGCTGCATAGCAAAGTTGCAGAACACGAAGAGACCTTCAGTTACCCAAACAAATGAGCATGGCTGACACTACTGACTCATATTCCCTTTAAAGCCATATTTTTTTTCTCTTTGTTTTTTTTCCTAGTCTCACTTTATCCTTCTTTTCACCTTTAATGAGACATAAAAATACCTTTACTTCGCTGAGCATCTTTCGTCCAAGCAGCTCAAAGAATACCACATTAAGGCTCACAACACCTCTGTGAGGAAGCCAAGAGGTACCCAGATATTTTTTTCACCTAGCATAAGGTATATGTATCTGTGAAGTGGAGGGTAGTAACTCTTCTGAGAAGCAGCATATCTCAAGATTAGTCTTAAACAGCATATTATGTTGATCTAGTCCTGCAAGGTGCTGCACAACAGGTCCTCAGTCAAGAAAATTACTCAACACTTGTGCTTGAATTAGATGTGCAGATTTGTGGGAGCTACTCATTCTTAAAATGTCAGGTGATTAAAATTTTCACTTCTACACCTCAAAGAACTGAACATTTTAGGAAATCAGGCTCAATTATGAAGTCTTAGAGAGACCTGAAGAAAATACCAGTTAACATGGACAGGTTTTCAGCTATGGACAGATTTTAAGAATGATACTTTGCAATTCTGCAATGACTTCCATCAGAGTCCAATATGCATTATAAAGTTTATGAAGCACATTATCTCTCTTTTACAAATGTGGAAGCTATGCACAAACAGATGATGTGATTTCCAAAGGCTAACAGCAAACTAACATGGTACAACCGGGAACACCCTGCTGGCTTCCTGGCCCCTACCTTTCACATCAAGTTGTACTTCCTCTCATATGCTTTTTAAAGAGAATTATATGCTCCTTTTTGAATCTAGGCAAAGATATACATTGATCTTAATGATGTAAAGTCTGATCTGTTTGGGTTTTTTTTTTTGCTTTTTTGTTGTCTTTGCTTGTTTGTTTGTTTGTTTTTAAAGAGGCATCAGGCAGGAGAAGAAGGTATTTTGAAAATCGCAAACATGTAGATTCAAACATTTTTTTCTCTTGATTATTCAGGAGTGATTTTTTGTGCATTTATGTTTCTTTGTTTTTTTAAAACAGATATTTAATGGAAGGCTTTCAGAAAACCCACACCTTTGGTAGGGAGTTTGCTAACTTTTCCAGATCCTCCCAAAACATTCCTGGCCAAATGGAATTATGAAACTTTCCTATGATACTTTTGAGCGATGTGTCATGATATCTACGGAGATGATGCATCATAAGATTTCTGTATTTCAGAGGATGGAAAAAGAAATGGTTCGACAATCAATGACATGCCGACATTTTAACACAAAAACCACTTGTGCTGAGTGACGTTCATTATCTGAATGCCAAGATCAAATGCACTTTGTTCTATATATGGCATATATATGTACCCTTAGTCATGCAGGCATGGAACTTCACCCTTGCTACAACACTGTATAAAAGGAAAACAGGCTGCGAAAGCAATTCCAGCTGTTAAACTGAGGGTAGGTTGGATTAAGTGTAACAGAATCAGAAGTGCACTGCAGTCACTGGGAGGGGAGAGCAAGAGAAGGCATTCTTGGCACCTGCGAAAAATAGCAAAACAAGTGCGATTTGACTTAATGGCAGATTTAGGGAAGGGGGCTTGATTTGCCCATATAGCCTCTCCGCTATTCCTTGTACTTAAGCATTATGATTGAGTATTTAATTATATTGATCATGTACTATTTTTTTTAATTCTGCAGAATCACTGCCTCATTTAGTGGGTGGTACTCAGTAAACAAGGCAGCTGTTCAATATTCCTTTTTATCCACTTTATTCACTGTGTGTGGTCTCATGCCTTATTTAGTTCACACAATCCCAAATCGGCCCTGGGTCTGGAATTATTCACCAAATAGTATGTGATTATGCAATTAAAGACTGTATCAAAACACACAAAAGGGTAGAATTAGGATTGCACACGGTTGAATTTAAGTTAGTTGAATTCTCTACATTTGGAGTGCTTGATTTTTCCACCTTAATAATCTCTGTTCAGTAGTTTTGTTTTTATTTTTGCTAACCTTGTGAGGAAAAGTCTGTGGTGGACCTTTGTAAGCCTCAGTTACTAGAATTGCAAAGTCATGGCCTAAGTTGTGAATGGTTTGCTGTGTGGAGCTAAAAAGCCTTAATTCTCAGCGTATCCCCAGAAAAGCCTCAGGACTTTCTCTGCTGGGTCACTGCCTGATGCGGCAGTATCATTCTTTCCTATGCCATTCTCCTAAAGGAGCCTCCTGAGAAACAACCTCACCTTTGCTGGAGGAGTAAAAAAGGCTCATTGTGGATCCTACCGAATATAACACTGTGCCTTACGCAGGGAAACCCACAAGGGTCTGGACAGAGGTGACGCATCTCGTTCAACATGCCACAGCCAGATGGGGATACCTTGAGTACGATGGTATCCCTGATCATAAACTACAGACTATGCTTGTGTGTTTCGGGGGACATCCCTTCTTCCTTGCTCAGCAAACAAAGGGTATAAGCTGGTCCTCTTTAATATTAGGGATAAAAGACCTATCCTGTCACCTATTTCATTTCCCCTGTGGTTTTCACACGTTTTTGCCTTATTCCCACGTATAAGGGACCTCACTGTTAGCAAGGCTGTTTTTTCTTGATGCTTTTTTTTCCCCCTTCATTTAATCCAAGTCTAATTATACCCAAGTATGTCTAATTATAACCCCTAATAGCAGGCTAAATAATTTCCAATCCTTCTTGGCTTTTACCCTGTTCAAATATTTAAAACCAGGGCCAGAATCTCCTCTCATTTCTAGCAGGCTATGTCAGAGAGTAAAATTTAGCTGTGGCCAATGGAGCTGCAGACTCAGGGTAGTGGCAACGTGGTGTGAGAAGAGGGCAGTGCCTCATACTCCAGGATAATCCTAGGACACAATCACTGCAGTAATTCAGGTCTAAATTGACTCCATTTGGCAATATTCCATAACCCAAATTTCTGAGACCTTGTGGGGTCTGGGAGAGAGGGGGTGGAAGGGAGCAGGAGGATTAACTCATCGAAGGGTAAACTGATTATTTTGAATTTCAAATGCCGAGACCTTGGTAAATGAATGCACAGAGGGCTCCAAGCGCACACTTACATGCACTGGGCTGCAGGCACTACAAAGGGCTAACTGCTAATTAATTATTGTCACATATGTTGTGTGGATTGTTAAACCACAATTATTCTCACACTAGGGTACAGCTGGAAATGTTGCTCTTGTTCTTGCTTTACATGACCTGGTGCAAGACACAGATGAACGTTCATCTAACTTGTGTAAAATAGCCTGTGCGCTGGCTGCTGCTCACATTTTTTTTTTCCTCTTTATGTTGGCTGTCTTCCTACTTGTATTGCAAAATCCAGTGTCCTCCACTTACCACCGCTGCCTCCTCTTCCTCCTGTTCCACCTCACGCTATGAATAAAGAAAGGCAGCTGCATTTTCGGCCACTTTATGCATTTCACAACTATGTAAATTCACTCCAAACCCACCCACCCGAGACCACAGCTCGCCAGTGGCCTGGACCTGTTCCCACAGAAGGAAACCTAAGTAATCCCACTGACTAGTATCCAATACCAAACATCCCATACCAAAATTGAAAATACAAACATATTAAAGAAGCCTTTCTGTTGAATAGGAGCTGAAGTCCTTGTTTTGAAGTAAACACAGCAGAACACCTGAAGTTCTTGCTTCCTACCATTGCACGCAAGAGCTATACCACAAATTTAATAGGAAATTACATCTTTAGAATAGGATGCTGAGGAAAAAAAAATCTATAAAAATAGTTTTAGTCAATATTCAAAGATTTCTAGATCTACCATAGGAGTTCCTTTGAAGGTTTCATAAAGATTGTTCTTCAAGCATGAATATAACAGACTTGTTGAACAGCATAGTATGAAAATACACAAAAAATACAGAATTTCCACTTTTGTCTTTGACTCAGACAGAAATGCCCAAGAATATACATGTAAATTAGTACATGTGTAAATTTAAATTAGTTTTCAAACACAGCTTTTAAAGAATTGTGGACTTTGTATCTTTCCTTTTTTTACATCCTTTTGTAAGAGTGATTTGTAAGAGGGATATCCTTTTTTATATATATTTGTGTTGCTAAATGACTGTTCTCTGCAGACTTGGAGCTGACTGTTCTTTCACAGAGAGTTTCATGAACAACTTTCTCCTCTGAAATTAGCTGTTCAAATTTCACTGTCTTCCAGGGGAATGAAGTTGCAGAGTTGACACTAGCAAACATTATTCTTCAAAAAAGGCTGTTTTCTTCATTCCCCTTATCCCCAGCTTCTGAAAACAATGCACCTTTGGAAAATATGGTAGTGCAAATACATAAATACATAGAAATACACAACTATGACATCTGAATGTCATGGAATTTGCCACATGAAGAAAAAAAAATCCAATGCATTTTTTAAAATCAGTTGCATTTACTTTGAGACTACAAAGACTACTGCATTCTCATCCTAAGCATGTTGCTATTTCTTTATGTCACAACAATACAAAGCCCAGGGTTAGCTGTCTTTTCTGTTAACCTCACCTCTGATTTTCAAATGTTGTGAGTATTGTTTTCAGAATACTTGTTATTTGTTTGCATTTTTGTTTCTCCGTGTATACTGACCTTTTATCTAGCATTACGGAGCTCTTACCTACGAAATTCTTTAGAATCCCATGATTCTTTTTCACTATTTAACATGCACCTAACATACACTTTTCAAGCACAAAGTCTGGAGCAATTCTTTACTTGAAGGTTTGCTCATGGTTCTACAGCAATTCCAAACTCTGCAAAGGCTAAAACAGATGCTTTAGTCATTGAGTGAAACCTCTGCAGGTCTGCAAACAAAGTTAGTGACAGCTGATGAACTCCTGATATAACCAGTAGGTTTATATATGGATCATGATACATCTTCCAACAACAGAATACAGTGTTCCAAAACTTTGGACCCTGCATTAACTTTGCACTATTTTATTTTCCAAAAAACTTCTTGCATTCATTCTGCTCATAATTTTTATGGTCGGCATGGTAACTGCCTAAAAATGTGCTAGAGGCATTACAGCTCTAAGCTTTTCTTGTAGCCTATGATGCTTAATCAAAAAGTTTGCAATACATCCCAGTACTGTAAGTGGTAAAGCTAAAAATATTGCTCTTTTCAGAGCATAAACAACTGCAACATGCTTTCAAAAAGAGTTTGTGCTTACAATGAAACGGAAAAACACCAACATTTATCCCTTTATCCATTTCTGCCATTTAGCAGTGTGCAGCAGTCCTGGAAGTCTTGATTGTCTGGTATCAAGTAAATTTTCCCTTTACAGCTCTATATACTTTTAAGATTGAGGTAAGTGTGTAGGTTGAAAGAGTTTGCTCTCTTTAATATGTGACAAAGATGCTATTTAAAGCCATGATACTGCAAATGCATACACATGGGAGGATTTGCACAAAAGGGAATAGTAGCACTGAACTCATGGGCATGACTTACAATAGTGCTAACCTCTATGTTCAACTGGCTACAGAATTTAGGCCCAGTCCTTATAAATCACACAGGTGGCCAAATATTTTCTTAACAAATTGCTGGTATTGTAAATATTCAGTATTTCTGAGAAGACACAGACACAGATTTAAAGAGGGAAGATGGGGACTGTGAAACCATCACAATACCCGATGCAGAAACATGTAATGCTAATGAATGGCTGAACTGCCCATAGCTGTCTTCCAGATAAATCTGCACATGTCTAAAGAATGGCACTGAAACTAGGGCTAATATAACAACAAATTGTACGAACACGGAACATTCCTTGCTAGAGAGAGATCCCTTGTATTAATAAGATTCACAAAGTGGTTCTTGCCTTTGCTCCAAACCACGGGCAAACATCTCCTCGTAGGGGCAACTGACAGCCCTCACATGGCTTGTTTGTATCTGTGATGTGGGTGAGAATTTTACCTACGGGAAATACATTCCTTTTTGGTACTATTATATAGGGCTCTGTAAAACCGGGAATCACACCATAGTTTCTTTCTAGAAGATTGTGATAGTCCACATTTATGCACCCTGAATCGGTGCTCATGCACTCAGTTGAGGCCAAATGAACCCCGCTACTTAAGCAAACGTGCGCTTATAGAAAGTGTGTGCCTGGTTTCTAGGGCTATGGCCCAGCCATGCATTTCCCAGCACACAGCAAAAGTGATATCGCTATTTGCAAGGCATGTTGTCTCTCCTAAGATGCTGGTCTTTCTGTTCTCTCTTCTTTTTCTGAAGGTTTTCAAACGGGGATATGATGTCTGCTCCTGTGTAACACCGGCAGTGCATTTGTGGCAGCAGTGGTAACGGTGGTGACAGCAACTGATGCTGACTCTGAAGCTGTTGCTTAGATTTGCTGAAAAAACCTGTGCTGTAAAGTCTTACAATCTTAATACATGGCAGTCTCAGTGTTTTGATGGGAGTCAGAGGTGCTCAGAGCTTCTCAGGATCAGGTTTCTCAGTGAGGTGCCATGTATGACTTGGGTAACCTGTATTTTAAAACCTTGCTTTGAAAAGTTTGGCCTCATCACTCACTGTTGCACTCTAATGAGAATAAGAAAGGCTTTTTGACTGCCATGTACAGCTTTAATGAGGGTATATGTAAGCCTGTAAAATTTTTTCTGGTCTTAAGCAACTAGCAATTTAATTGCAACAGAGGAAGGTTGTTTTTATGGTTCCGACTTTTTGGATGCAGTTACAGTTTCCTTCTCCATGCATCACCAACTTCTTGCAATACCTTTGACAAGACAAGGGCAGAAAAATGGCCAGATCCACAAGAGTAAACAAGTTCCATCTTCCACAAGCTGAAGTAAAGATACATACATGAGACTGATGGTCTTGTAGAATATAAACACAGAAGCACTCAAAACCTCCAGTGTGTTTAGTATGTTTACTTTTGTTAAGGAAACACCAGGTGCTTGTTTGCAAGAGAAACCTTCATTCAAACATATAAGAGGTAATGATTATACTGGTGTGAGTACAGCCTGTTTATACAGGATTGTAGCAATAAGCTCTTAAACAGCATATTTTTCAATTTTTTAAAAAATCTAAGTTTCTTTTAAGAACAACTTTAAGGTCTTACTAAGTTTTGCACTTTTGCAAGAAGGCATAATTCTGCTCTTCAGTAAAACTGCTGAAAAAATATTATTATTTATTATTTAATAACTTTTTTTTTACTTTTTAATCTAGTTTTCTAAGGAAGGGGAGCAATGTAACCACATACCTGCCCATCAGTCTCACCATCTTTCTGTCTGCCTGGCTTCACAAATAGGTTTTGAACCTCTTGGACAATTTCAGAGAAATAGAAATTTCAAAGTTATCATATTGCTAAGAGTGTTTTGAAAATATGGAACTGGGTAGAATAGTGATATGACGTTAGCTGTCCCCAGTGGGTACAAGGATGCAATGTGAGTTCACTTCTGATTACACATCGGAGCATCCACACAAAAAAATCCAGAAGTACCCCAACCATTAAAAAAAATTCACTGTGAGTTTGTGCTTCAGTGGATACTGGAGAATCTATTTCTCAATTATGGTGTCTCACCAGTGTGGTTGCACTGAGCTGTAGCAAGGGCTGAGCTGGTGATACAATTTTAGTAGAACTCGATTAAAAATTTTACCTCCATTTCCTGTTTATTGTCAGAAAATATTCCATAATTTTGTAAAGATGCTAATTTTAGTTCCATTTTGATTGTCCACAACTTTGTCCATGACACATTCCTGGCCCATGACATTGTTTCAGGGATTTGGGGCTCTCCTGCAACTGCATGTGCTAGCAAAACCCCAGTTTTTTCAGTACTGGGGTAGGCCGTCATCCAACCCTAAGGGGACACAGGCGCCACTCCAGCTTTAAGTTCCATCCCGGTGAAGGGTATGGTTGACCCAAGACCTCAGTTGATAGTTCTGTGATTGCCACAGCTTGTAACACCATTCAGTGGAAACTATAAAAAAAGGCACATAAAACATCCTTTACAAATAGGTCTTCTAAAACCCAAGAGAATATCGATGGAGAATTTTTCATGATGCTGAGCTTCTGCTTCTACTGGGAAAGACAATATTTCAGTTTGGAGAGAAAAGGGTACCAGCTGGGAGTTGTGTTCTTCCAGATCTTGTCCAATTCACTTCAAAACCCTTAGTATGCAGTGAGGTACTTTTGACTCTTAAGACGAAGGAAGTTCTGCATTTATTACTGGTCAAATTTTGCCAGGAAGCAATTAAATTTATTTCAAGCCAATACTAGAAATACTAAATGTGACAGAAAAATAAGGATAAACCTAGAAGAAGCGGGAAGTTATTCTTAGGCCTTATATTGGTTTTAGATGTTTTACCATTCCTTACTCTACGCAGCCACTATTTCAAAAAAATGGGACATATTTTGCAGTGGAATTGCTTTTTAAGCAGAGGAAGTTCTCAGTAGCTGCGTGTTTAACACAGAGGTTGAATTCAAGGTGGTGGCTCCTCTGACTCAAACGAAACAAGACGGTGGCTCCCAGGACAAAATGAAAGGCAGTGACTCCTTCTTCCCTGTACTATGAGTGACCAACCCAGCCCAAATAATGAGAGTCTTTGGATGACAACACTTTAAAACCACTGCCTTTCATTTACATACATTTAAAATACAAGTAAAATAAAAAAAAAAAAAAAAAAAAGGATTTTCTAAAGATTTAATTATTATGCTAGTGAATACATATTTTTCCATTTTAAATATCATTTTATATAAATAATATGTGGAATACTTTGTCAAGGAGATTGCAGGGGTTATTTTAACTTCTTCCTTACTTTGCAACTCTTCTGTGGCAATATTCAACTCAATTTATTTGGCTCCTTCAACCGTCAAGACTTTCAGAAGCATGACTTTCTGTTAAATACTACCTGTGCTGCGTTAGCCAGGAAAGCCTGTCTCCTTCAATGGGTCTGATTCCTGCAAGAGAATCCGAGATACAAACAGCCCCAGACCCTGCAGACATGTAACCAGATCTACCCTTAACAACATCAATGTGAAGTTACATATGTGAGTAAAGTATGTGGATACGGGCCAGGGTAACATCGAGGGACGTTTGCCAGATCCTAATTGAGCAATAAGACAGGGTGTAGACTCCGATCCCGTGCTTTGGTATGTTGCTAGGCAAAGGGCAACAGCCCTGCACTATCACTCAACAAGGTGTGCTGTCATTGCACAATAACTCCATGCTGTGCGCCGGGATGATTATAGAGTGCTATTTTCAGTCTATAGAAGATATTTTATTTATGTATATTTTATTCTGCTGACATGCAGAGGAAATAGCTGCTTGGTAAATGTCATGTTATAGTAAGTGCATAGTCTATTTTTAGCTAGACGATAATGTGAAAGGTGCTGTTGTTTATAGGCCACTATAGGTATGTACAGTCTTACATACTGTATGGATGATGGAAGACTTAAAAGAAACCCAATGCCTTCTTCCTGCAATGAGTTGTCTGCATGCAGAATCCTACCTACGTGTGACACAGGAGAGAGGAGTTCAGAGCCTTGCTACCTCCGACACTGAAAGTATACCAATAGCTAAAAATTCCCAATGCATTTTGTGAGGCAATCCAGGACACATAAAAAGATAACACTGCTCCTTGGAAAACAATTTCTCATAGGAAGTAGCATGAAATTGTTTTCGGCTTCACAGTTACCTTGTTTGTTTTGCTAATCCTCACAAAGATTAATAAAGGAATGATGAGACAACAGCAAACTGCAAGCACAGGAAGCAACTATTGCCTAAAGCATCTGGATATGATTATGTAAACACGATGTAATAAGAAAGCTGAGAGATTTAACTTTTGAAATCTCCTTTATTCCCTCCAAAAAAACCCCACCCTCTCAGAATATTTACCTTATTCCCCAAGTATCCTGCGAGCTGTTAAAGCACTGCAGTTTTCACTGCAAGTTCATCACTACTATTGATCAATCTGCCCTAGATTTGATCTTGTATCCAAACTTTTCCCAGTATGTATTCTGGTATTAATTGTAATTTGAAGGGGACATTTTGTATCTAACTGCTATATGTACTATTTTCCTCCTTCCTGCTGGTAAACACAATCAATATTTTGAACATTTATTGCATGGTATGGTTTCTTTTTCTCTGTCACTGAAACAGTGACCTGTTCTTTAAGAGCAAGAAGTTGAACATTATTCACAGTGAGCCGGGCTAGTCACCCCAGTTGACAACTGTGCTACTCACTAAAATTCCCAAGAGATAAACCTTTTAAGAATATTGTTCTATCACATATAAATGTTAGTAATTTTAATATTCATTCTACTTTTTTTAGCTGTTTGGTCCCTCAGCAATCCCATTTTGTACGGTGCAGTGTACAGATTAATTTTTTTAGCCCTTTTGTTCAGAGGAAGGACTCCAGTTTTATTAACAAATCACCTTAAATCTGTACTTTGTATAAAATACATACTAAACTCATTTTGACCTCTTTGTGGTTCTCCCTCCATAGATAATCTTTACAGATCTTGTCTGCATAAGGCTCCTTGGAGATTCTGTGATACTACTATCTAGCAACTGATGCAGAGGCACCTGATAATGTGTAAATCCGATCCTTTTCTCCTCTCAAGTGATTCGTGTAAATAGAGGTAATAGGAAGCGTTTTGCACCGCCTAAAACTGACCCCCAAAACCCAACATGCTGAAGGAAGCTGTCCAGAGCAACCCAACAGGAACCCTCACCCATGCCCACCCTGTGGCGTGTAGTCACTGGAGCTGGGGTACATCAAGCATGTCTGCGTAACTCAGCAAGCCTTACATCTTTACTTACAAGGCTTTACTTGAGAGAAGTTCTTAGACAGCCATAGAAATGGTGCTATTTGTTATGGTTTCTGTAGCAGTCTATTGGTCTGGATGCACCCAAAGGCTCCATAGGTCAGGACAGTGCCGTGCCTAGGTCATACACAGCACAGACTCATGCTCCACCTTCTCTTGAAGCCAAGCCACCGGGAAACCCCCAATGCAAAAAGACATTGAGAAAGATGCAGAGGAAGACCAACAGTGCAGTAACTTGGGCATTTCATTGAAGCAAAAGAAATATGCACCTATTCTGTCATTTTATACCCATCTAATAATGTAGAATAACTGGAGAGTCCAGAAGGAAGAAGGAGCTGGACTGGTTCCTGTCTGGCACTTCTAGAGCACCCCCCATAATGCACAGAAAATTCTGCTTAGCTCTTGGCAGAATGTGGTCATTGCAGAGGCCTCTTCAGTGAACTGAACTTAGGTCTCATGTCTACTAACCATATGGAAAAGGGGAATATTTTAGTGGTAGGAAGCTAATGATTTGGCCAGGTCAGGTAGGTTTGTTTCACAGGGACACCAAAAACATTTCTTTGGCACTAGGACAAAAATCCCTCTCTTTTCCTCTAGCTTCTGCTGCTTAAGCACATGGCTGAAAGAGCCTACTAATGACACACGAGGCCAAACATAGACTCTGTTGTCCTTTTTTCTTTCCACAAAACACCATTTTAGCTGGAGTTTTCCAAAAGGAAATACATGAAAAGAGGTTGAGACAGATGTCTGGCGGGGATATTTTCAATTCAGTTGGTTGGAGTCTGATAAGGTTGTAAACAACAAAACCCAACGTTCCTCTTGACTAACACAGTTAGTCAACCTTAACAACAGACAGTCAACTAACTTTGCTCATAATTGTAATAAGGAACTACTGAATGCCAGACTATTACAGTTTTGCCCATGATATTAAGTTATAATAGATAATTACAAGTATCAAGATGGGCAGCTGTTTCTCTGAATTAATATTGTCCTTTCATTTTTTTCACTTAGATAAGACACCAAAAATGTTAAAAATGAGTAGTCATTCATTATATAAAGCAGCAGCTGAGCAGTAGGTGGAGGAATAGTTGTTTGTTCCTACTCATAAGCAAACACATACAGTTTCATTTTTTAAATACATTTTATTATGATAGCAAAAAAGTGATCCCTAATGACACAGAGCTTTGACTGGTAATTCTTCTTTGCAGTTTCCTCTGTTTAATCTCTGGAAGTTGATGTAGCTCATTCCAATTGCCCACAGCATCAGCTTTATTCTCTTGAAAGAACTTGCTCTCTTTCTAGTTTTCCCTTAATGTTTTGAGCCCTTACCAGAAATGGTAATCTTCCTAAGGTGTTGGCAGGAGCCATAAAATTCACCAAAAATAAAGCTCATGTCTAACCAAGTATCCCATTATCAGGACCACCCAAGAGATCCAGGTTTGTCACAGACATAGTATATTCCTTTACATGATTTTCTAGGATCAGAAAGGAAAGAGAATTTAGGGCATTGATTAGTCAGGTTAGAAAAAAGGTTATGAAGATACCTAAATCACACAGTCTTGTAGTTGTTTTGGAGCAAATACCTTCAGATTTATTTGGTTATTACAGCCAATCGGTTTACCAAGGTTGTTTGATTTCATGCAGATATTTTGATGCTGGGTCCCACAGCTTGCGTTTAGGAACGTTTGGTAATTTATGACCAGCCTTTGCCCGAACTCCTCTCTCTCTGCATGCTGGCACTGGTCCTATGTGAGATGAAAACCTCTCTGCAAGCTGCTGCAAGGTGCTACTGTCCCTCTCAGTTATAAACTTTCCCCCCGATCATGGCTTGGTGAGCTGAAGACTCAATTACTGCCACACACTGCCCGGGCTGAGCCACGGAGACACATAGCTGCTACCCTGTGATGGGATGGGGAGGACAGAACATCCCCCAGGAACTGGTCTGGGGATGGCTGCTCTGTCCTGCATCAAAAGCCCAAAATCAGGTGTAAGCTTCAGCTTCACTGTTTATTTCTCTTCTTTTTAGGGAAGTGAAAGCCCAGAATGGGGATGGCTCTGGAAACTTTGAAGCATTTTGATCGTTTCAGCACAGGTTGGGAGTTGCCGCTGTAGCGCCTATTGAAAAAACAGTGGTTTGCATCACAAGAGCAGGATGAGACATAGTGATACTGGAGTTAAGTCACCGCCGCTTCCCAGCACAGTTCAAGGTGATGACTAGTCCCAGAGTGGCTGGCATCCCGCTATAGGAAAGATCACTTCTTTCACTGTCTCCTACAGTAGTGATTATAATCTGCCAGATGAATCTTTCCTTTCCTGGAGCTGAAATCTCTGTGACTGACAGAAGATCATATTTGGAGGCTCCACAGTTCTGAAATTGGCTTATTCTGGACATCTGCCAGTGTCACAGCCTGGCAAAGTAGTGGGATCAGAATTACACTTGGCTATTCTGTCAGTCTTGCGAACTGTTGCGTCACCGCTGCAGGATGTTACAAGTTTTTGAGTTTAAGGGACAGCTCTTTACTTTAGTCTTAGGATCGTTTCCATTAATCTCCATAATCCTAAAACCTGGAAAAAATAACGCATTTCTCAAGTCCATGGTACTTTGAAAACATGAAATTTCTCTGTTCCATATTCCTTTGTCCATCCTAGCTGAGGAAACCAGGAAAATAAGTAACGTGAAATGCCTGTAAGTAGCAGACTGGGGACCCACATCACCCATAACAACAGTTATTCATTCATGTCTTGTGGGACAGAAATAAAATGACTTTATGTTAATTTCCTCCCCACACCTCCACCCTTTTCTAAGGTTAACAGAAAGGATTCCTGTAGTACACAAGTTATTTTAAGATCTTGAACAACTTACAGATCTAACATCTTTTTCCATGTGTATAAATAACCCCACCTGTTGCAGTATCATATATATGTGATCATTAAAATAGATGCAAGTAAAAAATAGTAGTATACTACATTTCAATCTAAAAATGATTCTAGGAACAAAGCACAGATATGAGACACAAGCTTTTCCTACTTCAAAAAGATAAAGGGGATTCTCCAGTCTGAGGTGGATTTTCCAGTGTCAAAACCCTATTATACACTCATCAACATTTTAAAAGTTACTGAAAATTGAAGAAATAGAAATTTTCCTTGGCCAAGCTGTTGAAGTTCACAGACAATGTTCTGTCAGTGCACATAGTAGGGGTTGCCAAAGTAGTGCCAAGGATGCATCAAATTTGTCTCAGCTTCACAAATTCACGTGTCTCCTTTTACTGTTGCATCTGAAACAACCACAGTTCTCCAGGAGTTAATGAAGTGCCTTTTCCCCATTTTTCAATAGAGATCCGAGACACAAACTGAGAAAGCTTGAAGGTATTTTGTGATAATGTAGGCACAAGACATGAGAAGACACAATATCTGCTCCAAACTGTTTTCAGGATGATCCTAACTATACTCCTGGAGTGCTGCATGGTGGAAGAGCCATACTTCAGATGTGAAAGAGAGCTGAGACCAAACTCCCTGCAAATTGTTCCCGGTGAACTAAAAAGCCATGGTGTGAAGGTGGTTATTTTTACGGTGATATTTTGGCTTCTTTCTTTGGTGGTCATATCACATTTTCAGCACCTAGAAATCCTCCGCTTATGACTGACTGAATGAAATGTTGTTACTGACGTAACAATTATCTCCTCACCCCATAGCTTTCAAGTTATGACTTAATGTTGAGAAAACTGTGGGCTAAGTGAGTGAAATAACTTCAGTACCTTCAAAGGATGTGGTTAGAATAGTCTGTAGGGGTGGGAAGAGAGTTTTGCTTTGCAGTTGGTAGAGCGGCAACAACTGAGTGGCTTTTCAATTGCTTCTGTATTGCAGCTCAAGGCTTTTAGCCCCTGTCTGCTGCACCCACACACGATCTGGTGCAGTCACTTAAAAAGCATATAGCAACCTCTCAGCTCAAGGAGTCCTTTCAAAGCAAGCTTCAGTCACCCAGGGGGCCAGCAATCTGTAGAGGCTGCTTTTTCTATCCCTGAGATAGAGCATCACATTGGCTCTGCTGCACTGGGACCACCCTATGCCCATGGTGGAGAAATAGGATTTGCTTTTCATTAATTCTGTTACTATAAAAAATTCCTGTAGGATATTCTGTAGCTAGAGCACTGAATCATTTCTGAAACTTCCTATTCAAATATTTGTTTTATATGGCAATGGTATTAGTAATGTGCAAGTTTTATGCACTGCTATTTCCTCCCACACCCATTGAAAACTAACAAGAGCCAGCCTGTCAAAATAAGCATGTGAATTATAGATCAGCTATAACATGCTTCAAATAGCCAGTGTTCCAGCCTAGGTGATACCGTATAACTCTACTTTCCCTGGGCTTGTAAAATTGCACAGTCTACAAGTCACTGAAAAAAGCCTACAAACAGAAGCCTGGATTCATCCCATCTCATTGGAGATATTTAAATCGTTTGCTTAACAATGGAGAACTTTCTTCTGTGGTTGATGGAAAGGGACAGAAAACTTCCTTTTAGCTCACCTAGGATTTAACTTGTCCTTAAGGAGGGCCGTTGCTGGCTACCGATGGAGCCCAAGGCGACTCTGATTTCAACTTAGGTGCCTCAGTTACACACTTCATTTTCAAGGAGAAGAAAAGGAGCCAAGGCCATCTCTGAAGCTCCAAAAAGCCTGTAGGAAGGCTGAGCTCTCTCTTTCCAGTCTGGCCCCTTTTCACAGACTGCATCCACATGTTGTCTCGGAGGCTGCCTCTGGCATTCCTCTGTGGTGCCAGCTGCTCCCAATACTGAACACCTAGTACGTATATTGTCCTGTAGGCTATATTCAAAATGACCAGGAAATGGGAGCAAGTAACGTGTCTGTAATGTTTGCTCATGTGGGGTAATAAAAATGAAAGCTGACTCTGAGGAGCTGCAGAGGGGCCTTATGCTACAGAATGACTGGGTAATAAAATGGCAGAG
This sequence comes from Fratercula arctica, assembly GCA_947846985.1. Lineage (NCBI taxonomy): Eukaryota > Metazoa > Chordata > Aves > Charadriiformes > Alcidae > Fratercula > Fratercula arctica. The sequence goes on from CANTUZ010000003.1 coordinate 109,826,608, forward strand.
GAAATCCAATGTTGATAAATGCAAAGCAGTTCGCAAGGGGGAAAAAGTAACCTTAAATGCATGATCCAGTGGTCATAATGGGCTCTGATCTGGTCTTAATCACTGAGGGGACACAAAAATCTTGGAATCATGACATGCAGCCATAGTCACAGACTGTCACATTCAGCATAGCGATTAGTGGTGGTCAGAAAAGCGAGTCGGTATCAACAACTGTTAGAAAGAAATACAGAACAAACCAGAAGCCAACAGTGTGTCACTATAAATCCATACTGCTGCTGTATCCTGAATATTGAGTGGGATTCTGGTTTCCCATCCCAAAGGGTATAGCAGAAGTAGAAAAGGGACAGTGAAATGAGATCTTTTATAAAAGGAATTATTAAATAGACTGAGATTCTTCAGCTGGGAAAAGAGACAGGATATAATACAGGGTCTATAAAATCATGAATAGCAGGGAGAAAGTAAGTGCAGGATTACTGTTTGCTGTCTCCTCTAACGCAGTAACAAGGGGGTATCAAATGAAATTAGGAGGCTTGAATGACACAAGTTCAAACAAAGAGTTACTTTTTCATATATACAATTAAGTTATGGAATGCCTGGCCACAGGATGCTGTGGTTGCTAAGAGCACATGAGGGCTCAAAAGCAAATCAGAAGAATTCGCTGAAGAAAAATCTGCTGATGGATATCAAATAGAAAGGCACTGCTGCTGGTTCAGAGAGCAAATGGGCTGCAAATCACAGGGAGAGAGGCCTGAAAGAGTGATAAGAGGGTGTGTCGTCATATGCTTGCACTGTTCTTGTCCTCTCCCATGGACATTCCCTATTGCCCTGTGACAGAGGGAAGATATTGCACTAGATGGACCACTGGCCTGGCTTTGCATGGTCATTATTATGTTTTTAGTGTATGTGCAAAACTCCTATGCTTGAAGATGAGAACAGATCATAGAATCATGGAATCATAAGATTGCCTAGGTTGGAAGGGACCTTCCAGATCGAGTCCAACCATCAACCCAACTCTGACAAAAACCATCACCAAACCATATCTCTAAGCCCTATGTCTACCTGTCTTTTAAATACCTCCAGGGATGTTGACTCAACCACTTCCCTGGGCAGCCTGTTCCAATGCTTAATAGCCCTTTCCGTGTAAACATTTTTCCTAATACCCAATCTAAACCTCCCCTGGTGCAACTTCAGGCCATTTCCTCTTGTCCTGTTGCCTGTTACTTGGGAGAAGAGACTGACCCCCATCTCTCTGCAGCCTCCTTTCGGGTAGCTGTAGAGAGCTATAAGGTCTCCCCTCAGCCTCCTTTCTCCAGGCTGAACAACCCCAGCTGCTCCTCGTAAGACTTATTCTCCAGACCCCTCACCAGCTTCATTGCCCTTCTCTGGACCCGCTCCAGCACCTCAATGTCTTTTTTGTGGTGAGGGGCCCAAAACTGGACACAGCACTCGAGGTGGGGCCTCACCAGTGCTGAGTGCAGGGGGGTGATCACTTCCCTAGTCCTGCTCACCACACTGTTCCTGATTCTAAGTAAGATCGTATACCTTCTTGTCTGGTTGATGTCATCACTTAAGCAAATGGAGGGTAAAAAAATGCTCATGGAAATCCAAACAGGAAGCGCTTTGCAAACAAAGAAGCACAGGCTGGTGCCTGCAGAGCTGCTGCTCTTCATGCTCCATGGGACCTGAAAGAGGCCTCTGCTACCTGCAGCCAGAGCACAGATGCAGAAGGACAATGAAATGATCTGATTCTTTTTTCTTTTTTTTTTCTTTCTTCTCCAGATTATGGCAGATCTGATGCTTATCTTTTGAAAGCTAGGACACACCTGGGCAGTAGCAGCACAGTGCTGAGCCAGAATCATGACAAACAACAACTCTCTCTGTCTAATAGGTTATGATGAAACCCAGGCCAGTACTCAAGGAAAACAGGAAAACTCTCTGGTTTTAGTGCTCTCACAGACTTAAGTCTTCAGCGCCTGAAGCACGGTAACACTTACAGTATAGCATGAAGCAAGGCTTTGTTCCAAACAACACAGAATTGGCTCATCTAACCAGCCCTACCTCTGGGTGTAGGGTGACCTTCACGATTAGCCTTTTAAAAGCCTTTCACTATATATGGCACTTTCAGTCTTGGCAAGATAAATCTGAAGGGAGAGCAAAGGGATGTCTCATGATGCAAGTACTAAAGCATTCTTGGATTTTCAAGAAAAAATACACAAAACAACTTCCTGTCTCAAAAAGAGCTGTATCTGGCATGGGAAACTTCTACATTAGACCTCACCCTGACAGGGAAATATTAATCACAAAATTTAGAGTTTGCTTAGGTGGAAGTGATAATGACTTGGGTTTATGTTTTATGCTTTTAAAATGCATTTTACATGTTTTACATGTAAGGAGAATAGAGTCCTAACCAGTAAAATTTATACTGATTGCCTTAAAAGATCCCGTTCCACAAAGCTGAAAAAAATGAAGATATGTATCAGCCACCCTGGAGGAGAAAATTTAAACCAACAAAAATGTGAACAATAATTTACAACAACTCAAAAATATTTCATTAGATCTTCAAAAAGCCACAGTTAAGAAAGACACGCACATTGGCTAAAACCATCATCCTTTTGAGGAAGAACTGGAAAAAAGTTAATATTTTGCCAATACTTCTGCAGACAAATAGGGCAACCAGGTAATTATAGGCCTGTCAGTTTGACGTCTGTTCCAGGCAGAATGATGGAGTTGCTGATAGGAAAGTCAATTAATAAAGTATTAAAACAGTGCAATTTAATTAATGGCAATCAACACAGATTAATGGAAGAAAGATCTTATCAAATTAATGTGCTATTTTTATAAGACTACAAATTTGGTGGATAAAAGCAATTGTGGTAATACTGTATACTTTGACTTTGGATGCATTACCCATACAGTATCATAAAAAATTCTGCCAGAAATCCGAACTAATATGATGAACCCACCTGGTTGACCAAATTGTTTTAAAACTGGCTAGCATTAGATCTAACAGCCCAAAGTAACCTGGGGCTACCAGAGACTGGGTTCTGTAGAAACTGCTTATCAGCCTTGTGCTTATTAATAATGCTATCGGCAACGCAGGAGAAAGCAGCACCTTTGCTAATAACATTTTTCAATGAACCAAAACTTGGAAGAGGGCAGAACTGGGCAATGCCTTTTCAGCATTGCTAGAAGAGCAGGTGCAAATGAAATACCAGGTGTTTCACATGTAACCCAACATTTAAGAAGAAACATCTCAGGCCTTACTCGCATAATAAGCGTTGTCCTTTAGGAAGCTGAGACTGAAAAATGAACAGGGGGTCCTGGCAGACAAACATCTGAGCCCCAGAGCCCTCTGAAATCATGGGCTAAAGGGGCCAATGCGATCTTTTTCTGTGTGCAGAGGATGGCATCAACGGGGAGTAATGAAGTTGTATTACTTCTGCATTTGGCATTGGTAAAAGCTATTGGAATAATGTCGGTCCTGATGTCAGCACCTCAAGAAGGATGTTGGTAAATTGGAAGTAGTTCAGAGAAGAACCACAAGAATATTAATGAAAAAAAAGGCTGTAAAATGGTGTGACTCCACAGTGTAAGTCTATTTAGATTTAGTGTATTAAAGTGAAAGCTAAGGAATAACTTGATTATGGCTTGTAAGTGCTTTCATGTGGAACACACACTGTCTAATAGGGGAGTTTTCACTGTGGTAGAAAAATATATAAGGAAATCCAATGGAAAGTTGAAGATGCATAATTTCAGTTATATTAAGGAAAGGCAACTACTGCAATCATTTACCATCCACTGTGATAGAGCTGGATGTCTCTTTTGTCTAGTCCTTCTCAAGTCCTGCTCTTGTTCAACAGGAATCAATTCTAGGTAAGCTAATGACCCATGTTGAAGAGTCAGAAATGGTCATAAAGGGTTTATGCCCTTAATGTCTCTGAATGCAACTGTGTAAACTATAACATACATTTTTAAAGTAAATAAAATAAAGATGTTTCTGAGTGAAGAACCGAATCCAAATTTAGCTAATGGGAGTTTCTCATGTACATCAAGAGGTGCTTTGTGAATGCTGGGGGTGGTGTTTCTTTCCAGCTCTGCTTTGGGAACCTGTTCATTTTTCAGCTCTACCTAAAAAGCTGGCAACAGAAGATTGCGATGAGGTTTTGGAGAACAGCTCCTAGAAGCACATCCAGTTGTCGTGTTTCCATCTCACATTCGCGTCCACCAGCATCATGCTGATGGGTGCAACTGAGGTAGCAGAACCTGCCTAAGAGGGATTTGGTTCAGGTTATGTACTTGTCTTGAAAATAACTTTCCAAGGCAACTTTTACCTAAAGTGAAAAATGGATGTTATACCTCCCTAAAAGAAAAGAGACTTTAATAGCAACTGGCTTGAGTATGTTCAATCCCAAAAAGTTAGGAATAACTGGTTATAATATTTCATAGCTTCTCTTACATATAAGGGTTTCCTTGGAATGTGCAAACACAGCACTTCTCTTCCTGATCTTACACCGATGGGTGTGCTCTACTCCCCTGGCCCATTACAAAAGAAATAAGCCCACCCTTTTTCTTCTCTTAGCAATACTAGTATAACTTAAAATGCAGGAAATATATAAAAAAAAAAAAAAAACAAATCATGCCACATATCTGACCAGTGAGGGAGTGCTTTTCCTAGGGTAATTTCATAAAGCTAAAAGAGGAGGCTGTTGGGGAAAGAATTCTACCATATAAGATTTATTTCAATTAGTGAGGGATAACATTGATATGGATATACATAACACAACCACTTTCTAGCTTCTGGGAATGGTGCCATCTGTGAATAACGAGAGTTAGTGGTAACAGAGAAATGTAAGGTCTGACTAGGGTAGCCAACAGCCCACAGCCTTGACAGTCTGATTCGGAGGGCAGCGTTGTGATTTAGAAGGTCAATTTGCTTTTGCTCATGCTATCTGAAACCAATCAGCAACGCACCTGACATACAGATGAAGATTTCTAAACTAGCAGGAATGGTTAGGCTGGGAACATAACGTGGTCATAGCCAGAGCTAAAACTTGGGTATGTAATACTATCACTTTGAAAAATGTAATGCATTACTGGGACCTGGAACCAGAGACAAAGATCACCGATTCCTGAGCCAAGGACTGCGTTGCCCCCTAGGCAGAACACTCTCCCATATGCAGAGATTTGTCCTGCAGACAACTAAGACACTTCTTAGGTCCCAGATGAATAAACATATGAAGACAAACCTCACAGCACTTCAGCTAACAGCTTTTTTTTTTTTTTCCTTTACAATTCCTGTACAATATAATGTGAAGGCAGTTTGCAGAAATGTTGGACCTGCTTCTCTCTACCTCATTTAACTGGCTTCTGTACATAAATTACTTTGTGGAGTGTTGTTTTTTGGTTTTTTTTTTTTTTTTTATTGCACTGTAGTCAGTTGTAAATCTTGCACTGAGTTATTCAATAACACCTTTTTTTTTTTATTGTTTGAGTGAAGAATGAAGCCTAAGGCTTGATTCTGACTACAGATACGGCACATAGGTATTTATCCTTACATATGTTGTTGTATCCTTATTCCACACGCATGTAAGCCCCACACGTGCAGTACATGCAAATGGGTAGGTTTCTTGTCAAGTAACCTCTTGACAGTAGCTCATTCAATAAAAAATGGACTCACATACCAAAAGTCAAAATCACACCTCTTTTTAAAGAACAGATGCTCGTCTTCATGTCTTTGAATCGCCCTTTTTGATGCACAGTGAAAAGACTTGTCCCTTTACTGTCCCATGATTTATCATTTTTCTTAGCCTTCCTTACTAACATACCAAAATTCTAGTGTAAATGATTACAAAAAAACGATTAAAAAAAATAGAAAAACATACCCAAGTTGGCATGGGGATCCAGCCTTGACAACTGGTGGTGAGGTACTTGCAAGTATATTTTGAGCTAGCTACTTAGATTAATTTTGCTGGAACGAGACTGTCTTCTCAATGTGACAGTTCTCAACACTTAATAGTTGTTTAATGTTCCCAGTAGGCTCAGCCCTGCACTTTGTAAATCAGCAAAAAATAAAATGAAGGTCTTTATTTTACCACTTCAAAAATTATTATCCTTTTTGTTCTGGCTTGTGTTTGTATGCTGATAATATATTTTCTGTAAAGGGACAAGGAGCAGACTGACCTGGAAAAGGAAGTCTTTTTTATGTAGAACTGTCTTTGATCACTCACGAGACTTGTGCTCTGATCTAAGCTCATTGACATCAATGGAAGAAAGACTGCTATTGGCTTGGGGGGGAGGGTTGGCTCCTGTCCACACAGAGTCCATATACGCAAAAGCAGATGCTAAAAGATAAAACAAATTGAAAGTTGGAGTTACAGAAAAGATACTTTTCTTTGCACAAGGTTAGATTTATAACACACTTTTCACTTGGCATTTTTTTCTTAGTCCCTGATGTAGGAAACTCAAATTTCTACACCTATTGTTGCTGTTTACCTGCAGATAAACCTTGGATACTGAAAAGGGGAGAGCTTGGTGGGTACTTTTTCATAGCATGCAAATGGAAGACCTCCTCCATAGGCTCTCCTGGGACACTGCAGAATAGGAAAAAGGAAAATAAGGCTCCAAGAAAACCACACCCCCCCAGCCGCATTACCCGTAGAAAGAGCCATTCCAGAGAAGGAACTCAGCACTACAGTAATGGACATGGTCATCAAAGAAGTAGATAATTGCTGAGTCTGTTTAAAAGATAAAGAAACTTCTAATGGGGTTGTCTCTCTTGGTGACAGTTTCCAGACAAAGTAGATCAGCACAATGAAGTCCAGAGATGAAAACTCAGTCAGTAAACAGTCCTAAAAGGAATCCTCCCCAGCTCACTTAGGGGAAAGAACGCAACCTTCATTCTGACATGTATCAGTATCTTCAGAAAGGTCATGGAGAGATCGTGATAGTTTTGTCATATGCCATTCTGCAGGCTATTTCTTTGGTACTATTGATTCGGTAACCGTTTTATATCACATATTCAGAATATTTCTCTCATTCAATTGAAAGAGAAAATAAAATGAAATAATATTTCCCACTACCGGCACAGTTTATTTCGAACAAGAGTCTCCGAGTACTGTGAACATGACATTTCCGCTTGGACCAGCCAATGGCACCCCTTTAGCTCAGACATTCCGGCCAATGTGTTTCAAGCCAAGCATCTCTTTCTTATTTGGTTAATGCCTCCTACATAAGCACCACAGCTATGCAGGACAGGCAGCAGTTCGACAAAACTTCACTGCTGACTTGGTCTTCAGACTTTGATCTGACTTTTAGGGCCTGATTCCTTTTCATGTCTCATGTTATATGCTGACCTTGCTCTACAATTACAGCCGACTGACGTAGACTTAGATCAATAACAACAGGCACAGGATTACGTACATCTAATGTCTCCATGAGGCATATAAAGATTTGCTCATTCAGAGCTCATTCCTTTAACATTGGACTGAAATGGCAACATTTTCATTGACATATCTGAGAGCAGAAGCAATGTTTACAAAGTGTTAGGTTTGAGGAAAGATGCCATAGAAAAGGAAAGTAAAACTATTAAAATATACTGGAAGAGCAAAATTCATCCCATGGATAGATGTGTCATCCCATGGATAGAACTGTGTCATTACCACCACACATATCCTTTCATGCCGATCCAGAAACCGAAATTTATAACCTTTTCCTTCCAAACTTGAATATTTATGGCAAGTGTATCCCATTCCACCCTGAATCACTTCTTCAGGTTCTATTAAAAATCAGGAGTTTCCAACTAGAGGCTTAGAATGAAGTAGATTTTTCACCCCGTTCTTTCGCTCCTTTCTCCTGTTGGACTTGGAGGCTCTGGGTAGCCTTTCCAGAGTTGCTAGGGACTGTGGCTCCAGCTGATGCTGGGTAACTAAGAAAGTTAAACAGAAAACATTGGTCTAGAGAACAAAGGTTGATGGAAGAACCTAGGTCTCTCATGCTTTGTCATAGTCAGAAGGAGCACGCGGGGGGAGAGGAAGGGAGAAATTGTGTAAAAAGCCATCTACTAAGAAAAGAATGTTTGATTTGGATCACGGGATGTGAGATTGGAGAATGTATTGCATAACTTTATGGCTTGTCCTTATTTGCAGTGATTCAGTATCCGGCACTGCTCATCCCATTTCTAAAAATGGTATTGAAAAGTAAGGGATTATTCAGAGGTGATGGGAATAACTGAGGAATGGGAGGAAAACACCTTTTCTTTTCACAGCAGATAGCAAAGACCGAGTCTGCAGGCGATCCTACAGGTTGTTGCAGATCACTGGTTCTGTGTCCTTCCCCACTACATTCACTGGGTCAAATGCCCTCTGTTGCCAGGTCCATGCCAAACTTAGGATCATGACAATCCTTTGTCCGTGGTATTTACCTTATAGCTGCATAACAGGGCACATACAGCTCCTAATGTGGAGGATGAGATAAGGCAGGTGTAGTGCCGTGGAGGAAGAGCTACCCCTCACCACAGCCATTTCTGAGGACTCCCGTCAAGACTAAACCCTGATGGAAGAATCCCTACAGCCTCTTTGGAGCCCTGTTCAGAGGTATT